>CAOKZL010001242.1:0-602735 GCA_948472985.1 Iguana delicatissima
CCTATATCCATCTGGTGCACATGCCAGATATTTACACCTGCAAACTGTAAAGCCAAATCTTCTGACTTGTTAGCTAGTGGACAGTTCAATACTAAACTGAAGAAATAGGTCAACTGTTAGAGTTAGGAATAATGAGAAGCACGTTGTGTTGGCTAAACTGCCCTTCTGCTGGCACAACTCCCTTCATGTAGCTGATCTCAGAGATCAACTGACAGAGGCATATACTGGCATAACTGCTTTGCCAGATGAGATCAGGCAGAACAGCCAAAAAAGTGGAGGAAGGGGCAAAGAAATTGAAGAGCAGAGAGATGCAAGATCCAAACTTCCCTCAGCTCAGGAACACAGATTTCATCACTATGCCTAGTGATCCAAAATCCAAAATCCACAAAATAGTGATATTTTTAGTGGGCCTGCTAAAAACCATGGAATACATCATGCTTTCAAAACTTTACTGGGTTCTTCATCAGGCAAAGATCTTAAAAATCATACAGGATGCCAAGGTGTGTAAATCTATAACTGTTTTCATCCACAAGTGCAAGGATAAATTATTGCTGTGGAATTCTCCTCACAAAGTGAATAATTTTCCTGTGGTATTTTCTGCATATTCAAATGTTCTGAAGTGTTGTGGGGGACTTATTGCGTAGACAAAAAGACGTGGGGTTTTTGCTCAAAAAAGCAAGTTGTGCAGGAAACTGTATTTTCTTCGCAGAAAACCCATTTTCTCCTCAAAACCCACTGGTTCCCCTTCCCTCCATAATTCCATAATTCTACTTCATGACATCCTAACATAAGGAGAAAACTTTACAGATGTCTTTATTATTCTTCTCAATATGGATTCACAATTGTCAAGAAGCCAGTCTTTTAACCTGGAAATGAATAGTTTTGAATATTCTTTGCATCCATAACTATACCAGTACAAAATTAGGCCAGAGCCAGAGAAGTTCTAAGTAACTACCAACTTCCGTAGGCTGGGTGGGGTTTCTGGCTCATCTGGTCCTTGACTATCTGATAATTCTGAATTGCACTCTGAGCTATAATCCCTGGGAAGACAACGAAGGGATATAGGATGGAGTGGCTCTCTCTCTTTTTCCATAGAGAAGTCTGTAAATACAAAGGAAGGTCTGTTTTGCAAGTCTTCTCCTTATGAGCATGGAAATCTTCACTGCCCTTCTTATTTTGCCATTGGTTCAGCAACAGTAACAAAAAGAGGTCATTCCAGAGGTGTCTCAGGAAAGCTTGTGGATGTCACTTGAAAACTGGGTGCTTAGAAAGCATGCCAGCCCTAGGGTTGACATGCTTATTTCCCCTTCAGCTGCTTTCTTGCATCTTGTGCCCTGTCCGTGTGAGCCTGAGAGTTTTTGGATTCCTCTTCCAGTCTGCAGTCTTATGTCTATACTGCACAACAATATCATGGGGTGGGGTGGAAATCATATGGTCTGTGGGCTTCTCTGGACCTGACCCAACACTAGCCCACTAAAAAGAACTCAGCCAAAAAAAAAAAAAGGGATAATGAAGTCTCCTAGAACTCCTAGAGGAGTGATGCTTCTTTAGAACATGGTCCAGCCCCTCTACTTCGTTTGTCCCCTACAAGCACTCCCAAATCGAAGATTTACAAAAGCCAAGTGGACTTTCAGCTCCTTCTAGTTTCATTTTGGATGGCTGCTGCAGCCCTCAGCAAGTTTTGGGGTCAGAAAATTGGACTCTGGGTCTCTGGAACTTTCTTATCCCAGCTGTATTGCAATCCCAGCAATAAGCACCATTGAATTCAATGGAGCTTAACTTCTGAAAAGACATGCACTGATTGCACTGTTAATTTCAGTAAACAAAGACAAAAGAAATTATTGTTTTATTTTTTAAAAAAATAATAATAATCATATCCACATTCCATTTTTGCAAATGTCATGTTTCCTGCAGGTAAATCTTTTAGAAGAACACTTTTGAAACCAGTTGTACTTGGCAGGCAAAAAAGTTATTTTGCTTGCTGTATATTAATGTCCTGCCATTATGTATGCACTAGATACAATCTCCACAGCCGCATCTACCTTCAGATACCATCTGTGTATAATGCTGGCATTATTCATTTGTCATTAGCCCTGACCTTATGTTTTATCTACCTATCTTCAAGGATAGAGAATGAGAACTGACTAGCAGCAGGCTACATTCAGGTGTGCAGATGGCTTTCTACGGTTTCCAGTTAATAGTCTTGCTGGCTGCTCTTCTATGTATGTAAATTTAGTGGAATGATGTCATCTGATGCCATACAGAACACAATGATGCCTCCACAATGACCTTTCAGTCTGAGCGGTCTCCGGCACCTGGTCTTGGCACTGCACATAAGATGGCATTCATTCTGGGACCAGCTGCACTGGCAATAGGGAAGGATACTGTATTGTTCTTGAAGAGGGGAACAATGTAGGTCTGGTATTAGGATAGCCAAGAGCCAGAATGTGCCTGACCCAGCCACCCAAAACCAAAGGGCACAGCTACCTACTGGGGCAAAGTCTTTCTTCATTCCTATACTCTTTTTTCCAGAAGAAGGACCGTTAAGCTGAAAGTGTCACATTTATTTGGCTACTATAGGGGAAGAGGCACAAGGGCCAAGGTCAAAATGCCTTGGGTTTATAACCAAGAGCAAAACAGAGAAAACTGAACAGAAATATAGTTGCAACAAGTAAAAAGCAGGGAAGATTTCATAAAAAGTACCCACTTCTGGCCTTTTTTTTTTTCCTATATGGAAAAAAAAAAGATCTCACCATGTTCACCAGATATGAGCTATGACTTCAATTATGGGTGTTGTGGCCTTTTGAAAACCTTCCCCATAATAGAGAAGCAGTAACCTCAATCATTCCTCCATGTGGCGCCAAGATGGTACATCTCTTCTGTCAATCAATAGATTAAAGT
This sequence comes from Iguana delicatissima, assembly GCA_948472985.1. Classification (NCBI taxonomy): domain Eukaryota; kingdom Metazoa; phylum Chordata; class Lepidosauria; order Squamata; family Iguanidae; genus Iguana; species Iguana delicatissima. The sequence continues at coordinate 2,902 of CAOKZL010001242.1, forward strand.
CGTAGAGCCAAGCTTCCCTGCCACTGTTCTACGTAATTCACCTTCCCCGACATCATTACCGGTGCTGCTCTTCACCCTATTTCTAGTCTCTGAGAGGCTGCTGGTTACAAAGGTCACCTTCTCCTACACTTAAGAAGAAGGAGAATGAATTGAAACAAAATGAGGGTCTCTAATGAGCACAGCAACCTCAGCAGCTGCCTATTGCTCCTTTCATTGTACAGAAAGAATACAAGACCTATGAGGAGCTTTATTTATCTTGTAAAGGGTTCCCTCCCACTTTCATTTCCTTATTCTCACCAGGACCAGAGGAGGAAGAAGAACAGGAGGAGGAGTTGTCCAGACAACTCCATTTATAAAGCCTCTATCTCCAATATTATTGTATTTTAGCTGATTTTAATGTTATTTCTGTTTCTGTATTACTCACACTTTCACTTCCTATTATCAGAAAGACACATACCTACTAACATGACAGCTTGTTTTCAGGAATACATCCTGCACTTTTATTAAATAGGGGTTCGTGCTTTAATCAGCTTGATCAGTTGGCTAAAGCATTAGATATCTCATCGGGGAAACCAACATTAGCCAATGTAGAGAAGAAAAAGAAAGTATTAATATGTCAGCTGCTTAATTTGGATGAAAAGGAGACGATTTGCCAAGTCGCGATCTGGCTGTGGGGAGTGCCCTCGTGCACTCCCACATTCCTACCCCTTCCTTCCACCCAGACTCATGTCCTCCTTCTTTTTCCTTTTATGGCTGGAGATGACCATACAAATTAGGTGAACTATAGTTAGCAGTGGCAATTGCTCATGCGATCTGGCCATCACAAGCCCCTTTCAGATGCTGTAAATGCTCACAGAATGGCACTGAGGTAGCAGGCTTCCCTCCTAACCAAATGTGCACTTAGTATTTCAGGATCCTAAATAAGGGTAGAGAGCTAAGCTCATTTTAGACACTATGGTGAATATAGGTAGCCGATGTTCAAGCCTGGTATAACTATGCCCCTGCCACTGTCTGATGTTTCACAGAATCATAGAATTCTGGAAATCAGTGGAACTTACTGCCAGAGGACAGCAGCCATAACTCTTAGGTTGAATTGTCTAAAGAAGTTACAAATGTGTAGCCTAGAATTATAATTCATGACTGGTTTATATTCATGATCTCTACATATTCACTACTTAAGGGGTTACATAGGGACCGTGAAAGTCCCCCAGTCCCCACTTACTGGATAGCTGCAACTGCAGTCAACAAAGATCTGTTCTCCTATCAATCAGGAAGTAGCTGACTCTTCCCACCAGTTCCCTCATGTGAGTGATCTCTTGCATCAGTGGGAATTGGGATAGGGACCCTGCTTCTTGCTGTCACAATGGGGATCACTTGTGGAAGGGGGTGGGAATGTCAGTCAGCTGCTTCCCAAGCACGAGGGGATTGTTGGGGGGGTCAGGCTGGAAGTCACTACTTAGCTACCTAACTAGGGTAGTTATGTAGCTAAGTCACTGAGAGAGAATTCAAGTTGACATTATCATTATGATTCAATCCTATCTCACTTTGGCATTAGATTGGCAGAGCTCATATTACAGTTATTAATTTAGGCAGTCAGCTCTAGCTGTCAATAGTCACAAGAAGTCTAGAGATGTAAAGAAAACAGAGAAGCAGACAAACAGGCTGGCACTCTACACTGACAAGGCTGTCTGTTTGGGAAGCCTAGAGGCAGAGAAGATGTATAGTCTGGTCTATACACTATACCTGTGAGAAATACAGAGGAGAAGCCCACATATTCAGTAACTATTCATTCCATGGAGCTGAGTGAAAAAGTTACTTGCTGTACAACTGACATCTTACAACAGCAATAAACAAATATAACATATAATAAACCATACTAAGAAATTATACTAAGAGAACAAAACAGGATTATCTGTCTAGAGAGGTCCCATTCAGAGACAGGAAACTTATTAGAAAAGGGTCAGTCTGTGTAGTTAATCAGTAATAAGCTATAAAAACTACCTTGGAAGGGTTTATTAAATTTATGTTAAATTGCCATTTCAATGTACCAGAATGAACAATCCATGATTTTGCTCCCTTCCTCATCTCTGTTTTGAGCTTGGGAGAGAAGGAAACAGGTACATGAATTTTTGAAAACCACACCAAAATGTCTTCTTTACTTTCCCTTTCTCTCTCCTTTATAATGTCATCTCAATACCACCCCTCACCCCGTTTTTTAAACTACGTATTTGGATCTTGTGAACCAACCTTGTTATTCCACAACCCTGAGTAACTAACAGAAAGCAAACAGCATTGTTAAAAATCCAAGAGAAGTAGTCTTTGGGCAAATGTAAAGTTCATTGGATTTTTAGCACCCTCTCATAAAATTAACTGGCAACTTAATTCTAGAATTAAGGTAATATTGAAACTCAGATTGAATCAATCACTTTAAATAAAAAGTCAATTTAATTAAGTTGCCCTTTTTTGTTAGAAAATGGTCTAAATACATTTTTAAAAGCACCAAATCACATCTGATCTTGGAAGCAAAGCAAGACCAGCTCTGATTAGTACTTGGATGGAAGACCACCATTGGATACCAGGTATATTTCAGAAGGAGGAACTGGCAAAACTACCTCTGCATAGTCCTTGCCTAAGAAAACCCTATCAACAGGTGACGTGAAGGCACTTACACACACATTTTGCTGGAATATGTCCAACTGAACTGATAATTTAATTGATCTTAACTAGTTGGTTCCTGTCTTGCTCAAAATACATTGTTTGGTTTGAATAAAAGGCATGACTCTCCACTTCATATTTTGGTTTCATGAATACAAAATCACAAATGCAGAGGTGCTCCACTAGTCTTGCTCACAGTCTCTCCCTGTTCAACATGTTGAATATGGGCATCCTCAAAGGGGAATCCTATGTACATCAGTGTCTACAGAACTGAAAACCCTGATTCCACATGGATTCCAGCCTCAGAGAACTCTATGCATACAGATTTCCCCTGTGCAGAAATCCATAGCCAGTGCAGGGACACCGGAAGTGACTGAGCAGTGCAATGTCAGGGTCTGGGGCACAGCAAGGTAGACTGGCTTTCTCTTTAAATCTTTGTGAAATAAACATGAAAAGGGACATAATTCCACCAGGGAGCATGGCCACTAGACCTTTGAAAACAGGGATGGATTGCGTTTCAGCCAAATGGTGTAAATTCTGGTTATCATATAATGATTCACCCTTCCTTACCCCACATTTCAGTTCACAGGGAGAAATGACATGGTCATCTAAATCTCTATGGGAATTAATTCTTCCTTTCTGCTACCACTATTTTTGCTTGACTTGCAGGTAAGTTCTGGAAGCTAAAAACTACGCAAAAGAGCTTCAGCATCATTATCCATGCCTCCTTTCAGTTTTCTTATAGCACATACATTTTACATCTCATTTCAAATTAACCTGAAATCTGGGGCATATTTATTTAAGGTACATGGTACTGTCAACCAATGCAGTGTTTTCAGAATATCACAAGCCTCGTTTTCAAGTGATTGACTAATTAATTCATTAAAATTAATAAAATCCACTCAGTATAAGCTGATATTTTAGATATGAAAATAGCATTCCTTTTGCTGAAGTATTATGTAAGCATCTGAGCCTTATGTATGTTTACCTGTAGGAAGTGCCTTCACTGAGTTTACACCCTAACAAACATATTTAGGCTTGCAGCCAAAGTGAAAAAGGGAAAAATCTTTAACTAAAGTGATACACAGAACATTGTTAAATCTTCAAGATGTGGTCTTCCTGGATAACAGAATATTCAACCGCAAATCCAAATTCTAAAGCTATTAATTCAATTTATACCTCTTCTTGTTAAAACCATTTTTCTCTGAAGATACATGCATAGAGAGCAAACTCAAGGAAAGCATAAAATGCTTAAAGTGACTTCCACCAGAGATCATCCACCCATATGTAAATTATACACACACACACACACACACACTTATACTAGAAAATGGCAGTGCAGGAGACTCAGGACCAATGAAATAGGAACTGTATATGGCCTCAGGGCTGTACTTTCCCCACACTATAATATAAGGAAGAACATCACAATTTATATATTAAGGCAGTCTTTCCCAACATGGTGGCTCCCAGTCATGTTGGGATACAACTACCATTATGCCTGGTCAGCAGAAATGTGTTGAACAATAATTTTCACCATGCCAACTAACTGGGAGTAACAGGAGTTGCAATCTGATAGATCTGTGCTCCTTGTAATGGTGAGACCTTAATCTTGCAGGATGGTTGAGGAAGTCTAGGTTAGAGCATCAGGCTCAGATTGAAGATTCCAAATTTAAATCCCTACTCAACCAGGACAGTCACTTGGTAGCTTTCAGCCATGTAGTTTTCAGCCTGACCTGCCACACTGGATTCTTATGAGGATAAGATGGGGGGAAATTATGACTGTATCCTATTTGGTAGCCCCTACCATAGTTGAAACATTGATTTAATTACTGAATGGTGACTCCACACATATGTTATATAACATACGAGACAACCTCGTGTATAGGTTGTGGACAAGTTTTATGGCCAAAATTGTGGATTTTGATATGACCTGTGGATAAGTGAAAAGGGGAAAGCACCAGCACCATCTCATGGATGGAACCATCTCCTTCTGGCAAAAAGCAGGAATTTTTCCCAAAGAACTTAAAAGCACCAACTATTTTATTTATTTATTTATTTATTTATACATAAGTATATACAGTAGGTAAATCCCATTGATTCTATGAGTCTCCTCTAGTTGGGATGAATGATAGGCTTCAACCCTGGGTGGGCTACCTTAAGTTCCTCAACAAAAAGACAAGATATGAACACAATAAAAAAGCAAGGTGTCACAGCTTCACAAAGTGAATAACAGAAGTTATAATTTGGCCAGAAATCCCATCCCTCCACAGAACTACTATAAAGGTATGTGCTCAGGAGTACAGAAAGGCCACTGCTGAAGATGAGAAGAAACAGGAAGTAGAAAAACTTGATTTCAAATCAAACCAGACCCGGTTTAGCCTGTAGTCCATTTATCAGCTTTGCTAACACACCTAAATTAATGCATTCACACTTTTGTCACTTATATACCATTAACATGAAATGAACAGAGTTAAGATAAATGGAAGTCAAAATTTATTTAATGTAAGCATCCAACTGAAGTAGGAGGTCCAATTATATGACATTGAAACTAATATTGTATTGATATAAAAGACTGAACACACATACAATTGCCAGTAAAATGAAACCTGTTAATCATCAACTATGGATCCATGATTTTTTTTAAAAAAAAATCATTCAGCTATGCTCATTTATCAGATTCATACAAATGACTGATGTTTCTAATTCCTTTGAAAAAATTGTAAGATTCCAGTTTGAATTATTAGTAGCATAAGCACTAGTTCCAAAATAATTATGTAATAAGAGTAATCCTTCAAACATGGAGTGTATTCTTTGTAGAAATTCTCTCTCTCTCTCCCTCCCTCTCTCTGTCTCTCCGTGGTTGAGTAGACGTGTTTGTGTTTCTGTGTGCTGTACTACATTTAAAAATGAGGACCATCAGAATAACCTTTCACCTATAACTTACTGCCTCTGTATAAACTACTAGGTATCTGAAATCTCTCTTCACTTTCTTAACCCAATATAATAAAAGTCATATACGTGTTACGCTAGCCAGCTACAAAAATTTAAGATACACTCTCATATAAGGAGACAATCTATACAATTTAAAATGTTTCTCTGACTGTTATACTACTCAAGGTCTACATGTTTGATGACAGAATCACCAGACTCAGTGTGTTCTTTGATGGGATCAAAATAGCAACTATGGTAATGTTCTAGACCTGATCCATCAACTACTATGTGTATCCCACATACAAACACTTTGCATTTGTGTTGGAGTTATTGCTTTGTTTTGCTTTGTTTTTGCTTTAGTATGCACATTCATGGACCAATTTTGACCAAGACTGATAGCTACACTAAGCTTTACATTCCAGACATTTTCAATCAAGTTTGAGACTGCTTTGCAAACACTGATTCTTTAGGAAAGTTGCTGTACTTTTTACATGCTACATAGAATTTGATGTGAAACAATTTTTAAGGACTATAAGAGCTACCACTCAGACTCTTGTTTCATAGAATCATAGAGTTGGAAGAGACCACAGGAGCCATCGAGTCCAACCCCCTGCTATGCAGGAACACACATCAAAGCATTCCCAACAGATGGCCATCCAGCCTCTGCTTAAAAACCTCCAAAGAAGGAGACTCTACCACACTCCGAGGCAGCATATTCCACTGCTGGACAGCTCTGACTGTCAGGAAGTTCTTCCTGAAGTTCAGGTGGAATCTCCTTTCCTGCAACTTGAATACATTGCTCCTTGTCCTAGTCTCTGGAGCAGAAAATAAAACCTGCTCCCTCCTCAACATGACATCTCTTTCAATATTTAAACATGGCTATCATGCCCCGTCTTAACCTTTTCTTCTGCAGACTAAACATACCCAGCTCCCTAAGTTGTTCCTAATAGAGCATGGCTGCAAACTGAGCATGCCATATAAATTTCCTAGTGTCTTATATCTCACACAGGTTTAACAACATGCATTTTACAAATTAATATTAATTAATATTATAATATACATTCAAAAAAAGTTTCCAGATATTCTTATCATCTAATTGTCTGCATTTCCTCTTCACAAGCATAAAGGCCAAAAATATAGTCAGCCTGATCCTTTCCTACCCATTCTACAAATTACTTGACTTTCTATAGGGAAGGGCCAAACACATTGATGAACATCAGACTGGACAATTTCAGTGACACGGAATTTTTCGTTGGAGAGATTATGACATCAAGTGACTTTGAATGTCCGCTTACATTCTGCCATTAATATTGTTCAAAGAATCAATACATATCAGGTTTATTGTCAAGGGTTTGATTCTGCTTTCAGAACAGGTCCCTCTTCTGTCTTGCAGCAATGTCCCTACCAGAGCTGTCTGCAGAACTGGGTGAGGCAGCAGGGTGGCACTTAAATATATTGTTTCATTTGCCTCCAAGGAAGGTGTCTTTGCTAGTGCCTGTCTTTCCTAGCTCTACAAATGGCTTTGGCTTGGTCAAGTGACTTTGCATGGTACTGGTGTAACCCTCCTCTGTGTGAATGAATGAATTTACATGTACAAAAAAGAAAGTAAATAATTATTTCTGAAAAGAAATGAGATAATCATACATCTAGCTCTAGAAAAGGCTGAAATTGTACTGCTGAGGAACACGTCCTGCCAGAGGCCATGTACTGGCAATGAGAACAGCAATACCCTCCAAAATTTCACAGGTGAAAACCAGAACAGTTATGACCAAGCAAGATCATAGTGTGTTCAAGATGGCAAAAGTTATTAATGAATAATGAGAAAGAACACACAAGTGAGAAAAGGTTTCTTTTGCCTGACCCTATTGAGAAAGGAATGATTCCACCTTTTCGTCTCCTCCCGCTGTCCCTGTGAGTTAACTGAGCCACTGAACTTGTTTTGCAGCAATTGAAATAAATTGAGGAAAAAGGAGGAAAGTGGGAGGATGAAAAAAAAGAGAAACTGGACATTTAAAAAAAAATCTGAAAAAAATGGAACAACAGAGAATTAATCAGTACAGTTGGAGGGTATGAAATGGCTCAAGGCAGCACTAAATAGGGACAAAATCAAAAGTAAGCTAGGTATTCCCCATTCCCATTCTGGAATGTCTTTCACATTCTCTTTCTTGTCAGCTAGATAGATGCTGGGGAAGTGACAGATTGTTCTTTTAGTTGCTAGAACTCCAAGAAGCTGCTTGCAGAGAGTTGAAATTATGTCAAGGATTGTTGCAGATTGCCCACTTATGCAGCCCTTTCACGCTACATAATTTCAGCCCTATGATTCCACTTTCCCTGCCATGGCTGTGTCCTAGGGAATGCTTGGGAATTCTCTCAGGATGAGAATTCTAAATACCCTTCCCTAACTTCCAGAATTCCATAGCATGTTGCATGGTAGTTAAAGAGAGGGAAGCTTTATAAATATCCCAGAATTTTGGATCACATAATTCTGACAGTCAGAGTCATAAAGTGGAATGGAGGAAAAAGAACAGAATTAAATATGGAGATCTGGAGAACACAAAAGCTTAATCACAATTTTGTGCACACTTGACTGGCCCTTGTAAATGTATTGCCTGAATGTGTATTTGGCGGCTTTTACTTTCTTATGGACCAGCATGGCTTCCATTATTTTGCCAAAAATCCAGAAAGAGTTCCATGAGACAAACCTGATTTCTAACTGGTGCTCACAAAGCCAATTATTCCTTCTACCGTGGAGGAGAAAAAGATAAAGAATTTAGAAGCAAATCATACTTTGCTTTTATGGGATTTTTTGTTTTATTTTGTTGCATGTGTGTGTTTGAAAAAAATGTTTTAGTTTATCGCTTCATCGTATCATTTGCTTGGCAGCTATATAGTTTGGGAGCCATGCTGAATATTAACCATGCTGCTATGTCTGACTCATTCACTACTAACACAGGTTAATCCCTGTATCATAGGCTGCCACCAGTTTCCTAAGCAGCTTAAAAGGACATGTTATAACTTTGACAATGACCTGCTAATGGTTTTACATTTCTCAGAAGTATTATGAGCTGTCTTTGTCACTTTTATCTTCTAATGAGATCAATAAATTTAGGAAGCAGACATGGTTGGTGCAAACTGCAATGCCTCAGCCAAGGACATGGTGCATAACTGCAATATTATAAATAATAATCTGGGAACTACCATCAGACCTTGACTTTTTTCCCCTCCCCCTTCAGTGAGCGACTCCACTGCAGGTCCCCTGGAGCAACCAAATCTATTTAGAAGTTCACAGAATAGGGTACTGTGTGATTTCTCTTTTCAGATCACGCTGTGCCAAGCTCCTTGTGAAAAGCCCTGAACTAAGAAATAGGTTTTTGTTCCCTGTGCTTTTTTCCCCTGTGTGCTATTGAAAGTGTTTCTTTTTAAAAAAAAAAAAAAATTAACTCACCAACAATTTGGGGGGTGAAGTTAAATGTGAAACAGAACCTCCACAAAAGCAATTAATGTAGGCCCAAGGACACATGAAAATGGTGATTTATATTTTCCAATGAAGATCTGGAAAAGTACACAGTCTCGGGGCTGAATGGTCAGGAAGAAGCCTGAGGTCCAACAATCTTGTGCCCATGTGTGTGTGTAAGAGAGAGAGGAAAAGAGAGAGAGAGAGTCTTTCTTGGTGGTTTCACTATATATAGATTATTTTTGACATTCAGAAAATGGGAGAATTTGAAAGAAGATGAGGAGGATGAAAAGATTTTAGGCAGTTTACCAGGGGCTCATACTTGCTAAGAGGACCAGGAAAGGAAGCCAGGTTCTTTGGGAGTTGTTCCTTGAACCACCAAAAAAGGAGCCTGACTGTGGAAGGAAAATCCTTCCACCTCCAGATAAGCCAGGCAGCAGAGACTTCCCTGTTTCCTCTTCGCCCTGTCCATCCCTTTTCATCGCTGCCAGGAATGCTGCAGGCTGATGGTACACTTTCTGGGAAGCCTCCCTCAAGCAGTAGATCTCTGGAGTCTCTTCCCAGCCCACGAGAAGCCAGGGACAAAAGGAGGGGTGAGAGAAGAACCTCTTCCTCAGATCCTTTGCCTTCACAGTCAGCTTTCCTGTTTGGCCCAAAGCCACCTCCTAGCTGCGAGGCACATACCCAACCAACTGGTTCACAGTCACTCATTCACTACTCCCATCCATTGCGAAGATCTTCTGCTGGCAACAGCAGGAGGGGAATGCTAAACAAAATACTGTTGGTGGCCCTGAACCCACTCTTGATGGCCCTCCTCCTCATGCCACTTGGAAAGTGGGAAAGAGTATGTGTGTAAAAAGCGACTAAGGGACATGTCTGAGGTGAATGACAAGGAAGTGTCTCCTCCTCTTCCTCTCTCTCCAAATACAAAAATCCTAAGTCGCTGCTTAGTCTTGAGTCAATACCGTTGACAGCGATAGGAGAGCTTTTTCATTGCACCTAAAAACCACAGAGACGTTAAAAGGGCACAGAGCAGGGTTGTGGAGCGCACACAGCACTCTACCTTTAGCATCTCCTACCCATTATTCTGTCTAGCAGGACCAGCAGCCTGTGGTGGAGATATTAAAACTTTCCCCCAGTCATTTTCACTAGGGAAATATTAGAAATTCAGTGTGAGTGATGAACAAAAGAACGGCCAGTTTTCTGCATCCACTACTCAGTTGAACTAAATAACCTCTCCTGACCCAGTTCCCCCAAAACCTTACAGAAATATCATTCACCTTTGTTCCAACCACTGGCAGAATGGACCTCCTTCTCTCCATGCAGCTGATGCCCAGTAAAGTAGGTTGGGGAGGAACGTACAATTGTGGCAATTGTGTCACAATAGCAACTAGGCAGCAATCACGAATATGGAACAATTACCTAAATTCACTCATCTGTAACTGTTCCAGATTCATGATTGCTACTTAGCCACAACTGGGACACTATTTTTGTAAGTATTTGTTAGTAAACAGAAGATAACAAGGAATATTATTTTTTCAAGAGACTCAAGAGATTACCTGAATTGACACCAGCAAGGGATGACTAAAATAAGATCTCATGCTATCTGGCCAAGTAATATGTATAAGATAACATGCATGATTGCTGCAGGAAAGTGGGATAGAGCAAGCCTCCTGCATGTATCAACCTGAGGTATGAGAAGGCAAAGCAAATAAATACTTGTGCAGTGATGAAAGCTGCCTGACAGAGCAGAAGCACGCATACCTGGTGACACAGAAGAATATGAGAAGCTTTGTAAGGGATTCTGCATACTGCTAAGCTCAGTGAAAGTTAACAGGATTACATCTCAGGACATCGATGTGAGCTGAGGGCAAAGTTCTCTGTTCTTAGTTTAGATTCACAGTTACCTTGTCAATTCAGGTATTCCAGTTGACCCAAGTTAACTCCAGAGAGTCACTAGCAGTTAAAGAAGAAAATCCTAGGCCAGATGAACCAATGGATTTAGGATATTAGGCAGCTTCATATATTCACACACAGTCTGAAATGGATGTAACTGCATCTTTATTCATTCTCTCAGTGAATTGTGTCTTTCTTGCTGTTATTTTTTTTATTTATTTATTCTTGACTCTCCACGACAAGGAGAGTTGAAAGTGACTAACAACCACAAAATCAAACATAAATACAACCATTATGATGAAAACATTTTTAAAAACATTAATTAAAATCATATCCACAAAAAAAAGAAAAGAAATAGACATGTAAGCCCACCTTTGCAGAGTCAGCTGAAAAGTCAATATTTTACAGGATAGGGGGAAAGTATTCTTTGCATACTGGCAAAAATACATCAAGGAAAGAACCAATCCAGCTTCACTTAGCAGGAAGTTCTGAGGAAGCCACCAAGAAGGCTATTTCCACAAAATGGTGGCACCACCACTTTACATTAACCTCCTTGTTCAAAATTATTTCCTTTTTCTTTCTTTTGCTTCAGATTTATATTTTATTTCATTTATTATTTATTAAAATATTCACATCCCACCCGCTGTGCTGGAATCTCAGGGCCAAATACAGTAATTTTAAACTGTCAGAACACTAAGGGAATAAATGATAAAAATGTTTTTTAAAAGCTAAAAGCATATTAAACAATTTAACATTTTTTAAAAAACGGATTAAAAGGTTTGGAATAGTTTAAAACAAATTGTCTCTCCTTTGTACATTTGCAGCACAAGAACAAGAAGGGACAAGAAATAAAGCAAGGGACCGATCCACTGAGTGAATTTCACAGCAGCCAGCAGCTTGAAATATGACGCTGGTGATTAGATGACTAAATACGGCCACAGCTAAAAAGGCAGACAATTTTTGTTTGCTTATGACCTTTTTATTTTTTAAAAAAATTATGTTTACTCATATCTATTCATGTATAAGTCAAGAGTAGGTTTGGGGGCCAAAATTATGGCTTTTAATCTGACCTGTGGATAAATCAAGGGTCACTTCAGGGAGAGAGGAAAGTGCCAGCGTTGTCTCATGCGGCAACTTATGACCACCACCACTGCCATTCTCCGACCTCGGCATTCAGAAAGGCCTTTCACCACTTTATTCAGAGAAGGAGTTGGTTCCTTTTTTGATAAAAGTTAAAGTGGTATTAACTTTCATCAAAAAACAAAAAGAAACCACCCCCTTCTCTGTATAAAGTGGCAAAAGATGAGAGTTCAGAATGTCCAGGAGAACCAAAAAGAAGCACCAACTCCTTCTACTCACTCAGTGCTACTTTGAGGGAAAGCATCATTTTCCCAGCAAGACATTCAAAAAGACCAGAAGTGGACCATGGCTGAGAGAGTAGAGGCGAGCTGGTGCTTTTCTAAGTTCATCCAGGATGGACGAAGCTCTTGCCTTTTGCCACTCTACTCAGAAAAGGGGATGGTTCCTTTTTTATATATATAAGAGTAAAGGTACAATACTTTCAGTGCCCCATAGATAAATCAACCCAGGTTTTTGGGGTCAATTTTTGGCTAAATTTTTTTATGGTGGCTTCAGAATGTATCATAAGTGTTTGTTTTTCCAAGAAGCATTGTCCTTCAACTGAATAATTTTTCTTTTGTCCCCAAAAATGTGAGTGCATAGGCAAAGGTGACTGGTTATGTAGAGTCATGATGTCACCCAGCTCACTACATCATTCTCCATGGGCTAGAAACATTCATGGTAAGATAACAGAAAGAAGATACCACTATTATAAGAAAGCAAAAAAAAAAAATGGTGACAAAGTAGGGTAAACAAAGAAACAACTGAAATAAACAGGATTAAAAATGGATACCTTTGCAAATTAGAGACGCTTCTACTGAAGTCTCCAGAAATCACTGGTTTGAGCAAATTAGCATTGAAATCAACCTTATAGGAAACAATGTAAATTGAATGCTTTAAAAAAAATTAAACCCAGAAGTGGCATTCAGATCAGAGATAAGATTATAAATGCAATGTCAGTGCTATACCAGTTTTTTGAAATTGTATTCCAACCGATAGTCAGTGGAAATAATTTTCAGTAAAAGCGTAGTGTCAAGGTAAGTCTTCTGAAAGAGCTGCTGGTTAACATTTGCCTATTGATTAAGAGATAAAAAAATAGTAGCAGAGAAATACTGGGTTCCCACTGCGCACAGTAAACCTGCATTCACATTTGTGCACTCATAGACCCTTTACAGAAAAGACAGTGCAAAGAAAAAGGCCCTGCTGCCACAGTCAGTTCCCACACTCCAACCCTACATGTTCAATACAACATAGTTATCTAAATGGTTTATTTCTAACTTATTTATTGAAAAGATTTTTCTCTCACCACACCAACACAATACCAGTGCTCAAGGTACAAAACATAAAGCATTCAAAGAACAGAGGAGAATGAAATATATCTAGTTTGGTTGCATAAAGGGTTCCTCTAAGTGCATTTTTTTTAAAAAAAAATGTTTAAAGTGCACTATTGTCAGCCTTGATCTTGAAAATATATGTCCATGTTTGAAACATGATATTCTCAGTATTCCACTCAAAATGAGACCAGGTTCAGTCTAAAGACCATGGCTTGTATTTAGACACATGCTATATTCTAGCCTAGTGAAGACCACCATCCCAGAAAAAAAAAAACACAGACTTATCTGGAGCATTCCTACAGCATTAATTTTAGATATCACAAACTAGCCACCAAGGAAATGACACTGAAGCCCACAAAGAACATCTGTGTCAAAGAGGCTGCATTTATAAACAAGGGATGCTATGAATATGGCACAAATCACACTCTCCTAATATTCAAAACTCAAGCTAGAGGAAAGTTCAGCAGACCCTTGACATACGGAGAGGGAAGAGAAAGCCCTGAGGTTTCCAAGAGCTAGTGAAGCAAATCTACATGACAAAAGGAAAGCTTTGAAAGGCTACTATAAGAGTAGCTCTGTGTGTTTGTGGTGTGCGTGTTTGTCTATCCGATGTTTTCAGTGAAATGATTCATGACATTTCTCATCATATTTGGTGAAAACAGGATGCCACCAAAGGAAGGCCTTTGACTGGGCATGCTAATAGCATCTAATGACAAAAACTGGTAAATCAAAACAATAAGAACAACCAAACAGGATCAGACATTTCTCTCTCCTCCACCACACACACTTAAAAGTGTTCAGAATTCGGATTAATGAATACAATGTCCTCCCAGATGTTCTTTCAATGGCCCAGAGTGGGAAGGAAAACTGGCTGCAGACCAAATCAAATTTTTATATTCCTCAAAGATAGTGCCAGACACTAAGATTTCATCAATGTAACATCTGAGCCACAGAGACAATGCACCACGGTTGGCTAACCCCCATATTCAATCCATTTTGCTGAAGACAGGACAAATAAACTCAGAATCAGAACGTTCAATGACTCATATCAAAAGGTATAAATTGAAAGTCAACACTTGTACTGCGTATAATCTAGCTAAAGAAGAATTTATAGCCTAAAATTTCCTACACAGAGAGCTGCTGCTGTTTACTGATAGACTCCAAATGCTAGCTTTAAACATTTCCCAGCCCTTTCAAGTTGGGAGTTTTGCTCTCTTTGCAATATCTGCAGTATGCACACCCTTCTAAAAAGTGCAAAGGAGAGGAAAGTTGGAAGAGAAACGAATTACTAAAATGGCTACTTTATATCCCTACATATGCCATTTTGACTATATTAAAGGATGATAGGGGAGAGGCAAGGTATATGAAAGAGAAATACAGAAATATGTACTACCGCGTTTTGTTTTCTTTTTTCAGTGTGCCAGCCAACTTTTCTTGCTTAAATGCCACCTGCTGTGTAAAGTTTTACTCAATGTTGTGTTGCTCTTATGAACACATAACTGTCTTTTAAAATTTAAATTTATAGTTTTATAATTTATAATTTTATAATCACAACAAATTACACAGGCCAAAACTTTAGGTGCACACAAAAACTCTGGGACAGCCAGTGGAATTGCCATTTCATTTGCATACCACAACCCCATGCAATATCAATAACTGCTTTTGACCCTTTTTTCAGTTTCAAAGAGGTTTACTGTGGAGCACTGATTGTCGTTGTTAATTGCCAGCAAGTCAACTTCAATTTATGGTGAGGCTACGGATGGAAGACATCCAATTCACCTTCTCATTAACAACCCTGCTCAAATCTTGCAGATTCAGGGTTGTGGCTTCCTTGATTGAGTCAGTCCATCTACAATGTGGCCTTCCTCTTTTCCTACTGCCTTCTACCTTTCCAAGCATTATGACCTTTCCTAGTGAGTCAAGTCTTCTCATGATACGGCCAAAGTATGACAGCCTCAGTTTAGTCACCTTGACTTCTAGGAAGACTTCAGGCTTGATCTGCTTTGGGACCCATTCCTCTGGCTTTTTAGCAGTCCAAGGTATCCATTGAATTCTTCTCCAGCACCACATTTCAAATGAGTCAATTTTCTTCCTATCAGCTTTCTTCAACGTCTAGCTTTCACATAGAAATGGAAATACTATAGTATGGACAATCCTAATTTCAATATTCTTTGAAACTTATTCAGATATTTATAATTAAAAAAGGAAAAATCACTAGTCATCCCATAACATTGTGAATCCTCCTTCCCTGAAAAAACACTTTTGTTTTCAGAAGTGGTTGATTTCTCCGCTATTAGCTAAAAGAACTCCATTCTATAGCTAATAAACTATATTTAATACTACTGATCTATACTGAATGTTGTGTTCTTGCAGCTGAAAATTGTCAGAAGGGAACAAATATGGATAAAATACTGAAAGCCAGGGATTTTTTGTCAGACTTTCCAGTTTAATTGTTTTTTTAACTTTTCAGAAATAAGATTTTAGCTGGAATTGTAAATTTTTGTAAGCTTCTTTGGGTCCTTTGCTGGGAAAAATGCAGGGTATAAATGAATAGGGTGGGGTGGGATGGGGCAGGGTAGGGTAGGGTAGGGTAGGGTAGGGACCACTTTTCCTGTTTAAAACAGATATCAGAGAAACAAAAGTCCTGTCATTTTCAGCTTTTTATCTGTATCTCCAGTCTCCACTGGATGACTTCTTACCTTAAGCAGCAAAATCCATGTAATATCACTACTACTACCAAAGTGCTAGTTTTTCCAACAAATGCCTACAATTAAATAATAAAATGAAATGAAAAACAATTTTGCTAATAAGCATCATGTAGTACTACTCTCAGAATCTTGAAAGCTGAGGGACAGCTGTCCTGTTTAAAGTGCTAAGTTCTTTAATATGGTTTTAGCCTTTACATCATTTTTATTGTTATAAATGGCTTCAGACTTCTCACACTGATTTTATTGTACACTGTCCTGAGATCCTTGGATATAGGGCAAGTTGTAAATATTTTAACAAATAAATATCTAATATTTTTTCTATGTTTTGAATGCAACTATGCATGTTACATACTAACCTGTTACTCACTGTCCAGAGAATTGTTCATTTCCGTCTCTATTCACAGAAGCTCTTCTCATTTCAAGCCAGAATCCCAAGGTTATAGACTTACTTTTCACTGTTCATAGAACCAATTAACAGTTTTTCTGGTGTTTCCAGTGCAACCTCTTTAAAGAACATCAACATTAACATGTGGGCAATTGCTATAGTCTTGTTTAACTCAATACTCACATGGAAAAGAGCAGCGCAAACCAATCCTCCACCACTGTCTGACCAGCTAAGGATGGATCACAGCCTGATTTCTCAGCATCACAAACTCTCCTCTAATGCCCCCCCTCACATTCAAAGAAGTAGATGAATGAGAGAGGAAGTAAAAGACTACCATGCCAATCCACCTCCTTTCCCTGACCAGATTTGGGCCCTGGGTGCCCCTTCCCCCCACTGTGCCTCGGCCTCCTTCCCACAGACATACACACATGATTTTTCCACTCTTGTGAGGGTCCTGCACCTGTAATCTTAGTGCATGTGGAGGGGCAACTGTGTACTTTTATAACGCCTCACCAGCCACAATCAGACTCTACAACCTTCAGTATCCTTCAACTGTATTCCACTTCCTGTTTTAGATCACCACTGAAGCCCACTTGGAATTAGCTGAAATTTCTGCCATTTTAAACCAATCTTTGGGATATTTGAGATCATCAATGTTAAATTCAGAACTTGTTTAAATATTGGCTTATCCTCCTTTACAGTTCAAATCCATGGCCATCAAATACCTACCCTCCATTTCTGGACATAATGGAATGAATCCTATTGTTGCTTTTTATTTATTGTTTTCTATTTATCTTTCAGAATAACAGTAGTTTGTAATAGGACAGCCAGAGGAATTGCAGAATACTGAACTGGCATCATATATAACAGAAGTGGAAAGAAGGAAATGAAATATAGACAAGTCCTGATGAAAACAAAAATAAGGGGAAAGAAGAATGCCCATGAACATAAACGAAGATCATGTTTCAAGCAAATGAGCTTCCTGTCAGTGGGATCTAACCTTCTCAGCCCCAGAGATGTGGAATGAAAATTTTCAGAAAAAAATCCAGAAAGATTTCCAGTGCTATATTTCTCCATGGAAAATTGTACACAAGAGAGAAAGAGGTTCATCCATAGTTGTGTTACTGCAGTTTAGGCCTACCCGGTGATAGCATAAAGATATCTTTTGATATCATAATTTGGCCTTACCATACCACCCCTCTCTACATGTTTTTGAGGCCCCTGGACAAGCACGAAACTAGGCTCGGCACTTAACTGCGGAAATATTCTCCAACAATACAGGTACACCAGAAATAGCCAGATCGCAGCTTCAGGGACCTCCCCGGCAAACACCACATTATGTATGTGCGCTACCTACAAAAGGCTCCCTGCCCCAAGCAGGCAACTTGACAAAGGCTGAACCATCCACTGTCAAGCGTTGTGCATTTACATACTGGCTACACCATTGTTAATTCAGCTCTGATTCCATCATGCTAAATTGTGACCTTTCGGAGACATTGTCTCGCACCCAAAACTCATTGTTATCCCCGAGTAAGGCATAGCCTGCAGTCACACTTCTCCCTATAAAAACCCCTGATCCCGAGACCTTCCTCGGATCGCTCCTGAGTTCCAACCGCCTTGCTGCCACTTTGCTTGGCGAGCTTCCCCTCAGCTCCACGCGCTGAGATACATCGAATGGCAGCATTGTTCTCTATCTTCTTCCAGCTTCAGGAACAGGTTTCGATCACCCGAACCAACTATCCCTCTGAAAATCCCGCTATCTTACTCACACCTTTATTTTCCTTAGTTATCTGTGTGCTTGTGTTGCTTACATTGTGTGCCTGTATTTAATAAAGATCATTCATTGCTTTCAAACCGGTCTGTTCCTTGACTTGGCCTGGCCCCGTAAACATTGGGTTACAAGATCCTGCTAAGTTACCCTGCCTCTCGTAACACTAAAGCAGTACTCTGAGCTAATTTTCCCCACCTATAGTTGAGCACATTAAGGTGTCCCTCCTGGGACCCCCAGAAAGCAGGGTAACAGTTGTATCGTGGTTATACTCCATTCAACCATGTTAGATGAGGTAAAAATAGGATATGAACTTCTAGCCCTTTTTCTAAGACAGACATTGGCAAAACCTCTGTGCTTGGAAGACTGAACTAACAAATAAACACACTGCAAAGCTTGTTTTGATTTCACAAAATGTCTTGCTCTTCTATCAGTCACAAGTAGCCAAGAGAGAATGTGATAATTTGCCTAAGCCCATTGCCTAAGCCTATACATCCTTTAGTGAAATAGAAATTTTTAGCCAGTTGTACTGAATTCATAAGCATGGCAAAGAATGAGTGAGTGAAGTTGAAGGTACAACAGGTTCAGAGACACTATGAGAAATTCAAGAAGCAGTTAGCTTCACATAGGAAAAGAACAACTGGATCTCAAGAGAAGTTACTTTTCTGTTGCTAATGGAGTTGAAATATTATTACCTGTCTTTTATTGCTCTTTGTACTAGTTCTCACAATGCCAATAAGGGCCGTGACTTCTGTTTACATTGAAATCCCTCAATGCCATCTTAAGTGACAACATCTTGGACAGAATGCATGTCTGTGACTCTAACATCATTGCTGTGTTTCTCCCGTATCATTTTTAACATCTTTGCCTGATGAAGTAGCCAGTGAAGCTTCAAAAGCTTGTGTAATGTATTTTATACTTTGGATTTAACCCAAACATGGTATTGCTGCTTGTGGATTTTGGATTTTGATGTATTATGAAGGTACTGCAGTAGTAGTTCAGCAAAAGAAAGTTATACTGTTGATACAAGAGATGTCAGCTACCGATCTCTTTAGATATGTGTCCTAAAAAGACAGTTTTCCATCTCATCCAGAAACCACTGGAACTGGAAAAGAGGAAGGAACTAGGAGGCCACTAGATGCTATTTCTAAGTTATTACCTTTTCAGGCCTTGGAACTATAATTGCAACAAGTACATTTTAAGATAGCATAGTATGCTTTCAGACTGTACAATTACAATCTGTACATTTTTGCGCAAGTGATCACCCTTACCAAGTGATCAACCTATAGATTCTGGCAAATGAAACTTGCAGCATTCCTCCTAGCTCATGGCATTTGTGAGGTGATATTCAATTCTGTCTTTTACTGCATTGTAAGAAACACTATCTCACTTAACTACTTATGTACAACATTTTATTACTCTTAGGAACTTGCTTGAGCTTTTAATAGATTTAGCAGAGGAGTAGAAAATTAACAAAGAGGAATTTATAGTGGAGACACAGCCTCAGTAAACACTAGGGAAACCAATCCCTTAGAGATATGAGGTGTTGCTCAAGATGCAAGGTCTAATCCCTACAAGGCAACTGATAACCAGTTTAAACAGAAAGATGTTGGGGAAGCAGGTAAGGAGGAAAACAATACAGAGTTTTGTTCAGCTGGTAAGGAAAATGCATCCCAAAGGCAAACTACAGTAGCAAGTGGCCATGACATTCATTAAATTACATTTCAAAATGGAGGAAGGAAAACAAAACCAAGCAAAGAAAGCAAAGTATATTGAAAAATAGCAATCTGGCAATCTGTTTTGATGAAGTGTACAGACTTTAAAACTGAAACAAATTTTGGCAGGAAAAATTCAAGCCCTTTCATTTAGCTTGAATTTCAGATGTACCATTCATTTCATTTTCAGCATTAACACACTGTTGGATCTAGAGAAAGGAGGCTTTTCTCCTGCTATTCACTGAAGATTTTCTTCCTCATTTTCAGAGATTTCAGACTTGAGGGCTACCAGTCTTCTCTTCTTGCTATCCTGTGTGAGGCTTTAGTTACTGATCCCTGAGGTAAACGGTTTTCACAGAGAAGTAACACATTTATTTGAACATATTCTTGTGACGGTATTATCACTTCAGTGTCAGCATTGGTTCTGTCATGGATTTCTGTCTGACAGTTGATAAAACACCTGATGTAGAAAACTAGGCAGAAGACAATAGAGATGAGAAGAACATCTCCAATTATTAACTTCCTAGCCAAATCATGGTTTTTTCAACACTTGGGAAGCTGGGTTGAGAGAAGAACAGAGAGGGAAGAATTATGCACAATTTTCACATATTCATGAATTCATGTATTCCAAAGAGTTCAGGAAATTATTCTGCACAGAAATATATACGGGACTTTTGTCTGAAAACTTGCACACAACACACCAAGAAAAACAATTTCTAGAAATATTTTTTCATTCAAAAATGTTTGTTTCTGGAAGTTATATTTTTCCATAAAAATTGGGCTTTTGTGAAAAACATGCTTTTATGCAAAAATTTTAGGTTTTCTGGAAAGATGGCTTTTTGTACAAAATATGCATTTTGCCAAATGCAAAATTTTGCATGAGAACACTTCCCACAAACAAATATTGTTTTGCATGATATTGGTGTCTTTTGTACAAAACCCTCAAGATTTTCTGGCCCAAACCTCAAATATATTTCTGTGCCAAATAATTTCCTTCTGCATTACTGTATTTAACCTGCAATACCAGGTTAAAAATGTTCAGAAATATCTTTTTCTTTTTCCTGCACCAGAGGGAAAATTACACTTTTGGAAGACAGGTTGGGGATGGGTTGGTTGGTTGGTCGGTTGGTTGATCCTTGCATGCAAGGATGAAATAGCCAAAGGTTTACCTCCTTAGCAGCAAAGAGCTACTCCTCCTCATAAGGAAATGGATTTCCCCAAAAAGAACAAAAGAAGACACAAATTTGTGTAATTTCCTAACTCACATGGATAGATGAAAATTTGGAAACAACTACTATGAAACAATTAGAAACACAATGCATCCCAGTGGTGACTGGCAATTTATATGTATAGGATGGTGAATCCATTTTAGATTTATTCTGAAGTTTAAAGGTAGGATTCAGCGTATTAGACAGCTCCTTCCCTTTCATATATTTTCAAATATGTTTCTTCAGACTTAAATTATTGGAGGAGAGAAACAAGGGAGCTTAACTCTTCTTATGTCTTACTATTTGAGCACAAGGCATTTTTCCCTCCTTTAATTTTATTATCAATTTTGGAACCCAGCTTGAGTGAAACACGATTGTTTTAAGCTTGTAGGATCCATACTGGTAAAGAATGAAAGATGAAGAGTTTAACCAACCCACACCTGCCCCTTCTCCCTTAGACATTAGCTTCCTGAACTAAATAGACAGTTGAGAATCCAATGCATTCTTCTTAATTTGTAGTTATACCCTACAATCAACAAAAGTAAACAGGCATGACGTGGTTTCTGGGTTAGAGAGATGCACGTACATATGAGCTAAACAGAATTCTCTTACACATGCCTTACGAGAAGGATTACACTGTGGTCAGGCAAAGTGGAATTGTGGTTATTCCTGGCTGTTCATTTCTTTGAACTTGCTTTAAAAATGAAGTACCATACCATGAATTACAGGTCATAGAATGAGGAAATTTTGCAAAATGATGGTGAATCATGACTTCTGTGGTAAAAACAAAATGCAATTCTTCTGGTTGCAGCTCCTTCATAAGAAATGGCCATTTAAATTCTAAAAACAGCACGGGTTTTGTGTGTTGTAAAGCGCACACAAGACCACCGTGGGGAATTAAGTGTTGCAATTTGTGGGCCGTGCCTTCTGCAGCTTGGAATAGAAGAGCCCATTGTTGTAACTTGTTAATGCTGTAATGGCTGGCTGTGGTTATAGGTTCTGGCCCTCCACTGATTTTCACATACAGGCAAAGGCCAGAATCCTGTATGGCTCAGTGCAGTATAGTAGTTCTACATACTGAGCTACATTGCCACTGGTCATTCACCAGCAGCAGCCAGACTTACCATAGAGCTGCTGGCCACACATACATGGACACACCAAGCTATTCCATGCCTGGTGGAGACTGGGATGGATCTGAGATGCACCTGTCTATGTCCCTGCAGCTGGCACCAAAATGATTTCATTATCCACCAGTCAACCAAGGTAGTGTTGATTGTTGTAGTGGAGAAAGACAATACCAACACTCACAAAATCCCCCCCAAAAGACATACACAGGTGTAAAGCTGAATTACGCCTGCATATGCCACTCACAGGATCCAGCCATTTGGGTTAAATTAATTTCTTAGAAGCTATGTCTGTTCTTAGCAGAACTCAAGGGACAGCAGATAATATCTATCACAGTGCTGTTGCATCTGCAAATCAATTTAACATTTCCAGCTGGTTTCACATAGAGTAGACCCATTGAATCTTGTTGAATAGTGAGTCAAAACATTGGAAAATCCAATTAGTTTAATGGTTTAATGTTCTACTTAGGACTATCATCCAAAATTCCTTAGAAGTTCTATAGTTTGGGTATTCTAATATGGTGAATTCAAACTATCTTCCTATCCAGACCAGCTGATGACAACCCAATCCTGCCCTGTGATAATTACAGGCATAATACTTACTCCACTAGCAGGAGATTGTGATACTTTTAGTGGATTTTTCTCTCTTTCACAAAAGCAAAATAAAGCAACCGGGAGGAAATCAAAATATTTCCAGATTATTTAAAGATGTACAAGATAATGTGAGTGCAAACAAAAGCTTCATGTTTACTGCTGCAGTGAATCAGAACAAACAAAAACAGTCTTACCTGAGAATCTGTTGCATGAAAACAAACACTTGGGTGTCTGGCAAGATTTGGAAACAGACTCAAAAAATAAATCTTAGCACAAGGCCTTTCTTGTTGCTGTTGTTTTCTTTGACTGAAGGGTTCCAAGACTGATAAAACAGCGCCTCTTTCCCTGCCGTGTAACATACAAACTGCTACCCTATCCACAGCTCAGGTATCTCAACATGGTCAGGAGAAAGCATTTAGATATTATTGATGGCAATGAGAGCCAGAAACACAACCTGGCATCCTTGGGAATCTGCTGCAGACACACAAGCTGGACTTCCTTTGTTATTAACCCAGCATTCTGAGTCTGCCTGCTATTTCGATTTCCCACAATGCCCCTGACAGGGTGTCACTCAACGAGTATCAGCCTCATAACCACAATGCCTTGAACTACTGCTACATCCCCATCCCCTACCCTGGAGTGCACTTTGCTCAGGTCCCTTAAAGCCAGCTTCTGATACAGAAACGAGCAGAAGATACTATGATATTTTGAAAACCTCGCAGTAAAATGTGTTACATTAACAATATAATGAAACTGGCTGAATGAGCAAAAATGTAAGAAAAACATGCCTCTGAATCTAGGAGCAAATATTATGAAAGAAAAAAGATTAAGTATTATTGCTTTTGTTGCTGTTGTGTGCCTTCAAGTCATTTCTCCCTGGCGTGCCGATTCCCACAGGCCATCCAGGCAGCCCCTTATATCCCCTTCCAAGCAGGGGAGCAGGTGATGGCAATGCTAGTTCACCAATGCTAGTACACATAATGATGCTGATGCTGAAACATAAATCTAAAGCACTGGGTTACAGTTAACATTTCCTCTAAACACGTCTTGTGGAGCCTGTAGTGCAAAACAGGTCTAAATATGATGTGACAGCGACATCCATGATTCTTTCCCTTAATAGGTTTGAATAGTCAACAAATGGCCGCAACCGAAAAAGGAAGAACAAGGCAGGAGACAGAAAGTTTTCCTTTCGGCCATTGTATAAAAATTGCTTTCCTGTTCTTTTCCTCTCTAAAGCAGAAAATATATGGAAAACAAACCACTTTCTCTGGTAATCGTACATGCTCCTCAGGTAAGACAGTGGTTCACTAACATCACTGGACAAGTAATTAGATATGTACTTGTTTTGCCTTTTCTTTCTAATGAATTTAAGAAGGTACCATATTTGCCAGCGTATTAGACGCACTGGTGTATAAGACACACTCCATTTTCAGACCTTATTTTTTAGGGAAAAAACATTTATTACCCAACTGAAGCAAAATACATAGGAAGGGGCGGGCTGAAAGGAGATGTGGCACAAGGATTCCCCCTTTCCCTATTTTCCTTTTGAGGATTCCCCTTGGACAAATCCCATTCTCTCAGCCTCAGAGGCAAGCCATGAAACACACACCCTCAAACAAATCTTGCTGGGAAAACTCTTCCATAAACTGGGGCTGAGTTTCAGGCTCTTAAGAAGAGCAACTAGGAAGGGGAATAAAGAAAAGAGCCACTGAGCCCTGTGCAGAAAAGTATTAGGGCGGCAGCAAAAAGAGGGGGCTCAAAGTTATTCCTCTTCTTTCCAGCCCCCCTCTTTTTGACTCATTTTCTTCCTCCACCTCCCTAGCAAGGTGGTAGAAGCTGGGGTAGAAAACAGAAACAAACAGCTCCTCTGGAAGAAACCCAACCTCCCATTCAGGCTGGGAGGGAAGAAAGTGCACCTCCATCCCACTCCTTTCCCCCCATCCCAAGAACAGAAACCAACAGGGTTTCGCGGGCTGTGCTGAGCAGGAGCCAACTAACTGTAGGAGGAGGGAAACTGGGAAAATGCCCTGTACCACAGCGCAGGCAACTCCTTACTCCCCCCTCTCCCACAGGTGGTTGGTTCCAGAAAAAAAACCTCGCTGGGAGAGGTGAATGGGAGGCAGGAGGGAGGGACTGCAGCAAGGTGGGTTCTTCCTCTCTTAAAGGGGCTGCTGATGTTTTCCCACTTTTTTTTTCTTAAACCCAGAGAACTTTATTCCCCATAAATCAATAGTCTACAGAAGGATTAAACACAAGAAGTAAAACTGTACAAAGTAGAAGACCAACTCTAAGTCAATTGTCTGCAGTAGTTTTCAAAGTACCATATTTGCTGATGTATAAGATGCACCTCATTTTCAGAAGGCATTTTAGAGGGGAAGTGTGTCTTCTACGCCACAAATACGGTAAGACTTATTTTGAATCATCACATCTTTTGAGGAACAGTTTAATACAGTGACTAGTTGAATTACTGACTAAACTACCATGAGGCACATGTTAGTTACTCCTGCCATTGGAACACAATAGCCTTGAGTCAAGACAGCAAAATTTGCTCATTATTAATGGACCTAAATCTATCCTGACAGGAACATTTAGGGCCACTAAGATATAGCTACATGATGCTTTTCCTTCTCCTTTAATCATTTTAAATAAATGTAAATATTTACAGGAGGAAAAAGTGGCAGAAAAAATGTGTGGTTAAGGGGAAATATGTTCCCCCTTCCCTCCTTTTCTGTGGTGAGGCCATCACAGTGCACAATGGGGCACTGGAGGTTTGGGACAAAAGATCGTCATAAAGGCATTATGTAATCAGTTCTCTTCTAGAATGGCAGTATTATTTTCACTCTGTGGCCATCCTAATCAAAAGCATGATGTGGCATCAGATGCCAGCCAGTTAAAGCAGCAAGGGGGCAATGAACCTATGCAAGAATTTTGTAGATCTCCTCTCTGAATTATTACTCACTCAGTCGGACATATTATACACTGTACTTGGGGAAATGCAAGTTAAGAATCAGAGAGCAACTTGAACATGCATCCACATTTGAAATTGATCCTTCCAAAATGGGTAACAGAGTGAGAACCTTTGCTTGCTTGCTGCATGTGTGATTTGTCAGCTGTAACAAAAACTGGCCCGACATGACAGTCAGTCATATGTTGATCGTAATATATTATACGAAGAACTAAATACATAATCACTGAATGCGCAAAGGATTTTAAAGATAGCATCTATGTGGCAATTACACATAGGCATATGGTCATGTTTCAGAAACTACATGGTGATCTATTCTAGAACTGCAGACAAAAAATGGAGTCACAATAATTGGCACTTTCAGTTTGACATCATTTTACAAATTAAAAGAGAGAGAGATTTGCTTTTAAGTAGTATTGACAATACACATATTTGTCAATTTCATTAACCTTCCAAATTAGGTATTCACAGTGCACTAATGACAGCATAACACATCATTAAAACATTCAATGTAATTTCATGGATATTATGTACAGGGATTTTTGTTTCTCATTCTTCCTTCCTTACAGCTGTTGGAAAACATTAGAGTTTGCAAATATCTGATGGGGCTAAGAAAAAGCTAAATACTCAACTCTACATAGAAATATATTAAGCACTCAAAGCAGCCCCAAATCAAAAATAGGGTGCCATTTTGCAGCTACTCTCTGTTCTTATTGGGCCATATAAAGAGAAACTCATGGGAGTTGCTTCCACTGAACTCTATGGTCAAGATCGGGTTTGCATAATGCAAATCCCTACATGTAGAGTTATACACTGATTGTGCTGGGCAATCCTTGTATTGTGTTGAATAACAGCCTTGCACAACTGGATGCACACCTGACTGTGCACCCACAGATGCAGCTCATGTTTCTGTGCATCTCATACATATCATGTGCACGTGCACATCAACATACATAATGGCACCCCCTGCACAATTTCCCTTCCACAACCTTGAACTTAATATGGATGTTATGCATTAGACAAATATGTCCAACTGCTTCCATAAAAGAACTTAAGTCATCCAAAAGACCCTAACAAGAATCTAGCTTTTGTTGTTTAATCTTGAGGATGCAATTACCATATGCCGGCTTCTTTATGAAGCCACATTGGGGGAGGAGTAGACAAGCTCACACCCAGATGCTTCCTTCTCTCAGTCTGAAAGGTGCTAAAAGATCCCTTTGAATTCAGATTTTCAGTTAACTAGAACATATAAATTAAAAAGTACCTCATCTATTTGCACCCAATTATAAAGCTCCTAGATCTGTTGGGCCACAATTATCAATCCTGGAGCTAGTGGCTTGCTCAAACAGACCTTCAGCACAATGGCTCTGGAGCCTCCCACAGCCATCAGCCATTTGTCACTACTTATTGGATGGGCAGCAAAGGTGATGAGGAAGCTGCCATGTCTTACTTACCGCAATGCAATGATTAGCCCCCCAATGGATCCAGAAAACATGGCAGTTGCCAGGCACTACCTGGAGGTCAGGCAGCTGCTCAGCTTCAAACTCATTGCAATGTTGCCACAAGTCCATCCAGGACTGTTCCAATGACTGCCAACAACTGTCCCATGTGCCCTGAACCACATAACTACCACCTTTCAGTGCTGAACCTTCTCACCATGAAAGGACTACACCTGCTGAGGCTGGCTATCACTTCTTTCCAAAGGGATATAAGAGGGCTTCCTCTATCTATCTATTGAGCTCTAGTGTGTCTTGTGTTTATGATCTAACTCTTTGGTTTGATTTGGTTTGTTCTTTGGACTCTATCCTGGTTTTCACCCAGTCCTTATTTCTGCCTGGTTCATGGCTAACTCTAGACTGCTGGTGGTGGTCCAGCTCTGGACCAGGAAGGGGATACCTGTTCAAATATAGGGATGCCAAAGGTTTATTATATATGCATACTAGGGGACTTTCATGGTCCTTATGTATCCTGTAAAAGAAACTAGGGAACAAGTAGAGATCATGGATACAAGCTAGTCACAAATGTGTAACTCTGGGTTATGGATTCATAGCTACCTTAGCGAAATTCAAACCTTATGTTTAAGTACTGCTTCAGTTTATGGTACAAGGAGGATTCAAACTTTGGATTTCATAGATTATTGAACCAAATTGTTGTAACTATATTGTAATTTAGTCAAGTGTCTAGACTGGGATTAAGCAGAACAGATCTCCACACTAACATTGTAGTTTCAGTATGGTCTTTTAGCCACTTAGTAAGAAATCTGGCCTTTTAACTAATAAGGTTCAGTGATACATATAAATGACACTGAACAACTGCAAAAACTCTGTGTATAACTAGTATTTCTCTTTCTGAACTCAGAATCCTGAGCTCCATCACAAGGGTACTGTGACTGGGTTAAGAAAAAAAAATAATCAAGGAAGGGGGTTGTAGAAGTCAAGGGGGACCAAATTCTGTGAAAACATGCAGAATGTGAAACCTGACACCAAAAGTTGTTTTCTGTTCTTCAAAAGCAAGTCTGTTCTCAAAAACAAAACAGAAAAACAGAGAAATTGGTGCATAACTTTGTGCAGATTGGGTGTTCTTGAAAAAAAAACCAATCAAAATAACCATGCATTCAGTTATTTGGGGAAGATCTGGTTTTCAGTCTTTAGCTTTCACTATGTTTAAGTGTGAAAGAGTGATAAGAGTAAAGAAATAAATCTTGTTTAGGATAAACAGAAAAAGACATCAGTCCAACTATACAACTTGCTGTATTAATCTCTAGAATTTATTCCCCCCACTTTAAAAAAAAAAAAAGGACTCTTTTTCATTTTGAAGAGTAAAATATTGTCAACAGTTTTGAGGCTACTTGGCTTGTTCCCATATATAACAAACCTTTGGCATCCCTATATTCGAACAGGCAATTCAGCCTCAGCAGAAATATGCCAATGAATGCTATAAAGCAGCAGATAGTGGGTGGGTGGCATGAAAGCATTTCAAAACTGCTAACAGCAGCCCTGTTTGAATCAAACAGCTGTGAGCAAGACACAGGTGTGCTAACCCAACAAGGCCCATTTGTGCCTTCCCAGTACGATATTCGCCAAGTTTGCAGAGTCACAGCTGACCACATAACAAATGAGAGATGAGGAAAGTCTGCCCGAGAAGCATCCACTCAGAGTAAACACTGGGCAGCACACAGACACATGTTCATGTGCTTAGTTCAGCTCTTCGGAACTGTAAAGGCAGAGAAAACTGGCTGTTAGGTTCATGATGCTCCTTGTCTTGATTTGTTGACCAGATGATTTTCCTGTATGGACCGAAAGACCAGGAAATGGTGTTGATCTGCCCTTGCAGCTGAAAGATGCTTTACATTGCCTTTTCACTGCCCTTTGCATTCTCTGTCAGATATCAGCACTGGTGAACAAGGACCTTCAGATATCTGCATGTAGAATACACTTGTTTACTAATTACAAAAGGATGAGTTGATTGTACAGATTAGTCTGCGTGTACAACTATGTTGAATACAGCATATCTTCATATGAAAAGATGAAACTTCTTTTGCTTTCTCTTCTCTGCTACTACCATTGTACTAAGAGTGATGACTACAGCAAAATTAGTCTGAATATATACACAAACTAAAAACAGAACAGAGCACTGGGTTCCAATGTTGTTTTAAAAAGTAATACTGCTTGCATAGTGGAAAGCTAAAGTTGCTTAGACAAATGACCCAAGAATCCACTTTAGGGATGTGTGTTGAGCACTAGCATCTATTCTTCTCTGTCTTGTCAGATTTTTCAACTGTTTCCAACATTCTCAAAAGTGCCAGGAATATCAGCAACACTAAACATCCCTGTATTGACCCTTCAGAGATCCATGACAAGAAGACCAATCTGCCCTGCCATAGTACCCTCATCATCTACCTATATACCCAAAGGCCTTGGACACATACATTTCCATAATATGCTTGGTGAGAAGATAAGAGTAGCTATGTTGGGCCAGACCAGATATCGTAGAGGTCTATCTCTCAGTGACCATCCTGACGCCCCTGGAAAGACCATAAGCAAGATTTGAGTGTAACCCCCATCTGCCTACTCAAATTAACCTGTAACTGGTCCTGAGAGGCCAGCTGCCTCTGATCTCGGAGATAGCATCCTAGTAGCCACTGACAGCCTCTTTTAAAAGACCTCTCCCCAACAACTACACACTGAATATCTGAGGATGAGGGAGCCTGAGTCCATATATATGAATATGTAGGCAGACTGGCAGATGATATGGCAGCTGTGGATTTAAAAGAGAAACAGGACTTTTTAATTGCAATAGGAAACAAACTGGCTCATGTAAGTTCTTCTCTCACCACCTGCACAGGCCTTTTTGCATGTAATGAAATACAGGAATGGATAACTGTGCTGAAACAGTGGAAGAAATTCATGTTACTCCACAGCTGGAAGTTTCTTCCAGTATGACTTCCAGTATAAGCCATTTTCAGGTGATTTTTTGAGGGGGCTGGGAGAATCAGGAACAGAGAAACAAATCCACAGCATTTTTCACAATAATTAAAGACTGGGAGAAGGCTGGAGGCATTAGGTTTTCCATGAAAATGCAAAATGGGTTCTGGGGCCACACTTTTCCCACTTCTGATAAAGAACAGTTTCCTGGACCATCACTCCCTGGTGAGCCAACCAAGAGGCAGAGCTGCCTTCAGCAACAAACGCAGGGAAGAAAGAGGCCTTTCACACCACTTTTATGCATGAGAATGGCAGAAAGGTTTACAGAAGGCAGAATATTGGTTAAGTTACCATAAAGATAGAGGTAGTATGGACACTGAGCAAGGTGGGTGACTCCTGCCACATTTTAAAAGGAGCAGCCTGGTGGTGCAGCGGTAAAATGCCAGTACTACAGCCACAACATTGTTTGATCGAGTAGGGCTCCAGGTTGAGTCAGCCTTCCATCCTTCTGTAGGTTGGTAAAATGCATACCCAGCTTGTTGGGGGCAGTTAGCTAAAAACATTGTAAACTGCTTAGGGATTGCTTTGCACTGATAAGCAGTATAGAAATGTAACTGCTAACTACTATTGCTATTTGCTTGATTTATAAGCAGCTTCAAATATGCAATACAAAACAGTCCATGCAAAGAAATGTAATAATGAGAAACAGGAAATCTTTATACTTTTCTACAACTTTTTCAAATACTTTTAAGCCATCAATATACTTTTTTTCATATCAAGCTCCATATTCTACAGCTAATTTGTAGTAGATAACCATATCAAAATTGAACTTGCTAATCTGTCAGCTTCCACCACATTTCTGGAAATTGTGAATTTTCGAGCATTTCCAGAGCCAGTCACATGGTGATTCACAAGACTGGGTTTCATCTTCTCCTCTGACAGCTGATTGCAAGTCACCCTTTCAGAGTGGGGGGGGGAATCATCATGCAAATCTCAACTTATACAAGTTGATCAAAATAGTTTGAATTGTTTCCATGCTGGAAGAGGGTGAACATATTGAAACTTAATGCAGAAAAGGCAGAGCAAGCATGGTGGCCGCAGTTCTAATTACAGATAGTGTCACAATAAACTTTAGTCACACAATGGCATTGGGTGGAGCCAGGAATTTCCT
This sequence comes from Iguana delicatissima, assembly GCA_948472985.1. NCBI lineage: Eukaryota > Metazoa > Chordata > Lepidosauria > Squamata > Iguanidae > Iguana > Iguana delicatissima. Next base: position 34,353 of record CAOKZL010001242.1, read on the forward strand.
GGGTCTTTTCTGTTCTTGATTGAGAAAGACTATTAAGTTCTTATTGAGTTTCCTACCAGATATCTCGCCATGATACTGTTGAACGTCATATTGCCTGATTTTACAGAGATCTCATAGGTTTGTTTCACTGTGAGAAAGCTAGTCTGAATCTCAATGCATCCTGCCTATATAAACTCATACCAAATGAGGAAAACGGGAACAAAAACCATTTTTATTTTCTTTCCTTTCATATCCAGATTCCATGCTGTTTAAGCAGCTGTATGTCGGTGGGATTTAAACTATGGAAGCAGGATGAAAAGATATACACCACAAGAACAATTACAGAAACACAGAAAGGGCACATCAATTGGGAAAATAACCCATTCTCATCCCCACCCCCTGTATGATTTCTCTAAAAATTTTTCCCCAATTATAACTTTTGAACCATTACTCCAAAGCAGACCATACAAATAAAAACCAATTTGCTGTTGTAGCAATTACTGCAAGCATAGTCAAAGGAGTACACAAATAGGCCTCATGTTAGCCTTTCATCATTCAGAACAGTCAGCTCAATGGCAACAAAACAGCTAATGCTATTGCAAAGAAAGCAAAGCCCAATTACCATCAGAACACACACTAATGTTCTAATGAAGTAAATGGATTTCAGATGGGGGGGGATGCATATGTACCAATTAGCTGACACTGAAGGCATGTGAAGAAATAGCACCAATTGTAATGAAACAAAAGAGCGGTAAAAGTCACGATTTAAAGTAATTACACAGAGGGCCTTTGCCAAGATGTTCCAGTGCCCTTCATCACAGTGAGAGGTCAGTGAGTCTCATTCCTAAGATGTGGGCAATTCACAGTTTTGCATTGTCTTTCTCCATGCTGCCCACATGCTCAGTTTTTACTGAACAACAAGCCCCAACTGCAGCTTATTTACCTACTGAAGTGAAAAACCCACTTTAGGAGAAATGAACACTGAGGTGCCAACTTGAGCAAAAAGGGGGGGGAGAAACCAACACAAAAGAACTCCTCCAACTTCATTTGAACAGCTGTGGAGAGTCTGTTATTTATCGGAAAATTTTAAACAAAGGCCAAAAAAGAAAGAAAAAAAAACAGCAGCAGAGAACAAGACAGCCAGCGCTGCCCTCACCCAGCTGTTACACAACATGGAAGAGTCAATAGAGGTAGAGAAACGGGAGGCTACAATAGCACATTCTAACAAAATGGATGCCTTCATTTTTATGAATATTTCAATATTTTTTAAAAGAAACAAAAAACAAAAGGGTTTAAATTTTGAAAAACGGTTCTCCAAAACCATGATGGCTGAATAAAAGAATGAATGAAAGAGGTGCAATATATATGGTAGAAAACTGACAGGGTGAACTGGTAGCCTCACAGGTTCTTTTCTCCCTCACGAGTAAACCAACACACTTTTCTATTGCATATGAGCTGTGGCTTAAAATGCTCATAACTTCACTTATAAGAAACAGAAGCATTCAGTCTCTCTGTTTATTTTATGTACATGTTAGTTGCATTGCTCACGCTCTCACATGCATTCTGCAAAAGCAAAAGATCTTGCCCAATCTGTCTTCTGAAGGAATCTTAAAAGAAGTAATTAGTTCTTCAGACCATACCTTAACCAATGATTTCATAGTGGTGCAAAGCTCTAGTTCTCTATTCCTGCTGGTGAACTCTCTTTTAGATGATGTCTTGGGGCCGTGTAGTATTGCCTTCCAGATGTTATTATATGGCAACTCCTATCAGGCCTAACCAAGAAGGCCAATGGTGAGGACTGATGTGAGCTGCAGTCCACTTGCCAAGATTGCCAAGTCAGTACCAAAACCTGGCAGCTCCTGGTAATATGAATAGCCTTGATACATTAAGGATCTACCATAGTTGCTCAGAAGCATGCCATAACAATATATAACACAAAGTCTAACAAATGAGAAAATATTTCTTGATTTGGTAATTAAGTTTTCCAAGCTCTGCTTTGAACAAGAAACCAAACAAATTTTTCCTAGTTCTGCTGTTAACACATTTGCAAGTACTACTTTTAACACTACATGAAAACTGTAACCGAACCAAACTGTTCAAAACTCTGATTTGAAGAGAGAGAGAAAAATAAACTTACTCCAGTACAAGCAATTTTTTTTCCAAAGCAAAAAGATATTTTTCAAACTCTGCTTTTTTAATTGTTTGTTCCCATTAATGAATACCCCCCCACTGGCCACAGTTGTTTCTTAACTTTTTTTCAGTCATGATTATAGATTACTACCTCAATCCCCAAAATAAGAATTGTGACAATCATGATAATGTTACTAATAATTGCCAAATATTTTGGGGAGGCAGATATACTGATTATGATGACACACCAACAAGGTAGTAGAGCAATTGAGCAATCCCATGTATACACACCTACTCATAAGGATAAATAATGCTAAAAAACTAAAAATAGTAAATTCATAAAACATTAACTAGTATTCCTAAAAGTTATGAAATTTCCTGGGTGTACACAGGTCGATCTTCTATTATGGGTGAAAATACTCAAAACTGGGAGTGCTGTCTGATTTCATTTCCTTCCACATGAAGAGAAAAAGGTCTTCTGCACCACAGCCAAATGGGTCTCACTAAGCCATGGTCTAAGATGGTCTAAGAAGGAGATAGAGAATTTTTTTTAATTTATGTTTGTTTATTTATTTATTTATACAAAACAATGGAGGGGAGGGGGAATTAATAGGAGAGATAAAAGATAAAAAACATACATTCCACATGATGACATAACATAACATATATATAACATAACGTATATACACATATGACATAGATAACAACATTTCATGGATGTTTACAGAGCGTATATCGGCACTTTCAAATCTAGACACAGGCATATCAATCCATCCACAGTACATTTCGAAACAGCATCTGCATAGCAGTGTCATACGTTTGGTAAAAAGCCCGTATTATAGTGACCAACAAATTGGAAAAGTAGCATTCCCTAGCGCGCCAAATCTAGTCCAATTGTACAAGTACTTATGAACAATCTCGGGCTTAGGGTTACACAAAGATATCTGACAATTAAACAGATAGTTACAAAGGGGACCTCCCCCTCTGATGACAAAACAGCAGGAAATTATATTCTTACCAGGCCCCCCTCCAAACTAAGAATGAGACTATATATATAAATATATATGAATGTGTATATGTATATACAGTCATATATATATTTGTATTTTAACCTGTATGTTAGTCAATTTCACTTTTAATGTATGTGTATTATTAGCACAAGATATACAGAAAATGTCCCAGTCTCATACTTACAAAACAGCCACATTTATGGATAATTAACTGTAGCAACCCTTTCTGAACCCCTTTTCCTAGACTTCTCACTTTAAATCTCCTGTTAGATGAACTCTCAAACGCATTTTCCTCTTAATACATTAGTCAGTCCCAGTTTTGGTATGTAAATACTCTAACAATGGTTGCCAAGTTTTTGAGAATTTATCATCTGGTTTATTTTCTATCATACAAGTAAGTTTTTCTGTCCCAGCAATTTCAGCCAATTTCTCTAACCATTCTATCTCGAGTGGTATCAACTCCTTTTTCCAGTGTCTGGAGAGAATAATTCTTGCCACTGTAACCATATGCCACATCAATCTACCAATTGTTTCTGTTATTTGCTTATCCAAATGGAAAATACCCAGCAAGAAAAAATCTGGTTTTAAATCTATTTTGACATGCAATATTTTTTGAATTTTAGAAGAGATCTTCCTCCAAAATTTCTTAACCTTTTGGCACCCCCACCATTGTTGAAATAAGGTACCAATCTCTTTGTTGCACTTCCATTTATTCTTAGCTCTCTTAAACATTTTGGCAATTCTCACAGGTGGAAGATACCACCTGAACCACTTTTTCAGAGCATTCTCTTGCAAGATGTAAGATCGGGTGAATTTGAGACAGTCTTTCCATACCATTTGCCAATCATCAAGATATATATTGTGTCCTAAATCACATGCCCATTTAATCATGTATTCTTTAATGGTTTCCCCTTCCAGATCAATCCCCAATATTAATTTATACATGGAATCAAGAATGAAAATGAAATAAAATGTTCAACTTAGCCATTTTATTTCATTTTCATTCTTGATTCCATTTCTCTGTTTCTAGTTTTCTTTCTCCTTCTTCATTTCCACAACTCCTGGCTGTAGCCCTCTTCTCTCTTGTTCCCTAGTCCTTTTTCTCACTTCTTTACTCTATTGTCTCTTTATCCCTTCCTTAATTTTCTGTCTCCTTCGAAAAGAAGTTGAACAAGAAGGCCATTTGCACCATAATCTTTGCTGATGATGCTACAATCCAAGAAAAAAAAAATTGCTGTGCAGCTTCAGCTGTTTGAGGCAGAATGAGGAAGGTGGTAACAAAACTGAGAAAATGAATAATAGAAGAGGAAATGCCACAAAATAGTGGTCTAGTGGTCCTAGAAACTTGTGATTCCTATAGTACTCCACACTGAAGCACCTCAGTATTGCCCCATACTAACCTCTTCCTCTTGCTGAACACTTCTGCTGTCAGTGAATTGAGAAGGTGAACCAGGAGAGAAGGTAGCCAGCCAGATCTCCTCAAGAGTCTACAGCAGCCACTTTTATCTTGTTCTTCTTTTCAAGGCAGCACTCTTGCCCTGAATTTCTTCCCTTGTCCTGAAGGTTCAGGGGACAGAGATAAGGCCTTGAGACTCAGACCAGGCATTGATACCTGGAAACCCTAATCAAGTACAAAGTGAAGGCTCGCCATTCCTTTACTGCCAACAACCCTGCAGAATTTGAAGTGAGTATCTCCGCTACATTAGAATTTTGGATCCCTTGGCATTATTAAGCGAACGGGAATATCAGTAACTAGAAAAGAAACTTTCCTTAGTCCCTCTAGCCAAAAATGTTTCAGGAAAACATGGGATGGCAGCAAACAACACACACACACACACGTGTGTGTGTGTGTGTGTGTGTGTGTGTATAAAAAAAAAACTTGGCTTGATTAAAAATGTCTGTTTTTTGCAGCCATGTTCCAGGATCCCAAGAATTATGCAACAAGTTCTGTATGCCATGAGAGATTTAGATGTGCTTTTCCCCCACAACTGGCCCAAGGAGTTTTGCTACATGAGGCAAAGCAGAGGCCCCCGCCTTCTGAATCATGTCAGGGTTCAAAGAACCCAAATACAATCAAGCTATTTTTGAACCTGAAGCAGAAAATCCCAAAAGCATGTCTTTCACTGCCCTGAACTCAGAAGGCTTTGATTTCAAGAAAAGGTGGCAGAGCACTTCAGTGCTGCCGGAGCAGTGAAAGTATTCAAAGATTTTGTTCAAACTGATCCAAAGAAGCTAGCCAAGATACTGAACCAAAAATAGTTTCACCAGATTAAATGGCTCCTGTAAAGCTTGTACTAAAACTCGGAACAGACTCGCTGCCTCACTGAAATGGAAGTCACTAGTTAACTGAGTATGCTTCAAAGCAGAATCATGCTACAAGAGAAGTGACAATCTAAAAAAACTGCCTTCCTGAAAAACTGGGAATGACACAGTCTCACTGATTTCAATATCATGTTGATTTCTTTTATTTAGTACAGTGGTTCTCAACCTGTGGGTCCCCAGATGTTTGTGGACTTCAGCTCCCAGAAGCCCCAGCCACTATGGCAGTGGTTGTCAACCTGTGGGTCCCCAGATGTTCGTGGACTTCAGCTCCCAGAAGCCCCAGCCACTATGGTCAATGCTCAGGGCTTCTGGGAGCTGAAGTCCACAAACATCTGGGGACCCACAGGTTGAGAACCACTGCACTATGGTCAATGCTCAGGGCTTCTGGGAGCTGAAGTCCAAAAACATCTGGGGACCCACAGGTTGAGAACCGCTGATTTAGTAGAATGAGTTGTCCACATGTGTACCTGATCAAATTTAATTATTAATTACATTACTGATCTGATGTCCTTGCAGGTTTGCTCTCCCATGTATCTTATTCTCACGTTCAGTAATGGATTTCTTGTTATCTTATTCAAGCTTGGCCTTTTGTTTCCTATTGTATAATCAAAAGCAGCTTATCAGGTTGTCCATATCAGTTGCATCCTGTGCTTTATTGGACCCATTACAGAGATGAGCTGGACCTTCTCATTCACTAGTTTTCAGTCAATGATTAACGGATTTTTTTACCAGTCATGCTGCTTCCTATCTTTAATTAATCCAAGCTGCAGCGTCCTAGGATCTAAAAGACATACTATGTTCAATAATTTTATCACCACCAACATTAGCATTTTAAAACCAAATATTCAAAGAATGTCTATATGTATAAACAGATGTTCCACCTGAATAGATCTGGAATGGCTGTCAACAGTTGTTTTTTTTAAGATACAATGTGCAGATTTTGGGAAAGCATGGAAGACTGCATTGAGGAAGCCAGATCACCTCCATCCATTTCTGTTGATTGAAGCACTGGAATCCATCAGTGTCCACCCTTCAGAATGAAGCCAGAAATAGGAATTATAATGAACTGTTACAATTTTTAAGGGGACAATCATGTCAATTGGTTGCAGCCAAACATGAAATTAAAAACAAAAAAACTCCCAAGAGCCCTGTGATATCTTCAAGACCAACATGTGTATCTTAATTTTAGCCTTTATGGATTGTAACCTACTTCATCATATGTCTGAAATATTATCCAGAATTTCAGATATGTATACAATACATATCTGGTTGGAGGTGGACTGTAGACAATCAAGTCAGAATGGGACTGCACACCATGGGTCTTCACATGCACATTCCGTTTCTTATGGGGTTGTAACTGTTGAGGTCATTAGATAGTAAAGGCTGAGATAGGTAGGTAGTAGGCAGTGAAAGCAGAAAGGCCTGACGTGACACTTACACTATTAACAATGGCCATTTAAGAAACGGTTGGCATTATCAAAAACATCGTGGCACCAGACAAGCCAAGATAAGAATGTGTTATCCTCATTCAAATATCATTTCTAATGAATTGTCAATTATATGCAATGAATGTAACCTAATGTAATATACATTTTTACAGGCTCATTCAGGAAGATATTTTATTTTAATATTACCATGTGTCATATAAAACTTAGGTCCTTTCCACACACCACCCCCAAGCTGCAATGGCCAAGGGATCACGATGACAGTTTTGCATGACATCATCATGATCCTGTGGTGATCCCATGATAACCTGTCGTAATCGTGGATTAAATCATTGTCGGGTTTCTCCCAACAATGACACACGACTGTGCAGTCCTCCCATCTCCCTCCCACGCCTACCTGTCATGAAGAACTTCAGGAAGTGCAATAGCTGCTCTTCCTCCCCCAGCGCAGTCTGGGAAACTGCTGGGCTGTGCTGCAGAAGGGAGGAGCACAGCCATCATGGTTCCTCCCATCCAGCAGGCACCCCTGGTGTGGAGGAGAGCATGACAGAAGCACTCCCCTCCCAGGAGAGGCTTTCACTGGATCCACATATGATGGCTATAAGGTGCAGAAAGGGCCTTACCTTGAGCAATTTTTTAAAAATAATTTTATTAAGTTTCACAAATAAAAAACATCATCTCAAATTGTACTTTTACATGTAATGTTTTGGTTCTTCCACTCTGATCTAGTTTTCATTTTCTAGACATCTACTCACATATAAAAAATTATGCCTCACAATTCTATGTTCATCTTACATGCTTGATCTTGCATTTCTCTCATCAACTCCTGTTATGTTACAGTTATTCCTCTTTAATTTCAACCATAATTCAGACATTTTCACTTGGTAGTTCCCAGCAATCACCCATTACAATTTGCCATTCTGCTTTTATCTGATCATCCGATTTCCCCTTTAATCTTTGTGAAACAATATCGGCATTTCTATTCTCAATAAATGCCCCCCACCATTGTTCAATTGTGGGTATTTGCTGAGACTTCCACAATTTGGCATATTCAGTTCGAGCTGTCATTATCATGTACAATATTAATCTCCAATGCCTCTTAATGTTAGTATTCTCAAGAACATTTGTCATGTTTAACAAATAAAATTCAGGTTTTTTTACAAATTGAACCTTCAGTATTTCACACATCTTTTTATGTATTTTACTCCAATATTTCTTTGCCTTGGGACATGACCACCGCATATGAAATATTGTTCCCACCTCTTTCTGACATTTCCAACACATTCCTGTACCTGTACTGTAAATCTTTTTTAACTTGTCTGGTGTCATGTACCATTTATGAAACATTTTAAAATAGTTCTCTTTGAGATTCTGAGCCATTGTAAATTTTTGTGTCCTTTTCCAGCTCTGTTCCCATACCTTGAGCAAATATTAAACATGGTAATAATACACGTAGGCAATTAATAATACACATCATTTCCCAAATCAGCAAGTAACAAAGAAGTAAGTTTAACTTTTGTTAGCCTGTACAGAAGCTGGTATTAGTAGTCATCAACATATATCTACATGATGGAAAGTCATCATCATGGACTCTCCACAACAAAGGTAGTTTTATTACAGTGGAAAACATATTTGAGAGAGAAAAAGATGGGATCAGCTACCAGATTAAACACATTACCAAAAGTCAATTCACATTAAGTGAAATGCCTGTTTCCTATAATCAAACTACTATCCTTCCCACAAACAAGATTTCCTTAGAGATATTTTAGGAATCTGATTGGCAAATTGAGCAATTGTTTAAACAAAGCACAATAAATGCAAAATACGTAGATGAGGAATCACAAGCTAAAGACCATATGCTATAACAATGCATTTCATGACTAGCAGGATAATCTCTTCTAAAAGGGTGACAAAGGTATCCTCTAGTTTGAGAGAGAAATGAAGAAGGATGTGTGAGAGGCAAAGTCAGTTTGGGGAAGATGTTGCAGCTCTCCAAGTGTTGCTGAGCTGCACCTCCTAGCAGCCCTAACCAGCTTAGCCAATGGCAAATACTGGAGGGCTTTTGCCTCACAGTATCTAGATGGCCGCATAATTCCTACCTCTGATCTTGAGGGGATCAGTGTATAAGTGAGGAAGCACCAAAGCAGACAAGGCAAAGAGGAAATACATGAGGTATTCCTGTTCCTGTTTCTATTGCCCTCTAGAGGCAGATACTTGTGTAAGTCCAACAACACTCTGAGATGCTGGCAGCCAGCTTAGCTTTTTCAGACTGCACATTCTAATAATGTTTGCAAGTGATATCTATTTATAATCTCAACTGTACCCAAAGAAGGCACTGTTTTGGATCTGGTATTTACAGACTATACTTTAGAGTTAAAATATATAATTACTGAAACTATAATGAAATTCACTATTGTTAGACAACACTGAACCCTTCTAATTAACAGAGGACCTGATAAAAAATTTACAGTGGCAGCACTGCAGGAAAATGCAATTTTTTTAGGACAGCTCTTCTTGCTATTAAGTTTTTTCTAACAGTGGTTCCTTTTTCATTCTTGTTTGCTCAGAAGAGTTTATCTGTACCAAGTTACATCCCAGACAAGTGTTTTTTCTGCAATCACTCTACATCATTCACTCAACTTCATAAGGGGATGGAGTCCAGACACTCTCATCTGCCATTTGTAACCTTGCTATGTTTGCCTGTCATTCCTATCTTTTTCCTATCACAGAAAATCCATTAATGGAAGCAAGATGGAATAGCTCTACAAGGTATTTTGATCTATAGCACTAGAAGCCATCCAGACTGAAGCACCCAAAATACTGTAGGTCCTACCACCAATGTTACAATACTTGAGACATTTGTTTCATCAATCACAGTATCTTACTAGCTCTGTGGGAAGGGCTATCTGCAGGGCTTGTTCCAGAGAGTAGCACTAAGAGATTCCTGTCAAATCCATGGGCATTAAGCTGTGGGATGTCACAAGGTTCCATTTTATCCCCTGTAGTGCTGAGATGACAGATTAGATAGACAGACAGACAGACAGACACAGTAGTGTAGGGATGGAGGGGGCAAGGAGGGCAGTGTGCCCTGGGCAGCACTTTTTGGAACACACCACCACTTCTTGCTTGCCCCTCATATGCCATCACCTCTCCCACATGCACCAATGCCCCTCCCACACTGTTGTAGCCCCACCCACGTGCACCGATGCCCCTCCTATACATGCATTAGCCCTGCCCACACACATCATAGCCCCGTCCCCACCCCTCCACTCCTGCCCCTACCCTGCTTGTGACAAGCTATGCTACTGGATAGACAGGCATGAGGCTGCCGGTTGAGGTCATTAGGAGTTGGGGGTTGGGGTGCCATTAGCATGTGAATGACAGTTACATTTCCCTTTGCCATTACAATCAAGCGGGACTGTGCAGATGCTAGACTAGTAACGGGTGCCAATAAACTGAAGCTGAATCTTGGTAAGAGAGAGGCTATGTGAACTGGCGATTATTAGGTCCAGGAATTTGTTAAATGACCTCTCCTGGATAGCAGGTACATAGCCTAGGTGGGACTCCATGGTTCACAGTGCCTGGGACCAATTTTTTTGGACAGTCATAACGGATCCACAGTAGTCTATCCACTAATACCTTCCAATTGGCCCACTGTGATGTAATCTCTGTAGAATGGCACTTGAAAATGGATTGGAAGCTACAACTAGAGTAAAAGCACAGAAGCAAGATTCCTGATCGGAGTTTTGTCATACCACATTTAGAGGAATTGCACTTGCTGAAGATTCACTTTTGTCTTAATTCAAGGTAGTTGTGCTGACATTTAAAGCCTTAAATTGCTTATGACCTCGATACCCGGAAGATTGTCTCTCCTCAGATTTACCCAAGGCCTGAGATGTACTGGAGAGGCCCTCTTCTGTCTCCCACCAGTTGAACTAATACACTGCAGGAGGAGATGGGTGTAGGCCTTCTCTACTATGGTTCCTGATTTGTAGAGTGCCCACCCTTCACAGCTCCAATAGTCACCATTCATGCAAGTGCTGAGTTAACATGGCTTTTCAATAAACCCTTTGGGTCCGAACTGATTTTTTTTTCCAAAAAATGTCTATATGTGTGATTTAAACTGTTTAACCTTTTATTTTAACTAATTAACTTGTATAATATATTTTTAGTACGCTTGATATTTCTATTTTTTAAAAAAAAATCTGAATTGTTCTAAACTGATTACATTGATTTCATTTATATGCCAGCCTGAGGTCCCTGGGAGATATAACTATTTTAATAAATAAAAGGACAAATTTATATTAACATTTCTACCATGCACATGGACTCTTTCTACACACAGGAGGTTTCCTAAAGATATAACTAGCTTTTTACTTTTTGCACCTTACCTTTTCGCGGCACTGGGGTGCAGGGATCACATGAGTGGCCTCTTGTGAGAGGCTCTCATATCCCTGCTGCTTCTTCTCCACAGCCGCTGCCTGCTAGCAAGTAGGCAGCATGAGAGCTCCTCCTCTTCCTTCCGCAGCACAGCCTGGGATTTTCCCAAGCTGCGCTGGGGCAGGAAGCGCGAGCACCGCGGCTCCAGAGGTTCCGCACGCACAGTAAGTGCACATAGGGCCCTGGAGCAATGCGCGATCACGCACCATTTTTGGCTAGAAGCCAAAAATGAAATAGTGTGCGATCAGCACCTGCCAGCCCCAGCAGCATCACGCAATCGCGAGGACGTCATGTGGACAGCTCCTTGCAATTGCACGACGTTCCAGAAGCCCTTTCGCATGGCCAATGCTGTGCGAAAAAGTTATCTGTGTGTTGCCCCTTTTAAAAAGCAAACAAAAACAATGCAGCATCTGCAGTTTGTTTTCTGTAACTCATTTCTTCTGTAAAAGGCAATTACACAAACTCACCTTCACCACCAGGTTGTGACATCAGTATCATTTTGAAAATCATTGTGAAAATTCACTCATAAAGATAGAATAGAAATGAGAATCAAACAGATTTGATGTGGTGACTAGAGTTTGGAAACTAGGGGCATTTCTGCACTACACTGTTATAGTGCTATTGTTCCACTTTCAATATCCCATGGAATGCTGGGGTTTGCAGTTTACGGAGGGGCATTTAGAATGTCTCAGCCAGAGAGCTCTTTGGCCCCAATAAACTACAAACCCCAGAATTCCACAGGATGATGAAAGTGGAATAATAACAGTGTTAACAGTATAGTGCTGACATGGCCTAGCACTAGGAAAAGAAGACTCGAGTTCAAATTCTTGTTCAGCCATAAAGTTCACTGAATAAAGTTCTCAGCTTAATCTACCTCACTAAGTTATTGTGATGACAGAATGGAGTAGGGGAATGAAGTCTACAACCTTGAGCTCCTTCGAGGAATGGACGGGATATAAATGTAATCAAGAAAATAAACACTGTCAGTCTAAGAACTTACCAGTTTTTTTAAGTTTCATTAATTACACAATAAACTCAGCAATGACTAGAATGTAAGTGTTCTGTACAGAAACCTGCAAATCAAATAGCAATTGAGAGCATACTGAACTTATTTAAAAAAGAAGAAGGAAGGAAGGAAGGAAGGAAGGAAGGAAGGAAGGAAGGAAGGAAGGAAGGAAGGAAGGAAGGAAGGAAGGAAGACAGACAGACAGACAGACAGACAGACAATAAGGCCTACATCTATTATTGAAGTTATTACAGTTAATGTCATGCTTAACAAATAATGAGGCATGATTTTTAAATGGAACCCTGATGTAAACTTAACCCCCCACATGCCATCAAATTGTAGTGTTGCAAAGGAGCAGCATTTCTGGAGGGAAGCTGACAAGTTTCCATGTGGAAGAGAAAAACAGAGCTCCTTGTGCCAAAATGTGTCACTTTTTTTACAGTAATCTTGGGATAGCTTTGCTTTGGTACAATTTGTGCAGAACAGTGTCCCAGCAAAACATGGGCCAGGAATGGAAGTGAGGGAAGGGAGAGAGAAAGAGAGAGGGAGCATCCAGACACTGTTGGTTTATTAAAGTGCCCTTCATTCACCTGCTCCATCCAAATCAAACAACTCTGATTGGCGTTCAGTCTTGTAAACGGGTATTGTGTGAGCAATGGGCAGCTGGAGTCCTCTGAGAATCTTCACTTGTCAGAGATGAATCAATCATCTCGAAAGATGTCAGCATCTGCCCAAACCATTTTATATTAGAATAAATGGCAGATGGTGGTGTTTTTATATTTAATCAGTTCCACCAAATGCAGTTTCATCTCTTATAAAACTAAACCATCTGCAGTGTGTAGGTGTACAGCTCTAGCTAAATGTCCACTGCAGAACCCTTTTTCCCTTAAAGGTAAACTGCCTGTGTTAGTGGCAGCATTTTAGCAGAATAAACTACAAGAGGAAGGAGATTTCATTTTTTGTTTTTTCTCTTTTTTAAATGCCAGTGAAATTCTTCTAAAGGCTGGCTCTATAAAAATGCCCACCATGTACGTGCAGTATCAAAGGCTTAATTCATAAGTTACGTTTGCATGAGCTCCACTTTTCACTGCATGAAAGATATTTTTTCCCTATTTGGGGATACAATCTGGGTTCGTCTGCAACCTGACCCTTATCCATCTTTATTCAGTGAAAAAGCCTATCAGTATTGGTGATACGGGGAGCCTTATCACACAAAGGAGTCATAATGCCAGAACAATGCATTATTGCTGGTTCAAGATCAGTACTATTGCATGACATCATTACTAACAAGCAGCTATCCCATTGCAATCCATTTGAAAACAGCCCTTATGCTGAAAATAATCCATTAATGACTCCCTTTCCTGCAACAATCCAGTTAGCAGTGGAAGTGCAGTTTCTTGATATTCCTTGATAGTGTTTCCTTCCATAGCTGATCCAGTAGTGGGTGTGGTGTGGGTGTTCCCAGATTGTCCTTCCTCAGCTATTCCCATGGCAATCTCTTCCCAATAACCTCCAGACCACTTCCAGTGCTCCAGAGGTGAACACGGAAGGAGAAGAGGGGAGAGGGTCACATGATATGGCAGGTTCGGAATCCATCCCCTCACCTTTTTAATTTTTTAATTTTTCATCTGAATTTCATTTCTTGTTTTTTTAATAACTTTTAATCATTATAGCCCAAAAACACAAATCGTATTGCTATGTGGGAACGTTGCATTGCAGGGACACTGCTTGAAAAATGTCATGATATTACAATATTACTGCAATAGTACAGTGTTAAAAAAATGACCAATCATGAGATGTGGGCAGGGAAAGGGATTCACCAATGACACTGTAATGCAGAGGGAAGAACAGCGTGAATAATGCTACTCATCTGCTGAAGTCGAAAAGGTGCAGTAGAGAGCATTCAGAACCTGATACCATCACAGAAATGGCAGTGCTGAGATTCAAACAGAACAATGTGGTATTAAGGTATGGTGTGATAAGGCATAGGTATACTTACCTGGGAGTAAACTCTCTTAAATACAAGGTTATTTTACCTTTGAGCAAAGAAATAGAGGGTTGTGTCTTTTTTGTTCTTTCTTTTTTGTTTGATAAAGATAACACTGCTGTTCCCACATAAATTAGCGTGGTAGAAATTTACTTTTGTTTACACATTTGAAACCATAAGAAATTATGAAACTGTTTGCAGGGGAAGGGGTTGATGCCAATATTTTACTAGTCCATTCAGATAAAAATTGAAATCATTAGTGGCTGCATCAGCAGAGAGAGAGCCAGCATGGCATAGGGTTTTGAACATTAGACTGTCAATCTGAAAACCATGGTTCAGTTCTCCACTCAGCCATGGAAACCCACTGGTTGACCTTGGGCACGTCACAGACACTTAGCCCCAGAAAACCCCATAATAGGTTAGCCTTAGGGTCAACATAAGTCTGGAAACAATTTGAAAGCACACAACAACAACAACAAGCAGAGCTTTGAAAGTAATTTTTGAAAATAGCAAATATAGCAACATGCTGAAGCCACTATAAAAACGAAGAGTGCTAGTCATTCTTCCTAAAAGCAGCTTCCCAATCTCTGCAAATGAGTATCCTTTGTCATATATAAAATAGGCCCACTGTCAGCATTTTGTATAAGCTTGCTCTCAGGAAAAGTACTTTATTGCTACCACTCTCAGTTAATATCTTTATTTTGTCACGATTCCTGAATAGAGCAGGTTGGGGACGTTGGCTGCATGGTATTTAACCAAGAAGAAAAATAAAAATAGACACCCACAATTTTAACGTGGATTATCTTTTGAACACATACGTCTGAGCAGCACCATATGGGTGGAGTTTGACCAACAGCAGGTTAGAGAGTTGATTTCAAATACAAGCAGATGGATTTTTCATTACTTTTGGCTCCACAAAGCAACCACACATCTTACCACCAACTGGACTCTTTGCAAGCAAGTAGCATCATAGGGAGATCGACTATTTCAGCATATTAGACCAAACTCTGAGTATGCTTAAAATACAAAATTTTCTGTGGTTTACTGGTTCTTGATTATGTATTTTGAAACACTGCATTTAATATGTGGAAGGCCTCTACCAGGCAAATAACCACAGTATGTCAGAGTGCATACCTCTGCTGTGTAGGTTTCCCAGATCTCAGGACTTGGATCTGTTTTTCTGGTCTTCAGGGGTAGCAGGGAGGGATAGGACTGCAGCCTAGAAGAATATGCATATACGTATATTTTCCTCATTTGTTAGACTTGGTGAGGGTATTTTTTTAAAAAAAAAATCTGGATGGCATTACTCTGTGCAAGTGTTGTTGATGTTTAATGCACCCAGCTTAATGGTATCATCAGGGGCTGCATCTCTAGGTCTCAGGTTTTGCCCCCAAACCTCAAGACCAGGGATAGTCCTGACCTGGCAACTCTACTGATGTCTCATGTATTCCTGCAGTTACACACATGACCAAGAACATCTGCATGTTTAGAGATGGTGGGGAAAATCAGAATACCTTTAAACATGGAAGAAAGAAGACAGATTTTAGATTACAATCTAAGGATGTGTGTCTGGAAGTCAGCACCACTGAACTCAGTGGGAGTTACTTCTAAGTAAACATTTTTACAATCGCAGCATAAAAGTGCCAAACTAAAGCTCAAGGAGACAGATATAGTTGTCAGATTGCACTGCAAACATTCCAAATGGCTCCTTACACCTCCACTTTCAAAAGTGGCCTGAAAAGGAAGAATGAGCAGCTGAAGTTTCTCAAGGCATGGAGACAAACAGTCAGCCATTCCGGCATGTCAATCAACTGTCAAATGTACAACCTCAGGGGGCTCGTTGAAATGCTGGCAATCCTACTGCATTTCTGGGGCTCAAAACGTAAAAACAACTCCAGTATATTGCCAAACTATTGTATGTTATATACATAACATTGGTCACTGGCAGCTCCAGACTTTATTCTGAATTCAAGATGCTGACAATGAGCTCCAAAGCCTTAAATTACTTAGGGCCTCTGTACTAGAAAGACTGCCTCTCTCCCTATGTATGTTTTCCCATGTAAGTTCTGTTGAAGAGGTCCTCTTCTGTCTCCCACTGGTGGAGGCAATACATTGAGCCTTTCCACACTACACTGTTATAGTGCTGTCATCCCACTTTCAACATCCTACGGAATCCTGGGGTTTGCAGTTTAGGGAGGGGCCTTTAGAATTCTCAGCCAGAGAGCTCTTTGGCCTCAGAAAACTGCAAACCCCAGAATTCCACAGGATGTTGAAAGTGGAATAATAGCACTATAAGAAAGACCCATTGTGCGAGAACAGAGAAGAAGGCTTTCTCTACTGCATTGCCCCACCCTCTTGTAAGAGTAGGCAACCTTTTCACATCTGTACTACACTGCGAGTGCAAGTTTTCATCTTTGTTGACTTTGTTTGTTTCATGTTTGTTGTTTGCTTATACACACCCGTTCTCTTACTGCACCACTCTAATCTGCAGCCATTTTCTTTTTCATTTTCTTTCTTCCATTAGACCATGAATTTGAAAAGCAACAAGTGCTTGTAAGTAAAGCTACTTTTGTATGCTTTTACTAAGCTTGTTTCTTTTCTCTGCTAGATTCTATGAGTGGTTGGTGGGTGTAGGATTGGTTATTGTTCTTTTTTTTTCCTGAGAGATCCACTACTCTCTCACACATTTCCCAATATCCCTTGGAGGGCCAGTTGGCACTAACACAGGTTTCATTCTGGCACAAAGGAAAAACAAAGTCTTTGGGGCCTAATGATTTCATCCAAATCTTTAGGCATGTATGGTTTTAACTCATTTTAAACTGTTAACTTTTCATTTAGTGTGCTTGCAGTGGTTCTCAACCTGTGGGTCCCCAGATGTTTGTGGACTTCAGCTCCCAGAAGCCCCAGCCACTATGGTCAATGCTCAGGGCTTCTGGGAGCTGAAGTCCACGGACATCTGGAGACCCACAGGTTGAGAACCACTCTTTTAGAGTGTGTAAATTCTTTTATTGTAAGCTGTCTACAGATTATGATATAGAGTAGAATATACAGATTTTTAATAAAAATCATTTTAAAAATAAGTAAGAGGATAGGGACAGAAAGATGCTTCAAAGAAGACTAAGCATGCTCCTTGGGTATGGCACACTGACTGACCATTGTGGAAGATGTTGCAGGGGGAGAGAGAAAACCAGGTGGAGAAAGGTAAGAAAAGGTTATATCCTGAAAGACAGTATATTGGGCCAGCTGGCTTCCTGAACCACACTTCACACTGCAACATTTTGCGACAGGTCATATTTGTCATTTCTCCATGGCAAGCTGCGATTGAAGGCACCAAAGCAGAACCAGTGAAATGCTGGCAACCTTAGGTAAACTGAATAAAACTGTGCACGGATAAATATGCACTGTACCTCAGAAGTAATTATGCGCTATTATTTTCTTTGTGCATTACCTTTTTTTTTTCCTGAGTGGCAGCAAGCTTGTAGTGTAACAGCTCCATGCAAGGGAGAAATTCAACAAACACAGCTTTTCCTATCATTGCATTCCTATGCCAGGAAGAAAGCTTCAGGGGGAAAGCATCAGCTGCTGAGTTTGTGTAAGGCAGGTGTCAAATGCCCAGAACTCCTGCCAGGAAAAAAAATAATAATCACTTTAATATAGATAGAAAATTTTTTAAAAAAACAAAGCAAGAACGGGCTTTAGACACTGTATTTGACCGAATGTGAAACAGAAAAGGAGCAAAGTCCTGCTATGGTGCAAAAAAAGTTACATCGTTTATGGATCAGGCAAGTAGAGTCACTCTTTCTTGAGGCAAAATAGTTTTCACAGTGCCAACAGTGGATATGGTGCCTCTGTCCAATCTAGTGAGCATAAATTTGAGGGCCTAGTCCGTACTTCAGCTGACTGTATTCCAGGTTACTTTATGCTGAGGCCTAAAGAAGTTACAGTCTGGGTGACCATTTGTCCTGCTTTATGGTCTTCTTTTTGAAGATGTGTTGTTAAAATATAGGACAGTCCCACAACAGCGTTTCAAAGGCATCCTCTGTCTCAAGGGCCACCCAGTCCAAGGCCAATTTAAAGAGAAGGGGCGAACAAAATCGAGGACATAAGCTCTAAAGTTGCTTGTCCACAGTTATGCACCTGGGCAACAGACTAAGCAAACACCTAAGTCACAAGTTTTTCTACTACTCATGTCCTATCCCTTTTAGTGTGTGGCCCTGAGCCACTTGGGCAGCCCTGAATGACTCCTGGGCACCTGTAGCTTCCCCTCTCCCAGGTCTCCTAGCACAAACCTCAATGAACATACATCATTCCCCCCTCCAATTCTGCACAATGAAAAAATGCTGGGGGAAATGGCAAATAGAATCCCCAGAATGCAAACTGATGCAATCACTTCCTTTTTCTAAAAATAGACCATTGGAATCCTATACACCCATTATGTGCTATGCAGCACCATAACTACATTGCTACATAGTGAATTCTAGTTGGATTCCCTCAACTGCGCTTACCAGTAAGCAGTTGCAGGGATCGGGGGAGTCCATTACCTTGTCGATCAAGAAAAAGATGCCTGATACTACTCCTCCCTCTGTAAGTGATGTCTGACATAACAGACAGAAAAAGGACCCCTGTTGCAATCTGCCTCATGCCAGAGATTACTCATACTAAGAGGGATGTGAACATCAGTCAGCTGCTTCCTTCTTGATAGGGGGACAGACTTCTATTAATCCCAGGGGCTACTTACCAGTAAGTGGGGTTTGGGGGGTTTTCATGTTTGCTATTATTATAATATTTAAAGAGATAATATTTAAAGAGCAAATTACTGCCTTGAGGATTCTGGGAGTACCATTTGCTATTTTTGCAAATATTTTTGCCCACTGAGATCTGGGGAACAGTGTAAATGCCTTCAGACTATCAAAAGGTGCCCAATTCTGATGTAAAGATATAAATTAGCATATGCAAACTTTATGCAGATTGTACCCTCTCTTGTTCCTTGTCTTGGGCCATTAATGTATAAGTGAACCACATTTTCTAGTGGTTCCTGGAAAACATTTTTTTCTTATTACCATCACTTTCAGGGTGGGAAGAAGTAAACCAGCTAGCACACAACTACTGAAATTTAATTATTTATTCCAAATTCTAGTTTTGTGCCTGTTAACCAACAACAGGTAATTTGTTAAGCTCATTGGGGGATATTAGCATATCCTAGTTAGAACTAAATAATTATTACTAAGCTTTGGCAGAGAATTCCTGTTCTTATCTTAGTTCTTATCTCCATCCCCTGAGCAGAGTTAAGAGCTGGAAGACATCTAAATTTCCCAGTTCAGCACCATAAAGAGCAAGAATTTTCTGTAGTGCTGAACTGAGAAATTAATCCAGACAGGGGGTAGAGCTTTAGAAGAGAGAGGAGAGCAGAAGCAAATCTCCTGACATAATGCAGCCCCTACAGAGCCAAAATAGTTCTTCCCCCTTGAGATAGGTCCTCTATCTGGTTTGGCCCACGTTCTCCCATTTTATGTTATCTTCATCGCTGGATCAAGAGGTCCTCAGTGCTCTCTAACAGCATGAACATTTATAATGGGAAGCCAGGCACAGAATCTGTCAGACATGGTTGCCATTGGTGTTCTGTTGTGGCTTCTGGGCCTTTAATAGCAGTCAGACATTTAACAGGTAAAGCCTTATCTATTACTTCCTTTCTACATGCCAAGAAAAGCACTGAAAGGGAGCCTAATCCTTTTAACTGGAGCTTGAACTGTTAGGTGTTCAACTACAGCATCAATAAATGTACTGGAGGGCAAAAACTGAAGCTGTGATGTTTTTATTTGTGCATTACACTAAAGCACTTTCACAACTTTTTTTTAAATGTTCAGATAGCCCTTTGTGGGGGGAAGCAGACCTGAAAAGAAAAATCACAGCATTAACCAGCAGAATGTGTTTTTAGGAAATTCACAGCTTGCAGCTTCTGGCTAACAAGCTCCTACCAGCAGCACACACTTAACTGAGCCAACCATGCAGGAAGACCACCTCTGCTGAAAATTCTGTGCTTCTTCTGTGACAATATGGCAAGAGAAGAATCCAGACTTCTTGTGGTGTCTTTGTATCACTCCCCATGCTCCGATGATGATGATCACCATCATCATCATCACTAGCACCACCACCACCATCATCATCAAGTCATCCTTATTTTAAATCAAGCCCAGCTCCGTCAGCAAATCAAAACACAGAGGCAAGCTTTGGGTTTTGTTTTCTAGACCAAAAAGAAGACCAGGTGTTTTGTTGATGGTGCCTCAGGGAGGGAAGGGAAAGGAATGTGCCAACTGCTTCACTCTGTCAGCATCTCTCCCCAGACTGTTTATTTATAGAGCAATGCAGGACAGATTGACAGGACACCCATGTCTCCAGTCTCTCTTCCGTGTACCATTAATGAGGCTTACAAGCTGACACTGTTGCATGGTGACTTGGACATAAGTCTCACTGAGTTCAGCAAGGTGTATTTACATGCCACTTTGGCTATCAGATTGCAGTGACAGACACAACTAGTGGGCCTAGTCTCATATACACAAAGCACAGCAGCCGATCTTTTTCTCCCAAGAGAGGCCCAGATACTTCAGAGTCACAATTAGTGTGGCCACATTTCCTACTTTACTGAGGCCATTCCTCTATTTGAAAGCATCTTCTGTTTGAATTTTTTTTTCAGTCTTAGTCATGTTTAAGGAAACCAATCAGAGAACTCCTAACTGGGGATGCAAATCTTCGTGCATTTCCTTTGTTCATGCTAGATCAGATGATTTCAACCTGCTAGGTAAGATTACAAGCTTTTTGGGTGATACTTAAAAAAAAAAGTCACAAAACAGATTTTTTTTTCTGCTCAGAAATGTTGGATTTTATGCAAAACCCAAGCTGCTTTGTACAAATGTGGGGCTTTTTTCAACAAAAAAACTCCCAGATTATTATTTTTTTTAACATCATCGTGATCAACCAATTTCTTGACAGGATGTCCTGATAAACACTGAATATTCTTTACAGCCCTATCATTGCCCAATCATACTTAGATTCTTTACAGCCCTATCATTGCCCAATCATACTTAGCATCTAGACAGCAGATCAAGACATGCAGATAACCTGGTCCAAATCCTCCCCTCCCTGATAACATGCATTGTTGTTATTGTTAACTGTCAACAAATGGACTTTGACTTATGACAACACTATGAATGGGAGATATCCAGATCACCCTATCCTCAACCACCCTGCTCAGGTCTTGTGGGCCATGGCTTCCTTGATTGAGTCTATCCATCTGTAATGTAGTCTTCCACTTTTCCTACTGCCCTGTATTTTACCAAACATTATTGTCTTTTCTAGTGAGTAATGTCTTCTCGTGATATGCCCAAAGTGTGAGAGTCGCAGTTCAGTCATCTTGGCTTCTAGGGAGACTTCAGGCTTGATTTGCTCTAGGACCCATTTAGTTGTCTTTTTTTACAGTGCCCATAGAACTCATGTGTTGTGTTTTTATTTTAGAGAAAAATATCTTTCCAAGTTTGCATCCAGATACAGAAAGAGAGAGAGAGAGATGCAAATTTTATGCAAATTTGTGCTCTCTGTAGTCATCATTGCTGATAGTACAGTGTTTAAGTGGGCACCCTAGTTGCATTACTTTTTTAATACATGTAATTTTATGTTGAAACAAAGTTTAAAAAGCAGACAACAAAATATTTAGTGTAACATGGGAGTAAGTCCATCTAAATTCCTGCCATGAATTTCCACTTGCAGTCTAAGATGATAGAGCCAAAATAAGTTTAACACCCATCTGCTGCTTGTAAGAATTAGGGCCTTAGCTAAGTCTGCATATTACACAATTCATTTAAAATAATGGAGCCAGGGTTTGGCTTATATAGGTGCCCTATAGTTTAGAGCTGCTCTTTCATCTTCTCAGCATCCATTTCCATACCTGAAAACCCCGCTGCCATCTCCATGGCACAGCAGCCTTTGGAAAATGAGCAATAGCTCTTAATTCATTGGTAAATTCAGATCATTTCTAAGCCAACTTTGATATTTGTTATTGTGGTTGGACAGCTCCTCAGAAACCATGGTTTATGAACTCGTATCAGACTGGACATGAGAGGTAGCCACAGTTTGATGTGATGTCAGGATGCAGTCACTCTGGAGTAAATGGAAAATCACTCAGACAGAAAGAAGAGAGGGAGAGTACACAGTTTCTCATCCAGTCCTTCAAACTGCCTTTCACCGCAAATGTAAATTCAGCACAGTGGGGTGGTAAAGCTTTCCCTTGACTCTAGCCTTTTCAAATGGTTCTCCATGAAGGAAACAGCATACAACAAGCATTTTGCTGCACATTTTGCTGCACATCCAAACATGCAATTCTTGGAGTGCAATGTCAACTTGTATCAGCAATGTTTTTATCATGCGAGATTCTGCTTGGTGTCTACATTTGAGCAGAAGTGAAGACATTTGAAATATGCATAAATGACTGCAACTGCAACCTTGGGCACATTTAGTTCTGAGTAAGCCCAAATGTAACTCAGTATGATTTATTTTTGAGGAAATATGCATAGTACTGGTCTCCTAATGGGCTATTAAGAAACTGTGCAGGCATGCATAATATCGCACATCTCGTAATATCATATATTTCAGATATATGCTGTGGAAAATTCCCACGATTGTAAAAATGGTTCTCTAATATTCTCTGGATTCATTGCACTGTGCCTTTTTCTTCATCTTTCCTCCTGCATGTAAATTGATCTACTGCGTCAAACCAGTACCATTTAAAACAAAAGCGTTTGATTTATAGCCAGTCTGAAGACTCATAAATCACACCTGCAGTGTGGTGCTCTAGCATCCCTGTGTTCTGCCAGCATTTACCTTTTATAAATGGTTGGGGTTTACCTCCCATTGTGAAGGACCTAATACAATTGCATTCTTTTCTCCTAGCATTCATCCCTGCTATTGCTCATTATTCCCACTGGGGAATTCAGACCTAGTTTTTGCATCCATGTCAGGCTTCCTTTTCTTCCTCTTTTCTTCTTCTTCTTCTTCTTGGAATATTGAATTAAATATGTACATTTGTATTCTGTTGCTCCGTCTATCCTCAGACATGTTAGTCACAGCCTTTCCCCCTTCCTTGTTGCCTAATGAGATAGAGAAAAAAAAGTATTATTTTATTACTAAGGCAATTATTTAGAATTTAAGTGGCAGGATCTTAAAATGTCAAGTGAATAAAGTTGGTGATTTGCAATGTAACTCTGATAAACTGAGGCACCTGCTGCAGATTTTATGCCTTAAAAATAATACATTTGTATTTGTCTCTAGTTCTTTTCTTGAAGAACAGCTTACAGCTATGTAGTGGGAGGGCGGGGGGAGAGGCCAGCCTGCAAAATAAATTAAGGTAGGCAACTTCGCCTGTTCCGGGGCCATTAACACACACATGCAAGCACAAACTGAGGTCTATGCTCCACCATGCTTCTCCCCACCACACACACACACACACACACACACACCAATAGTTAGCACCTTCAGTACTTTGTAAAGGTTATGAAGGGGGTAATTTTATCACATTTGGACACTTCTCTGGCCCTTTTTTTAGCCCAAATCCAACCACTCAGATCAGTGAAAGATAACCACAGGTAACATTCTTTCCAACTCCTTCTGGGCATTTCCTACATAAGGATTTGTCTAGTTTTCAGTCTTGAAACAAACACCTATACAGTATATACTTCCCCATAGTGCCTAGTGAGTGTAGTACAGACTGAGAGTGGGGTCTCTTCCAAGGGTATCATTCTGTGTAGACAGCATTGATTGCTGGTTGGTTATAGGTAATATAGAATGGGCCTCACTAGTCACAAAAAAACGGCAGATAGAGCCAGAGTTTAGCATTATCAGCTGGCAATTTCTGGTATTAATTAAAATAGAGATCTGATCTGTCTTTGAAATTTGTTAAATGCTTTGCCATGATGGTTTCCTTGTAGAAGTATGCCCCCTAATTTATCTTTGATCAAGTTGGGGACAGAAGTTAACTCTAGAGGTAGCATGCCAACATTTCTGGGCCATGGGATTCAAAGCCTACTAATATGGGTTCTCCCTGAAACACAGAGCCTTTCTGGAATTTTTTCAAGGAAAGAAATCAGAGGTTATTTACTTATGACTGGATTAAGATATTTACATAATAAGTAACAGCACAGATAAATAATATTTACCCTTCAGCTACCTATTTCAGCTTCAGTTACCTATTTCAAGAAAATTCTCTTTTCCAGAGGAAAGTGTAGTATGGTTTTGGTTTCTTCTGAAGAAGAATAAAGGAGTCTTCTTCCTCCTCTACGATTCTCTCCTGTCTTCCTGGTAACCAACTACCCTTAACCCCGTTCTATATCCCTTTCCTCCTGAACTCTTCTGCATGAAGTTCACTAGGTAGGCAACACATTGTGAACACATGTCTCATCAACCTTATCAGCTCCTCAATCTAAAATGAGTGAGTAGGTTTTAATAACAACTACAAACACCAGAAAACTACTACTAAGAGATAGCACAGAGAGGTCCTTCTCCGTTATATTATGTAGACCGTTTATTAAAATGTGCTACAGTGCTGGAGAAATAGGCTCGGAAATCTAACTTCAGGAAAAATCTATCTCAAAGAAGTACAGTCCCTGTCAATTTGCTAGATGCCACTTATCAGACTTAAAACTCCTACAAAAGAACCCTTTCTACTACAGCTTTGTCACAGATCCCAATCAAACCAAGCCCTTTTACTCTGCCAAATTCCAATCTATTGAATTAATGTCTAAGCATAGGTAGATGCAGTATTCTTGCTTAGAGTTCTGGTTATAATGGCAAAATGTTCTTTATCCTAAGGACCATTCCTAACATGAGACTATTTGAGCAGCCTATGTTGAAAATGACCCATGGAAGGCAAAAACATGGTGGAACTGTGCTCCCACACACCCTAGGATGTGTTGGAGGGTCATTTAAGGCCAAAAATTAAAAATTTCTCGGTTGGGGGAACTGCAGGAAAGGTGTAGCCCTTTGAATTCCCTTAAGGGAGCCATACAGCTGCCTTCCCACACACACAGTTGCCCATACTTCCTTGAAAGAGTGAAAATGAGAGAGATTAAATTAGCAATTAAAACATTTAATCACAAGCAAGCCAAGTGCTTTGTTTGTCACCCTGAAAATTTACAGGGCTAAGTCCAATATAACATTGACAACATCTCTTACCTCCTCCTCTTGCATTCTACTACACACAGCTCACCAAATCAGTTTCGGAAGGAGGGAGACCTGGAGCCCATTCACACTACAAAATTACGGTACTTTTATTCCACTTTAACTGCCATGGTTCCATCCTACAGAAACCTGGGATTGGCAGTTTGGTCAAAGGAACTCTCTGGCTGAGAATTTTAAACAACTCTTCCTAAATTAAATGTGCAACTAAATAACATTTTCTGGCCCAACCCTTCAAACTTATTTTACCAGGCAGTAGCCACATTGAGCAGTGGAGGTCTGTTTATCTGGCAACTAGGGTGCAGGAGGATCATGTTTGCACCCCCTCCCACCAACAAGCAGTGGTGTGGCAAAGAATTTCAACTGAGGTCCTGCTTCTGATTGTCACAGCCTCATTCACTGTTGGGAAGACGGTGGAAATGTTATCTTCCTCCGCCCCCATCATGAGATCTCTCAGTGCAGCAGCTGACTGGTAAAGTAGGTCTGGGAGGGCATTTACGATTGTGGCAATAGTGCCACAATCATGCTACGTAGTGTAAGTAAACATGGGGAATTCACAGATCCATAACTGTAGGTTAAGAATCAATTACTGCAGTACAGAAAGCCAGCCTTTCTTCTAGAATGGTGTGGGCAAAGTATGGCCTGAAAACCATACTTACAGAAGGCCCCCCAAGGGGGGTATTTTTGGCTGATTTTGGGCTGATTTTTCACCCAAAAACTTTTGAAAAGCTCCTCAAGTCATCAGTGTAGGGATTTGCTTTTCACAACCCTCAAAGACCCCTCAAACCTCCAGCCTCAAAATTGACTGACAACCAGCCAAAATGGCATCCAGAAGTTATTTTTGTCTCTTCTGGTGTGCCAAAATGCCTCAGTATGGCCTGCCAGGCAGACATGGGAGGAAGTGGGCCCCACTGCCTACACAGCTGCCTAGTCCTATTCTAAAATTACCCTGTACATTGGCTCCCTTCCTCTTGATTAATTTAGTAGCTTTTTTAGTACTAAAAAAAAATAAGCAGTATTGCCAAGGTTCATGTTGATGATTTCACCATTGACTGAAATGAAACCAACATTCAAATGGTAGCACCTACATTCCTTAAAATTTGTGTGACACCAGGTCCCATCAATGAAAAACAGCAATGAATTCTGTGGGAATAAGCTAAAGTTTGCTGATTAATGTGCATGAACATTTTTGGGATGTCAACCTAAGTGCAAATATCAAGTGTCATCATCAAAACTGATTCATAAATGTAGACTCTTAAGCAAATCATCATTATCACCATCTAAAGCAGTGGTTCTCAACCTGTGGGTCCCCAGATGTTTGTGGACTTCAGCTCCCAGAAACCCCAGCCACTATGGTCAATGCTCAGGGCTTCTGGGAGCTGAAGTCCACAAACATCTGGGGACCCACAGGTTGAGAACCACTGATCTAAAACAATAGCAGCAGCAGTAGCAGCAGCAAAATAAATCTGAGGTGTTTGTGAATTTGTATGCAATAGCCCCTACACTTCATGAGCATTCAGTGTGCAAAGCCCTTGCAAAAGTGGAAGAACTACAAATAACTCCCCCCCATGATCCCCCCTCCCATTCCCTTGCCTTTCCTGTGCCAGGACCAGAGGCAAGGGAATGGGATGGGGAGCTCCATAGAGGAAAAGCTGTGAGCTCATGCTTTCTCTATCTCCATTCCTTTGCCTTTTGCCTCAGCTAGAGCTAGAGACGAGGGAATGGAGAGACAGCTCCAGAGGGGAGAAGGAAAGAATGTGTGTCTCCCCTACCCTTCCCTTGTCTTTTTGCCTGTGTGCACTTGCCTTTCTCCTCCACACCCGGCAAAATGCAAGGGATGGGAGGAGGAGAATTTGGGAGAAAGGCAAAAACACCTCAAAAATAATCAAATTCATAAGATCAAACCCATGAATGTGGAGGGAAGATGTAGTGTAACAGACAGAGAAAGAAACTCTGTAGATTATTGTATAGATTGAAAAAGCAGTTATACTGTGAGGACCAGTAAAACAGTAATTCAGGAGGAAGGGGCTTTGTGAAACTCATCCAACTTCTTCAGTACAACTGAGGTCTGATTCTCTTTAGCATAAATGTGACATAGCAAAGGAGACTCCCTGGAGACTCCACAGCTATTTTCAGGAGTGACAAGCATCCAGCCCCAGCATAATCTGCTCATTCCTCTTGGAATATGAAGTAGAGTCTATTCTTTTTCCAGTCCTCACTCTCTTGATAAAGCTAGTGCAACAAATAACACCAGTGCTTTTGTGCTTCTGTAGCATCTGCCTCTCTTTCTATGGCATGCTTGCTTTACAGGCTGATCATGTGGTTCTTCACTCACGGATTTCAAAGGGAACAGGATTAGGCCAACTATGCTCTCAATCTGGGGCATGAGATTCCAGAGGGAACTCTGTATTTAAATCAAGAGCAATATACAGCATCTAATTAGAAATTAACAACAATAGAAGAGCAATGATTCATCCTCAGTATATTGTTATAACTCTTATTAGAGATGCAAAGCCATTTCATCTATGCTTTGGTTATCAACTTCAAAATTAGGAAGTAAATTGGGTTTTAGGAAAGCTGGAGTGATGCTGCTTTGCTAAAGGCAAAAAAAATGTGTATGTCAGAAATAAAAGACAAATATATGGTAACATTCTTTTCCCTCAAATGAACCTGTGGTATAGCAGCTGATAGTTGGAAATCTAATGGGAAAAAATATATGTGCCTACAGTTTAAATGCACAGAAGCCTCATAATGAAGTCCTTGTGCATAGATAATATTTTTCTGCATCTTAATTTTCTAACAGAATCAAAGTGACAGTGGTTAATGCTGAGATTCAAACATATCACAAGGTAATCCTTTTGTCATTTATTACTAAATGTCATTAAAAATCATTTGTCTACTATATGTATATTTCAGTGTTTAGAGTGAACATTTTGTGGCTTGCAAGAATTAATAAATACTACATATTAAATGATTACAAATGTGAAAAGTAAAACCAGTAAATTAAGTAAATGAAACTGTAGCAACAAAAACATGAAGCATGCGCAATAGACAAGCAATGCTGACTGATGGCTGAGGGGGTGGAGTAGAACTGATTCCTATTATTTTCACTGGCTGGACCACAAATGGGTGGACCCCACACTACATCCTTTCCTATCCTATCACCACAGATAGTACTTTTCACATATTCAGTAGGGCTAAATCTATCTACTTATCCCTTGATGTGAGTGAGAACAGCCTGACATGCATGTGGTTGGAACATCAGACCATCAGTAAGGATTGCTGGGTTCTAAACATCACTCAGTCATGATGCTCACTCAGAAAGCAAGTCAAAATTGTTGCACTACAGCAATGATCTAACACTAAAGGTTGCTGTGAAGATAAAAAGGGCAAGGGATCCATGTATGCCACCCAGTATCCCTTGGAAGAGCAGGATATAAACCAGGAGCCTATTCTCACTACACAATTTTAGCACTATAATTCCACTTTAAAGCCCATAGCAGAATGGAAGTTAAAAGTCCAGGATATGATAGAGATGGAAAAATCAGCATTTTCTTTAAAGCATAAATCTATCCAGAACTTTGAGAAAGAATGGAAAAGTGTATTGGGTTGGGTAAGGATATAAATGTATAAGAATCAAAGAAGAAATAAAGTAACTGTTCTTCTCTCTGTAAAGTGGAAACTATGTTTGTAATAGAATGGAAATAAGCAATTTCAACTGGAAGATTTAAGCATGGAAGTGTGTGGGGGGGGGTATTTTCGAGACAAACTTTCAATAAAAAAATTATTAAAAAAAATAAAATAAAATAAAGGCCATGGCAACATCCCACGGAATCTTAGGATCTGCAGTTTAGGGGGCGGCATTTAGAATTCTCAGCCAGAGAGCTTCAATGCTTCATCAACCTGCACATCCCAGGATTCCATAAGATGCTGGAATAATCCTGCTAAAATAGCGCAGTGTGAATTGGCCACAGGAACAGACAACATGCCTCCCATCTATACAGAGTACCATTTTTGTGGCCCTTCTGCTCTCATTCTTTTTTTAAAAAATAGGACATGGAGAACGCAGAGCCTTTTTAAAAGGAAAATCAGGCTTCCCATAAACCTCTGGAAAGCATGATTCCATTCTAAAACAAGACTCTGCAACTGGAAGGTGGGGAAGTGGGAATACTTACACTTGCTGCTACAACAGAGTAATTTGTTTGGGTTTTAAAAAAAAACACGTTTTTATATATGTTCATCCTACATACATGTTTTGAAAATAATATAGCATCTGACTAGGGTCCATAAGGCAGCATTATTAACATCTTTTAAATAGAACAAACGGTTGGGAGAATCATATAGAACATCACAGAATGTTTTTCTTACATAATCATATTCAATTTTTTTGTTAAAAAAAAAGTATTCTTCTCCTTTACTTTTACTATAGGGATCACTGATTAGGTAATATCATGCAATTTGATACATGTTTGAGTGCCAAATAACTTAAATAATGGGGAAACATACAATCTTAATATGAAATTGGTAGAATTTAATGGAGATTTTAAAAAGCAGATAGCTGGAATCCTTTTAGGAAGTTATGAATGCCTAACCTGAAGTTATGCATTTGTAACTGCATGGTATTTATGATCCCTATGTGTTCCCTAGCTTAGGAGACATGCAGTGAAAGTCCTCCAGTCCCCATTTAGCAGGCAGCAGCTCCTCTAAACAACGCAGGTCCATTCCCCTGTTGCTTGAAAAACAAGTACAGTAGAGTCGCGGTTATCCAACATGCGGTTATCCGACCTTCCGGATTAACTGACGTCGTGGCTGCCTGGGGGCATGGCTGTAGGCATTTCCGTGCCCCCAGACACGCCCAGACACGCCCCAGACACGGCAGCCACCACAGGCCTCCGGCTAATCCGACATCTCGGTTATCCAACCCTCCACCAGCCCATTTAGGTTGGATAACCGAGACTCTACTGTAACTGACTTTCCCAACCACCACACACACACACACACACACACACACACACAAACACACAAAACATACAGCAATCTCCAGCTCAAGGGCAAATTGAAACAAAGACCCCATTTCTGCTTGTTGCACCAGACATTGCTCACAGGAAGGAGTGGAAAAATCAGGCAGCTGCTTTCCAAACAGGAATGTAATTCCTCACTAAGTTTCTACTCAAAGGTAGCAACAAGTAATTTCAGCAATTTTCTTCGCAACTGTGAAAAAATATTCAAAAACCATGCAGTTTTCAAAGGTTATTCACAATTTGGGATTTATTTTGCAATAAATCCCACATGGTTGCTTTTCATAGAAATTAGCATTTTCTGCACAGGAAACAGCCTTTTTGGTGTGGAAAATGATATTTCAGTGCAGAAATATTCATTCCTCTTTCCTGTTTTCTGTGCAAATCAACCATGTGCAAATTTGATGCAGAATAAGTGACCAATGACAACATTTTCCGTGCAGGAATGAACATTTCTGCATTGAAATATTACTTGCCATGCAGAAAACGCTGTTTCCTACACAGAAAAATTTTGATTTCTGTGCAAAACAACCATGTGCAAGTTTCACACAGAGTAAGTCCCAAACTGCAAAGATTCTTAACAGTCCAGGATTCTTCTCATCACATTTTTTCAACATGTTTTTCCACCATTTTTGGAATGATTTCAAAATTGTTCTTTCCATCCCTATTCCCAAATGACAGGAGAAACGACCTGTGTCAATTGCAGCAGTAAGTTGGCATGGGGGGGTGGACAAGAATTCACTGAGTAGCTCCGTAACTATGATAATTATACATTTGTAACTGCCAATAGGATTCCAGCTGCTGCACATTGTATAGAAAGGCAGCCAGTATGCACTCTGAAAATATGGCTTCTTAAGTGAAAAATACACAGCCCGTTCTAGCTAGAATTAAAGTCAGTGTTCTGTGCAATGGATAAAATCTGAACAGAGGTGTAAAGTTTCTCCCAAAATTTGGAGCGTATCACAGGTCCTTCCAATCACACCTTTCTTTTCAGTCCTGTCCCTTCAAAGTTCTTCCTACTTGTCCTCATCCAGTCAACCAACATGTGACTTCTATTTTACTGAAGACAAACTACTGAGATTAAGGATTCTCTGGTGCAAGCATACAAACTGATTACAAGACAGAGGCCATTTCCGCACTACACTGTTACAGTGCTATTATTCCACTTTCAGCATCCTATGGAATTCTGGGGTTTATAGTTTACTGAGGCCAAAGAGCTCTCTGGCTGAGACTCCAAAATGCTCCTCCCTAAACTGCAAACCCCAGGATTCCATAGGAGGTTGAAAGTGGAATAATGGCACTACAACAGTGTAGTGTGGAAATGGTCAGAGAGGTGCAGCCCAAGCCCAAACAATAATCAACCCATATAATCTCCCATTCTCTCCTAGATCCCTCTAATTTAATTTTCCTGACAGTTAATTCTCACATGACATTATTTATCCCCAATAGGTTTCCCTTATAATAATGCACCAGCCCTATTAAATTCATCCATGTTTCCCACAGAAACAATGATTTCCATTTCCTTGCAGCCTTAGCCCAGCAGCAGCCTAAAAGCATATATTGGGCTGAGCTTCTGCTGTCCGGCTCTACTTTCCATTTAAAGAAGCAGGGAAACAAAAAGCATTGGATGTGGTTTATTAATGAGCAGCTGGTTAGTAGCCTCTGCCACTGCCAACAAGAGGCAACATGTTTATTCTGCTTAGTCTTCCTCCATTTATAATTCAGGGAACAATGGAATTTATTTTTTTTCAGGAAACACATTGCATCTGAAATATTTTAACCAAACTCACACCATCTTTTCCCTTATTATCCACCTGGCATTATCAAGATAACCTCAGAGTCCATGGCTTGATGAGATTTATTAAGGATTGTTGCCATGTCAACAGCCACTGGAATTAACAGAGGTTGCACAATGGCAATACTTTCTGGATTGTTCTTATCGGTTGCAAACATGGAAAGATAGAACCAAGGTATGGCTACAGAGAGCAAAATGAGAGGAATTACCCCTCCAAATAAGAATTCTGCCCCCCCCCCCGAAATTTTCCTTCAGACCTCATATTGCACTGCCATAACTTAAAACTTCAGTTAAGTGTTGAGAAATACTGTTTAGGCATCCAAAGAAAAGGGGCAGGCAAAGTTAACAAGAGAATGTGAATGTCAAATATCAGAGTTATAGGTGTGAACAACTTTTGTTTCATTTTCTGCAATACTAGAAAGTTGTGGACTGAAGGAAAATTTAATTGGAGGGACACGATTCTTATTTGGAGGGGCGATAGCCTCATTTTATCTCCTATAGCTATATTCCAAGTTAGTTGTTAGACTAACCTGAACCTCTCTGTTGTTACCAACTTATTTTAGCCTGAAATTCAGTTCTGATCTCTGTATCTTTCAAAATCACAAAAATGTAAAACAGCAGATAAGAGATCAGACAGAGGGAGACTTATCCATATCTTCAAAAGGTCTACTTTATTATAATGGAAGTGATGCTTGCATAATGATGGAAGGATCAGGCCTATTATTGCCCTAAGCTATAATTAGCTTCCTGTCAAATTAGACACGAGATTTCAATCACAGCTTTTTAAAAATGCAAGCCCTTGCCATCTAATGTAATGACTAATCTTCCTCCTTCAGAACTCATATCTTTAGAATAGAAGTGGGAATTGTAGGGACTTCCAGATACTGCTGGACTTCAAACCCTAGCTGTCCTACTCACTATCATCCGTGGTGAGGCATGCTGGGAGCTGAAGTACAACAACATCTGGACACCAGCACAATCTCCACCCCCTGTTCTAGAAGCTGAAGAGGCCTGTAGAAACATATTGAACTTTTACAAGGTTCTAGAGTGACAACAGTTCCATCTTATGAGTCTGTATAAAATACTAGTCCTGAGATGCTTGACTAGACTAATGGAAATTCAGCTCCACCTTCAGCAACCAGAACCCTGAAGAAGCTGCCTAGACTATAAATCCTGTCAAGTCTTACTAACAATTATGGCTTCCCTGGACCACAGACTTGTATGGTGGGTGGCCATTTAAATTTTTTTGCAATGTCATTAACATAGGCCTTTTCTGCATTTTATATTTAAAACAGGGCACCGCATCCTCCAGCGAGGACGTTTACACTTGGGGGTGAACTGGGTCTGGACTACTTAATGTTTGTCCGGACTTCAGCCCGCTCCGGAACTCCCAGAACTGGTGGTTCCCCGTGCTATTGAAAGACCGATTAAAAGAGGACTTTCAATAGCCCGGTGCGCCCCAGTCTGTCACTGCCCTAAGTGTAGATTTGTAGGCTCGCACCATGCGAGCCTGCAGATGTTCCAGAGACAGGCTTCCAGCTGGCGAGCTTCTCCAGTTGGTGGAGAGCCTCCGCCAACTGGAAGCCTCCATTTTCGTCTCCAGAGAGTGTGGAGCACGGGCGTGCGCTGCTCCGGATCATCGTGGATCGTCAGGAGCGTGCCAGTCCGCTGAGTAACGGACTGCCCCGTTTCCCCCGCAAAGTGCAGAAAAGCCCCTAGTGTGATCCCAGACCATTGGGGGAAAAAAAATTTTTAATTGATTTTTATTAATTTCCAAAGTTACATTTAAAAAAAGACACCAAAGTGGGTGAAGAAAGCGCAGAAGGAAATATACAACCACAATAATGACAATAATAACCATTATTCTTATAGTATTTGTCCAATAATTCCTGTAACATATATCAAATCCCTCTTTCCTCTCTCCACCCCTCTTAACCCACCCACCCCACCTCAAGAAGTGAATGATTAATTATTTATTCTTTACTCTCTTAATTACCCAGTATGATTTAAACTAGAGTGTCCATTAGTTTCCCTAATTACGCTGTTACCCATACGGGTCTACTATTTCTTAAAGAATTGTTAATATCAAACATATTATTAACAGAGCGCAAAACCTTTAGCATCCTTAATCCACATATATACAAATAAATAAATACTTTTGCAAAATAACAATCAAACAATTGTACGAGGAAGCTATTGACTAAAATCTCATTTAACATAATTAGTTATATTTTTCTTATTATATTTAATTATATAATTATAGTTATATAATTGTTATATAATTATACAATTGTAGTTATATTTTTCTTACTATCTTATATACAAAGAAATCTATATAATTTTTTTCCTTTTTTTTAATTAATGTCAATCCCTTAGACTCTATAAATCTAATTTTGTTAAGACATTTACACTAATTAACTCAAGGCTCCAATCCCTAGAGATGCCTTTTTTCCCCATAAATTTTCCCACATGGGTAATACAATCTTCCATCCATCGTTAAATTGAGTCATGGGTTTTTCCAGCATCAAAATCCAAATTCTATCATATTCTAACATCTCGTATAGCTTCAATGCCCAGTCCTCTATGTTTGAAGATTAAGCTTGTTTCCACCATTGCACATAACTTAACCTTGCAGCTGTAACCATATATAGTAGGATCCTTTTTTGTGTTCTATCTAGTTTGAGAAGAGAATCAGTCATATTTAACAGATATAACTCTGGAGTTAATGGAAATTTAATTTTAAATGTTTCAGAAATTATTCCGTGAATCTCTTTCCAATATTTTTTAGGTTTTACACAGGTCCACCATACATGGTAAAAAGTACCCTTAAGTTCACATTTCCAACAAGTCTCCTTTCCACCACCTTGCATTTTAGCTAACCACGATGGTGTTAAATACCATCTATGAATCATTTTATTCAGGTTTTCTCTTAAGCTTACTGGTTGTAATAGATCCCATGTCTGTGTCCATGACCTTACCCATTCATCTAATGTAACAGAATGGCCTATATTCCTAGCCCATTTTAACATACTATCCGTAATTACTTCTTGTTCCAAGTCCATATCCAATAGAATCCTGTATATTTTGGCCACTTTATGGCTTACTTCTGTACTAAGTAATTTATCAAACTCTTTTTCTTTAATTTCAAATCCATCCATCTTTTCATCTATCTTAAACCTTTCTTTGAGTTGTCTTAATAATAACCAGTGTGTGGTGAGGCCTTGTTCCTTTAATTCTTCTACCGATTTAAATTGCATTGTTCCCTCTTGAGGTTTTAAAAGATCTTTACACGTAATCCTTTTGTCTAGTCTAGATATTTCTCTTTTATAGAATAGGTATTTCTCTTTTATAGAATACACACACACACACACACACACACACACACACACACACACACACATTGAGGGAAATTTAAATGGGGAAATTCAGTTTTATTCCTTCACAGTATCCTAGAATAAGGTAGTAACAGGCATTCTAAGGCTGTTTTGATCAAAATGGGTCCCAGTCTCCTTTTATTATAATTAGGGCAACTTCATATTTTACCAGTTCGTCCATTTTTCAGAAATGAACATCACCCTGTGGAAGGGGAAAGTGTGTACCAGAAGTAACAAAGGGCATAGCTATGCTACAATTCAAACCAACTTTTTTAACTGCTATTGCTACTCACAAACAGGCTGGCACATGTGAGTTTCCTTTATTCCTGCATACATCCTTTTTGGGGTGCTGACTTCTTCTCAGTGCAGCACCCAAAACCCCCATCTAGCCTCTGAAGCACCCACCCAACATGGCTGTTCCATGCCTCATGGAGAGTCAGTCAGACTGGAGAAGCATCTATCTATGTTCCTGTAGCCTGAGGCAAAATTGTCACAGTAGTTCTCTGAGGACCCTGCCAGATCTCACTGCAGATGTAATAACTCTGTGTCTGGCTACAGAGACAAAGCCAGATGCTTCCCTAATCCTGCCCATTTCCCACAAGACACAGAATGGCTGAGCAGGAGTACTTCATAGGCTGTAGGGTAAGTCCAGGAATGATATATGGCTCAGCCTAGCATTGGTCCACCTGCAGAACTACTATGCTAGGCTGAGTCATAGAGGATTACAGCCAGACTCCTGGAACTGGTAGCATGGAGAAGTTACCTGAAAGAAAGACCACAGGTCTCCCCCATGAAAACACTAATCCCATAGTTCAGGGGGACAAGGGATCCATTTTTAGTCTCATTCACATTTGTAAGCATGTGATAAAGTCCTTAAGGGAAAAAAAAGCTCAAGATGTGAGTCTGAGTTAAGTTGAGGAGACAACTTGTTACAGTTTGACTTCAGTGACTTATTGCCCTTCATGTGCAATGTTTGTGAATGCTGATTAAATCATTCGCAAGGTATCACTGCAAAGAAAGAATCGGTGGTTGGGGAAAAAACACAAGAGGATCACATACTCAAGATGATGACAACTGAACCAGAGCTTGGAAAGGCTGTTTTCTGAGACTGCAGTTCCCAGAATCTGCAGCTCCCAGTACAACTATGCTAGATGTGGGATTCTGAGGAAGGAATCCTGTTAGAGCTTTATGCTTACACAAATGGTCAGTTGCACAAATGGTGGTACATTTAAGCAGGGGTCCCTTCACATAACACAGTTATTATTATTCCACTTTAAGTGCTGTGGTTCCATCCTATGGAATCTTGGGACTGGTAGCTGAGAGAGGACCATTTGGAATTCTCAACAGAGAGCTCCTCCACTGCCTCGTCAAACTACAAACCCCAGGATTTCATAGGATGTTACCGTGGCAGTTAAAGCGGAATATAGCACTATAATTGCATAGTGTCAGTGGGTCCCAGCTTGCATAATGTCTTTAAGACCCCCAGCGTTTGCAGAATGACGCACAGGTAGAGTTCACCTCATTGATCTGGCCACCTCAGTTCTCTGCTCAGTCCTGAAGAGTTACAACAACAGACCATAATGTTAATCTAGCTCTCAGTAGGATCATGCTGGGACTGAAGTGCAGAAAAATAATTTTTTAAACTCTGTTCTGGTACCTTCCTAAAACTCCATGTTTGAGACAGAACAGTTGCACAACAAAAACCTTATCTGAAAGAACAGAAAGAAGAGGAGGGAGAAGGACTGAAACCAAAGAATAGGAACATTAATCTGAGTTCTGCCAGGTCTTCTGCTAAAATATTAGTTTAATGTTATTTGAAAGATTCATCTTCTTCTCACTCTTGCCCCTCCCTTCTCTTTGCTAGCATCTCATTAGAGCCCATTAGTGCAATCCTTGTTACAGTTCATTTAGGGAGAAAAAAATCATTAAACACATGTCACTTCAAAACTGTACGACATAACATGAAATTGAAATGACCTTCGTTCTGGCACGGAGCAGCACTGAGTTAGGGAGCACTCCTGAATTCTAAAAATGTTACTCATACTGATAATAGAATTCCAACATGCCAAGGCAGTGAACAGTGCTATTTAATGGTTTGGAGTGAAACTTAAAGCAGAACTTATCAGAATTCAAGCAGAAAAAGAAAACACTTGGGAGGTGACGACGCTAAACTGAAGTACTAACGAGAGGGGAAAAAAACACTGGATTCAACAGTGTCAACAAAAAATAGCCTTTTCACAACACCTGAGATTTCTTGTGAGACAAAATGCACCTCATCTTGTCAGTTGTCACATTTGCAAGCACTACAGGACATTTCAGAGAAATAAAGTGTAAACGAAAAACACGCAGGGATCTCAAAATGCAAACTGCTGAAGTTCTATACAGTAGAAAAATATGTACCAATGCAGGAATAGTTATTTTACATTGGTTTTCATTATAGCATGTCACTTTTGTTCAGGCGACATGAAGAAATAGGTTCATTAGAGTCAGGAATCTTCAGGTACCATACCTGCAAAATTGGTTATAGTGGTATATAAGCGTAGAGGGGCATAAGCAACAATGGGAGTGATTTCTGATTGTTGCTCCCTGCCCTCAAAAATGCTTGACCACAGGAGTTTGTTGGAGCACCTTCTGGTTGAACTTATGCACCTGAGAAAGAAGCAGTCTTGTGCTGGGAGTGGTAGCTGCTCCATCTTCTCTGGATACACAAGGAAAGCAACAATGTGCCAGAGCACACCCTCACAGCTGAGCAGCTGACCCACAACCATAATATACATACACAAGTAGGAAGCAGAGGCAAAGGAGCAGCCTCT
Organism: Iguana delicatissima; assembly: GCA_948472985.1. NCBI lineage: Eukaryota > Metazoa > Chordata > Lepidosauria > Squamata > Iguanidae > Iguana > Iguana delicatissima. Next base: position 72,892 of record CAOKZL010001242.1, read on the forward strand.
GCCAGCATCATGCTGTCTCCAATGATAATGTGCTTATGAGCTCTTATGGCACATATTAGGAAAAATGCATTAAACTTTAGAATTAATTTCAGTGCAGGAGGGAGCAAAAACAAAGTCCTGCAACCCTGAACAAAACAAGAAGTGGTGAAAATGCAGGTAAGAGTCTGAGAAGCAGAAGGAAATTAAGGCCATTTCCACTCAACAAGGTTGTCCTACTATAGGGACAGGATGTCAGCAGTTGGCTAGTCATGCTTCCTCATGACGTTGTTCCTGGCCTACTTCCATCCCATCCCCGTGCATCATGTTTGTGGGGTATTCACTAAATAGATAAAATCCATTTAGCACCTGGAATCGTGCAACACCCCCATACCTACCTGTCCTATGGAAGGGTAAGAAGCATGATGGCAATGCTTCCTTCCCCAGCACAGCCTGGGGAAGTGCCGGGTTGTGCTGCAGAAGGAAGAGGCGGGGCCATTATGCTCCCTTCCACAGAGAACTGGTCCTGTGCGGAGGGGAGCATTCTTGTTGCGCTCCCTTCCCTGCTGGGACTGTGACAGGATGACTTGCCAGAGACCCATTGTGTGGAAATGGCCTAAGACTGAGCAATTTTCACACCCATAAGTGATACTGAACTGAGATTAAATGCACTGATACTAAAGAGAAGGACTGTAACATAGAAAGGTCATAAGTGCGTCTTGAGAATAAAAGGTGGGAGCCTGCATTAAACAGCATTTGGTTTTGCTCATGGTTATGTTAATTATTGTTTTTATTATTACAGTTTATTATTTCAGTCTGTCTTGGTAATCTTGGCTTTCTCTCATTTCTACTACCATGACAGGTCCATCTGATGAGGACACAGGAGAGAGCTTTCTCAGGGGTCACTCCTAGAGTGTGGAACTCCTTTCCATGGGAGATCTAGTTGGCCCCTTCTTTGCTCTTACTTTTCCTTTAGACCTATCATGTGGCAGAAGGATGTTTGGAAGAGGTGTATAGGTCTTTACCTTTTTAATTATTTAATTTTAAATGTATTTAACCTGTTTTTAACCATATGGGGTTTTTTAAAAAATGCTTTTTAACTTTGTAAAATAAGATTTTAGCTGAACTTTGTTTTAAATTATTGTAAGCCACTTTGTGTTCCATGCCAAGAGAAAAATGGTATATCGATCAAATACATACATGCATACATGCACAAATATATATATTAAGCCTGTGAATTAAGTTATGCTAAAAGATAATCACCAATCAAAGTCAACCAACACATTTTGTGGCTAAGCAGGGATTTGAAGCCAGGCCACTTCATTCTACAATACTCTAACCAGTGGAAGCAGGTGGCCACCAGGCTAGTGGGGCAATGATGAGCTACCCAAAGTGCTGAACCCTACTCTCCAAAGCACTGTCAGTTCCTTTGAAATCTGGATTCCCCATCCTACTGGCAAGAGAGTGACCAGCCATCATTGACTCCAGCCACAACATTGCACTCTCTGTTAATGCATTATACGTTGCCTAAGATTCTGGAAAATGTGAAAAGATTATTTACGATTTCTTAAAATTAACAAATAAGTAAATTGAGAACCAGGAATCACATGAGCTGATTAGACTAAGTTACTTCCGCACTGCCATCCTTTAGGACTGTGGAGCAGAGATGGGAACTGTCTCATAAGATGTTGTTGAATAACAGCCCTAACCAGCATATTCCTTTGTAAGGAATGCTGGGACTTGCACTCCAACAACATTTAGAGAGTCACATGATAACCACCCATAGTTAATTTAATTTTAATTTGTCATTTAATTTGCTGGAAGTGAAATTAACATTGTGTTTCAACACAGTATTTAATGCATGTATTTAATATTGTTGAGTAGCATTATTATCTGTGGCCAAAATCCTTCTATAATGATTACTTGGACAAGATTCACACCCAAGAAAAATCATGCCTGGTGTTAATTAAAAGCTCCAGATATGTTACTTCTTCCCATTTTATAGCTATGGAATTTCATAATGAATGCTGCTCCTTAATGATCCATTATTAGTTGGCTTCTGTTTCCTGGTGGAGGAAGTGCTGCTTATTGGTTTCAAAGCATTGTTTGTTTTACTTTTTAATAAACAAATCATGCTATGAAACAGCATTTACCACTTGCTAATTCCAACTAGCAAGCCAGGGCTAATTGCTCAAATCCAGAGCTAAAGGTTTATAACAGCATTCTAGACCTGAGATGGTCAAGATGATTTGAACTACAGCTCTCACCAGCCCAAGCCAAAAGGGCCAATGGTTAGAGATTCTGGGAGCTGTAGTCAAAAACAATGAAGCACTAAAGAATAAAAGACATTAAAGCATCAGCCAGACACTCTCTGTATTATCCAGGGAGAATGAATACCACTTGGTTTTCCACATGTTCCCTGGAAAAAAAAGTAACTTCCGACAAAGAAAACCAAAATAAAACCAATACATTTGCCAGTCAGCTGCCAACAGAGTTGACAGCTCTGCGTGGCCAAATGATTAAAAACAAAGAGGAGTACCAGTGCCCATCAAACAATTTGCCGCCCAATGTGTCTAAACTGTATAGGACAGGTACATCAGAAGTACCCACCAACTTTCCATTACCGCCTTGCAGAACAACTGTATACCTCATATCATCAGTCAAAATGAAAAGAGCAACTAAATTCAATGTGTTCCAGTCCTGAACCCTCTCCCATCTGAATCCACTGCCAGGGCTGTTATGAAAATATTACTGATTTCCCACTTGGTCCTTAGCAAATTTTGAAATAACAAAAGTGCAACACTGAAACATGGATAGAACCTGCTAATAAGGCTGTATGCAAGCTGAAAGCCCACCTCAAGTTTTCTAGTCAAGCTTAGAATGTCTGAATGTCTGAACTTAGTTCAGATAACTGAAGAAGGGAGGGAGAGATTTTGCAGAGGATGTTCTGAAGCTTTAGACACATCCGGTGGACGCTGGGGATCACTAACTTTTTGTCCTCTGGCATTTTTTGCATAACTCATCCATTTCCCTCTCACCTCAGGATCTTCCCTCCCACCAGCAAGCTCCAAAACTCCAAAACAAAGGCACAACTGATTCTCAGATCTGTCAGAACAAGGGGGTCCAACAGCTATTACAGCAGGTGCACTTTCCCCAGTATTTCCCACTGTGGTGCTAGCCTTAAGGGCTAGAAACACAAAAGGCATTTTGTAACTGCCCATCCTTGAAATAAAACCAGTGATGTTTCAGTGCATGACCCATAAAGGGAAGCTGCACAGAATGCACATGTGTTTGACATACATTTTTTCACCTCTTCAAAACTACAGATGGAATCAAGATGTGTGAACAAGGCTTCCTAGACAGAAACAACAGGATATCGACATACCTGGCAGAGTGCCATGTGACAGGGTTAAAGGAAGCAGATACAGCATGGGGCTTGGGACATGCCTAGGTGATGTTGACAGCCTCAGATATCCCAGAACCTTATTTCAACAGGACTTTGCAAGTATTGAAAAGCAAAGCAGTGATTCCTTCAGGAAAGTCTGGCAAATTGACATGAATTATAACTTTTCCAGTTTGGATTCCAAAGTGAACTATGGTTTCTTGATGCATCTGTGTACCATCTTTTATGCCGTATTCTTTAACAGAACTCCAAAAAATAATAGTATTAGAAGATGAACTGTGAAACTACCAACAGCTGTTTCATGGCAACAAACAGCCTACCCAGAACATCCAACAGAAATTGTGTATGTGTCTTCTAAACAACAGAAAAACTCATAAACCATAAAGAGCAACACATGGACCTTGAAGGATCTATGGACTGGGCACATAATGAATCTACTTTGCCGGTAGAGTAAGAAGAGGAAGGCCAGGTGAGGACTAGAGAATGCTGCTGTCAGAAGGTGCAAGGGTAGATAGCCTCCACTCAGTGAATCATATACCACAGAGTGAAAAACTTCAATTACTTGAGAATAAAGGACGTTCCTGGGAATAGCAGAGTTCCTCAAGAATAGAAGACTCCTCCAGAGCAAGAAGCTTTGAGACCTGGACTAATTTACAGCTAGGTCAGAATTAAGGTGTGAAAAATAGGCTACGAAGCCTTCAGTTGTTGGAACAGCCTAAATTTCAAACTCTGAATAATCTATCTGGTAGGTTGCCTGATCCCTAACTATCATATGTATTGAGTTTCTAAAGCTATGGGTGCTCCTTTAATTTTCGACCATGTTTGACGTTGATTTTGCTTAATGACCCTCCTACTGGATCAGACTTTGTTGGATTGCCTTTCTAGACTACAGACCAAGAACAAATAACACAAGAAAGGAGATTGACCATGCCTCCTACTTTACAGAGAACAATCCTCTCTTTGAAGGGATATCCAGTTCTAAAACTAGAGTACGATGAGAGCTTTATTACACAAGGCAAGATAGCATCTTTGGCTGGGACTCATCACATGGCATTGCCATTCCTCTTCTGTTGTTCTCCTGGTGGGAGATTTTTTGAACAGTGTTTCTTTTACAATGGAGGTCATGAACAGATTAGTCTATTAATGACTCCCTTTGTTGAAGAAACACCTTCCAAACAGTTTCCCACCAGGAGAATGACAGAAGAGGAACAAAGTAACGTGAGAAGTCCCAGTCATTATTACCCTGCTGTAAGTGTGCTTTACCTGCTTCATGTAATAAAGTCCTAAGAATGGAGAGCAAGCAAAGTTCTTTTCTAACTGGCAGACAGGGATGGCACACTGAGGAGGGGCACAGGTTGATCTGTGTATTCATCAAATGGCAAATATGTTGTATTTCTACTGACGTGAGAGGAATTATTCCTGAATTTGCACACACGTATATCAATTATCACATGTTCTTTTTTTCCTAAGTCTGCCTTCCATCTTTAGGACTGTGTAAAGTAGTTAATAGAGATGGAAAGAATAGTCTCCATTATTCATTCCCAGGTTGAAAAGTGTGATTTCTGACAGTTGAGAATAGACTAGTGGTAATAGAAAAATAATGGACTAGTATCTGATGTCACAATACAAGAGTTACAGGAATTATTCTGTAGAGAAAAAAAATGTTTTCTGTTTTTGAAGGAAACATGTTTTCTTGTGAGGATATGTGTTTTCTTCTGCAGATATGCAGATAACAATTTGCATGCAAGAAAAAATGTGATTGGTTTTTTCTCTAAAAAATATTCCTGTACAACACCTTGGGATATTCAAATCCAAGGGGATTACTACAGAGGTATCCCTATAAGCCAGAATGGAATAGTCAAGGATTTACACCCCTACCTGTATTTCTTTAGGGAAAGTTTGAATTTGATGCTATTGCTGTTCTTCTCCCTCTTCCTCACACATCCTTCCCCCACATCCTGTGGAAACAATGAATCATAGAATCATAGAGTTGGAAGAGATCCCAGGGGCCATCCAGTCCAACCCCCTGCCATGCAGGAACACCCATCAAAGCATTCCCAACAGATGGCCATCCAGCCTCTGCTTAAAAACCTCCAAAGAAGGAGACTCCACGACACTCCGAGGCAGCATATTCCACTGCCCGACAGCTCTGACTGTCAGGAATTTCTTCCTGAGGTTTAAGTGGAATCTCTTTTCCTGCAGTTTGAAGCCATTGCTATTTGTCCTCGTCTCTGGAGCAGCAGAAAACAAGCCCACTCCCTCCTCGACATGACATCCCTTCAAATATTTAAACATGGCTATCATGTCCGCTCCTAAGCTTATCTCCTGCAGACTAAACATCGCCAGCTCCCAAAGCAGTTCCTCATAAGGCATGGCTTCCAGACCCTTCACCATTTTGGTTGCCCTCTCTGGATATGCTCCAGCTTGTCGATATCCTTCTTGAACTGAGGTGCCCAGAACTGGACACAGTGTTCCAGATGAGGTCCAACCAATGCAGAATAGAGTGGTACCATTATCTCCCTTGATCTGGACATCATATTCCTATTGATGCAACCAAGAATCGCATTAGCTTTTTTTATTGCCGCATCACACTGCTGACTCATGTTCAGCTTGTGATCTACCAAGCTCCCTTTCACACGTACTGTTGTCTAGCCATTGTCCCCCAACCTATATTTGTGCATTCTATTTTTTCTGTCTAAGTGGAATGGAAAGAAAAAAATAAACCACGCTTTCCAAATAAGAATTAAAAATTGGTTCTGATTCTCACACTATTGTCCTAAGCATTCTGATATTCCTCACCTCTTGCGCTGGGTTTCTCAGCCTGAGAACAAATCATTGTGATTCGGTTTTTAGTAGCCATTTCACACACATTACATAGAGGGGAGGCAGATATGCATAAAAATTGCTTGTGCTAACTGGTATATCTATGTGCAAATTCAGGAGCAACTCCTCTCACTGAAGGGGGAAAACTAGGGCTAATTTTAAGTGTGTGAAAGTACATCCACCCTCTGGATCTTGGCTTTTCTTACCAGCTCAGTTCTTGGTTTTGTTTCAGACCTGAGTTCATGAAAACAGCATGTTGTGCTGGAAAGCCACATAATACAGGAGCTTTCAATTAGTACCAAAGATCAAAGAACTGATGCTGACTGAACATATCTTCCTCTCCTGTTTTCATTGTCAGAGCTGGAAAGAACACACCGTGCAAACCTGAGAAAAATACTTAAAACCAGCTTGATAGTTTAAAAGGGAGCACCAAATAAATGCTCCCACGTGTCATCTATAGAAATGTTAACAGCAGAGCATTCACAGTACAGTATTTTTGCTTGGACATTGCCCCTATTTTGGGGGGAAAAAGAAAGAAAGAAAGAAAGAAAGAAAGAAAGAAAGAAAGAAAGAAAGAAAGAAAGAAAGAAACTAACTCCTGCCATAACAGCTGTGTTTTGAGTGCTGGATGGTATTTTTGGTGCTCGTTGCAGAATCCATATTTGGTTCTGAGGCAGCCTCAGCAGCTTGAAAAATAATTCCATTCTTGACTGGAAATTCCATGAGATAAAGCATTCTTGCATTTTGTCCGGTAGAAATTATAGCATTTTGATTTCATAATCCATAATACTTATCTTGCTTTTGATGCTTACTCTTAACTTAAATATGACAGCTCTCTCTCTCTGAGATATACAAACAGACACAGAGAGAGAGAGAGGGAGAGGGAGATGGAGACTAAGAGAAACAGAAGAAAATGATCTACTGTTCCAGTTTCCTTTTCCTTGCTTTTCAGAGTATTTTCACACCAGCTCAGATGCTGGTGGTTTAAAAGCCAGAATGATGTAGTGCGTTGAACATCAGACAAAGGTAGTGAGAGACCAGGGTTCAAATCCCAAGTTGCCATAAAATTCCACTTCGCAAACCTTGGGCAAATCATACACTCTCAGCTTCAGAGGAAACCAGTGGTAAACCTCCTCTGAATAAATCTTGCCACGAAGATCCTCAGATGGAGTTGCCTTAAGTCAGAGTTAACTTATAGGCACATAACAACAACCAGGCGCTGAGGCCACTTCCACAAAACACTGTTCTAGTGCTATTATTGCACTTTCAATATCCTGTGGAATTCTGGGATTTGCAGTTTAGGGAGGGGCATTTAGAATTCTCAGCCAGAGAGCTGTGTGTGAATCTTTGTGAGTCAGCAGTGGACCCAAAGAAGCTCTCTGTGCTTCCAAAGTAGCTTCTCTTGTCCTAGGTTTTTGCCTGAGAATGAATATTGAAAATGTAATCACATTGGTTAAAGCTTATATGGAATTACTTTATTTACCTCCCCACCCCAAGCTTGTAAAAGGGCATCACTATAAAGGGGTGAGACTCTTGGGAGTGCAAGTGACTCCAGGGGCCAAAAATGTTCTTTAAAAATTAGGACATAACCCTCCAAGTTCTTGATGGCAACGTGGCCTCCCAACCTTTGGCCACCCCATTCCAAGATATAATGAATGTCTCTTATTGAGTACAACAGCATCCCCATGTTCCCCAATGTTTAAAACATTGTTCTGAAAAATTTAGAACTGGTTTTCATTATGCAAATATGCCTGATCTTCATCAGTGATCTAACCTGGCCCAGGTTTGTGAACTTCAGCTCCCAGAAGCCCCAGCCCCTATGGTCAATGCTCAGGGCTTCTGGGAGCTGAAGTTCACAAACATCTGGATCCACAGGTTAAGAACCACTGTTCTAATGGTTAAGACAGTGGCTTTGCATTGAACATCTGATGCCACAAAAGCAGAGGAATATTATGAATTAATAAAATGTAACAAAAAATTTTTTGGCAGCCAAGGCTCTGGACATTATCATTTCTGATACATGTTAATCCCAATGAAATTATTTTTTTTTATATTCAGTGATAGTGGGGAGTATATTCCTATTGAGATCATTAGATATGAAGAGACTTTGCATTTCGCTGCAGAAGATTTATGAAGTCCTATCTAAATGCTTTTGCAAGATGGTTTCCTTGAGGACTGGAATTTAACAATTTTAATTATTATACTTCAAATAGATATGGAACATTGTAAAAGTTCACAATTTACAGTCCTACAGCTAGAGAAATAAGATGACCCACTGAGAAAGAAGGAAAAAGAGCAAGGCAAGTGAACACACTGAAATTTCCCCTGATATCCCTGAGCAAACCTGGTATCAACAAACTATCCCAGGAGGGAAGCAGCACAGTTAAGAAGAGCTACAGCACAGATAAAATTAGAAAATAAAGTTGTACAGTAAGTGGTACTAATAACTGAATCAGAATTTCAAAGCATGTTCATAATTTGGAAAAAATCTCAGAATATGAATCCAAACTCCTGAATTTCAATAACATTTCAAGTTAGACTTTCAAGATCTAAATTAAGAAGTGCTTTAAGAATAAAATTGACTGATGTATTTTTCAACAAATGTGGTTAAGAATCAGTTCACAAAATCCAATAGACTGGAACATTGATTTAGAGATAAAACTTGAAACCCAAGTTTTCAAAATGGTGACTTGAGATAGGAGAATAAATTAGGAAAATTAGTATTTAAATTTGAGGAGTTGAGAATGTGAGTTGGAACTAGTGGCATCTGGTTGTTCTTGAGAAAGTGGACTGAAGAATCTAATCTGGATTCTGTTCTGAAAATTTTAGAAGATATGCAATGCTGCTGAATCTATTTTGGAGATTAGGGTTCACCACCTTGGGAGAGCTTATTTAAAGTCTGAGCTAAAGCCCAAAGCAAATTCACCATCTCAATGACATGGGAGCCATCAATCACCACTGCTTGCAAACTGGAATTATTTATTGATTTGATTTGTATCTGGTTTTTCTCCCAAAATGGGACTCAAAGCAGGACCTCATTACCTGTAATAGTGTTGATTCATCCATATCTCTCTCTTACACAGACATACACAAAAATACATTTCATCTGGACGATGAACACAGACAAAATAACATAGAAACATGGCTTGGGGAGCCTCTCATATACCATGCTGTATATAAAGGTAGTCTTTTTAATTCACATGGACGAATTAAAAAGGCCTACAGAACATCCTTATATCTCATTTATACCATTTTTACCCACCCATTCCCAATACAGTCTGGTGCAACACAAGCACCTTGACAAGCTAATGTTTTGCAAGTGAATATGTAGTAAGAGTGATTATAGGTGATACAATCGCATAAGCTCTACTGCCGCTCTGGTGGAGGGGTCCCTATAGTCCTGGCTGAGGAGCCACATCACAAAATGGGTGTCATATAAATATTGAGATACTGCACTTTGCAAATATCTCAGAAGTATTTTATTTATGCAGGGGAAATGTTGGTGACAGAAAGAAGTATGTTGCTACTCAGTGATCCATAAAGCCCTAGTCATAAAAATGAAATGGCCTTCCTATGTCTAATCATCCCTCACTATGATAGATAGGAATGTACTAACTGTATAATTTGGTCCCACCTATCATAAGTCTCCATGACACTCTGAGCAGCTAATGTGAAATGACAGTCGTGGAAGTTTACTATGTGGGAATTCAAATTGAGTAACGATGATTTATCATAGGCCGTTTCCACACTATATCACTATAATGCTATAGCAACAGGTTATTACTGGTCCAGGAGCTGTGCTTCTGCATGACGTCGTCGCTATCCAGCTGCTATCCCATCCCCAAGCGTTACCAAATCACCACATTCTATTTCCAGAACAAATCCGTTAAAAGACTCCTATAGCATTTCAATCCCATCAACCATCATAGTGCAGTACCATTATAGCACTTGATAGCACTTCTAGTTATGGTAGATACAGCAGTGGGCGGGCTGTGGGTGGGCCCAGATTGTCCCTCCCTCAGTGACTCCCAGGGCCTGGTAACTTCCTACCACCTCTTCCTGTTTATTTTAAATGTCTCCTTTGAGTCAAAACTTTTTATTTTTTTAATACACTTTTAAACAGCGTGGGGCAAAAGTGCAATAGTGTACTGGCATGTCATGCTGTTACAATATTGCAGCATTAGTACAGCTTCCAAACAAACAAACAAACAAAAATCACCACCCAGCTTAGGGGCTGTGGGGCAGGGTAAATGTGGGGCATGGGAGTGTCCGAAGATGCTGTAATGCAGAAGGACCACCGGTGGCAATATCGCTACCCATCCGCTTAAAGGGTAAGGCTGTGGAAAAGAGCGACCCTAACATAATGGCATCATGGAACTGGCGCGGCCACCATTATAACAGTATAACGCACTAATGGCCTCTAGTGCAGAAATGACCATAGAGGGGATAATGGGGTAGCATCCCTATGTGACTTCACTGTGTGAGCCAGGTCATAAAGAGGGACATTTAAGTAAAAACGCATTGACAAATGAATGCATTGGGGGTGGGGGGGGAATAATTTCTTTAAGACATTATCTCTCAAGCAAAGAACAGAATAAAGTCTTTTTCCAGCCAGGGATACAGGCTCTAAGGGGAAAGGTCCAGCCTAAAAATTTCAGAAATTGATCTGAAAGCCCATCTTCACAGCTGAAATGACAGAAAAGCATAACAGCAAATTGATTCAAACTTCAGTTTCATCTCTCCTTCTTTCTCCTTCCCTTGTTGCTCTCCTCTTCTTCCAAGCTCCTTGAAGCTAAGTTTCTCTTCCAAGATTGGAAACTTCCTCTCCCACACATATACCTACATGGAGCTTCTTGAATTTTCTTCAGCCAGACCATCATCTGAACAAAATGAAGGAAGCATGAGGAAATCAACGAACAAGAGAGGAACAGAGTGTTTGAAGATCTGTATGCCCATCTGTCCAGTTCATTTGTGAACAACCACTCACAGTCCTCTCCTTCTTTATACTGAATAGATGTTTTCTTCAAGAGAAGCAGAATTCAACTATCTGTGCTTTATTGCGGCATTTATGAATACTGTCAATTCAAGAGATTACTCAGAAGGAAAATCAAAATGTTTGTCAACTAGAGCAAGTTTAAGTTCACACTATGTCAGTGAGCAACCGGAAGGAGGATTTAGGCTGAGAGAAGTTTCAGCATATTGTAATATTTGTTGCCTATGAATGTAGTTAGATAAACCTTGATCCATCTGTAAGTGTCAACACTTATTAAGATAATGCATACATGGTTGGTGGGTTATTTTATTATTTTGCATCCCACCTCTCTCCCCAGCATAGACCCCAAGGCAGCTTAAAACATGGGGGAGCTTGGCATACATCCTGAGGAGAAGTACTAGGCCCAGAAAGGGAAGCCGATTTTCACAATTTTCTTTAACAAGTTCTACAGTTTTCTTAAAGAAACAGTATAGCAAATAGCCTTTCCTTCTTCCTCTAAATCAAGGATAGGAGTCACTTGGCTCATCAGATTCACAATTATGGTTGTGGAATGGTGAATATAAAATGGTCACAAATATGTAATTCTAGGGTATGCATAAAGTTCTTCATATCTTATTGAACTCCAGCCAAAGTGAGAGAGAATAATCCCCTCATTTTCACCTTGATCTGGGTACAGCCACTTTTACTAAGCCTTAATTTTCAAAAGGGAAGGTATGTTCTACGTATCTCCATGTGTGTGCATTTGAATGACAAGTTATGAATGACTGCGGTTGCCACTTGATGCATAACACTTAATGATATCACCAAGGGTCTTCCCCAGCAATCACGTTTTGTCCCAGATACCACAGAGCCTGGAATGATCCTGACCTGGCAACCATATAACTGAGTTTGGAACCTGTCTTTCTCACACCTAGGCAAACAATCCAGCATCTATGTCACTCTTTAAAAAACTTTTACAAATGACTGAATCTTAGTAAATATGTGCATGAGATATGGCTTACTGGATGAACCTGTCTTTATGCCAGTTTGGACCTGACTCTGCTCTCCAGAAATCGTGCCTCACACACTCTGTCCAAGATGTCAGTATTTAAAATAATACAACCATTTACTGATGAGAAACAAGTGACTGGGAAAGAAGGACATGGGACTTCCACACACACACACACACACACACACACACACAGAAGTCTCAGCTGCATGCTTATTGATTTCCTAATAGTACCACAACTTAAAAGTCAGTTTTAGAAACAGTTGGGGGATGTTAGCCTCAATGTCCCACTATACCTTAAAGAATGTGTGCAGTAGCAAAAAGATAAGATTTGGTGACTACAGTGTGACCCCAAACAGTGAAAAAGAAACACTGAATGCACATACTGATAGTCTACCACGTTTCCCGTGTTTCTTCCCTGGTGGTTATGCTTGAGGCTACTTAGCTACATGTTCTACTGAAGCATGCCTTATCAGTCAAACCAGACAATAAGAGAAGATCTGTCAAACAAATAGCTTCAGCTCTTGAGAAACCATTTCACCATCCTAAAACAGGAAGATATTTAGCAAGAGGTGTACAACTGTCTGAAGGTGCAATCTTCAGAGTCAAAGGTGGATGTCATCATTTGCAAACAGGTTTAGGAATGTACAGTGCCTCACAGCAAAAATACCTTCAACCATACGTTGAAGTCTATTTCTCGAGCTTAAGAGCATGAATTACATTTCTTCTGTTAGAAGTTATTCATTCCCCCTCTTTCCTACCACTCTTATGAATCACAAGACTTTTGTGAATAAAGGGAAGCATGACAGCTAGAAGTCTAGCATGACAACTAGTCAGTACAATAGGAAAGATTTCATACCAAGTCCTGATTTGACAGGGACAGTCCCAGTTAATCCTCTGTTTGTCTCACTTTTTCTGCTGCTTTTGAAATGTCCTGGTTGTTCTCTCCTAGTCCCATTTTCCCCCATTGTCCTCAGCTTACTTCAGCTGCTATAAACTGAATTCAAAGAACAAAAGTAGTTTAACTCAGCAGTGGTGGAGAGGAGGGGAGGAAGTGTGCATTTCCTGGTAGGTTTAGGCAAAAGCAAACTGCTACAGCCTCTCCTAGAGCCCTTCTGCACTACACTGTGATAGTGCTATTATTCCACTTTCAACATCCTGTGGAATTCTGGAGTTTGTAGTTTACTGAGGCCAAATCGCTCTCTGGCTGAGAATTCTAAAGGGCCCTCCCAAAACTGCAAAGCCCGGGATTCCACAGGATGTTGAAAATGGAATAATAGCACTAGAATAGTGTAGGGTAGAAAGGCACCTGGTTTTTCCTCAGTAATAGCTTTTGCCATCTCACCCACACTCTGATGTTGCTGGGTCACATGTCCTGGTTTTCATCTGTGAAACGTTGGACAGTATGCCATTCCAACTGTCACTCACATAGGAATTCCAGTTGTCCTGTCAGTCTAATATGTATGTTGACTTGAAATGTTTAAGAAGAGTCCAAATGCACAAATGTTACCATACCAAGATATTTTATAGAAACCTGAATAATGAGAAGAAAAATTAGAAAACTAGATAGGGAATCAGTACATGTCCACCCATGGGAATGGCTGTACAGAGCAACGAAAGGATTGTGAGTTCTCTGTTTCTGTGAACATTTCAAAAGTGCAGCCTATAAAGTTAGAGAAACTCTGACCATCTTGTCACAGTGCAGAATATATGCTGACTTTATGTTTGAGTCACTATTATGAGTGCAAGTAAATCTCTTTACTACGCAAGCTCATCAGAAAAAGGATCTGTTTTGTTTTTTACTGTGTTTGTAGATCTATTATGATTTACCTGAGAATGAACTCCATTGGACACAGTTGGGTGTAATTTGGAAAAAAAAATATGTTCATGTATCATGCTGCAGGTCTCTAAGCATTTACAATGATATTTAAAGCAAAATTTAATATCACATAATCTAATGTAATATCTGTCTTTTGATATGATACAACTGCTCAGAAACATAACCTATTATCAAATCCCCCACTTCCTGTTGTGACTTTCATTTTGCTTTTGTACAATAGAGATTAGGGCAGTATTAAAGATAAATCAAGTGGGGCAAATAGAGTGATCCAGTTCTTTTCCAGACACTGCTATACTCACCTGATTTGAAATTACGTCTATCAGTTCTTGGCTTATTATCACTAGCAGTGACTTGACCTTCATCTCTATCCTTTCCTGCTCTGTGACCTCCACTGCCCACTTCTGCATAGTACATCAGTAGCATTAATGTTCCCTCTCCAGGGAAGTTGCCTCACAGGTACCTGTCTCAGCAAAAACAAGCAAGAGACTCATGGCAGACTTGAGGTTTCATACAGTGGGATTGTTACCCTAAGAGGTGGGGGACACTGAGGTCCACCCACAATGCCAGCTTCTCCTTAGAATTTGGGAGAATTATAGCTCAAAGGAAGCCTGCAAGAGGAAGGTAACAGTAGGATCTTTTTGCCTATGTATCCCAGTACTAACTGTAGAGAAGACTCCAGTTAAACTTTTTAGAAGTATTTTATGTGAATTGACAAATACATGTGAGATCAGACACTCTTAAGATCCATACAAGGCTTTCAGAAAGTGAGGGAAGAAAGGTTGGATAGAGAGAGATTGGGGTGGAAAGGGTGATAGTTACCAGTCTTGAAGAAGGAAATTGCAGCGGAGGGACTCAGTCAGCATGTGAGAGTAGCATAGAGGAATGGCAGTCTGGGGCACACTATGTACTACAATTGGCTGGGGTTGAAGCTAAGGTTTTTATACTCTATTACACGCCCTGAAAACGTGCATTGACAAAGCCATAATGGCTTTCCCATGGGACTAACAAAAGGGTCCAGAATGGGCTGATTGTTTTAACTTTGGAGTGACAAAACATTGATAGGATTCCTGACCGTTTCTTAATGTTTGGTCAGGTAGGGTGTATAGGGAAGCTCTCCACAAGGGAAGATTGAGGGATGATCTCTGATTGCTCACCAATCTGGGCAGTTCATCTTTCACTGTATTCAAAAATGCCAAAAACCTGAAGTGGTGAAGGGATTAGCACAAACCCACCAGTGTCAGGGTTTTCTGTATAATCCTATCTGAACTTTCACAACCCTAAACATGTCTCTGATCAGTGTGACCCCAACCATGGTCTCTGGTCAGCATGACCCCAATTGTTTTTTCCAGTCATTAATATGTCCAATTTATGAAAATCACGTATCTCATAGGAGGGGTGGTAGGGTATGGTAACAGGATTTTCATCTTCTGATTCACAGAGTGTTGCATTGAATTGCTGATACATATGCACATGGTTTGGGGTGGCAACTATGAACAGCAAGGTCATCTGGTATTTTAAAAATACATAAAGTTGTCAAATTCTGTCCCTCTTTGTGACATCTTATTGTTGTTGTGTACCTTCAAGTCATTTCCTACTTATGGCAACTCTAAGGTGATCCTATCAGAGGGTTTTCTGGGGCTGAGAGTGTGTAATGTGTCCAAGGTCACCTAGTGGGCTCCCATGTCTGAGCTTGGAATGGAACGCTGGTCTCCAGGGTCATAGTCCACTACACAATCTGCCAGAATAACACTAACTCTACAGCATTATGAAGGATGCAAAATGGAGACCAGACTGCTAGCATAGTTACTATTGATGTAACTTGCAGCAGCCACCAAAAGAAAAGACAAGATTAAATTAAAAAACATATGGTTAGCCACATCCTGTGAGAAACTGGTGGGAAATTCTTCTGCTCTTGAAGGAATTCAATGAAATGATGTCCTCAGTTGTGCTGCCCTTGTTGTTGTCGTTGTTGTTATTATTACTATTGTGACAGTTCACAACTAGCTGGTCAGGGATACTGGGAGTTGTTGGCCAAAAAAGCAATACTTCCAAATTCTAGGTATCCCTCACTTCCAAAGCTAGAATGAACAAATTTGTTTTGCAACACACACATGCACATATACTCACTACAAATGCTCTGATACTCCAAAGGGAAAGAGTCCCAGTGGAGAAATGTGTTCATAAATTTCCCCTGCACCCCACCCACCCAGGGAATCAGTTCCCAGCTCTCCCACACAAACCCTGAAAAAGCCAACACATTATCCACCAAGCCTTTGGAGGCACGTCTCTTTGATGATAACAAGCTCATAAAGGTACTGTAATGGTTATGAAAGGCAACCTGAGATTTATGCACCTGTTTACCTCACCCTTGTGGGATGTCAGCAATGCACAGACCTTGTGATAGCCTTCTGTGTTGGTATGGACTTCACTCGGGGATAAGAGTATTTGCTCAGGTGCAGTATCTTGGGTGTTCTCCCTAAATTCTAACACAACAACCATTCTCTAGGATAGCTAATAAAAAGTCATTCACAAGGCCAGCAGCAGCCTATGTATTTTTTCCCCCTTCTTTGCCTTTTAATAAGCCCTTTTAAATCCTAGCTGGGCATCAGCCTTTCTCTGGAAACATATTAGCTAAGACAGATTTGCATATTACAATCACCAAAATATTACCACTAAGATTGTAAACAATTTTGTTGATCGGAAGCTACTTTGAGGGCCAGAAGGTGCAAATATGGCCTAGAGATGCCATAAACAAACACGCAAGCCAACAAACACCAATTTCTTCATCTCAGAGTGACTTCTCAAAAGGCACATGTTTACTTCAAAGTTTTAGCCAGCCTGCACATCTTTTTTTT
This sequence comes from Iguana delicatissima, assembly GCA_948472985.1. Classification (NCBI taxonomy): domain Eukaryota; kingdom Metazoa; phylum Chordata; class Lepidosauria; order Squamata; family Iguanidae; genus Iguana; species Iguana delicatissima. Next base: position 89,770 of record CAOKZL010001242.1, read on the forward strand.
TAAAAAGGATGTTAGCCTAGCTTCAAGGGTTACATGGTCTGTACAGTTTGTATCTTTCACTTCACTCTTTTTATCTCAGAAAGGACAAACATAATTTCACTTAGTCAATACCACCTGTCACAGAGGTAAAATGAAGAGGGAAAGCAAATACAGGCAACCTAAATTTCAAAGTTTCTCTGTTGTTAATTTAATGAATCCACAAACAGAAAGGAGATCAGGGTACAGTAACATCAATAAGTTCATTGGCATCGCTCCTAGGCAGAGGCCCTCCTCTGCACACAGAAGGACCTAAGTTAAATCACTGGCATCCCCAACTAAAAGAAACTCTGGTGGATGTACCAGAAAAGGGTTTGGAGAGACCCTCTGCCCGCGAGATGAATAAAATGGTCTAGATTGGGAGCAGACAATTTCTTGGCACCTGAAGGCCACAGACTGGTGGATTGGGTACCAGACATATATATACACACATTCATGTATATATACACATAGAAAGCCAGCAAGGTGTAGGGTTTTGAGCATTGGACTATGACCTGGAAGACAGAATTCTATTCTCTGCTCAAGCACGGAAACCTACTGGATGACCATAGGTGTGTCACACACTCTCAGCCCCAGAAACCCCCATGATAGATTTGCCTTAGGATCCCAATAAATCAGACTTAGAGGTACACAACAATAGCAATACATGCACACACACACACATTCCCCATTCCAAATAATTATTCTTAGCTGTTTAGGTCACTGTTGTTCCTAAAAAAGAGAGAGCCACGGGACTGGGACACAACTCTTTACAGTTTCTACCACTAACAAAGGTAAAACTGCATTTAGCGGGCCTTACCTATACAACACCTAAAGGGTTTTCCAGATGCAAAAGAGGCTTCTTGAGAAAGTCAATGTTCCTTGCCTAAGAAAGGGAAGAACAGCTTCACCCAGGACAGAAACAGCCTGGATCTCAAGGGAAGTTACTTTTTTTGCCCAAAGAGAGGAGAGGATTCTGCCTACATAGCTATCTCTCCAGACCATCTTAACTGACAGCAACAAAAACATCTTGATGAAATGTAAGTCTGTGACCCTAACATCATCTTTTTTTTTTTTTACTTCTCCTGTATGATTTTTAACACTTTTGCCTGACGAAGTGGCGCTTCGAAAGCTTACACAATGCATTTTGTGCATTTTTGGTTGGCCCGATAAAAGTATCACTGTTTTGTAAATTTTGAATGTTACTGTATTTTGCTATATGGCCAGCATGGCTACCCCTGGAGTTGTTTTGTTGTTCCAACAGTGATCTCTGCAGCAGGAATGTAGCAAAGGGGGCCAGATTGAAGTCTCCCTCCTCCCCTCCCCATCCCAGCAATCTGTTTCCCACCTCTGAGCTGAGGACTCATCAACTGGACCATGTGGGAAAGTGTTCATTCTGGAGCTCCATGGGCCACAAAGGTTACAAAAGAAAGATTAATATAAAGTGAATAGACCTTATAGGTGAAGACCATTCATGGAAAGAATACTAAAAATCTGATTTAAAAACTTTGAGTTATGAGATTTTCCTTTTTTTTTCCCCCGGTTAGCTTTAATAAGTCTAATAGAGGTAGAGTTCTATATAGTTACATTAATCATAGATTAATTTTGTTGGTAAATGCTATATATGAAATAACTGATTGCAAGGTAAGAAGAGTAAATAAGGGAAGATCATTATATAAGTATGTGTATATGTGTTATTTTCCTTATTCTCTATGTTTTGTTATTTGTTTTTTATTGTTGTATTTGAGAGCACAAAGAGAGGGCAACTAACTCTTCATTAATATAATATAAAATGCCAATTCACCTTGATTCCCCAAAGACTCAAAACATGTTTCTACCCATACTTGCAAATAATTGCTATCATGATGCAGTGTGTGTGTGTGTGTGTGAACTAGGGTTATAGTCCATTCAAATAAATTTTTGTATCCATTTCCTGTACAATAGCGATTGTTTATTGATTCATATTTAACCCATGGCAGATGAAAGCATCTCCTGGAAATTCCACATAGGTATAGTTCTCAGCACCTCACCATTTCAAAGTATGTATATTTTGGTCAATGACTTCAAATCTAACCTAGGATGGTAACTGGAAATGAAGAGTTACAAGCACTCTGATTGTTGCTGTTACAGGGAAGAATTATTCTCCATAAACTGCTCAGCAGAGACATTCACTGGCAGTTCCCAGTGATCAAAGTATTTGACTTAAATAATTGATTCACTTATAGTAGTAAAAAGATATTACCATACCACTTGGGAATTCAAGACACTCACACATGCTTTGCACTCATGGTGCCCTGTGGGTGTGATTAGGATATCAGACATCAAAGTGATTCACTCTGAAGTATCTCGCACAATAAATTAATAAAAAATAATTGAATTAAATAATTCTGCTGATTGCAGGGATGCCTTTTGTGTGATCTTGCACAAGATGTATTCTCTGCACATTAAACTACTGTTCAGCATTGAGGCCCATCTAGGAAAGTGTAGCACTTCATTCAAGGTTCCTACAAGGTTCAAGGTTCCTGGTACACTTTCCATCTTTGAGGAATTGCCCTGTGCACTCGCTCTCTCTCTCTCTCTCTCTCTCTCACACACACACACACACACACACACACACACACGAAGTGAAATTACACACTGCAAATAAAGACAGCGCTTGACTTCAGGTTCTGATTTTCCATAACCAGACACACCAGCTGTTTTGAAACAGGACTTGGAAATGTTTTGTGAGTGTATGAGTTGTTTGTTTGTTCGTTTTGAGGGGGATTTTTTTTTTAGCAACTGTTGTCAGAATCCCCAAGAATAGACAATATTCTACCCTAAATCTCCAGACCTGGGTCCAAAGGAAAATACAAATGCCAACCTTGTGAGTATCCCTCATAATGAGCATGTGGTAAACTACGTACTGGTTCTTATATAACTAGTTTTTATGTTTTATGAGATATAGTACCTGGTATAATCGGGCTTTAACAGGGCATATTGTTGTCACACCCTATTCTGAGTTGTTGCTTGAGAAACATTATGCCAGATGGCTGCACTCTCAACTTGTTTGGGTGGCAGGGTTAGTTAAAACTATTTAATGGGATGTTAACACAGAAAGAATCCAGTCTTTAAACTCTGCTTAAAAAGAATCCATTGGTAAAACATATCTCTATGCCAAATTGAGAATGGGAGCTCAGCTCAACTTGTTCCAAACATGGAGAGACACTGAAGAGGAAATACTGAATGGAGGTTAGATCAGAATGAAGGCACCTACAGGACCAGTCCTACCAAATGGTAACAAGAGAGGGAACCTTCATTTTTACAGGGACTCTTTACGTGGCTCTTCCTTAACCAATTGCCATTATTTTATAATGGGGGGATCTATTATAATTCTGTGTTCTACAGATGGTTCATATCTGAGAGGGCAAAGTTATGGGGTAGCTCCATCACCTAATTTTCCCACAAAGAACCATTAATGTTGGTGCATGGAAAATCACAGGAGTACTTTTCAAATATTTCCCCTGATCTTCTTTTTTCAATGTGGGGTAGAGCTCCTTCATATAAATGTCTCCCCCTGTTAAGAAGAAGAAGAAGCCAGGACCAGCCTAACATATTTTTCTGGCACCTCTCCTTATTCCACACGCAGACACCATCTGAATGGGCAATTCCATCTACTTTTGCTGGTCATGGACCAATGCCTTCTACTGCATCTCAGGGGAGCAAGCAAACTTGCTTGCCTAAGTAGGAAGGAAGGGCATATTCTGTACATCTTTGTCCTCTAGTCCCTGACTGCTGCTCCTTGCCCTCCAGTGTCTCTAGTATCTACTGCCTGAGCTGGACGCCTAACTCCGCCTAATGGGTCTCACTTTACTACCTATGAGAACATTACAACTGATGAGAGTACTACAGTTCCAAAAATAAGCTCATGAATTGCTGGCTAAACTCTGGATATCACTGGAAGGTATCCAGATTCCCCTTTGATTCAACTGTACAACAATTGCAAAACTACTGTTTGTCAGCCACTCTTAATTTGTGAGCTGCCTTGGGTCCTATATTGGGAGAAAGCCAGCATATAAATCAATAAAATGCATATATACATGCATACTGTTTTACAGTTTACTTGCCTTCTGAAATATTTGCACAAGAGCAGTTCAGCAGCAGCAGCAGCAATAACAACAACAGTTAGACACAAAGCATCTTTCTACAACCTTAAATGAAGGTATCTCTATTTATACAGAGAACACAATAGGCATGCATGTTGTACCCATGTACCACTTACTTGGGTTCTATGTGGCCACATATAAATATTGCAAACACAATTACAAAAGTTTAAACAGTTGGTAGATCTGTATATAACAGGCAGTATTTCCTATCAGCTGCATAGTTAATATTAGGTTACCTAGATGTACAGTACTTATCAATTACTGTCCCATATTCACAATTGTGGCACTATTGTCATGATCACAACTTCTCTAACAACCTACTTTATCAGGTATCAACTGCATGGGAAGAAGCAGGTCCATTCTGCCAGTAATCAAAGCATGGGTGAATGGCATTTCCATCAGATTTGGGGGGCTGGGCCTGCAGCGGTTTCTTACTTAAGTATATTAACTGAATAGCAGACAGAGAATACTGGACAGCCTTCTTTAAATAAACCATAAAACCCAGCAACAGTAGCATATATTTTACACTGAATCCAGCCCATATAGACTCTACCAAAATTCCATGCATTCCACAAAGCACCAGTTCAGGGCTGGCCTGCAGAAATCTTGATGTTCTTGTAGATCTCTAACTCCTAAATTAAAATACACAATAAATAAAAATGGACAATACAAAGTCCACTGTAGGGAATTTGCCTTTCCATTCCCTCCTAAATCCATACATTAAAATTATACAGTATTACCTAATTCAAAGTAACAAGGTCCCAATTCTTCTCCCTGGCAAACACATTCCTCTGTCCTTCCCTCTTTCCCTGGACTGAACTAGCACCCTCTATTTTTGGGGTCTCACACCTACCAGGTCAAACCAATAATTCATAGGGGTCATACAGAGAGCGAGAGACAGATCATGCAAGAGATTAGGAGGGGCCCATTTTCACAAACTGCTTAAGGTACATAGCCTGAGAACCAGGCCTACACCCAGAAACCTGTATCATTCCCATAGACAGTCACCCTAAGAGTTTAGCTACTTTCCTTTACCATTCTCCTTGTCTTCTCTGCGCTATGGGGGGACAGACTGTATGTGTAGGGAGAGAGGTATGGTTTCGGAGAGGGAAACGATGCTGAATCTTTTTCCTGAAATCTCTAAACTTCTTGGCCCTCCCTTGATGAAACTGAACTTTATTGATGATTTTGTGGTGTTAATGGCGGGTTGCTTTTCCCACTGCCCACTGCGTGTGTAACCATAAGTATAAAATAGCTTCTAGTTCTAATGCCTATAGGTTGCCTCCAGGTTCAAAGCCAACATGCCTCTGAATGCCAGCTGCTGGGGAACATCAACAAGAGGCTGCTCCTGGACTTATGGCTGCCTGAGAGGCATCTTGTAGGTGATGATGGAGGCTGTCATGTCAGCAGGGGGTGTCACGGGCCCGGGCCCGGCTGAGCCCACCATCACCTCGGAGGACACTGCCGATGCGGGGGAAGGCCCGGACACCTTGGAGGCCGCCGCTGACATGGGAGAAGGCCCGGATGCCTTGGAGGCCGCCGCCGATGCGAGGGAAGGCCCGGATGCCTCGGAGGCCGCTGCTGACGCGGGGGAAGGCCCGGATGCCCTGGAGGCTGCCAACGCGGACGGAGGCCCGGTCGCTGCAGAGGCTGCCACCGATGCGGGGGGAGGCCCAGACGCTGCGGAGGCCGCCACCAATGCAGACGGCCCCATTAGCAGCGCCGGGGCGGCCCGGGGCTTGCCCCAGCAGTCAGGGTGCCTGCAGGCCCCAGTCCGGGGACTCCACTCACCCGCGGCTCCAACTCGGAGACAGCCGCCCCGCCTCCCACGTTCCGGCAGCGGTGGCAGGGGAAAGAGGCAGTCCGCCAGTTCCAGCGGCTGCTGGAGAAGCAGCTGTGGGCTGAGAGCTCTCAGCTGTGAGGCCAGGCAGCAGGCTGAGGGCTCTCAGCTGTGAGCCTGCGCCTGATTGGTCGCTGCTGGGCCAGGGGGCTACTTAAGACGGGCGCTGGGAGGGGAGGACCATGGAGCAACAACCGTCGGTCTTCCGCCTCCTCCTCTGCCTGTGTCCGGATCCAGCCCCTCCCTCCAGCGACCGCGTCTGGTCTCCCTGGCAACCGAGTACTTTGTCTGTGCCTGGGTGAAGTAATCTTTTCTTGCTTCAGGAAATAGCCTGCATTTACTTTGGGGCCTAACCTTTGCTTTGGGTGAAGTAAACCTTTCTTGCTTTAGGAAATAGCCTGCATTTACTTTGGGACCTAACTTGTGCTTTGGGACTGATTTACATTTGTGCTGCGGCTTGTCTGTGGGGGAGCTGCGACCCTCTGATTACTGGCTGCTAATAAACGCTGTCAACTCCAGCTGCTCACCCCGCGTCTGCTTGGCCTCCGCCCACCGCTGACGGGGGGGGGGGCAAATCCATTCCAGTGTTTTATTCTGATGTTTAAAGGTGCTTAACACAATCATTCAGATAGGTCCAGCACCTTAGATTGCTCCTTTAAAGTTCAGACTGAAACTCAGAATGGATTCAGAGCCTCTCTGATATGGAAGCCGCCAGTCCCACCACACGGAGGGAAACCGGATGCCTTCAGCTAGGTCAAGCAAGGTCCTCTTCTGTTCATTCAGTTTTAGACAGTGGTGGCATCTGTGGATTGAGGAAAGGAGAAAATTATTTTCCTTTATTGGCAGTGGTTAGTCAATAATAGTCAAGCCATATAAAGTGAGGCAGGGTGGAGCTATCTGCACTTCAATGACCTGCTTCTGGCCCCCAAACCACAGTTCAGTGTCATGTGTAAGCTGGGTCAACAGTTTGCTCCCACTTCATTGGCACTTACCAGAAAAACTCAATCAAGAAGAATACTTGCTTGCTTGCTTGCTTGCTTATTTATTTATTTATTTAGCGATATTCCAAATGTATCAGTTCCATTAAATCTTCTTCTTCGCTGTATGCATTTAGATGCTCTGAAAGCCAGCATGGAGTGATGATTTGAGTGTTTTGGGCTAGGGCCATTTCTGCACAAGAGTGTTATAGCACTATGATTCCACTTTCAACATCCTATGGAATCCTGGGGTTTGCCAGTTGGCCCCTCCCTAAACTGCAAACCCCAGGATTCCATAGGATGTTGAAAGTGGAATCATAGCACTATAACACTCTCGTGTGGAAATGTTCTAGGAATCCAGGGTCTGAATCCCCACTCAGTCATGCAAACCCAGTAGGTGAACTAGGGCAAGTCACACACTCTCAGACCATTTCCATGCTACATTGTTATAGTGCTATTATTCCACTTTCAACATTTGATGTAATCCAGGGGTCTGCTGTTTAAGGCGAGTTATTTAGAACTCTCAGCCAGATTGCTCCTGGGCCTCAGGAAACCTCAGAATTCCACAGGATGTTGAAAGTGAAATAATAGCACTATGACAGTGTAGTGTGGACAAGGCCTCAGCCTCAGAGAAAGGGAAGGGCAAACCCTCCCTGAAAATATTGTACCAAGAAAACCTCACGATGGGTTGGAAATAAGTTGGAAATGGCTTGAAGGCACACGACAACATGTAGTGTCCTGCTGAACTTGGTGAATTATGGGGTGAGAGAGAAATTCAGTATAAATGCTGCTGGTCTTCAGCAGTAGTTTTCCATTCTCCCCCTTGTGAAAGACAAAGGCAACCGAAAATAATAAAAGATGGTAACATTCCATTTTCAAAGAGGTGCGATCGCATTTATCCCGGCATGCTTCCCCCAGCCTCCCACTATCACGCATACAATTAAGTTCAAATCTCTAAAATCTTACCTGTAATTGGAGCCAGCTGCAACCTTCTGACACATACTAATTGCCAGTAATGATTTAAGTGCAGTAAATTCACATGCTGCAATTGTTTTAAATAAAGGATTCTCATGCAGCTATTCGGTGAGAAGAGGGGGAAAGACCTGATAATCTTTGCTTTTGACTTATCAGATCCTTGAGTCACATGTTTGCCATCATTTTCATGACCTGATAATGCGTTTATTAGAGCCATAATGTGCAGGTGGAAGTATAAAGGTCTCAGTGGCGTATGAAACCTGACTATAATGTATTTACTGTGGGAAACCTTAGTTTCACTGTTGTGCTTGCATATAATTGAAAACCATGGCAGTGCCTTTCACACTGCATGTTCTTTTCATTGTAAAAACCAGTTGGAAGGTATACATGGAAGGGACCTCTAAGGCCAACAGTTCCAATCTCTATCAGTAAAAGTTCTCTTTTTCCGAAGCATCCCTTCTCCATGGACCTGTAATTAACAAGCAGTGGTGGCTGGTGGGTATCAGTGGGATGGGAAATCCACTCCAGATTTGGGGCTGAATGTTTAAAAGAATTGTCCAAGGTGCTGAAACTATTGGTAGGACAGGGTTCAGTGTCTTGGACAGCTTTTGTAAAGTTCAGACTAAACCAAGAGCAGATGCACTGCCTCACTGACATAAGACCCACGCGCTGCCACTGCTAACAGGAGTCCACTATTTTTCTGAGGTCATCTGTTGTACTGGCAAATGGCTGGTATCACAAGAAAATTCTTCCTTAGCAATAATTCCTTCTTCTTATCATTTGATGAGAACTAAAGAAATCTCTTTTTTCAAGGAGACTATAACTCCCAACCATTATGTCTGGGGTGTGCTGGGATTTATCGTCCATTTTTCACTTAGCTCTGAATTTGAACACAAGCGTTTGGGTTCTCTACTCTGAACATATGAGTTGAATAATCATCTCTGTTACAAATATCTGAAGATGGCTACCACCATCTTGCCTCATAATGGTGTCTTCTCAACTAAATATCCCATTCTCAGCCCCAGAAGCTGAGGAGGACACTGGCAAACTTCCTCTGAATAAATCTTGCCCAGAAAACTCTAAGATAGGGTTGCCATGTGCCAGAAATGATTGAAGGCACACCACCACCACCACCACCACCACATCTTGTCTCCTAATGGTATCTTCTCAGCTAAATTTGGCTAAGATCTTTAACTGTTCTTCATTGGATTTATCTCCCAGTTCCTCACTATCTTTGTTGGAGTACTCTGGATGCATTCAAGTTTGTCAAAGCTTTGGTTAAAGTGCAGTGCCCAGAGTACCCTAAAGCAAAACAGATTGGTACTGTTAGTCCTTCTGATCTGGGCATTGTACATGGAGTGATACAGCTGAGCATTTTACAGTACTAGCCTTCTGAACGACTCCCTTCAGACTGCTAACTCACATTTAACATTTGGTCTCCAGAAACCCTAGGTCACTGGTCCTCCAGATGTTGGACTGCAACTTCCATCATACCTAGTTATTCCCTGTGCTGGATAGGGCACCCTAACTATATATGGAGGGATACCCTTTGATCAGCCCAGCCCTGGATCTTTTTCACATGTCAAGCCAGGTATTACCCACCCTACATTTGTTCACCTGCTCCCTCCTCTGCCTTAATTTATTAGTTTGGGCCCCACTCCCCTTCCTCTAAAGTAAATACAGTCATCTCTCCACATTCACTAGGGTTAGGGTCACAGACTCCTGTGAAAGTGAAAAAAACATGAATAACTCTAGGCCCTCCTAAACTACACTTAACACACACAAAAAGTATAATCACCATATTCAAGCCACTGTGGATTCCTTTGAGGCATCAGGGTTCCTTCATAAGGCAGAAGTGGGTGGCTGGTGGGGCTTACTGCACCTCCACTGCTGATCCACACCATTTTAAATAGAGACTTACAAGCCTCCTTTGCAGTTTCTCCGTCTCACATGGCTTGCAATCCCTATTAAAAATGGCATGGAGAAGCAGCAGAACTGACAGCAACTAATTTGTGAATATTCAAATCTGCAAAAGTGAAAACTGCAAATGTGGAGGGCTGACTGTACTGATTAATCATGTTTTGTAGCTATCACTTCCTAATTTGTAAGGTAGTAAACAAAGGGGCTTCTATTAGAGTTGCCAACCCTTAAATGAGACATTGTTCCTTTAACAGCAGCTTCACTTGCAGAACAAAGACAGACTGTGATCACAGTACTTGGTTTTTGAGGCTGAAGGTGGGATAGGCCCAGAGGAACAAGCAGGTATGTTTAACAGATGAGGCAAAAAATGAACTGGCTTGCTTCTATACTTTTATTAGCATTCCATTGTTTAAGCAGTTTCTGGCTTATGGCAACCCTAAGGCAAACCTATCGTGGGATTTTCTTAGCAAGATTTGTTCAGAGCAGGCAGTTGCCTTTGTCTTCCTTTGAGGCTGAGAGAGTGTGACTTGCCCAAGGTCACCCAGCAGGTTTCCACAGCCGAGCAGGGATTTGAACCTTATTCTCCAGAGTCATCATCCAACACTCAAATCACTATGGCACTTCAGCTCCTCAGCTGAAATTTTTCACAGTATGAATATAAACATCACACACTGTCTTTTGTTCTGCAGTTAAAGAATATTTAAAAGAATATTTCCCCTCTCATCAGCTGATCATTTCAGCTTGTTCCTCCAAGCTTACACCACCTTCAGCCACAACAATCAAGTATTATGACCAGACTTGTAGGCCATTTCCGCATGATGTTGCTATCCTGCAACAGCAGCGGCTTGTTTCTGGCCAGGAGTTGTCCTACCACACAAAGTCTTCATTATCCAGCTGCTATCCCATCCCCAAGCATTGCAAAATCCTTTAAGATCCTCTTTTAGCACTTCAATCCCAGCAGCCATGTCAGTGCAGTTCCGTAATAGTGCTTGATAGCACTTCCTGTCATCACGGATCCAGGAGTGGGGGAGGGTGGGCATGCCCAGCCTGTCAGCGACTCCCATGGCATGGCAAGTTTAAATTCTACCACCTCCCTGTGTTTATTTTAAATTTCTCATCTGAGTTAATTTTTTTAATTTTTTTCAATGCATTTTTTAGCATGCTGGCACACAAATGCGATAGTGTCCTGGCGTGTCATGAGGTTAGAACGTAGCTGCACTAGTATGGCTTACAAAAATAAAAATTAAAAAGGATCAATCAGGGTGGTGGGGTGGGGTGAAGGCAGGGAAAGGGAGTGCCAAGGATGCTGTAGCGTGGAAGGAACACCGGCAATAATGCTACTCATCCGCTTAAGGCAGAAGGATACAGAAGAGAGCATTCCTAACCTGCTACCATTGCGCAAATGGTAATGCTGGGATTGTAACAGAAGAACGCTCTATTGAAGTATGGTGCAGAAATGGCTTTCGCCTCCATCAGTTTTTTTTTTATTATTATTCCTTCAGAAGAAAGCAGTGGTGTTGAAAACATACTAGGGCAGCAGTATTCTGACTACTCTAGAATTCTGGGCTCCAAACATGACAACAAATTTAATTTGACCCTTTGCCTGCTACAAAGGGCTTGTTGGTGACATCAGCAGAGAAACATGGTATTTATGAAATCAGGCTTGCCTGGCACCCAATATATCATAGCAGCGTTATTTCTGCCAGACAAAACAAGAGGAGGTAAACAAGAGTTGGAGGGGAGAAAGCAAAGAGCAATCAAGCCCAGGCTGGATTCCCTGGGTAATTAACAAACAGATCATAGCCACAGCAGGAGGGAAGGAGACAGGATTGGGGAGGCGGACAGAGACAGGTAATTTGTTTAGGTAAGGAAGGACTCTGTAATCCACCAACAATCAGGACATAGGCCAAGCCTGGTGGCTCACTCTATAGGACAATTAGAACAGAGAGCAAGCTGTAGCCTATATGCCCCACGACACAGCATGAGAGGATCCTACCAGTTAGTCCTTCCTGTACAGTGGGTACCTCTCTTTAGAAAAAAAGCCGGGTTTGGCCTAAATGTAGCTACAAATCTCAACAGGCACCACCTCCTCTGCATATAGCAAAGAACAAACCAATATTAGTGTGACACTGGCTGCAGCGTAGCATAAGGGCTATCTCACAAGGCAAAAAAAACCACCAAACACTGACAAGCTGCAAACCCAGTTCTTTCTGCAATACCTGTTCACTTGTGGAAGGACAATAAGAGAATCTATTGCCATAAATACAAGACAGGTCAGCCCAGCTGAGCCAAGCCCATGACAACGATGAGTTCTGTTTGTCCTTATCTGAATAATTGATTTTTACAAGAATTGGTCACAGTATTTTGAAATAGACAGAACACAAACCAGTGTCCATCTTCTGTGTGTAAACAGGTAAATAAGGAATTCCATACCCTTAAGATGTCCCTATTTGGCAAGAACAATCCCAGTTAATCTTCTGCCCTCCCACTTTTTCCATTGCTTTTAAAATGTCCCAATTTATCTCTCTTCCTCCCACTTTCCCTCTTTATCCTCAGCTTGCTTCCACTACTGCAAACTGAGTTCAAAAGTGCAAAAGTAATTTGCACTCAGTTAACTCAGCAGGGGCAGATTCTTGCCCTTCCTTGCAGGCTCAGGCACAAGCAAACTGTTACATCCTCTCCTAGCTCTGTTCTTCCTCATTAATAACTTTTGCCATCTTGATTGCACTCCAATATTGTTCCCAGTTTTCATCTCTGACATGAGGTAGGGTGTAGAATTCTGGCCCCTTGTGAAGCAACTGTGCAAGAACCCGGGCGGACAGGGAGGGGACTACAGAGGATCATGTAGAAAGTAGGCTTCAGCTCCACTAAGCACACATGTACTTTGCAGTCTGTGCCAGCAGAGGCCAGGCAAAGGAGCAAGCGGAACAGGTTTAGCTCAGTCATGATGGCTAAGGGCTGACAGGGGATTTCTGTCTTCCTGCACTTCAGTTTAAACAGTAGCAAAGCTGGGCCCCAACACTCAATTGGTCTCTTCAAGCCAGCAAGGCTTTGCCAAGAGTTATCATCCATGGCTATGTGCCATCTCTCAGCCCAGTCCCTGGGGACAATGAAACACTGTCTCTGCCATTCCAGCAACACATGCCAGGCTCGCTTTCCCAAGGAGGTGTTCAGAATGCTGAGAGCAAGCGGCAATCTTGCTGGCTTAACATTCTCAAATACTTTCACATTTCTAATGTTCTTAAAGCCGGTTCTTGTGCCCAGTAATCTCCCAAATCTTCATTTTATGTAAACTCCATGCCAGCATTGGCCATGCCCAGACTAACACCTCCTGGAACAGGGTTTCCCACAGTATAAAACTATGCCAATGTAAATAAAGGCACCCGTTTATTGGGTAACCTGTTCCAAATCCCCTTCCAGCCTTAACCACTTCCAGTAGTTTCAATACTTACAACAACAGCTGATTTAATAGTTCCCCCTGAACAGTTTATTCTATATTTTTTTTTATGTAAAAAGATCCAAATTGCTTACAAACTTGATACTTTGGATGCAAGGCAAAAATGCACACACAGAGTGGTAGCGCACTGCTGAGTTCCTTGTGATCAGCTGGCATAGCTGGCAGCATGCCAGAAGTGAGAACTGTGCAGCCCTCCAGATGTTCTTGGACTGCAACTCTCAGCCACTCTGGCCAGCCATTGCTGAGGGTGGCTGAGGAGGGGGTGCAGTCCAGCAATATCATGAAGACCACATGATCCCAACCCCAGCAGTATGGAACGATCAGAGCTTGGTTAAAAATAGCACTAATATATAAAATTCAAAGTTTGTCTGTTCGTCTGTATCAGGCGAAGACCTCATATGATTGGCTGCCGAAGAAGATTCTATGGAATGCTGGGGTTTGCAGTTTAGGGAGGGGCCTTTAGAATTCTCAGCCAGAGAGCTCTTGGGCCTCAGTCAAATGTGCCTGCCTTGAATAGGCCAGTTGCTATGGGGACAAGGCCTAGCAGCAAAGAGGAAGACACTGTATTCCCTCAAGAACCCAACCTGTGTATGTTAATAACTCTGAATACAGGTTAGACTGGGGAATATGGGGGAAAGTTACAGATACTGAACAAGACAGTTTGGGGAATTAGAAGCACAGGGTCTCCAGTCTTTCTAACAAGCATTACCTATGAGAAAATAAAATCCTGGGCAATGCTGGGTAAATACACTAGTGCCTTATATTTGGGAGCCAGCAACCACAGCCTATACTTCACTCCTTGCACCAATGAAGTAGACTTAAGTCTACAAAAGCTTACGTTATCAACTTCTTTCTCTCTGTTAGTCTCTGTTAGTACTATAAAATCCCTTTGTGTACTGATCCAGACTAACACAGCTGTATTTTTTAATTCTAGGACTTATACTATTATTTTTGGCATTTTAACACAATGGCATTCACATTTTGACTAATGAGTAATATTACTTAAGTTGACTTCCTATGAGTTTGAGAGACATTCTGGCTATTTTCAATTACTTCTATGGTGTGCAAATGATGTGTTACTAGCAAGAAATATGGCATGTTGCTTTCTCTACAGTGGAAAAGTGTGCGTGTCTGTGCTTTCAAGTTGCCTATTGACTAATGGTGAACCCAGACGTTTCATAAAGGCAACAGACACTCCGAGGTGGTTTTGCCCATTCCTTCCACTGAAATATAGCTTACAGCACCTGGTATTCATTGGTGGTTTCCCACTCAATTATTAACCAGGTCTGACCCTACTTAGCTTCCAAGATCAGACAAGATGGAAGTAATGTAAACTAATTCTTTTTTTGTTTTGAATATAATAGCAGTGCCTTAGTTACAGAAGTAACAGCCAGGATCCTATTGGGCAGTTATGAATGTGTAACTTAGAGCTATACACTCAGGACAGTTTTGTATTCACGATCCCTATACGGCCTCTAGTTAGGGGCCATATTAGGGACCATGAAAGACCTAATTTACAAGTTATCAACTGGCACAATGGGCTCTGAAGCAGCTGGTGAATGGTCCGACCCAACCATCACATGAGCAATCTCCAGCATGAGGGAGAATAGTGATGGGGTCCCGCTTCTGCCTGCTGCACCAGAGATCGCTCACAGGAGAGGTGGAAACTGCTTTTGGATCGATAGCTGCTTCTGGATCGACAGGCAGAAAGACCCCCAATGATCACTATGAATACTGGACTGGTAAGTGAGGACGGGGCGAGGGGGAGAGTCAGGGCAAGAGTCACTGCGTAGCACTATAACTATCATACCTACACATTCACTGCTGGATTTCCAAGCTCTGTAAGTAATAGAAATTATGACAAACTACAAATCTGCTGCTAGCATTATGACTCAGTGTCAATGTTTTGGTTGCTAAGATTTCTGGAGGTTTATCCACCTGACTCCACAGCTCCCCACACAGCATCTAATAAGTGAAGGAACTTCATTTCAAGAAAGGGCTGTGCTTCGTAAGTTGCATGCAGAAGGTCCCATTTCTTCAAAATGTTTTTACATTGCTTCTTATTTCAATAGTGGATCAATATTATTAATTTGTTTAATTGCGTTTAAACATTATATCTTTGGGTAGGGGTTCTCTCTACCTGTTTTTGATCTTCTGATAAGCCCACTTGCATCACTTCTGGGAGAAGGGCAGAAAATCATTAAGATGGATGAGTATGAGAAGAGGGGCAAAAAGAAAGAAGACTCCCTGTGTAGTGTTCAGTTCTTAAAAAGGAAAAAATGACGTTTACGCCTAAGGCAGGATTATCTTGTAGCAAGAATTGCTGGTTACTATCTTTTCCCTTGGTCACTTTGTTTTTTCATGCATGGGTGTTAGCTAATTTTAAATCTTAATGGTACATGCTAGAAGTGAGCAACTTATGGCTGTCCTAATATTGCTAGACCTTCCTTTATTTCTTTGTTTACTTATTTATTTGATTTATACCCCATCTTTCTTCCAAGATAGGATGCAAAGCAGCAAAGAAGAAAAGAGAAGAGTAGCCAAAGGAGTGACTCCTGAGGAGACCAGTCTCTTTTCCTGGCCCATAAGGTGGCAGATTTGATACTCTAGCAGACCAGCTGAAAATCTTCACATGGTGTTTCAAATTTCATATATCATTATTTTCCTTAAATTTTAATCCATTGCCTA
Source organism: Iguana delicatissima (assembly GCA_948472985.1). Lineage (NCBI taxonomy): Eukaryota > Metazoa > Chordata > Lepidosauria > Squamata > Iguanidae > Iguana > Iguana delicatissima. The sequence continues at coordinate 105,787 of CAOKZL010001242.1, forward strand.
TACAGCTAGAAATCTCATTGATGCTGAGGAACATCAGATCAGTCAGTATTCTATGTAGGCACACTTCCATATGGCAAAGAGATTTGTAAGTGCTCATAATCAAAGACTAACATTCCTGGTTTCCAGCTAGTGGAAGATAAGACTTTATGATCTTCAGCTGTAACTCCTAAATAATACCTGTGAAAAAAGAGGGAAGACATGTCAACAGAAGAAGAAAGGAGGAATGACCAGAGGTTAGAAGAATTTTTTTTTTTGGTAAAGCCCTTCCTTCAGAGGCCAAGAACTCAGCCTTGAAGATCCTAAATAGAATTTCATGACTTGAAATGTACTGAACTCGTGTAAAAAAACTGTAAATTTGTGAAGTCTCTGTTCCATGTATAAATTGTAGGTCTCCAGGAAGCATCAGTGCTAGTTCTACTTGCTTCTAACGGAGTGATTCAAATACTCTAAAAAGAGCTGTCAATGAAGCAAGTAATAAACTTCAGGAACCACACAACAAATCTTTTCTCTCCAAATATCAGGACAAAATAAGTATGTCTGTGTGTGTGGAATGAGACTTTTTCAGATAATTCAGAAAGTGGACTGATAGTTTTTTGGGGGGAAAGGTCTAGATTGATTTGTATTATTCTTGCCTTCAGATGTTTGCTTTGCTTTACACAGACAGTAAACAGCATGAAAATACCACTATAAAAACAGCAAGAGGAACGGATGTCTTTGTCTTATAATTTTTTATAAGATTTAATGCTTAGTTTGAATTTGATGCTCAAGGCAATAGAAGACTTTTTTTCATTTTCACCATTTTCTCAGATTCCTATTTTGTAAACCTAGATCAAATCAACGGAAGGTTTTTTTTTAAAAAAGTGAGTAATTTATGTGACCTAAAACAAAAAGCAGTGGTGAAACTTTCTTCTCTTGTCACATGGCATGGCAATTTTGTTTGTCATAAGTGATCAAACAAAACTTTTTAACTCTTCAGATGGAGGCTCTGATGACTCACATATGTAAATGAACTACTATATACTCAAACCTAAATCTGAAGTATGATTATTAAATGATGGCTTATTTTTCTTTCATACATACATACATTTATTAAATTTATATCCCACCTTTCTCCCAAATGGGATCCAAATTGGCTTAGCATTGGTTACTAGCATACTGCTTATGTCTCTTGGTGGTCGATGCTGGAGTTGGCATTCCCATCCTTCCTCTGCAATGCCCAAGCCTTCCCAAACCTACTCTAGAATTGTTGAATCACCCCACAGCCATTCCATGCCCGGTGAGAGTGGCGAGGAATTGGAGAAGTATGAGACCATGGGCCTTTCCACACTATATTGTTATAGCGCTATTATTCCACTTTCAATATCCTTTGGAATTCTGGGGTTTGTAGTTTACTGAGGCCAAAGAGCTCTCTGGCTGAGAATTTTAAATGCCCCTCCTTTAACTGCAAACCCCAGGATTCCATAGGATGTTGAAAGTGGAATGATAGCACTATAACAGTGTAGTGGGGAAATGGCCTGAGAGAGTGTGACTTGCCCTAGGTCACCCACTGAGTTTGCATGACTGAGTGAGGATTCAGACCCTGGATTCCTAGCCCCAAACACTCAAATCATCACATGAACATTTGAAAACCTGTTACAAAAAGTTTCTTTAAAAGAGAGGGATGTTGCAGTTGTGAAGTGTAGTCCCAGGGGGGCTAACATGCATTCCCCATGTAGCCCTCAGTGGGCCTTGCTATGCCATGCCAGCTCAGGTGTTGATGCTGGATTATTTGCCCAACAGGGTGGGGGTGACTGCAGGGCTCTGGACTTCTGCCTCTGGGACCATCCCTAGCTTCAGAAATGATCACACTGTAAACTGACACAGTTCAAACATTTCAGCTCAAGTATTGCCCACAAGAAGCTGAAAAATCATCAGGAATTAAGTAAGCCTATGATGAGAGATCACTCAGACATTGTATAGGGATGTTTATTCTTGCTTAGTAAACAAAACAATTGTTTACTAGCCCTCTATCTGATTTTTTAAAGAAACCATAAATTGCCTGAGCCTGAAGCCACAATTGTGTTTGAAAAACACTAAAAGGTAGCCAACAAACTAGCAGATGAGCCATACTCACAAGGAGTAACAATGAATAAGAATAAATGGGAGTATCAAATGGGGTTCTTCAAGACACTGGCACATCTATGATTTATTTTTCTGAATGATACAGGATATAATCATATTTTTAAGCAGCAGAGACTGGTGTGAGATGGCAAACATTTGAGAAAATCAGCTTAGATGTCTAAATAATTTGAAGTATCCTGGATGATTGGACATTTTTCAGAAGAACCATCACCTTCAAATCCAGGGTGGCTCAATGCATACTGGATAAAAGGAATTCCAAGTACAGTGCCTTCTTGAGCCTGTGTGCTCAGAAAAGAAAGTTTTTTTAAAAAAAAAAGTTGTACATCTGGAGGTGATTCCATACAGTCATAAGGGGGAAAGCATCATTCTTTCAGTTTTGGATAAAATCAGCTGTCTCAACATGGCAAGTAAGCCTGCCAAGCCCCGCAGTAGATCTCCCCTGCAATGTAAGATACCAAGCTCTTTTCCCTCCATCATCTCTTCTGTGATTTGGGCAAAATCTCTCCATGCAAAAAAAGTGCCATTTCTTTTCTGTGAAGAGAGTGTGTGTGTGTGTGTTCATGTGTGCACATAAACACACATACATACATAGAGCAAGCAAAACAGGACGGGCTGATCAGTCATAAAGATACAAACAAGCCACCCAATGGAACTACTGTACTTTTATTGGCTGCACAATAAAGCAACAGTTATTGCTTTTTTAAAATTTTGCACAAAAACCAGTCTAGAAATTACACAACATTTCTGGGAGCCAAGACAAAAATATCTTCCTGTCTTGAAGCAAGAAGAGGGGGGTTTTACCCCAATTGTTTTGTTTACTAAACAAGAATAAACATTAACACTTCTATCGCTACTTTCATCCAACTAGGCACCCTCCACAGCCACAGTTCCCAACTGTGTACTCACAGAGTTATGATTGCAATTGGTAGACTCCCTTTCTCAGCTTCTGCTGAAGTTGTTAAGTTAGGGTTAGGGTTGTGGGGCCACTGGACAGAATCCTGTTCCTCACTTTATGCTCAGCATACTGAAAGGTATGGAGTGGAGGAGGAGTAGAACAATGCACATAGTTTAATTGGTGAAGTATAGAAGTGTTGCTGAAGGCCACAAGTGGTAATCATAAAAAAAAATATCTGAGGGCTACAGGAGTTGACAGCCAGCAGAGTAGAAGACAACAATATAATACTGGTGTTACTATTGAGGGAAGATGAACAAGAACATAATTAAAATTCCCTGGTGCCTATAGAAGAGGGAGAAGAATTCTCTTCTGATGTAGCAGGAAGTAGAAAAGATGGTGGGTTTGAACTGCAGAAACTAGTTTTAAGCTGAATGTTAGATAAGATTTCCTAACTGTAAGAGAAGTCAAGCAAAAGGACAAGATGCTAAGGAAGCTGAGTAGGATCTATCAGAGAACGAAGATGTTTATACCATCGCCTCTCTTAAATCCTTTCTAATCTCATTATCTTCTAACAAGGAGTTGGATAGGAGAAGCCCATTAATTACTTATCTTCCCTCTTGTCAGTTTGGATGGAAACCCACTGTCTACATTTAAAGTGGTTTCATAAGCAGAATATTCCTGTACGTTAATGCAAGGGGGAGTGACTTGTGAAAATCTCACATAATTGTTAGATTGTAACTCTCATCATTTCAGACCAGTGGCTGGCTAAGGCTGATGGGAGTTTCTGTTCAGTTTAGCAACATCTGGAGAAACACAAGATACCCACCCCTGCTCTAATGGAACTGGCAGCCTGCTTTGCACTCATGTTTCATGAATTATAGGAGCAAGCTTTGGTGCCTACACTGAATCCTTAAATGCATCTATAGCTCTGCTGATCTGCTCTCATATGCAACTTCTTTAACAAGTAACATTTCTGGGTGGAACCGTTAAAATTCCTGGTCCCTGGACATATAGCTGGTACCATGATTTTGAGAACATGTTCAGCTGATTAAAAAAAAAAATCAGGGAGATCCAACTCAAACAAAACACAGAATGCCTTGCACATGGACTGCCAATACTCTTGGTTGGTTGGCTAGTTGGTTGGTTGGTTAATGAATCAACAAGGTACTCTGTTTACTCTTTTCCTTCTGTGAAAGAGCTTCTAATGGATCTCTCACTTCATCCATGCAGGATCATGTCCCTTGTTTGTTTCAGTTGAATGCTGAGCCTGGCAAGATTACAGGGCAGTAATAAAAACTGAAGGGATTCAATAGACTATTTGCGTAAAGTGGACTGATTAGGCATGTTCCCCCCTTTGTTTACACACTGAAAGCAAAGCGGGATGGAGAGATTCATTCATCCTTCCCCCAAACAGTTTAATAGCTCTGATTTTAATCCATATTTATAAGTTCACACAGAGAAGCGTTAGATGGCTCTTATAAAGATGTAATGTAAGAATAAAAAAAATCTACTTTTAATTATCTTCAATTAGAATAAGTGGTTAAACATGCCAACTAGTAGTTAATCCAGAGAAAAATGGCATAACACCCCATTACAGAATAGTAGCTTTAATCAGATTTAACATCAACTGCTGTCAAGAGGGAATTTCTGTTTTCTTTGACTAACCAGCACAGAATAAAAAGTCCACAATCTGGTTTGTAACAGGGAGAATGGTATATCTTAGAAAAGTTACTTTATGGACTGCAACTTCCAGAATTCCCCAGTGGCCATGCTGGCTGCGCAAATCCAGGAGCTGTATTCCATTTTTTTTCTTTTTCTCCAAGCTCTGTAATGGTTCGATCCACCTTTTTTTTTTAATATTTTATTATTAAAGAAAAAAAAGAACAATACATAACAAGATAAAACAAAAACACCACATGACTAACATAAATGTGAAAAAGGGAAAAATCACAACAGAAATAGCTTATATTACTTTTTCTCTCCAGATCCTTTATCTTCATATACTTATTCAACATATTATATATCATATCGATTATATATTTTTATTTTATGTATCTAAATCTCATTCCTTTTGTATTTATTATTGCTATAATAATTTCATTCTTAAATCTATTCTTTTCAACTATATTTAACCTATTGCTAATACTATATATGATCCTTTTATTAACCATAAACTCTAACCCTAAATGTGAACCCATTCCCAGAGCCAATTATATTTCAGCTTACTCTGCTTTCCAAAATTGTAATTCTTCTTGTGGAGGTATGACACTTCCCTCTTTTGCTAAAGCCTTTTCCACAAATATTTTCCATATTGCTTCAAAGTCATTCCTTTTCATTATCCCTTTTTTAACCTTAATTCAACATGTTAACTTATCACTGATCGCGATTTTCCACACTTCTTTATACCAATCCTTTATTTGAAAATCTTCTTGAGTTTTCCATTTTCTTGATATAATTAGCCTTGCTGCAGTTAATAAATTTGCAATTAACTCCTTCATTGTCTGGGTACAATTAACCTTATCAAATATAGATAATAATGCTACACTCGGACATATTTGTAAATCAATTCCTGTTATCTTTTTTATCTCTTTAAACACCATTTGCCAAAATTTCTGTACACCTTCACAATTCCACCACATATGGATATATGTTCCAATCTCTTCACAACTCCTCCAACATAACCTTGAATGATTTTTGTCTATGTGGTTTAACCTTACTGGTTTTAGGTACCATCTCCAAATCAATTTATAATTATCTTTTATCCTTACGGATAAATTTTTTAAATGACGCTAATTCCAGATTTTCCCCCAGTCTTGAATATCTATTTTTTGTACTAGTTCGTCCTCCCATATTTTTCTAAGGTATTCATCTTCATCTTTTGACAATATTTTATATATTTCTCTTATGGTACCCTTCAATATTTCATTTTCTTCCATATCATCTCTTTGCTTAATCATTTGTTCAGATCTAGTGTATTCTCTAAATTCTTTGTTATTGCTTTTCCAATTCCTTATCCACTGCTCCAGCTGATATAATTAAACAAGGACATCTTAGTGCCCTGCACCTCCTTTATTCTAACTTCATTCGTCATTATATTCATCCATTCTTTTAACTTGTATGTTCCCTGATTTTTTAATTCCTTCTCTAATTCATCCCTCAAATTTATTGGGAACCTGTCCATCATCACTACTGGAGTTACTGGTAAAATAGCCGGCGTTAGTTTTTCCTTGTTTTTCTTCCATATTTCTAATATATTCTTTAAAAGGGTATTTTCTATTTTTTCTATTTGTCTCCTGACCAGATTCCGAAAAAAGATATTCTCCAGTCTCCTCTCAACTTCTATCATTTCCATCTCTAACCATTCTAAATCCCCTTTTCCTGAGATGGTCCAATCCACTTCTAGCAGTTGCAGTGCTGGCCCTGGTGAGGGTTGGACAGCCACATCTACATCAGGTTTAGTCAGAAACAGCTGAGCATCATAGTGTGGATGGGAAGACATACTCTGCTAGTTGCACATGTGGAAGCTTGCTTACTCAGATGGAACTCATTTGCTGAACTGGGGTGAATAACTGGTAAAACAAAAAATCCTAAGCCTTATTGTAGGCTAGTAGCTATTTAGTCATCCTCCAGCACAGGATTGGAGAAACCAGGAGCATGAGAACAACCAGGGAAGGGAATTTAAGAGTCTCAAGGAACTCCTAGGCCTCCCTTTCAAAGCTGGGGGGGGAGTTCTGTTGATGCAGTTTTCAATGCTGAGTGCCACTGAAACACAACATTCCCCCCAACACTTACCCCTGGACATGCACTCAGTTAACACAAGGAAAGGAGGAAAAAACTATAAATAACCTCTCCTGTCTGCTAACTGCAAGCAGATGAGAGAGTTTCCAGGAACAATGGGAAAAAAACAAGAAGCAATGTAAGTCTGTAGAAAAGAGAGAAATGGGAGGAAAATAACTACAAAGCTGAAAGCAGAAAGATCAACAGTGATGGGCAATCCCACTGTATTCTACACAAGCCAGATCTCATCTGGAATCCTGTTTTCAGTTCTGAGCACCTCATTTTAGGAAAGATATAGGCAAGTTGGAGCGGATTCAGAGAAGGGCAATGAGAATGATAACATGCATGGGGAACAAAATATATGAAGAAAAGTTGAAGGAGCTAGGCTTGGTGAGGAGAAGACTGAGGGATGACATGATTGTGCTCTTTAAATACTGCAAAGACTGTGGCAGAGAGTAGAGGGCAGGCCTGTTCTCTGCCCCGCCCCTGAGGATAGGACCAAGTCTAATGGCCGGATGTTACAGGAGAGTAGATTCTGATTGAACGTTATAAGGAGCATCTTGACAGTGAGAGCAGTTTGGCAATGGAATCAATTGCCTAGAGTGATGGTGAGGTCTCCTTCTCTTCACATCTTCAAAAAGAAGTTGGACAGCTGGAGATCCTGCATTTGAACAGGGGATTAGACTAAATGGCTCATGAGTCCCCTTCCAACTCTCTGATTCTATGGCTCTATGAGTCCATGATTCTAAACTGTGACCTGCAGACCTCTTGTGGCCCCAGGGGCTCTGTTTCACAACTCCCCCTTGAAGTGCTCTGGCATCTTCTGGAGCCTCTAGGGCCCCTCCCCCATAGATATTTTTGACCAGGGACACAAAAAATACCTAATTCATCCCAGAAAGAAGGAAGGAAGATCTTGTACTGAGAAGGGGGGAGATGCTAAATCACTTTCTCCTGACATAGGACCCAATCCAGCTTACAACTAAAAACCTGAGGATGAAAGCAAACATTAAATTCTCTCTCATATTAAAGAATAAATAATTTAAAACTGGATAAAAACATTTCTAAATGCACATATCCCATTTAAAACAAATAAAGTTTATACACCACCAGCTAATTACCAATGTAAAAAGTTATTTATTTGTTTGAATGTAAAAAGTTATTTATTTGCCAGTGGCAGGAGAGAAGAGATGGAACCAGCATAGCCTTCATTAGCAGTTTCCATCCCCTTGCCCCCCTCCACTGTCTGTCAAAACCTTCACCCCACCATGGTGAAAATTGTCTGTGTTTTGGCTGATTCCCAGAAATGGAAGTGATGTGTCATCACTTCTGATCAGGCCAGGAACAACAGTGCAGGCTGCCTACTCTCATCCAGTTGCCTACCCCTAGATGAGGAGTTGGGAACATGTGCCCCTCCAGATATTGGTGGGCTGTAGCACCTATCACCTCTTACCAGTAGTTGCACTAGCTAAGGCTAAGGTTGACAGGACATACCATCCAGCAACATCTGAAGCACATCCTCTACCCTAGTCGAGGCGGAAGTTGGGCTTTACTCCGCTTCATTTATTGTCTCTGTTTATGGACTGATAAATGTTCCAGGATGCCCCTCAACTTCTACAAGGGAAAATTCAGTCTTCAAGGGAAAATACCATTCTGTTCTGTCCATGCAGCTTCACTATTAAAAAGTTCCTTGATGATATTTATCATGAAAAATTCCCATGCAAATAATTACTCCCTAAACCCAGGGGATGTTTAGATCAGCCACAAAAGAGAATTAATGATTCAAAGCTCAAGAGACTTCTCTCTATGGGGGAGAGAAAAAGATCCTTTGATAACCAACTTTCCCAAGGAAAGCTGAATTATGAGTCACTTTGATAAGCCAGTATTAGTAATGTAGTGTGGTCAATGAAACAAAGATGCAACAGGGATACTGATGAGAGGGAACGGGTACAGACCACTCAGAAGCAAAGCTAGCTTCTAAAGAACAAAATCCAGACAATTGCTCTAAACTAGTCTTGGGTTTTTTATTTATTTTTAATGGATGCGTAACATCAGCTAGATATAACTATAACCCCACTTTATCCTGCCTCATGGCCTTTGCAACTTATTTTAATTAATCCACATTCACTTTCCCTCCTCGGCACTGCATACTATGTTTCTTCCTACAGTAGAATTAACATCTGAGCCATCATACAAGCATTTTTGACAAGCTATCAACGTGGTTTGCTTTGAATGTACACAGTAGGCTTTCTTGGAGACACCTTAGCTTCTTATAAATTTGGTAGATGAACTTTATGCTGGCTTATGTCTGGAAGGCTTAAGAAGGACCATGTTCATTCACTTCAGCCCTGTTTTTAATTTATGACTTTGATTTATGGCAAGCAAGATAGACCACCAGCCCATTTAGTATAGTAATTTCTGCATCAAGGCTAAGGAGTTCAGTTTGGCTTGGAGCCAGATCCTAATTTAAGGAGGATCTTGGGGACTGCCTTCCCACCAGTGGGCAGTGTGGAAAGGCTGGGACACAGTCACAGATCAGGCAGGACAGGCAATTGTGATGGGAGTTCTGGGGATGTGTCTATACAGAGTGCCAGAGCAGCCTAGAAACAGGTTACCAAGCAACCAGAATAGCTCCTCAGGAGAGAACCCAGCCCAGAAGTACGTGAGAGGGGCTGGTGGCTGAGATGAGGCAAACGCTGATTGTCTTTTGCTGTCCTTCAGTGAGAGTTCTTGAGAAGTGGGGAGTAAAGCCCCTCAGTCAGCCAGGGAAGGTGACTTTGTGGGAAGGGTTTCTTTCATGGGGAAGCCTCGAGAAAGAGAGAGAAGAGTAATTGAACCATTATAGAATCTGGTCAGAAAAATATAACCTAGATTAGGGGTTGAGCCTTTGTTGAAAGTGTAGACAAAGGGCTGTTTATGATACTTGTGCTTGTATGAGAGTTTAAAAATACAAGGGAACTGACTAAAAGTACTCTGAAGAACTGTATTAATTTTGACCTGCATATGAATTCCAATACTTTGTTCTATATGTTATCTAAATAAATATTGCAGTTTATTTTTATAAATACTGATTGACTGAGTGGTATACAGTATTTAAAATAACACAGAAGACACACTACCATAGAACTATTAAGAGGTTCTAAATAACCATTGAAAGGCCTCACCCTTTTACACAGAGGTGACGTGATGAAGGGGAAGGCAGAGCTGTGTGGAAAAGACAGGGTGCCTTCTCAGATTAGGGAACTGCCATACTAATCTGGGAGAGAAGAAAGTAAAGCCCCCATCACAGCAATGATGGTGTTGGATTCATGTAGGCTTTTGGCTACTGACCAGCAATCAAACATGAGGGCTTTAATGAAGGGCACTGTTCTCTTTTTCTTTCTTTTCTAATATGCTTTTAAATCACTTTCTCTTTGGCTGTTACTTCATATGCTTATCTGTTTAACTGTTGTTTAATTTGACACTTTATTACTGTTTTAATCATGTAATCATTTATTACTGTTTAATCATGTTGACAGGATGGGATATATTAAAAAAGTAATATACATTACTATTATTATGTTATAAAATTGAGATATATTAAAAAATATAAATATAATTCTCACTAAGTTTGGCATTTGCCTCAAAGCATGAAAATGTACCTCCGTTCCAGACATGTTTTCTCACAGGTAAAGTTCAGTGCAGCAGCTTTGCCTGCCTGCAATCCACTGCAGTTTTTCTGCCTGCAAAGCCCAGCTCACTTCTATGAAACATCTTGTCTTGTCTGCAAAGCATAGTTCTCCTCCATACAATGTTTTTCAGAATTAATATCTTTAAATAATACACTCTTATCTCCTATCATGGATTAGAGACAGCAGAAGAAGAAGCTTGTGGAGCAGATGGGGAACTCCCATGGGTCACATCCACCCTTTGCCAGAATATTCCCCATCACTGATAGCAGCCCTTCATGGTGTTCAAATGGGCAATTCTCCCAGTTCTGTCTCAATCTCAAACATACCCAGAGATTAGAAACATTACTTTTTGGATTACAATAACCAGAATTCCCCCAACCAGTATAGCGGCTGGTCTCACTGACTGGAGGATTTTGGGAGTCATAGTACAGAAAAGGGGGAAACCTTCCCATGCTCTGACACCTACCTAAATGAAGAGTATGATCTCTGCTATTGAGCAATGGCATTTTTCTCAAGCACTTTGCTATGTTCCCCATCTCTAGGATGGACAGAAACAAAGAGATGCTCTTTAATACTATCAAGGAGAGAGGGAGGGGGAGAAAGAGAAAGCAATTGCCAATACCCATGCTTTCCCAATGTTTTATTTTACCAGAGTGCAATCAGTGAAGGATTTTGATCACTAACCTGTCTACGGGCTGCCACCTGGCTGATTTTTCACCTGGCCTGGCTATGATGTTTTTCATGCTAAGGCTTTATTTTTTAATTGGCTATTTCTTGGGACTGAAATTTAAAGCATATTGTAACACCACCTGTGTGCTCACTGCTTTACCATTAGGTCCTGGACAAAAGGCCAATCTACTGTATGAGTTTGTTTGGTTTTGCCTGATTATACTTGTGGGTACTGAGGAGTGTTTTCTTCACTTCAGGAGCATATAAGATGAAGAGGCTTTTTCTGTAAGCCTCATCACCCGGCGTGCTTTCAGAAGGTAATTTTCATTGAAATTGTAGTGGTGGGATTCAACATCCCCACCCAAAACACTGCAGTCGTAAGGAAAAATCACAAAGGGAGAAGGATGGTACACTTAAATAATTAATTAAATTAAAGCTCCATATAGTGTTCTTTAATATTAAGTTTAATTCTAAATAGTGTGAAATTTAACATTCATCTCAGTGGTACCTATGCTTCAAAGATGGATAGCAAGGCAGGCAAAATTTGGCCTCTCAGGGCCACCAGAGTGACCAATTCTATCCCTCCCTCGCAAACCCTGGCATCACAGTTTTTAAATATAGGTTTAAAAGGCCCCTCCCATCTATTACTTATTCTCATAATCTGAACTAACTAGTTAATATTGTATGAATCTTCACAAGCGTCTCCTTCCCTCAAGAAATTCTGAATTGTGTATCATCTATCTTGGGGCCTCCTGAGCATTTTTATCTGACATATAATTACTCCTCAGCACACACAGAATACAGACTTGTATTTTGCATTGCATTGCAAATAAGTTTCAAGTAATTCTTACCAACTGCAATGCATTGTCACATAGAGCAGTGATTCTCAACCTTTGGTTCCCCACATGTTCTGAAGTCAGCTCCCAGAAACACCAGCCAGCATGACCAATGGTAAAGGATTTTGGGAAGCAGGGTCCAAAACCTCTCACAGAGGGAAGGTGAAAACCACTGACATGGAGAGTGTCTGGTGTTGTTGTTGCTGTATGCCCTCAAATCATTTCTGAGGTATGGGTGACCCTCAGAAAAACCCATCACAAGGTTTTCCTGGCAAATTTTATTCAGAGGTTTGCCATGGCTGCCCTCTGAGGCTGAGTGCGACTCACCCAAGGTCATCCAGTGGGTTTCCAATGGAGATTTGTATTCTGGCCTTCTGAGTTCTCATCCAACAACCAAACCACTATACCACACTGGCTCTTGTGTCCGGTTATACAGGTTCTAAACAAGCCATGGCAATTCACAGTGTCAAAACTGGCTACCCATATTCACCTTCTGAGGGCCAAATTATGGGCCTTTTTGCATGACAGAACTATTACACTATGATTCTACTTTAACTGCCACCATTCTGTTCTGCAGAATCATGGGATTTGCAGTTTAAGGAAGGATGTTTAGAATTCTCAACCAGAGAGCTCCAGTACCTCCCAAGACTACAAAGCCTAGGATTCCATGGGTGGCAGCCATGGTAGTCAAAGTGGAATTATAGTGCAATAATTATAGAGTGCAAAAAGGTCCTATATATTCACACTTTTAAAAATGGCTTCTGTTGAAAACAACACACAGTAGGCATTCAGCTGCTCTCCTGTACATTCATGTTCATCCTTTCATGTAAGCTGAGTTACAAGATTCTGTGTGTCCTAACCTTCAACTGCACATCTTTGACAAGTATTAACAGAGAAATGTGGAATGCTATTCAATCAGCATCATAAAGCTAAATTTTTACTACATGTGACAGAGGGTGGTAGAAGCTTAATGCATTGCTGCCATCTTCGCTGAGAACCACATGCCTAGGCCAAGAACTTACGGCACTTTTAGCACAGCAGAAATATATTGTGCTGTAGTTAACAATAGTTGTGAACTCAGTTATGCAAAGAGCACCTTGGTCTTGAGCTGATATATTAAGCTTCTCACCCATCTAATGAAAAGTGATGAACAAGGCTGTCACATGCACTTGCAAAGTGTCTGGCTGCACTAGGGACTGTACTTACCCAACTGCTGAGCAAGCACAACTGCCTGTAGAATCGTTTTCACACCAATGCTGTGCATGAAGAAGATTCCAGCTGTAGCATCATAGCTTCACATCTAGTTTGCCCTGTAAGGTTCTGCCACTTAGTGAGAAAAGTTGTACAGAAGATCCATGACAGATCAGAAACATAAGAGACAGATAAAATTTTCCCCACTGATTGCCAGTATATCCTCAATAACTGGCCTGATAAAAAACCAGGACAGCTTCAGCCTCCTTTAAATGTGCTTAGAAGAACATATAATCATAAGGTTGGAAGACACCACAATGGCCATCAAGTCCAACCCCTACCATGCAGAACACACAGTCAAAGCACACCCAGCAAATAGCCATCCAGCCTCTGTTTAAAAACTTCTGAAGACGATTCCACCACACTCTGAGGATAATTTTCCATTCTCAAATGACTCTTACCCTGAGGAAGTTTTTCCTGATGTTTAGGTGAAATCTCTTTTCCTACAGTTTCAATCCACTGCTCTGTGTCCTGGACTCTGGAGCAGCAGAAAACAAGCTAGCTCTGTCTTCAACCTGACATCCCTCCAAATATTTAAAACATGGCTATCATGTCACCTCTTAACCTTCTTCTCATCAGGCTAAACGTGTATGATTTCTTGCATCTTTATAGTGCCACTAGGCACAAGGCTTTAATCTGTGTTGGTTCTGCTGGACTCTCTCCTATGGCTGTTTTTTATAACATCCGCCATTGCATCCTTCTGCCTGGGAAAGGATGGATGGGTACCCTTTTATACTGGTTCCAGCCGTTTTCTGGAGAAGCAGTTTGAGAACGTAGAGCTGGAAAAGTCCTAATAAACATACATATTTAGCTGATGCACCTTATTTGCAATGAATCACGAGAGGTCACTAGAGTAAAATTTTATGACTATTCAGGTAACACCACTGTTTACCTTTCCATCAGAGTCTGGGAAGGATGCTGGAGTTCTGAACTGGTGCTTGAGGTCAATATAATGGAATGGAGCAGTGGGGAACACACTGAAGCTGAATCCAACCAATAGAGATGCTTCTGGTTAGAAATGATGAGCTAGAAATAGGTGTTCAGGAGAGAACTTCCAACGAAGACACAAAGGTCTGAAATATGTGTCCCTTCTAGGTCCAACATTGAAATGAGAGATTTAGATAATGACTAAAAGTATCTATGTCTGACTCAAGTGGTGGAATCAGCCACGCCTATTCCTGGAGAAGGAAAATTTGGCCATGGTGGTACATACTTTAGTTGCACTAGTATTCAACTCCTGCAAGGCCCTCAATGTCAGCCTGCCTTCAAAGGCAGGCTGACATTGAGGGCCTTGCAGTAGTTGAATCTGGAAATGTCAGCTGGCCCAAAATGCTCTGATTTGTAGCTGGTGATTGAGAATCTGTAGGTTATTATTATTATTACCAGAGCTACATTGGCATCTAGCTTGTTTCTGGGCCAAGTTCAGTGCTGAACATTATAATCTTTTATAATCTGCAACCCAGATAAGTAAAGGACCATCTCCCTCTATAAAAAATCTCCAGCACTTTGAGATCCTTTATGGCAGGCCTTTCCAAACAGTGTGCCATGACATGTTAGTATGTCATCTGAAGTGTGTAGGTGTGTCGCCTACAATCTTGGAAATGTATTTTATTTATTTATAAATCATATATTTTTAAAAATATATGAAAGGTTTCGTGAGATATTTTGTGTCCCCATATATTTCGTTATTACAATTTATGTATATGTCCATATCTCTTATAAGGGGTTAGTTTAACATCCCATTTGCTACTAAAACTGAATTACTGTGTCACGAAATGATGCATATCTAAAAAGTGTCTCACCAACATGAAATGTTTGGAAAGCTCTGCTTTATGGAGATTTCCTTCACATCCCTCCAACAAATGAGTTATGCTTGGTTGGGAAACAAGACAGCAATTTCTCTGAGGTTACACCTACACTTCAAAAGTCTCTTCCAAGGAAGTCTCATCTCCTGCCCCATCACTGATCTTCAACTGCGGTGCAAACAGGTTGATTTTCCAGAAGGCATTTGGCCTGGTGAGGTATTAAATTACATTTCTATGATACATTAGCTGAAGAGTCTTATCTGACAACTTTTCTTTCTATTATTTTTTCTTTTGTTGTGATCTTGACAAACCATAGGGCATCTTAAGCATTATTTTAATGGGAAAGTGGAATAATTTCAAAACATGTAAATAAACAGATTAGTGGTTACTCCCGCAATGTTCCTGGAAAGTTTTAAAATCTCCACTCATATGAAGTGTGTTTACAGTAGATGGAAACAGGATCCGCTCACTGGGTATCTGTGTCATCTATGTGCTATCTAAAGATGCTGTGGAGCTGAATGTGAGGGCAGAAGCTTTTTCACATGCCTGCAGCTTTCCAAAGCAGCCTGGCATAGAGGAAGCGTCAACCATATTGCTCTAAGGACATGTAAATGTGACCCCTAACTTGTAACATATTGTTTTTACACATTCACCCAGGCTGAGGTCCTCATAGCACATCTTGCAAGAGATTATCATATTGTAAAAATTTTGGATCTGAAATTTATCTCTCCCATTGCACTGTGCAGCACCTTACACACAAGGAGGAATAGAGAACCAACGAAGAATATAAATCACTCAGCTACCAAAAACAAACAAACCAAACCAAACTCCTTTCTCTGGGGGAAAACAAAAGAAGTGGAGAATCACCTTCCTTTAGGACATGAACTTAAAGAAAGCAGCTTCACTCTGGTAGGCTGAACTTGGCAGCTGGAGAACTATGCTCTCAATACTAATATTATTCTATCAATTTTGGCCACTTAGCACCGATCACCTGTGTCAACAAAGAGTTTCCTCTTCTCTATATTGTGCACCCTCCCTCTTGCACCAGCATGTGAGGGAGGCAAAGATTGGATTACTGTGGCTGCTTTTTTAAAATAAAAAACAAAAATAAGAACACTTCTGGTTACTCGCCAATACAACTCTTTCAAAGAAACCCCCCTGAGTCAGCCTTGAGTTGCCATTTTACTCTCATGTAGGGCACAAGGGACAGGCACATACTTTCAGATGTTGCCACTGAACATTCATAGCTCAGGGAAGAAAAATAGCTCAGTGAGAGTAACCATCCCAAGCAAAAGAGCAAATAGAGAAAACCATCAGGGTGTTTTGTTTTTCGGTTGTGTTATGTTGTGTTGTTTGTTTTTGTTTTGCTTATCTCAGCACACCTACACACTGCTGGGTCTCTTTTTTCACAATTCAAGTAAATGGCATGGAACACAGATAAAACTCTTTGTTTTCTATACCTTTTTGCATGGCTTTCAAATTTTCTCTCTCTCTCTTTCTCAGCTGAGGTTAGGGAACAGGCCAACCACAAAACTCACATGCCAAAACATGTTGAAACATGTTGATTTCTATAACTGAACAATAAGCCAGCAGGAGTCATTAGTAACTATGCTTCCTAACAATGCTGCTGGCTATGTTCCAAGTTTCTGTGACACACACACACACACACACACACATATACCCCAACCCACTGTTCCCTTGCACCGTGTCACCCTAGGAGACTGCTAAGCAGGCTGCTCAGGGCACTGAAGCAAGAGAAAGACATCCCCAGAGTTCTTGTTTGTCTTGGGCTCGGCTTTGCCCTTCACTAACACAGGTCTCCTGGGACTTCGGTATGAGCATAGTTTATAAAATGTGTGGTCAGAGACACTGTCTAATTCTAGTTATAGTGGTTGACTTTTCTCTGCTAAAATATCACCACAGGCAGGGGGAGGAAAGAACAAGAGGGAAAGAGAGAGTCTGAGAGAGAGAAGACTTGTCCCTCAAAACACACACAAACAAACATACAGCCTGTGAGCCCGTTGCCCATTTATTAAGACATAAGTTTATACAAGATCTCTCTCATAATCAGCTTCTTCAGGGAGCACTGGTGATTGCCCCTGAAGGATAAACAGGAACTTTGTTACTGCCAACTAGCAAAGGTTAGATAAAGAAAGCAGGTGCTGAAAGACCTTTTCTTTGAACACGTCGCTTCCACCTGTGAGAAGGTTTCCCTGCTATGTTTCGGTCTCCCCTATGATACAGACCTTTCCTGCAGAAACAGCCAGAAAATGTGGCAGTCCCCCTTTTCATTCACTGTCTTAATAGTTTGAAAGTACTCATGTCTACTTCCCAAACCCAGATTGCAAAAAAAAAAAAAACCCAAAAAACCCCCAATGCCTCCCTTTCTATAGTACTCAGTCTTAAATCTATATTCTTGATGATCTACATTTCCAACCAACCCACTTCCACTGCCTGAGATCTGACATCACATATACTCATCCACAGCCAGTG
The DNA here is from genome assembly GCA_948472985.1 of Iguana delicatissima. Lineage (NCBI taxonomy): Eukaryota > Metazoa > Chordata > Lepidosauria > Squamata > Iguanidae > Iguana > Iguana delicatissima. Next base: position 123,302 of record CAOKZL010001242.1, read on the forward strand.
ATTCCTCACAGATACACAGATTCTCACCCACCTATTTAGAAATTCTCCAACTGCAAGAGCTTTCTCTGTGTTTGGAAAAGTTCTTTCTTTGGACAACAGCTCATAGAATCCCCCAGACACCATCCTCGGCATGCTGGCCGGAAGTTATGGTTCAAAACAAGGAACTTTCCCAACACTGAGCTGCCCCTGTGGTTACAAGCATTCTGCACCCCCATGAGTGCTCTGAACTGAAATGAACGATGGGATACTTTTTTTTTTTACTTTATTTTAAACAGTTGTGTGCCAGCTATTTTTCTAAGAAAAGAAACCCAAACCAGTGAACAAACAGAATCAGTTATATTTGAAATACTTTAAAAAAACCAAATGACCATACTGGCAAGAACAGTGAGCCAGAGAATATCATGGAAGCAATCAAAATTGATACACAACAGCAACATAAGGCTTGTTGTTGTTGTTGCGTGCCTTCAAGTTGTTTCTGACTTATGGCAGCCTTAAGGAGAATCTATCATGGAGTTGAGAATGTGTGACATGCCCAAGACCAACCAGATAGTTTCCATGGCCAAATGAGTAATCAAACTGAGGTGTCCAGGGTCATAGTCCAATGCTCAGACCGCTGCATCACACTAACTGTGGATAAATAGTATCCTTCCCCAACCCAATGTATCTTTAGAGCTGTTGGACTACAACTCCCAGAATCCCCTAGTCTGGCTGAACACTGGTCACACTATCTGGGCCAACACACCTGAAGGCAAATAGATTAGGAAAGGCTAATCTGCATACACCACTCCCCAAAGCTTTTTTTTCCCGTTCTTGTATCTGTTTATTTGTTTGCTGATACCATTTTTTTTTTGCTGCTAGCATGGCTTTTCCACAGCAATGTAAGCAAGGACAAACCCCTGCCCCAAAGATTTTCCATCTAAATGTGAAACTATGGAAGGCAATAAGGCAGTGGTTCTCAACCTGTGGGTCCCCAGACGTTTGTGGACTTCAGCTCCCAGAAGCCCCAGTCACTATGGTCAATGCTCAGGGCTTCTGGGAGCTGAAGTCCAAAAACATCTGGGGACCCACAGGTTGAGAACCACTGCAATAAGGGAAAGGGAAAAGATGGAGAGATAAGGGTAAGAAGTATTAATGGGAATTAATAGGACATTCATTGCATGCTAGATTTAACTTACTGCGCTGCCCCTTTGTCATGTGAATGTTAGCTGGATATATAAAAAGTTCATTTAAGAATTCTAGTATATTCAGCTGAGGAGATGAGTGGGTACTGAAAGGCAGAGGGGGATACATTTGGAAAATGACATGGGTTTTTTAAAAAAAAACAATAAATGATTTAAAACTAATTTTATTGGTTAATACATGGATAATAAAAGTAAAAAGTCAGAGTTTTTCTTTTAAAAGGGGAAGGGGGGAAATCAGGCCACTCAAGAGACAAGAGAAATGAATTTAGTCCACAGGCTTACAATGGAAAGTGACACATAGAGCACTAACTGCAACCAGAATATTTCCTGCCATGGTGGCTTATTTGCAGCTCTGGATCTAAAGGTTTATCAGTGTTGAAGGGGAAAGGCTCTTAACCATGTAAGGAAGAGGATAAAAAGTTAAGAAGTCTTATCCCTTCAGTATGCAGATTTTTCTCATTTTTATTTTTATGTTAAGGAAAGTATTCACTGCATTTTTTTTTAAGGGTTGGTTCACACATGCACTTAAATCATTTGATTCCTTTGCACTTGGTGGCTACTGCTGAAAGTGTAAGCAAGTGCTACTAAAAGAATTGTATTTGAGGAGATATAAATACTCTTGTCTATAATATTTGATGCCTTTTATGCAGTCTTAAGCAGCACAGGGTGAACATGGATGTGTGAATTAGCACAAAGTTCCACAAGGTTCACAATCACAAATTATGTAGCTGGTTGCCTGAAATCTCTCCCCACCCCAGCCCCACATTTTGGCCTTCAATTTCCATCAGCCCCAACATCTATAACCACAAGTACAACCAGTGATCAAAGATTCTGGGAGTCATAGACCAAAACATCTGGAAATATCTGAGCTGGGAAGGCACACTAGAAAGTTAAATAATGGATATGTAGCATTTTGGGTGCCCCCTCCTGAAAACTCCAAACACTGCTAGTAATTACAGAAAGTAGCAGCTTGGAGCTGTCCATGGTGATAAACACAGTTGGAGTAGGGTTTTAGTACCTTGGATAGTTCTTTTAAAGTATGAATTAAACTTAGGCTATGTCTGCACTACACTATTATAGTGCTATTATTCCACTTTCAACCTCCTATGGAATCCTGGGGTTTGCACAGTTTAGGGATGGGCCTTTAGGATTCTCAGCCAGAGAGCTCTTTGGCCTCAGTAAACTACAAACCCCAGAATTCCACAGGAGGTTGAAAGTGGAAAAACAGCACTATAACAGTCTAGTGTGGAAATGGCCTCAGAGTGGATTCATTATTGACTTGCAAGCCACCAGCTGTCACTATTTAAAGGGCAATCCTGCAGATGTTAACTTGGAAATAGGCTATACTGAATGTAATGAGACTTGCCCACAGGTACATGGAAATAGGATTGCAGCCTTTGACTTAAGTCATCAACTAAATATTTTGTTGATTGATCATTCACTTGAATTCTGATGTTTCTCCTAAGGTCCCCCTCTGGCTCAGTTCATGTCTTTTTATTTTAGCATATCAGAGCACTTTTTGTTCAAGTAATTGATTTTTTAAAATTCAACCAGCAATAAGCTGAGCTCTACATCATACATATACATTGCCTTATTACAAGCTTTGTGTGCTCATATTGCAATAAGCTCATAATGTACCTCATCAAACTTTTTGCAAGTGTTAATTACAGAGCAGAAGAGGAAAGTGTGATTTTAAAAGTTTAAATATTAATAATAATGTTCCAATGACATAACATTGATTGAGAACAATTTGTATAACGCCAACAGTTGATGTCCCATCCAGAGTCCATGGAAGCCAAAGGGAATCATTCAAAAAGTGTCTTGTGATTTTTGTACTGGTCTTGAGTTTTAGTTGGACTTGCCTCTTAGTTGTGCAGTATACTAGAGACAGCATGATAAACAATGAGCAAACTTTTGAAGTATGGTTAAATTTGGGAGTCCATTAATTTTAGATGGATATTTTATTCTCCATAATTGCAGATTGGGATCCATCAGTTCATATAATATAAAATCATTCTTTATATTATGTTTTTATATTTTTTTATAATTTAAAATCATGATTTGCATTACAACCATAGTTTAAAATCCAGTACCTTGTTTTCTTCATCCAAGATGTACAAGCAAACCAAGACTGTGTCTACGGAAAGCCCATCTAGAGGACATCCACTCACTTACTTACATCACCAGTAACTGGCATTCTGGAAATAATCTATCAGCCTTGGCTTGATTTGAGAACCTTATCCTCCATGAAAATAATCATTTTTAATTTTACATCTTTTCATATAAATCAGCATTTGCCAGTTTTATGCAAATTGGTGTCCTTTCGGGGAGGGAGGTAGTTCATAAATAGCTGCCCAAATTCTATTCTTCTGGACTTGTATGAATATTTGTACTGTCTTGTTGCTCAGACCAGGGCACAATTTTCAGCAACATACATCTGGAAGCTCACCATGAATGACACGGCTACAAGGACAGTAAACAAGTTCATGTCCTTTAAGAAACATCAATATCTTACTATTTTCTTTTTGCATTTTTGAGAAACCTATCAACATTCTCATCCTGTCCAAGTTTGTTTTCAAGGTAAATTCATAGGGGTTTTTTATACACACTTCTCTTAATTCATGCATATAATCTCTCGCTTTTCTTAATGTACTCATTTCTACACATTTCTCATTCACTGAAGTGTGTTCATTTATTATCTATTTTATTTAGTTAATATCCTGCCTTTTTCCCAGGACTGGAACTAAAGATCACTCCTTGGTTTAAAAACAGATACAACTAAAAACACATAAGTCATAAGATATGCCAATTCTCATATGAAGGCAATGATTAAATAAAAATCAAGTTTAGAAGCATGCAAGAGAAGGAAAAAAAGTGCAGCACCCATTCACTAAAAATCCTTTCCTCAGGAACAGTCAATTACCAAATGCAGACTGAAATAAAAAGATTTTTCTCTACTGGTGAAAAAACCAACAAGGAATCAGCCAAGGTGCACGTGCCTTTCTTCCATATTTGTGTGTAAGTCATATGTCATCTTATTTTGTCCCCATGAATTTCACAGGGTTTTATTTACATGTATATAATTTTAATTGTTATTTCTTTTTATCTCTTTTGAGCTGTTATTTTAATTCTCTAAAAGTTTGATTCCATTTTACTATGTACTATTTAAATGTTTTGAAATTTATTGCTTTAAAGTATGAGTTACTTTGAGGCTCAATTTGGGGAAAAGTGTTGTTGTTGTTGTTGTTGTTATTGAGAGTGCAGAATCTGACAATCTATTATGAGAAATGGAAAGAAACGCACACACATTTATTAATAGTCTCATAAACCATGTGTTTGGTAAATTTATTGGGGAAATCTCTCAATGAATGCAAATTTCTTTTCTACCTTTCCTCTCTCTACCAAAGAGGATAGAGCTTGTAGCTAAGTCATGTGCTGCCTGTTCTCAGAGAATGAGACTGTATAGAAAGTAAGAATCTAGGCCTAATTCTCAGCCCTGATCTTCAGTGGGAAGCGGCTTGGTTTCTGTCTCTCAAAGAATTAAGAGAAGTGAGAGCCAGCAAGTTAAGCTAACTTGTGCGAGGGTATGTGTATGACGGAGTCACCACACAAAGTCTCCCCTGAGACATCAAGACACCACACTGCTGTTTACTCAAGAGAGCTATAATCTTATTCTTTCTGGTTTCAAGGCTAAAGGCAAAACTGAAAGCAACTCAATGTGCCACTTCTCTCTTGAAACATCATGTGACATAGCTTGAGAAAATGTAAACACAACTCTTTACCCCAATCCTGTTCCCACCCCACATACATAAGAAAGGCAAAGAGCAAATACATTTGAGTGAGAAGTTTAAATATGACCTACATTTCCATGCTTGTTGTAAACAAACAGAAAATCCTCACATCAGTTTAAGGGACTGTATTTATATGACACAGCAATACAAAGGATATAAATATCTAATAGACATTGAGCTGGCTTAATTTACTTTTATGTACCAATGTTAAATATTTGCCCTGCCTCTGTGCCTGCAATGCCGACACATCCTATAAGCTGGGGAACAGTAGCAACCGTTTTCTCTTATGGTGGAAGGAATGTCTGCAGTCACTTCTTTGGTTGGAGATTCTTTTACCATAGCAAAAAGGTAGGTCTCTAAAGTACAATTTATTGTAGCTAGAGACGGAAAGAAATTTCATTAGTCTCAAAAACCTTAATGTAAGTAACATTTTCTTATCTCCTGAGTCTTGTGAGAAGATGTGCATCTCAACTCACACATTCATGCATCTAAACACCTTGCAGAGTATTTCCAAGAAACGAAGTACACACAAAACGATGTGTATATTTTAGAATGCAAATGGACAAAATTATAGGGAAAAATGCACACAAGTATGCTTTAGTAAGGGGGGCTGAGGTCTGCAGCAGGGAACCAGCTCTATTTACACGCGCTTCCTCCTTGCTATATTTTACTTCCTAGGGAGAGGGGCAAAATGGTACCCTCTCTCCCCCAACTCAGTGTCATGCCCCCATCCCAGGACCCAGACAAGACCCTTCCTAACTGCCACAACACAAAGACGTGGAAGGGACAATACTTACAGGAGCCAATGTAGGTGGAAAAGGGAGAGCCCAGCTATCTTGGAGTGTTTATATAGTAAGGACTCATTAACTAAGCAAACAGCTGGGGGAGGCTGTAAGCCTATATAAAGAGGGACCAGAATAGGAAGAAGCAATTGCAGTCAATCATTCCTATTGGTGGAAGCAACCCAGCTTACATTCAGATTCTTTGCTTGTGCTCCAAGAAACCTTCACCTTGTCTATAGACTTCACCACTGGACTGTCACTCTGGATTCACTATGAACTTGAATTGCAAAACAACAACTAGTAATTTGGTAGCAAACTAATACAAACTTTGCTCCCCAGCTGCTGATAACAGGTACTAATTAGACAGTTATAAGCCTTGGCTGGCTGCCAACACAGGACACGCACAGTGTTTCCACATACGGAAGCCAACTAGGCAAGCAGCTGAATCTTACTCCAGTTGAGCAGCTTCTTCCACTATTCCTGAGGGCAACTGGAAGACAACATAAAATGCATAGCCCTGTCTTCTAAGACTATATTGCTGCTTCCCAGAACAGAGCATTTGCTATATACGGTGGCTACCTCATCCTGCATGATGGGTCTGGACCCTGCAAGATTGAGTTTCTAAACTGTGCAGGAAGTAGGACTGTCAGATTAGGCCTATCCCAGGCCCTGAGATATTGTTGCTAAAACATGAGACTAAGGAACACCCCTTGTGATATCACAAGAGATGGGTTCTGGTGAAGTTACAAGGGGCAGCCCCTGTGATGTCATTAAGTGGGACACATTAAACATCAACAACAGTTACCCAGACTGTGACATTTAAATACAAAACAGCAACTTTGACAAAGGAGGACAAAATATACACAAACATTTTTCAACATAGCATTCTCACTCTGGGATTCTTCCTTCTCATTCTAAGGATGAGAGAGGACGATCCAGGCCCTGAGATCGGGGAACGCTAGTAGAGAGCTCATAGAAGTGAGAGAAGGTTCCCCCGCAGGCTTTTTGTACTCCAACTTATGGAACAGATGGAGCCAGTGTGTTCACGCCCCACTCCTTCAGTTGATTTTGATTGCAGGGGGAAGCACTTGACCTTCCTAAATGCAGTGAGAAGCACTGACAGACATAAGAGAGTTACCAGAAGGTGAGGAATTTTTTTTTAAAAAAAAACTTGGTTGGTTGGTTTGCGGCATGCAAACTGGTCTCTCAATAATGTTGCAGAAAGACCCAGTAGCAAACTCATGAGACACATTGTGTTTATTGGAACTTTCGTTATGAATGTGAGCAGGAGGGAGGAAAAGTAGAAGCTTGTGGATTCCAGGGGAAATTTCTTTTTGTTTCCCTTTGTGTCTCAGCTTTATGTCATTTCAGTGAGAAGACGGACTTTAAAGATTGTTGGTGCATAACATAATTGAGAAATACTTTCAGCCTGAAAATGGTTTCATTTCCTGCATGTTACCACAAAGAGCCTACTTAATAAAGTTCATACCAGTACTGTTTGCCTTTTCTCCCTGCCCTGGTTGCCTCTGTAAAGTTTACCGAAAACCTCTACGAGTTCTGGCCCTACCGCTTATGGACACCACCACTCGTTATTTCCCCATAAGACGGTGGTATTTTCTGCTACCTCTCAGGAAGTTAAACAAGTAGTCCTTGAGGTAAAAACAAAATCTATTTATTCTGTAGGCCCGGCAGTACAAAAACATAATAGGAGGGCAGGAATGGGGACGAGATGGAGTCATGCACAGTTAAGATTCAGGACTCTTGGGTCACCAAATCGTGCAGGGCTTAACTGAGGCGATAATAATTCCATGGCCAGTGTATGAATTTTATGGCCACCATCCTGAATTTCTCTCTGTTTGATACCCTATGCAGATGAGCAATATAATGGTGTTCTTCAGGGCTGGTTGTCATTCTAGGGTAGCTGCTTGCATACTTTAAGATAACAGGAAATAAATAACAAAGAGGACAAACAAAGACACCTTTGCACATAATTTGCAAAAAAGTCTAGATGCACATTTAGAAATAATTGTGTGTATATGTGCCTGCATGTCACCTTTCAAATTATAGTGGTTCCATGAACTTCATAGAGTTTTCCTAGGCAAGGAATACTCAGATGTGATTTTTGCCAGTCCTTTCCTTTGAAATACAACCTACAGCACCTGGTATTCATTGGCAGTCTCTCATCCAAGTATTAACCAGGGCTAACTCTGCTTAGCTTCCAAAACCAGATAGGATCTGGTGCCTTTAGGGTATTTAGGACTTAGAAACAATTACTGTAATGTAAATAGAAATGTGATCTATGTCACCATAGTCACCATAGTTGGCCTCCTGTTTAGTCTGCAGTCTGTGTCCTAATTGTTGGCAAACAATTGCAAGGCTCCTGCTCTCTGAGGGTCTTTCCACACTACACTATTATAGTGCTATTACTCCACTTTCAACATCCTATGGAACCCTAGGGTTTGCAGTTTAAGGAGCGGCATTTAGAATTCTCAGCCAGAGAGCTCTTTGGCCTCAGTGAACTACAAACCCCAGAATTCCACAGGATGTTGAAAGTTGAATAAGAGCACTATAAGAGTGTAGGGCAGAAAAGCCCTAAGTTTCTTATGGTTCTCTGTCTTAAAATTGAACTTGGACTGGACAGCAATTCAAACTGACAGCATCTTCAAATAGAGGACTATCCTCTGTAAATGTGGGATACATGGCCACTCTAGATCAGACACGAAAAAAGAGACTGGGAGGCCTATCTGAAAGTGAAGGCCTTCGATCCAGGAAGCCTTCTCAACAGAATTTGGAGAAGATTTTCCTTTATATGACAGGTCTCAGGATGAAGCTAGGTACATCAGTGGCACAGGTAGATGGGAGAAAACTTCAGGACTTGAGCCTGAGGCTCCCCATGTAGTGTTCAGGGTAGGTTGCTACCCTTTCTTTGATTCCTATCCAAGGTTCTTGATTGCCCTCTGCTAGTGAGTAGCCAGTTTCATCAACTCAGAAAGTGTCCTTATTTCTGCTCACCCACTCGTCCACAAAAAATCTTTCTAAGGTTCCTTTACTTTTTTTCTATTCTATTCTGTTCTGTTCCATTCTATTCTATTTAGAGCTGAACTTAGGAGAACTCACAGTGCCTCCAGTTTATTCACCAGAACAAGCGCTAGAGAGGCTCTATGGTTTAGACATTTGTTTAGATTTTCTTTTTGTGCTCCACTATCCTAAAAGCCACATGAGAGAGCCATGGTGAGTTTGCACGAGGTATCTGGGTAACATTAATTAGCCTCACAACACTTTTTAGAGTACATCCAGTTCTCATTTTGGCAATGCAAGTCTTGATATTGCCATTGCATTTGTAATATATCAACATGGGGTCATGTTCCAAGCATAATTCCTTCCTTCAGCTTAAACTATCTCTATTTTATTTTCCTTTGTAACAGCTCTACCATTAGGCAAAGAGAAGCAGCTACCTCTGGTGGAAGATGCTAAGGGTATTGCACAGCATACCTTGCACCCTCTTGCCATCCTAATGTGTGGTGGAAGATGCTGTCCCACTGATACTGTTGAAGTAACATTCAATTGTCACTCCAGTCAACTTCTGCATGTGGAATGGGATGTGTGTGCAACACAATTTTATTCTTCATCTTAGGCGGCAAAATATATTGGGCTGTACTCGAAGAAATATTTGACTGTCTTTTTTAAACAGAACTCCAAATTACACAGGCCATTTCCGCACTAGCCTATTATAGCGCTATTATTCCACTTTCAACCTCCACGGAATCCTGGGGTTTTCAGTTTAGAGAGGGGCTGGCCGGCCCCTCCCTAAATTGCAAACCTCGGGATTCCGTAGGAGGTTGAAAGTAGAATAATAGCGCTATAACAGGTTAGTGAGGAAATGGCCACAGAATCGAGTGGCAAATTTATGTGACAGAATTATGAGCTGTACCTCTTTGGTATGCAGGTGAGAAGGGGGGTACTAGCAAAGAGAGGCTATGATAACACCCCCATTTATATACTAGCTCACTACTTGTGTATGCTGAAAGGCATTAAAAAACACCTTCTTTCTTGCAGTTCAAAGTAATAGTCTGGACTGAATTCTATCTCTTCATTCTCTCTCTCAGTTTGTATAAGTGTATATACTATCTTTGTTTTTTCTAAAACTGAAAATTTTATCTCCCTCCTTTTCACTCTTGATGTTACTTTTGCAGCTTTCATTGCTTTGACTTTTAAACATTCTTATTATGTGTAAAATAATATCAAATCCTAAAAATAAAAGGCCATTTTTCTGAAGGTTAAACTCAAGAGTAACCATATAAAACAGAGATATATGTGGAAAGATGCATATCGCTCTCCATCCCCTTCTCTCAAGAGATAAGAGTGGCTAAGTAATACTTGTCAACAAACACACACACACATTCTTGGTATTGTTTCTGCACAATTCTAGATTTCACAAAAGACAGGAATAGAATAGTAGAATAGCCAAAGGATAAAGATAAAACCTTCTGGAATACAATGCATATCTTTTTCAGCCACATTGCGATTGCGTAATCCTAAAGCTTCCTTGGTGACTCAAGTCTAGTGCATTCTGCTGATAGTTCTACAAAGTTATGCAGGTATGTGTCCTGCTTACGCACACCTGGCTTATTTTTCTGATTGTTAAAAAGACAAACTATTTGTCTTCAGAATTTATTTTTTTTACAAAGAAGGAGGTTGTTTATATTGTGAACCAAAGACCAATCTGGAGTCAAGACAGATTGTGTCAGGGTGTTGGAGACAAAAGACCAATTCAAGAATCAGAGCTATGGAATGAAGCCAGGAGCCAGAACCAAAGAACTAGGGCTAGCCCTACCATTAGGTAGAATGATGCAGCTCTCTTGGGCAACAGATTTGGGGTATCAAGTAAGGGAAATAAATTGTTAGTTATTTACTTTGCTTCTGTTGTGTTTTACTGACAACAATGGGGAGTGACACATGTGGGAACCAAAATAAATTGGTTTGCTTTCGGTACTCTGTTCCCTGCTTTGGAGAAGTGGGGGCATTTGCTACTCCCTCATGAAACAAAATTTCTTGGTTTGGGTCTGCAAAAAAAAAAGACACAAGAACACACTTGAGTCGGAAAGGGTAAGCAAAGCCTCACTCTTGTTAGAAAGCCTTTTATAATCCTTCCTGTGACTATCTGAGAAGGCCTAGTGGTCATCACGGACTGACGCTTCCGTTTCTGAGATTACTTATGCTCCAAATAAAAACTTACAGGACTGTCACAGCACAGGTGAGCTACAAGACAGCAGCAGGGGCTCAAAAACTTCTGGCCAGGACCAGTCAAAGAAAGGGTCACCATTCCATTCAAAGCCAAACCAATCATCCACCCCACATCCTAGTGGCTATGGGATGGCCATGCAGAACCTGTTAAATGGTACCACAGAGGGAGAATGAGAGACAGACAGATAGACAGAGAGAAGAGTTTTGTTTCTGCCACGGTATTAAGGAATCAACACTATGCTTGGAACATGTCACATGCCACTTCTGTGTTGGCATTTGTGTGAGAGATACACACTGACAGATATCACTATTTCCTGACTGTGTGAAGGAATACTTTTGTGCTCGGTGCCCTTTCACCAATGTTGCCCATCATCAAATTCCCATTTTTGTGTTCCCAGAGCAATAGACATAAGCTCAGAGCAACATTGCTGAATGTCATACAATTTGATATATAAGCTGCTTAGGTTTATATAGCCCTGGCAGTACAACATGAATGCCTGCACAGTTTATCAGACTGCCATGGATTATGGGGTAGGGAGAGAGAGGAGCATATCACCTTAGGAATGTTTGGGTGGCACCGACATTTTGCTCCCATTGAAGGCAGGATTGATTTTTCTGAAGGTGGGTAATTTTGACTAAACTCAGCTCTTTTTCCAGCATGCTCTCACATAATGGGACACGCTGGCTCATGTTCCTCAACATGATCCTTATGTTGATAGCACTCAACTAACACAGCAGTTCTGCAAATGTCATACACTGCTTGAATTATGGGAGGAAAAAATAGGAGGTCCCGAACTCTCCTGGTCAAAACAAATCATTTAGGCTTTGTGTCAGTTTTCTACAATTCCTTGTTCCAGACAGTCCTCAGCCATGATGAGATATGAATTGCCTTGAGGTGTTTCTGGGGAAATCCCCCTCCAAAAAATATAGCTATCCTTAATTTACTGATGTATCAATGTTTTTACTTTTATAACAGTTTGTGGATCAATATTGCCCTTGTTAAAATGCTTGGAATGAACACAACAAATGAAAAGCACCTCTTTCCTCTGGAACCTAGGGGTCCTTGTGACCCCACCAAATATTCTTTAAAATGAACAAGTTCTTGGCATGTTGACAGATGCTTAGCATTATCATTTCTCACAAAAATTGCTTATTCGGGTGCATGGGTGGGTGTGATTGGCCACAACTCTGAGATCCTCTCACAGTGCTTTATATAAGGACGTTAAAACTGATAGCGACCTACAGTTCAAAGCTGCAGTGGCAGTATGCAGTCAGCCCTCCACTTTCATAGGTTCAGCATCTGTGGATTTGTGCAATCTGTGCAGCCTGAGGATGTGGACAGGATCCTTGGAGAGGTGAGAGCCAGCACATGTGTACTGGACCCTTGCCCCTCCTGGCTTCTGAAAGCAGCTAGAGGGGGACTGGCTGACTGAGTAAGGGGAGTGGTGAATGCTTCACTGCAGCAAGGAAAGTCTCCAGCATGCCTAAAAAAGGCTGTGGTGAGGCCATTACTAAAAAAGTCCTCCCTGGGTCCCACCATTCCAAATAATTATCAGCCAGTCTCTAGGATTCCATTTTTGTGCAAGATTCTGGAGTGTGTGGCGGCCTCCCAGCTCCAAGGGTTTCTGGATATAATGGATTATCCAGATCCATTTCAATCTCACTTTGGGACTGGTGATTGGTGATGACATACGCAAGGAACTGCACAGGGGGAGCATGTCCCTGTTGGTTCTTGGTAGCTTTTGATACCATCGACCATGGTATCCTTCTGGGCTGACTCTCTGGGATGGGACTTGGGGGCACTGTTATGCAGTGGCTCCAGTCATTCCTAGAAGGTGGTCCTGGGGGACTTCTGTTTGATTCCCTGACCACGGGCCTGTGGGATCCCTCAGGGTTTGTTTTGTCCCCCATGCTGTTTAATATCTCCATGAAACTGCTGGGAGAGGTCATTCAGAATTTTGAGGTTTGGTGTTACCAATATGCTGATGACACCCAACTCTATCTCTCACTTCCATCTGATTCCAAGGAAGCCGTCTTGGTCCTGAACCAATGTCTGTTGTCAGTAATGGACTGGATGAGGGCAAACAAATTGGAGCTTAATCCAGATAAGACAAAGGTGCTCCTGGTCAGTCGAAAAACAGCTCAGGGAAGAGGGACTTTGCCTGTGCTGAATGGAGTTACACTCCCCCATGAAATCTCACAGTCACAGCCTTGGGGTTCTCTCGGTCTCAACTCTGGGCCTGGATGCCCAGGTCTGAGCAGTAGCATTTGAGGAGTGCATTTGTTCAGTTAAAAACTTGTGCACCAGCTTCACCCATTCCTTGAGATGTTAGATCTGGCTTCAGTAACGCACGCTGTGATTACATCTTGGTTGTACTACTGTAAAGCACTCCATGTGGGGCTGCCTTTGGAAACTGTTCAGAAACTCCAGCAGGTTCAAAATGCAGCAGCCAGAATGCTGACTGGGGCTAGTTACAGGGAGCACATAACTCCCTTGCTAAAACAGCTCCACTGGCTACCTGTTCGTTTCCAGGTACAAGTCAAAGAGCTGGTTGTGACCTATAAAGCCCTAAACGGCTTAGGTCTGGGCAATTTGAAAGACCATCTCTCCCTGTACAAACCAGCTAGAGCCCTAAGGTCCATGAGAGTTAAAATCATTGAGTCCTAAGAAACCTCCATTCCTCAAAGATCATCTAGCTCATCCTCTTCATCAATTTATTGTTACAGACCTTGGAGAGGGCATTTTTTTTTAACCATCTTTTCAAAGAATGGCCATGTTAGCAGGCAATTCTGGGAGTTGTAGTCCATAAAAGCAAGTTTTCCAAATTCTGGTTGTTACTGGTACCAATTCATGATGACTATTATATAATTGGCCCTCCACATTCCCTGGGGTTAGGGGCACAAATCCCTTGCAAAAGCAGAAAAATTGCAAATATCAAAATGTGTGCCTATCTGTGAAAATGGGGCCAGGGCATGGTGGAGGGAGTGGACACAGAGGGTCCAACCCAGGCCAGGGAAAGGAGAGGAAAAGGAGGTGAGTCGGCAGGGAAGCTCTACACTTCTTCTGTTGCCCATCTCCTTCCCTGAGTGTGTGTGGTGGGGATTGGAAGAGGGTTTCTGCTGCTGAGAAATCAGGCTTTGAGCCTTCCTTGGCTGGTCACGTAGCACCTGGTGGAGGAGAAGGGGCAGGTTTTTAAAGGGCTGCATGGCTTGATCAGAGCTGACAAGAGGGAAGGCTCTCCTGAAAAAGAAGTGCCTGACGTGGAGGGGGAGGGGTTAGAGAAACTTGCAAATAATAAAAGCTGTGAGAGTCAAACCTGAAAATGTGGAGGGCTGACTCTATTATTATACTGTTATACTTGGCATTTTTTAAAATTTGCTTAATAAATTGTGGATCAGTGAGCCTGAACGTGGCATTTCTGTAGCATATTCTCAACTCTCCTTATGTATATGCAACCATATCATTTTCCTTGGAAAGAGAAGACCTTCATGAAGGCATAGCATTTCTACTTGCAAATGGTATCACGTTTAATGACTTCCTTAATGAATTTTTATTTGCATGGTTTTCTCGGCCTGATATCGGGATCTTTCACACTAGGAAATTATAACTCCCTGATTCCATGAAATTGCTACGGCACCATTTTATGGGATCCTAGGATTTGTCGTTCAGAGAAGGGTGCTTAGAATTCTCAACCAGAGAGCTCCTCTGGTGATCCCCCTCGCCCGACTACACAACCCAGGAGTCAGTAGAATATTGTCGTGGCTGTTAAAACGGAATCATAATACTATAACTGTGTAGTGTGAAGGGGCCCTCAGTCAACTGTTTTATTTATGGAAGCTTACACAAGGTCCATCAATTGATTCCTCCCTGTTTTAGCCAACTCGTGTTGTCCGTGTAGGTCTCTAAAATCAGAACCTTGGAGAGCTTACAGAAAAAGTAAGACACACAGGCTTTTCTGCACCCTGCAGAATGGTGGAGACATTTTTGTAAATTTGCCATGTGCCTTGGCCACATACATTTGTCATCCTATGCTAACTGCACCCAGACAGTGCTTAATTTGCAAGGAATAAAGTTGCAAGTTGAAAAGTTGGAAGTTGCTTACCTGAAACACTCTCCCTTTCCCTCCATATCTTTGCTAAAACATTTCCAAACGTATCTCAGCTTTCAAATGGCTATCACAGACAACAATTCACATTCTCATGACTCCATTCAAGATGCCATTACCTTACCTTCATAGTACCATCCAAGCCAGGCAGGTTTTTTACTGTCATCATAAAAGAGGACAAAAGCGTGAACCTTTTTAGAAAGCTGTAGACAGAAAGTTAAGCTGGGGCAATTTACAGATTCTTGTTTGTAGCACTTTCTGCATTTTGAAACGAGAACAAAAAATCTGCATGAAATCTGGAGTACAAAGAGAGCCCCTGATTATCCTTTCACAACGAGGCAGCTGAAAACTTTGCCTTCTGTATTAATCATCCCTATTAGCATATGGGCTAATTGGAGCCTCTCTCTGATACTGGTTGCATATCTACATAGCTCCTGATGTTTTGTCTCTGGTTTTAGACAAGATACTCTGGCTATTTTTGTAGTTCCTCACAACCATTCAGGATTCTCCCTGCCATCTCAGATGGCCATGCTGTTGATCCTGCATGGTTTTAATCAAATTCCTAACTGCATTCGATATTCTATTGCCGTTGTTGTTAAGTTAGAAAAGTGACTTGGTTAAAAAGCAACATTTTCCAAAGCAAGGTTTTACTGGTGGAATGTCTTTACTTTCCAGAAGGCAAGAAAACAATTGTTTCCAGTAATTGGACAGTTTGATTAGAGGCAGGTGGTGCTGAGCTGAGGAAACTAGAGCCACAAAGCCAATTTTAGCGTCAAGCACATTTCCTTTCACTTTAGGATCCAACAGCATAACATGCAAATTGCTTCCAACAACAACAGAAAAAAAAGAAGGATGTAAATTTAGTTCCTCTTTATTACCCCTTAGTAATGGGCACTTTATTCAAAGTCAAGGTTTGCAACACTTTGTAGATATGATATACCTACCTATTTATTGCCTTGAATGCTTAGAGCCGACACAAGAGCAACTGAAGGCACAAGAATAGAAGATCACAGCAGTTCAGGAGGTTACCTACGAGATCATCAAGAACATCTTTCCATAGAGAGAGATTAGAGGTAAATTTAGGCTCTGATCCCACAAACCTCTGCTCAGGCAACTAATCTTAGATAATGCTAATAATCTCATTGACTTTGCTGGACTTTGACTTCAGATGATTCTGACAGGATCTTGCAGGCAAGGACTGGAATGAACTTTGAAAGAAATGCTAGGCTCAAGGTTCACCCCTTCTTTGCCTTATGTCCCCTATGCACTCTGACATCTGCTAACCACAGAGATCAGATACATTAAATCTTCTTGCACAGAAAGCAAAACTATTTGAAATAGCCTGATGTTCAGAGCTTTGCTTTCTTCTTCTTCTTCTTCTTCTGCAAAGCTTGGGGAAGTTATTTTCAGGTTTCAAGTCCTAGAATTCAATAAAAAAAAATAGGATCAAAAGGTGTCAAAGCACAACACTTTTAACACAAGGCGTTTCCCAAATGACACGGGAGGAAAACTATAGTTTGGAAGAAGAAGGAGACTACAAATCCCAGAATCCCAAGCCAGAAAAAAGCCAAAGAGCGGCACTAGCCATGCAGGCTAGGGGAATCTGGAAGCAGTAACTTTTCCAAGCTCTGGATAAAAGGCATTGACCATTATGCCAAATTGTTGCCAGGCAGCTCTAGAGAATACACAACATTGATGGTAAATGCACTTCTATCATATGCAAAGTCTATACTTGTGCGTACAGTCTTTAGCATGTACCTGTTCAGAAAAAAAGAATATTGCAAAGTCCTTGGTTTTTAATTTAAAGCATTGTAGGCTTGATTACCAAGCAGAGCAAAATAATATTTACATTTCACTAGGACTGGATATGTGCTGCTATATTGACAGAGAAATGGCCACTATATCTAAGATGTATGCAGCCCAGAAGAACAATGGGAACCACATAAATAGAAATACAAAAAGACTGGGAAACACTCACAGAAGTCCTTTAGCCACTGCCTGTGACCACCAAACAGGAGTCATGCCACCACTCACCAACCTGCTGCACAGAGAGGCAACCAGTGAACTCACAGTGGAAAGAATACCCCCAAGACATCATCTGGTATCACTACATGCAAGGTACCCCACAAAGCCTCCCAACCCATCAGCCTAGGATACGGCTATCAGTGAACTCACTATTGTAAGTTTTCTTCACCAAGTTTTAAACCCCTTTATGATGTTCACAATGACCTCTGTTTTATGAGCACAATACATAAGGGAGAAGAAAGCAATTCCACACCATGCAGCATATCTTCCTTGGTAGGTGGCCAGCAAAAAGCACCAGAGATCTCCTAGGACAAGGATTCAAGACCTACTCTGGGAAGAAATTATTCATTTGCAAAGCAACCAAGAGGATAGGCTAGGGCATGCCACAAAGGCAGTGACTGCCATGCACTCTTGGCAACTGCTTCTGGTAGCCTCCTGTGGAGGGCATGGGACTAAGAAGCAGGACTATGAGAGCCCTGAGGCATTTTTCACTAATTTTTCACATTTCAAGATTTCTTTTGCCAAAGAGAAAAGGCTTTCCCCCAAAGCATGATCAAGACCCTTAATTTCCAGGGGCTGCTATGGGGAAAAGAATGGGCAAATGAAATGCTGTCTCCCCAAAGGATCACTAAGAAATTAGAGAGAGGGTGCTTCTAAAAGAGTGCATTTCTTTCGCACTCTCTCTGAAAGTAGCACCAAGACCCTTACCTTCCCTTACTTGCTGCTTTGGAGGAAGGGCAAAAGAAATTATTCCTTAGCCCTGAATCCCATTCATGACCTTCCTTTAAGTTATGAATGGAAGTTCATAATTCTAGTTTACTGTACTCCCCTGGCCCTTGAAGGATTTCAGCATGTTACTCCACAGACCATTAACAAACCTCTTTTCCTTTATCTTTGCCTACTAAAAGAATAAGTGATAAGGATTAGCAACTGATGAGCAACTTTAAACCAATATTTGAAGTTTAAATAAATATTTGAATATTTACATCTAAGCTCAAATAGTTAAATCTTAAGTTTTGGGGGTCCCCAGCAATAACTTAAGTTTACAGGGGGTTAACAGGTTAACCTGGTCTGTATCACAAAGGCTTACACTTTTCATATTTTACATTCTCAGGAGTTCTCACACTTTCGTAGATGTTTGATACAATATAGCCACAAGTGAAGTACATTTGAACAAAAACGCCCAGGATCTGCACTTCAGAAACTGATGGTAGGACTTGTAGGACTTGCAACAAAATGTTGCAGTAGATGCTCCATAGCATTTCTCCTCCCTTGATGTTTAAGGATGTTTTCCAAAGCTCTGCTTTGAATGTACAGAACATGGTACATTTCATTATCCAAAGCAGGAACAATATCATGCCTATCATTTTAAGTCCACAATGCTCAACCTGGTAGTTCACCCCCTAATTGCTGGTTACTACGGATGCCAAACTGTCCAAAACAACCATATAAAGCACCACCCTATGAGGAAGATAAAGAATGCTCACATTTTTTTCTATCCTCAATGGAAAAAAAAGTCACAAGATTTTTAACACTATGAGATTTCTTTGTGGAGGGGAAAATGATTATGCAAGAATGTCAAAAATAAGTCAAAAACTGTGCAAAAATTCTTGTAATCCTGCCAAGCAGGAACAAAGAATTCAATGTTAAATTTTCAGTGTAAGAGGCATAACACAGTTACAAGGTACTTATCATCAACCACCCTACAGGATTTAAGGATAATTTGCACGTTGCACTTTCAAGTGTTCTAAACACACATCTAACATATGAATGTGAAAAATATATTTGCATATATGTATATCAGATAAAAGTAAACTTGCAGGCAGACACAATTATATACTGAGGCCATTTCCGCATTAGACTGTTATAGTGCTATTATTCCACCTTCAAGATCCTGTTGAATTCCATAGGATGTTGAAAGTGGAATAACAGCACTATAACAGTCTAGTGTGGAAATGGCCTGAGTATAACCTCTGCCCCAGCCCCAGGTTTACACCAGTAAGGACCTCAGTTGGAGACATAATAGAATCATTCTACTGCAAGCATTTAACAGACCTAGCAATAAGAACACTTCAGAAGTATCTGAGGTCTCCTTCTCTGTGACAGTAATGCTAGTTACGGAATTATCTACCTGTCCAAGTAAAGGGTTTTCACATACTGTGAAATGAGTTTCCTCGCTGCTTGTTTCTTATCTAGATCATGCCCACTTTTCTTCAGTCATCTTTATATTTGATGTGCAGCCTCATTCAAAACTATGGAATCTTTCTTACCTTGTCTTGCATTTCTATCAACCTATTGCAAATTAAGTTTTCAGATACTTTGATTTCAGAATCACCTGTTTGGTTTGATCCTGATCTTCTGTAGCAATTCTGCATCATCCCAGGGGAAATTTGAGTCTGTTTCTGCCATCTGTCCCAATTTGGTTTTTTCAATGCCAAGAAGAAAACGCACACAGCTTTTTAAAATTTTTATTTTAAAGCAGTGTTTGATTCTTCTTTCTAAGTGTCCTTGCCAATGGGCCCTGTGGTCTTTTGTTCTAAATGTAATCACAAGAATGATTATAGCTATGCCAGGAAGTGAGCCCCTAAAAGAGTTTAACTATATAAATTTAGCTGCCTTAGCAATCTCAAATTCTGCTTTAGCAATCTCAAATTATCTTGTAACACAAGGAATGTTTTATGGCTTAAATCAAGCTACATATTAGACTGAATGGGCTTAACCTACGATACTGGAACTGACTGAATGTGGGGGTGAAATGGAGTACCCCCTACCCAGCAAGTTCCTTTGACCTCATCCCCTGTTATGCCTCCTTGGAGAAGCAACAGAAACAGCAAAAACTTGGGAATGTGTCACAGGGAAAGGTATGTGAGGCTTCTCAGCTGGAGGTCTCTGCCCTTCCACATTTTTCCAGCCACTGAGACAATTTGAGAGTTAGTCTATGTCACATTTGCATTGTTGTTTTACATAGAAAAGAGCATCTTTTTCATACAGAAAATATGATTTCAATAGAGAAACAACATTTTCTGCAAAAAAAAAAAAACATTTTCCTCCACACAGAACATGCAGCTTATTTCTGCACAGAAAATGCCGGCCAGAATTTTCTATCAATACTTAGCTATGTAACTGCCTCAGTTACTTATCTAACTAGTATCTCCAAGCCTGACTCTCCAATCCCCACTCATCGGGCAGCAGCCACTGCAATAGATGGGTGTCTGCTCCTCTGTCAGTTGAAAAGCAGCTGACTGACATTCCGACAGCCTCTTGCAAGCATTCTCTAGTGCACCATTCTCCCTTACACCAGAGATCACTTGTGTGAGGGGGCTGAGAACATCAACCAGTTGCTTCTTGATCAACAGGGGAACAGACCTCTATCACTCAAAGCAGCTGCTGCCTGGTAAGTGGGGACTAAGGGACTTTCACGGTCTCTATGTATGAATGAATACACAGGGATCATGAATATGAATATGAACCAATCATGAATACATAACTCTAGATTAGGCATTGATAACTGCCTTAGTGAATTCTGGCCACTTTTTTTCTGGGCAAAACAACTGTGCACATTTTTTTTTGTACCAGTTAACTCTCACGCTGTAAATAGTTTAAAAACTGTGCAGTTTTCAAAGACCTTCTTCAACTAGAAAAAAATCGCTGAAGTTACTTGTTGCTTCCTTCAAGAAGAAAACTGGTAAGGAATAACACACCTGTTCTGCGGCATATAATGGAATGTGTATGAGATTCCAGACTCAGTCCCTGTCATCCAGTAGAGCTGGGAAAGATCTCTGCCCAAACTGATATTGAAAACCACTGCTGGTCAGAATATAATTAGCTTTGTACAGTCATGTAAAAAAAATTCATTCAATTCAACTCAATGTATTTATTTATTCTATTGCCTCTTTTTCCTGGAGTGAGACCCAAGCTGGTTCACAAAAGGAATTTTAAAAAAAGCCTAACAATCAAATTTTAGAATTAACAGCAGCACATTAAAGCAGCTTAAAATTATTTAAAAGGCATACAAAAGTTTAAAAAGATAAAGCACACATGCCAAAAAGAAGCCTCTCTGCAAGTGATTACATATTGAAAGCCTGCTTCAACAGAAAAGTCTTTGCCTGCTGGTGAAAGGCAAGCAAGGACAAGGTCAGGCTAGCCTCCCACAGAAAGGAATTCCAGAAGGTGGAAGCAGCCACTGAGAAGACTCTCTCTCACATCCTCACCAAGCGAACCTCTGATGATGGAAGACTGTGAGAAAGCCGCCCCCTATAGATGATCCAATGCTACTTGGCACTGGAGGATTAGCGCATACTGGGAACTAGAAATGCTGCAACATTGATTATACCATATAGGGATAATCATACCAATTTTAATTTGCTTCAGTTATTTGTTGCGTTATCACATTTTCTGCTGTAGCCATTCTTCTATACTGACATTATAAAGGCCAGCATGGAGATCGAATAGTAGTAGTAAAGCCAAGTGCAAGCTAACTTTATTAAAAAAAAATTGACACTGCAATTACAATAAGAAGCTTACCTGCATAGCAGCCCGTGAAATTCATGGGCAATTTCATCAGCTAAGTTTAAGCACTGAAATAAAATATAATAGCATTATCAAATGAGTGAATCGATTTATTTTTAATCCATGCCCTTTCAAATGTGTTCATCCTTTGTTCCATTCAATATCATTTCCACATTAGTCTCCAGTAATTACATTTAAAAATCATAGTTAAAAATGTGTATTAAAACATATTGTGCGCACAAAAGATTTTTTTTTTCAGTAAGCATATTGTCTCTGCATTCTGACACAAAATTTGAGCCACGAACAGCATCAGAACATTTGGGAAGTGTGAAAACCAGTGGACAATTAAGTTCTGATCCACCAATTTGTCCAGGACATGTAGATCAGATAAATTAATAATTAGCATTTGCCTAAACAAACAAATCTGGGGATGCACAGGCTGGTATATAAAGAGGTGATCCCCAAGATATATTGTCGGCCGAGGGCATTTAGAAACTTAAATTTCATCATCAGGACATTGAATGGTGCCCAGCAATTAATTCATAATCCGGGTAGCCCCAGATGGACAAATGTAACATCATAACCCAATGCTCACCAGCATCTTAACTGCTCCTTTCTGGATCAACAGCAGCATTACAAGACCTCTAGAAAAGCAACCTCAAGCAGAGCACCGTGACACTGGGCCTTTCCACACTACACTGTTATAGTGCTATTATTCCACTTTCAACATCCTGTGGAATCTTGGGGTTTACAGTTTAGGGAGGGGCATTTAGAATTCCTGGCCAGAGAGCTCTTTGGCCTCAGTAAACGACAAACCCCAAAATTCCACAGGATGTTGAAAGTGGAATAATAGCACTAGAACAGTACAGTGCAGAAAGGCCAAAGCCCATTCTTGCACTGCTATATAGCATTAGTGTTTGAGAAAAAATAATGTTGGTGATCTCAAACATGAAGGGCCAAACTAGAAGTTAGTTGGATAGGCAGCATGCAACTACGCATCAGTTTCCTCAGAAAAAACTTCACCTGGCCAACAACATATGGCAAGATGTGGTTTATCTCTTCCCTCTCAGAAGCACTGATGTGACTCTGCTCCCTTAGTTAGAAAACGTAGATTTAAAAACTTCCAGTTCACATCTATGAGGACTTTTTACCTAAGCATTCCAGTCATGCAAAAGCGAGACAGTTTCCCACCAACCACAGTGGAAATAAGCCTCCCCTCTCCACACTATTTGTTCAAAGTAAGATCCACCCTTCCTGTAATGAGAAGAAGATTTGATACATAGGTCCAAACTGTGTATCAAACAATTGCCTCCTTTGCTCTAGGTTTAAAAAAAAATTAATGAAGGTGTCTGGCCATGCACAAGTATAATTCCTCAGCTTCAAGCAGAACATACTTTAGTTTACACCAGAAAGACACCAGGGACCACAGTTTATTTCACAGAAGAGGAACTAGATACAAACAGGCCCGTGAATCCCCATCCAGTCCTATGACTCTATGATTCTATGGGTAGCTTGATTTATTCCTGATTGCTTTCCGTCTTATGTTGCATAGCAAAAGCAGCTTCCCATGGAAAGCTGATAGACCATAAGAGAAGCACACAGCAGGTGTCAAAAGAAACAAACCCTTGCATTTGAAAATGGCTTTAATTTTCAGCTCAGTTTGAAATGTTGACCTGTAGAGATTACACTTGACTTCACATGCAGGATTGTTTATGCCTATAAGCCCATTTTGAATGGAGGTCTGAATGCTGACTCTTCCCCCTTCCAAATCCTCTCTATTCTGTTTACTCAGTAAGGATTCACTTTCACTTTGAGAGATGACTGCGAAAAATTGATTAAAAGATTCAACTAATTAGTCACATTATTTCATGCTTACTTTAAGTAATTTAATTATGAAATATTATTCAACTCATTAGAATGTTTAAGAAATATTTTTCAGTTAAATTAATGTAAGTGGATTAATTATTTAAACCCAGTTTTGTATCTCTGTTCTCTGGATAAATTTGGAGATCAGAAAGAATATACAGTGTGGGTGTAAATAAATGACAATTGTTTGTTTATTTAACACCAGAGAGATCTATTTGTTAAAATGGAGTCTCCAAAAATACAGATCAGTAATCCACAAAAGCTTTTTATGGTGATAGCATGTCATATTTTCAACAGCTTTTTCAAATCAACTTTCACTTGGTGAAAAGTATATAATGGAGTGCTTGTATTTTCAACAAATTACACTTTCTTTTCTTTCTTTCTTTTTTTTACAACTCATTGGATTATTTTCTGATTCACAGCAACCACTGAGTGCTACCCTCCTGTTTTGCTAGGTAACTTACAAACGTCATAAGCATTTCCAAGGACTGAAGAGAGTGAGTAATCTACATGCTCTTGCATAAAATAACACAATAAAAGCAAATCTTTCACAGCAGACACGTGCATCTTTTGTCAAACCATTGCTACACGACTGACACTGCTCATTAGTTCTGCCTCTAGTAAGTAGCCGGTGTTTGTGTCATGTCTACCAGAAGTCTTTGGAGCCTGAATCAGCTCCGGAAAGGATGGACACTGTCACTTAGCAGTGTCTCAGCTACTCAAAATGAGGATGATGTGGCAGATGTTTCCTTCCCTTGGCAAGTCTTGATCTAGCTTCCATCCTCGTGGGAGGGAAAAGACAAAACACAATGAACCAGACAGCAGAGACTGGTGCTGTAACTTGGGATGCTACATTCAGCCCCCTAATGGCTTAACAACAGTTGGCCCACTCCCCAGTTGACCGGACTCCCCTCCATGCTGCTTCCCTTCTCCACTGATTTCCCACCACTTTTGCCTTCCAGCTGCTTCTGCTGATAGCAATGACGAAAGAACAGTCTGTCTCAAAAAGATCAGAGCCAGGGGTGGGGAAAAAAGCCTTTCTACTCCCACCCAGGAAGGAAACATGGGTGTATGTGTATGTACATGAGGCCTCCATGACTTCAGCCCTCATCAGAAGCAATCCGCATGACTAAAAAGGATGGTGTGTGACCCTGCTGTAACTTCCAGAAATTCATTTGCACCAAATGCACTGGCACAGTTCTTTCCCAGAATAAAACAACAATGTAAGCCAGAGCCCTGATATAACATTGCCCTCTATGGAAAATAATTGCCACCCTCTTTAAGTCTCCTCCTTTATCCATTGCAATAGTGAGGAAGAGGAATGGGACACTGCCAGACTCCCCTCCACTTGCACTGGCAGAGGTTGGGAGACTTCCACTTTGATGAGAGCTCTTCCCTCCACCTTAAAAATGATATGTTTGGTCCTTTCTAGGGCTTCCAGCTCTTTAATTCATCATCATTCCCTCTGATCCTAGGCTACATTTGCTGAAAAGTCTTGGGTGAGGAAGTTGATCAAAAAAGCTTTTTTGGAACAGAAAACACATAATGTCTACCAAATCACATTGAGCTGCATGCTTATTAAAATTTCTCCCCAAATCCTAACCCCAATTTTTTGTGTAAAAAACAAAAAGTTTAGCATAAGGTCAGGACAACAGTTAACTCAACCCCAGACTGTTGCTGTGAGAATACAACACAGATGCAAAGCATGTACTCAGGGAGTATTCAGACTGATTAAAAAAAAAAGATGAGAAAGTCCCACATATTGTTCTGCTCTTTCCAATTTTACTTTGGAGATCCATGAGCTTTCTGTTTATTCCAGAATATTTTCTGTCATCTCCCAATATGATCACAGACTTTTTATACCAGCTCCACAGGTTGGTTTATTTTAACCCAGTTTAAAATCAGAAAGAACAGAAACAAATTCTGGGACTTTTCAGCCAGTCTGGCTGTACCCTCAGAGACATCCAGCAGACGTGAGAACTACATTAACAAACAGGGTATAAGCACTGAAAATTAAGTAAGTCACTAAGTAAATTTAGTAGTCTATTAGAATCCACTAGATTGATATTTACCAACTTTCCATATCCTAGTGCCCTCCAAGTGTGGTGGACAACAACTCTGACCATTCCCACTAACCTGACCACTAGCTAGTAACTCAGTAGATTTGGTAGGATCTGGAAAGCCCCACGTTGGGATAGGTTGCATTAATACAGCCCTCCGTGTATTCTGTTTTTGCATAAGCATTTATCAGACAAGCCTATCTCTTTCCATTCCATATTCCATTCCAAGCGTCACACAGACAGCTGTTTACGTGTAGTATATACTGCAGAGTGCTGATTTTATCTTGTTGCCAAAATATATCTCAATCCTAGTAAAATTCCATTTTTGCATGTTTCATTTCCAAGTTAAACATGTATACGGATCTCACAGAAACCCTAAATTCAGAAGCTGACTGAATGTGCAAAGCACAAAATAAATTTAATTCCATCATAATTAGAGTCAATTATGTAATCCCTACCACTCCGCAAAACATATCATTACACTTCACATAGTTTGTGGTGCTTGTTTCTACAGTGCTAGAACTGTTTTGTAAATGGCACTCTACAGTCTACAGTGCTGGTGGCTATAACACAAGAAAGAAACAACAGTAGTATGCAGACTCTAAGGATTTGTACATGTTCAGTCTATGGGTCTCAATGAAGCTGACCATCTCTGAAGCTACTTCCAGACTGGGAGTTAAGGCTGCAAGCACCAAATAGATTCAACGGCAGAAAAAGCTGAAAGTAAACAGGTCAGAAATGCATTAGCTAAGCCTTAACTTTCAGCCAACATATGCAGCATGCACTTTGCACAGCAGCAGACACAGACTAAATTGGACACTTTCATATTCCATGTATAGTCAGGAATATGATACAATTAGCATTGCATTTGTAGCCCCTCACAGCATTCACCCTGAAGGCTGGAGGTGACATTGACAGAGGAGATTTATGTGTTTACATACACATCAGCACACTTAGGTTTTGGATGTGCAATCTTTAACTTTTTTTTTCCCCAAGGGTATCATTTGAACTACAAGGTCTACCCATGATGAAATGCAAAAAATACTTCCAAAGTAAGGAAACTATGCCAGGCCAAGTGTACATTCCTGACTCCCCCATAGCAAGTCTTAGAGGGTATGTAGAATGGTCATCTGAAATGACATGCTACCTACAAAGAGTAAAGACCACTGTGGTACTTCAAACAGAACATTTTACTAGTTCTACGTGTTATGACTGCAAGCATAGGAGCCCAAATATGCAGAAGGGAAAATAATCTACCTTTTAACATTATAGCTTGGCTAACAGAAATCTGAAATGTAGCCAAAGCAGTGGAGTGGAATGGGTTTAGGTAATAGCAGCCCTGGGGTAGGCAGACTTCAGGTTTGCAAGATCTACTCTGTCATTTACTAGAACCCCAAGGTATTCCAACTGGGTAGTGGTACAAACACCACAAAATTAAAATTTCTGACCCTAGGAATGCTTTTTGAGTGTTGATAATGAACAGAGGTTCACAGTCCTTTCAAACAAAAATCCACTTTTGTTATCCTAAGTATTTTGTTACCAAGAGATGAGATGGGGAAGAAGGATTATTTTCTGGCCAAGGCTGTTGGTCATCAGAAATTCTTTGCAAACTAAGGCCCTTTCCACATGGCGTCACCGAAATGCATTAGCTACAGGTTATATTCATTGCAAGGGCTGCGATTCCACACAATGGTGTAGCCATCCAGTAGCCGTCCCATCCACAAGTATAACTAAAATGTTGTATTTCAACTCCGGAGTTTTCTGGAGTTGAAATACACTTTAGCTATGCTTGTAGATGGGACTGCTATGGAATGACTACTGATGGCTACAATGTTGTGCAGAATTACAGCCCCTGAAATGAATGCATCCCGTAGCTAATGTGTTTCAGTGACACCATACAGAAAGGGCCTAAGGTAGATCCAGAATGTTTTTTTTAATCCCTGCTCCCTGCTCTTTTGCTTTTTTAATACCTGATGCAGTGAAATGTACAGGGCAGAGAAGAAAGGCATCCACATCCTTCTTGAGCTCCTTATGTTGTTGTCATGGTGGTCTCCCCCAGCCTTGAACTACACAAATAAACATGAATAAATTAGAGCAACCTCAAGATAAAAGAAAGGAGGGGCAGGGAGAGAATGACAAGCCAAGGAAGAAACATTAATTAGATTCAAATGGCTTGGTTTGCCTTGTTTGTTAAAAAAGAAATTAATTACCAAAAAATGTAAATTAAGAATAAAAAGCTCTCCACAAGAGGAGCCAAAGGTTTCTTTTCTTCCCCCTTAGAATCCACGACGAGTATCTGAAAGAGGGGATTTTGTCTAATTAAACATTATTTTATGTCATTCTAATTAAGATGACCTCATATTATAATTAGAGATATGCTAAATTACTTGGAAATAATTAGAATGATTGGATACCCACCACGTATGCCAGTTTGGAAGCTTTAGTGCTCATGCTGATTCAGTTCACCTCAGTAAGTTCCAATCAGAGTCTCCCTCTCCCTCTGAATTGTAAGCAGGTATCTGCCTGGGAGAAGAGGGACATCTCACCCGTGTCAAATGATGTCACTCCACCACTCCTCATTAGTTTTATATTTGCAAGACACAGCGCAATACAAGATTATGTAATACCCTGGCAGCGTAAGTGCATGGTAGGTATCCAGTCTGAAGCCATGCACTTTCCACAACAACACTATTCACACACACCAAAAGTTGTTGTTGTTGTTGTTGTTGTTTTGACTAATCCTCTGGGAATTAACTTGATGAGCACACTATGGTGAAGAAGAGACCCAAAGCAGAAATATGCCATGCAGGTTGTCTTGACTTTTTGATCCCTAACAGGTTGTGTCAACATTATCCAAAACCCAGGATCCAAACTCAATTGCCAAATAACAGGGCAATGCAATAAAAAGTCAGCCATGGCACAGTTCAAATACCAAATGATGGCCTGGGACCTACAACACATCACACTGTGGCAAACTCAGGGAACTTGCAGCCCTTGAGATGTAGAACTACATTTCCCATCAGCCTCGTCCATCCTGGTCACTGAAGAGGAACCTGAGGAGTAATGGCTCATCAGCATCAGAAGTTGGTCCCTACTAAGCCCCACTGAAATCAAGATGACTTGAGTTGGTTACAAGGCACCATCAAACTAAATATAAGGCAAGTAATACATTTTGCTTTACTTTTTCTTTTGCAAAAAGAAACTGATGATAGCATCTTAGATCAGAACCACAGCTGTGGAATAAAGGTGTCTTAATTCTATCAACCTCTATCTCAGGCTGGCAGCATGGGCATATTCCTAGCCTCAACCCTGACCATGGATGACCAGGTTTCAACAGTGGCCAGGACTCCATTTGCACACTTAAACTAGTGTGCCAGCTGTGCCCATTCCTGCAAATGTCAAATCTGACTACAGCGACACAAGCCCTGGTTTCATCCCATTTGGATTACTGCAATACAGTCTCACAGTCTGAAGAGTGTTTGGCAGATCAAATACTAATGCCAAATCTAGCAAGCAGACCATTCATGGTGGTGGCTTCAAAATGATGGAACTCGGTCAAAAATCCTGAATATTCACCAAAGGCTGAGCTTTGGACATATCTCAGAAGTGTTGTAATATGTTTGGCAGGAGGAAAGGTGGGCAACTTCCTTGGGTCAGTGTACTGAACTTCCCAGAACTCACTGTAGGCCAAACCACTACTAGATTTCACATTACCCCTGAATTTGCTGTCAACAAAATTCACTAGCAACTGTGATGGATCTCTATGGTACTGGAGGGTGCCACAACATCTTCCAGTCCTACACCATAAATTCCAAAAAGACCACAAGGCAGAGCATCTCCTTCCCTTTCTGAAGCAACAGGAAGAAAAGAGAGAAAACCTCTTCATTTTCACTGACGCAGAGAGTGGCAGGAGAGGGCACCAATTCAACAACAAAAATTGCTGAGAGAGAGAGAGTATATAATGAGCAACAAATTTAATAGTAATCTATGTAATGACCTCAAATTAAGTATATTTATATACTAGGAGATGTTTGCAACAAGGGCTAGAACCAATTTTTAATTAGTTGTAGTTATTCTTTTTTGTTTAGTTAAGTTTTGTTAGTTCAGTTTAAAAATGTTTTGATTAGTGTCGAATTACCTTAGACTTATGTGTCATTTTGAATATTGTTATGTTTTTTCTTTTTTCTTTGCTGTATTGTTTTGGTTGGTGTTGGTATTTTTGTTTTTATGTTTAAATTTTTAATTAAAAAAAAGTAAAAATTGCCATGGAAGCAAAAAATGTATAAGAGCCCCACTGGTTCTGTAAGTTGCCCGTGGCCAATATTTGAGCTAGTTATAAATGATATAGATCAGTGGTTCTCAACCTGTGGGTCCCCAGATGTTTTTGGACTTCAGCTCCCAGAAGCCCCAGCCACTATGGTCAATGCTCAGGGCTTCTGGGAGCTGAAGTCCAAAAACATCTGGGGACCCACAGGTTGAGAACCACTGATATAGATGAAGGATTGCTAATATTTGTTATGCTTTCATTAAGCAGTGAATGGATCTTTTTATTTTATTTTAGGAACTTTATAAATATATAGGCCAGCATTCTACATAACTTACTTTCTTAAATTTAGCTAAGAACCCTCTCTTGGCCTGACATGCACAAACTTGATGGGAATGTCATTCATCCATGCTCCAATCACCAGCAGAAAGGGCCTTCTTCTCCCCATGCAGCTGACGCCTGGTAAACTTGGTTTGGGAGGCATTACAATTGAGGCCATAGCGGCACAATTATGATTAAGTAGTAATCATCAATATGGAACAGTCAACTACATTTACTCATCCATAACTGTTCCATATTCACAATCACTACCTAGGCCATTTCCGCACGAGACTGTTATAGCGCTATTATTCCACTTGCAACATTCTATGGAATCCTGGGGTTTGCGGTTTCGGGCGAAACTTCAAACTCCAGGATTCCATAGAATGTTGCAAATGGAATAATAGCGCTACAACAGTCTAGTGTGGAAACGGCCCTAGTCCTGACTGTGACATTATTGCCATTATTCCCCCAACAACCTACTTTACCATCAGCTGCAGAGGAAGAAAGAGGTTCGTTCTGCTGGTGATCAGAGCATAAGTGAACAACATCACCATCCAACTGGGGGTGCGGGTCAGGTCAGGAAAGGTTAGTTAAGTTATTTACAAACTTAGTACACTTAACTAAGGAGCTGCTGTAGAATACCAGCCATATTTTACACCTTTTCAGTGTATTGCCATGTGATATCCTTTCCTCAACTTTTGCAACAGGACTGTGCTATACAACATACAGAACAGATTAACACTGTAAGACTCATGCTCTACCATCGGTAGTAAGGGTGTGGAACATGGTGATAGGATTCAGTTTTTCCTTTATCTGTCATGCATACGTTAGAAAACTCGCAGCTTTTCCAGACACACAGCTGTACCTTTGGGTCATAGCTCCTGGCTTCTCCCCAGCTCCATACTACTACTCAAAATGATGACTGCATGCTCAGTCATGTGTGCACTCTCCATAGGAGCTGGCGGCGCATCACCAGTGTTATAACTGCAGCCCAAAATAATGGACATGGATGAGTCCCCAGAGAAATATTAGAACGAATGCAGCAATCATTAGTATTATGGTTTTATTCATCCAAGTGGCTAGGGACACATCCAAAAGGCATGCTTAATTAGAAGATCATATAAATGCTAATTCTTTATGGCAACACGGGCATGGGACTGGATAAGGAAATTTTGATAGCAAAAAAGTTACAAGGAACAATTGTGCAGGTTATGGAGGGCTCTCCGTCTGACTCAGGAGCATATTAACTCCTACATGGATCAGGCCTCTGGCTGATGCAAAGGGACACAAAGAGTTTAACAACATTCCAGGGTTCGCACAGCTCTTAAACAGCTCATGTTTAGTTAATCAAATAAGAAGCACACAAGAACCAATCATGTGTTCCTCTAGCATGTCTACTTTGGTTGTCTATTTGTGTGTTTGTCCTCTGCTGTCTTCCCTGAGTATACACTCTCCCCTCTGAAAGTCCAGATTCTGTGTTATAAATTTAATTGAAGAGATTTGCAGAAAACAGCCAATTAGGCAGATGTTATTCATCATAGTCGCTTTCTGACTTGGTATAAAAAATTGCTTCTCTGCTTTTCCACATTTCCACTACCTGCTTGGAGAATGCCATATACAAATTTTGGCCAAACAAAGCATGGAGGAGGACATATGCTTTGTCCCTCCTCTCCTTGGTATCCATCCCCATGTTGATAAGTGAGATTTAGACAGGAAATGTAACTGCATTCAGCTGAACACATTTAAGAGTACTCATGTATTTTGCACCTCTCCATCTGTCTTCTATGCTTACATTTACTGAATGCCTGAATGTATTGTTGGTGCCTTCAAGCTGACTCCAACTCTGACATATGGTAACCCTATCATAGGGTTTTATTGGCAAAACTTATTTAGACAGGTTTTCCCATTGCCTTCCTCTAAGAGAGAGTGCGACTTGTCCAAGGTCACTCAGTGGTTTCCATGGCTAAGTAGGAATTCAAATCCTGGTCTCCTAGAGTCCTAGTCCAGCACTTAGACAATTACAGCACACTGGCTGAATATGGCATTAATACTTCATGCAAGTCAAAGCCAGCTAAGTCCACAAGCTGCTCCACCTTGATTTACTAACATGTTTCTAGCTCCACAAGCAGTAAAGATGTAGGACCTGATTTTTATATCTTTATAATGGCTGAGATCCTCCATTAGGAGACATTGCTGCAAGACAGCTATACAGTTGACCTTCCACTTTTGCGGAGGTTAGGGAAGCAAGACCCCTGCAAAGGTTGAAAGACCGCAAATATAAATAAAAATCATGAACACTTTTTTTTTAACCTGAGAGAACACTTCTCTAGGAATCTCTATGTCCTCCAGGAGATACTATGGTCAACCTCCAATGGAAGCTGACCATAGAATCAAACTAGAGGACATAGACATTCCTAAAGAGAACATATCAAGCAATCAGTCAATCATCAAATCCACAAGAGGGAAACCAGCAAATGTGGAAGGTCAGCTGTAATAGCCTGCTGTCCCATCCCTCCAACCCATCTTTTCTCAACCATAGACCCCTGAATCTGACCATTTCCTGGTTGTTTCAGTGGGGGCAGCAGACAAACAACCAGCATTTGTCATACAGCTGCACATGTATGCAGCAACAAGCATCGGCAGGGACCTTTGGAGATTCTCTGCAGATGGTATCATTGCTCTGAGTCCAGCTATTGAGAAATAGCTGAATGCCTGTCTGCTACTCCTCTCTACTTTTCACTGACCAGAAAATGGCTGGGTTTGGAAGCATGAAGCTGAGAAAAAGTGGGTTGGAAGGATTTTAGTCATTGCCTGGTCAGAAGTGAATTCTAACCTCCACAACAACCAAAAAAGGGAATTACGATGGTGTTAAGTCCAACTTACATCATTGTTATTCACCAATAGGATGCCAGCCTATATATACATTCTCTCTTTCCTCCAATGAGCTCAATGTAGTATACACAGCTCTCCTCCTCCCCACTTCACCAGAACCCAGTGAACAGGTGAGGCTGAGAGTGAATGTCACTTGTCTGAGGTCAGCCTGCAAGTTTCATGTGGCAAGACATGCACCTCATCTTGAGGCCTAGGAGACTTAATCAGCTAGGGTTGCTGAATGTGTGACTGCTGTGTCTCCAATTTCACAGATTTAGATGTACCACCAGAAATATTTTTTGAAACTACTGCCTTGTGAACTGGGACACAGTTCTCTCTCCCAGGAGTCTTCACTTTCCATACAGTTGAGTTTCACACACACACACAGAGAGAGAGTTGGGTATTTTATGACAGTAACTAATATGAGTCCCATCCTGTGGTGACATTTGTACCCATGAATAATCATGGCATAAAGCAGGGAGGGGTGACAATTAGTATTTCACTTTGCCAGAGGGATGTATTTAAGGGGGAAACCGTCTTTTAGTTAGGAGCAGCTGATATTTGTCAGCTGGAGGATGGGGCTAATTAAATGCATCAGGCGATGGTGACAAGAAGCTGAAAAACAGTCTGACAGTTCCAAAATGACTTCTAGCACATGATTAAATATAAGAGGTTTTATTAATATACACACATGCGCACGCACGCACAATGCAAACAAACACACACAGGTGTGCCCCTCGTTTGCTAAGTACCTCCTGTGCCTTCTTGTTGTTATTGTTGTTCTGGTGCTTAAACAGGTGCAGCGCAGATTCTCCCCACTCAGCTATAGACTCGGCTTCCATGGCAGCACATTGGTTGCTTAGTGGGTGGTTGCCATGAAGGTGCTGCATTACGGAGAGAAAAAGGGAGAGGAAGCAGGGAAGGCCTCCGACAGGTGTGTCTTTGCCTACACTCACAAATATCGGCGGGAGGAAGGGACAGAGGGAAGGAGAAAAGGAGCTGGAGGAAAGGAAATAGTTCAGCCAGGTGGGGGGAGTAAATAAAACCTCACCCAAGATGATAAAAATATATCTTCCCCTCTGTTCATTGGCATAGCGGCCACTGCTGTACAGTGGATGGAGCACTACCAAAATGATCTTCAGGAAGATAACATTCATCATGGCCAGAAAAACAAAAAAAAGCTTTTTTAAAAAAAGAATGAGGTTGTGATCCTAAACATGCTTATTAGGACAGTCTTCCCATAACCTGGCTCCCTCCAGATGTGCTGGACTACAAAGCCCACAGCTGAAAGCTAAGCCAGCTACACAGCACCTCAGAAGAATGAAGGCAGTTGCAGTCCAACACACATGGAAAGAGCTGGGTTATGGGAAGACTGTACTAATAAGCAGCTTTAGAATCAGCACCTCATTTTTTTAGGTGCTAGGTTAGGGATGGAAATACTAACGGGACTGAAGAATACACCTAACAGTATAACAAGATTATTATAAAGAAATAAACTCCCTTCTTATCATTCCTAGTATATTGTGGATATATTGTGGCTATGCTTTTGTGGGAGTAAAACAGCCTATGGGGAAACTTGAACCATGAAAGATTGGATCTCTAGGTTATACAGCACGTATAATCTGTGGGTGTGGGAGTGAATTTCATTAGAACTGGATCAAAAGTTTGATGGCTTCTGCACAGGAAATAAGAAAACTTGCTCCCACAATATCTGTCTGAAAAATTGATTGCTTCTTCCAGGCTGCTTGGTCCCTCTTTCCAACAGCAGAGCACTTATCTCCCCCTTGTTTGTTTTTTACGCCGTCCTCCCCCAGCCATATCTAGGATGCCCCACTACCATCCACATAGGAAACTCTAGTTCACTGTTAGTGCTTGATGCACCTAGTGCCAGTAATAGCACTAAAAAGAAAGGCATTTCTAGTTGTCTGGAAAGACTTTTCAGTCCCCTAGAAGACAAGCAAAGGAACAAATGGCTATTCCATGCTGCTAGGTGGAATGGTCATCTGGAACAATATTAATGGTGGTTCAGTTTTAATAATACTCAGATATTGAAATATTAACTGAGATAGTTTGGATTCCCCTGCTTAAGTCACAAAGCGAACTGCACATACATATTTGGAATAATTAGTTCCATATTACAATTCTTTTCAGCTTTCTCAAAGCAAAAAGATGTGTTTTCTCTATGTAATAAAGAGAAGCACACTTTCCCTCTACATATCCAGAGAGAGTAAGAGAGAGAGAGAGACTGAGCAAGGAATGGAGTATTCTGAAGCACCTGTAGTACATTGTTATATTTATAGCCTGCCTGGTGCAAGTGTTTTCAAAAGAAAAATGATTTCCATATACAGCACCTATTGTTCCTTCCTATTATTCATATTCTAGAAAGAAAGATCTGTTGCAGCCTATTTCCCCCACCCCTTTCCCCTTCGTTGATGGGGAAAGAAATAAATTTCATCATTCTCTACGGACAGTATTAGCAGGCTTGAACGAGCCTCACAAAAGAAATTGCAAATTAGCAGAAGAAACTCAGACAGAGGCCATTTCCACACTACGCTCTTATAGCACAATTATTCCACTTTCAACATCCCATGGAATCCTGGAGTTTGCAGTTTAGGGAGGGGCCGCCTGATTTTCAGGGTACAAATGCCCCTGATCTCAGGATGCCCAGTGCAGTCTCTTGAAGGTCTACCCATCACTCTGTCCGTCTAGCTTCTGAATGAGAACTGCCCTTAGGTCCTACCTAAGCCAAAATACATTTCTGCTCTTCACTACTCTTCTGGACTGGTAATTATAAATCCTCCAAACCCCTCAGCCTCTCTATAATTTTTCCTCCCTTTCTCTTTCAGTTAGCTCTTGTGTGAATGTGTGATTGTATCTTGTGTGCATGCATGAGCAAATTCCCCCCAATAAAAACACATTTTTAGCTTACTTTTAATCTTTGGCTGGTTCTTTTCCTGCATGTGCCTGTAAACGCTGGTAGGAAAGATCTCACTAAGTTGCCCCCCTCACAGCCTCTTGATTTTGAGCTAATTAATTCCCCATTTTTTCAAGGAGGCACCAGCACTGCAGGTGCCTTGTGGCACCTACATTTTGGGGTAACACAGGTGCCAAACAAAAAAAATACTTTATGTTGTCCTCCCCCTATAAGGACCTAACCTTTCCTGAATGAGAATTTCTTTCAGCCACGGTCCGATTTAAAAAATGGGT
This sequence comes from Iguana delicatissima, assembly GCA_948472985.1. Taxonomy (NCBI): domain Eukaryota; kingdom Metazoa; phylum Chordata; class Lepidosauria; order Squamata; family Iguanidae; genus Iguana; species Iguana delicatissima. Next base: position 159,529 of record CAOKZL010001242.1, read on the forward strand.
TGGGGTTGGGGCACCCCGGCAATTGCAGGGCAACATGGGACCAGCCAAAGGGTCAAATGCAGCCCAAGGGTGTCACCATTCCCACCTCTGAAAGCAAACATGCAAGGAGAGGAGTGCTTAGCCCTACTACCACCTTGTATCTACACGTCTGCTGAAAAAGAGGGCTCTTCTACGGGTGATAGCTCTAAGCACAATGGGCCATGCTGATCCACAGTAGGGACGGAAAGGATATTTGAAAATATGCTTAAAAATGACTGAAAAACATGTCTAGCCAGTCTCAGGAAAAGGAAAATCCTGGACTGGTGAGATTCTTCACTGTTCAGTACTTATTCTGTGTAACGTTCACATCTTTTCTTTTCTTTTTGGCACATGAAACAGTACACTATTTCCTGAACCTAAAGTAATACTTCTGCACAGAAAATCTTTTGTTTCCTGCACAGAAAATGTATTTTCTATGTTGTTTTTTTTAAAAAAGGAGCAAATTTTTCACAGAATGAGACCCAGGCCTCAAATAGTCTAGGAAAACTGCTCAGCTTTTGAAGACTTTCTTGCATGTGGGGAGAAAATGGCTAAAATGGCTTCCTTTGAGAACTATTTTAGCAAAGAACTACATCACTTAATCCCTCAACAGAGGAGATTTTCCTCTTCAGACTGTCACTCTCCGTATTAGGAAAGCAACGGCAGAGGGGGCAGAGCTCACACATTTCCCCTCCTTACACCTTTGCTTGAATTGCATTAAAAATGCCCGAATATGGCTTCAGAAGCAGCCCACTGGGTGACCTTGGGAGCATCACACACTCTCAGCCCCAGAAAAACCTTAGTGTCACTGTAAGGCACACAACAACAGCAAAGCTTTGTCAGGCAAACCAGTTGTCACACTGCAACCATCTGCAGCAAAGCCTTGATGATCCCTTCTGCCTTACAAAGCACTTTTGGGGCAGGGAGCAAAAACAAGGGTCGGGGAGAAGGAAGTGCTTATCCCCTCCTCACTCAATAACTCTTTCCATTAAGCATTCCACCAGCAGCTGTCAGAAAGTGGACTCTGTCTATAATGCTGGAACAGCCATGACAAAGGGGAAGAAAACGAGCCTGTTTCTTTCTGGCTGGCTGGAGCCACGCAACAGCTAAAGAAGTTCCTTAGGTTTCCCTTGCTGTTATGCTGTAGCTCCTCTTGCAGCCCAAGGCTACAGGAGATTACTATTCTATAGGTTAGATTTTGTTCAAGATAGCAACAAGTACTGATTAACAGTAAAAGAGTTTGGGCAACTGACCACATTATCTTCAGGGTTGTGCAATTTCCTTCACTGTTGTGCAACTGCTTGCATAAGATGCACTGGATAAACAAGGCGGGAAGCATGAAGAACATCCTGCATGGTTGCACAGCATTACCACAGGTAACATAGCATCGGTCCCTTGTACTTTTAGCACAGACATAAAAAACACTGCTTTTGAGAAATGTGGAAAAGTCTTATTAAAATTGTAGGCATTTCAGCTTGATAATGAATGATCTGTTTTTCAAGTATCAAGTATTAGTCACTGCACGAAACTGACTCTGTGTAAAATAAAATTAAATGTAAGAGCTAGCATCACATACCCACCAACTGTCCTGATTCTGCAAGGACAATCCCAATTACTCCTCGTCATCACATTTTTTTTTAGTTTCTGTCTCCTCATCTCACTTTCCCCCTTTGTCCTCAGCTTACTTTGTTTGCTGCAAACGAATTTCAAAGTGCAAAATCGTGCCCTTCCCAGTAGGCTTAGGCAAAAGCTAACTGCCGCAGCCTCTCCTAGCTTGTGTGTTCTTCCTCATTAATAACCATTGCCATATTGATCATGCTCGGAGGTTGTTTGGCCACATATATCCCTGGTTTCATCTGTAAAATGCTGGAGGGTATGGCATCAGGCCCAAGGTTTATGCAGCTCAGCAACATATACTGGTTTCTCTTGGCGATCAGTCAAGCCTTTGTGGGTGGAATCCTGCAACAAGTAGAAGACAATAGCTCCAGTGTTACAATGAAGTCAGGGCTTGCAAGGTTAAGAACCCTGGACATTTGATCACCAGGGACTATGATATTAACATCCACCACCACCTCTTCCAGTGTTCTCTGAATGTAGCTGAACAGCAGCTGGAGAAGGGATGGATTTTCCTAGTCTAATGGTTTTAGACTAACTTTTGGTCTTTCTGTGTGAAGGAGTTGCTACTGAGACTATCCTAGTGAGGGCCTGCACTTCAAATTTTCCCACTAAAGCACTGAACAGGCCTCTTCCACAGTTGTACCTCCTTCCAAAGCAAATTGCTTCTAAAACTGGAAGTTAAAATCCTCTCATGAGCTGCAGAACCAATAAAATTTAAAAGGCACAGAAATTCCCCACAGTATGACAAGGTAGGAGGGGTAGAGGGAAGAAATCCATTTGAGAAAGCCAAAGTGAAAAGATGAGTTATTGTTTGTGTGTATATGGGTATGTGTTTAATAAGCATTTGAACACCACCAAGAAGAGATTCACGGTCAGTGAAAAAGAGACACCAAAAAGAACCCACAAATTCTCATGCCTGCAAAGAGCAATTCTCATGCAAGGCAGCTTCCATCTTGACAAATACATCAAAAACTGTGTCATTAACCTCTCTAGAGACAGAGACAGATGACTACACAGCCAAAGGTAAAGAGTTACCACATTCCATAACAATAGCAGCTTCATCCATATGAGAATCACGCAAGTAGCTTCCACCAACCTATTACTGTTGCATTTCACGCAAGAATCACTGAAATGACATGCTCACAGTACACAAAAGAGGGGAATGAAACTCATGATGTTCTTTTCTACATTATCAATTAATGTATATCATTCCTTGTCTGAATGAGTAGCTAATACACCCATATTCATCCACTCACCCCCCTCCCATCTCTCTCTCTCTCTCTGACACACAGAAGCACACACAGAGGGAAAGGTAAATTTATTTGGATCTTGGATTCTGGCTTTTAACTGTTTCCTTTTTATACTCTTCTTAATCGTAGTTCTGCAGAGAATGCAAGGACCAAAACTGTAACATGTTTCCTGTAGAGATGGTAAGAACATAGATATAATACCTGCACAGAATTTACCATATTTTGGAGTCCTCATATACAAAAGCAGCCCCTCCTTTACATTTTTACCGTATTCATTGCTATAACAAGGGTGTCTGGTATACATGCAATAACCTGCAAGGATTGTAGCTCTACCTTTAATTCAAAAACAAGCACATAAACCAAAAACACTCTCACACAAAGCCCTATTTACTGTGGTAAGAACAAAAAGAAACAGAGGCATACACTTTAGGAGCCCTGGTGGCGCAGTGGTTAAATGCCAGTACTGCAACCACAAGGTTGTGAGTTCGATCCTGCCAGGCTCCAAGGTTGACTCAGCCTTCCATCCTTTTGCAGGTCGGTAAAATGAGTACCCAGCTTGTTGGGGGCAATTAGCTAAAAACACATTGTAAACCGCTTAGATAACGCTAGTTGATAGGCGGTATAGAAATAAATGCTACTGCTATTTAGTGACAAAACCACATTGTGTTATTTGCTATAAACAGATGTCAGTTGGTCACAAAGGATTTTTGGGTTTGGTTTTTAATTAAAATCAGGGCCAGCCCAAGACATTTTGCAGTCTGAAGCAGAAAAGCAAATGAATGGCACCTGAGTCAAGGTGCATAGCACCCAAAGCAAGCCAAGTTACCCTGCAACACGAGGTAGAAAATCTCACAAGCACTTCTCATCCCCAGCAGTCAAAATACAATTAAAATAAAATAAATAACTAAACATTTGTTACTTTTTCATGATATCATGACATCTGAATAGAATGAGAGCTTGGAAACATTGCTGTTTTGGACTACAGCTCCCAGAAGCACCATGCCCATTGAGAGGCTCTGTGAATTAGAACCCTGAAGAAGTAACTTTTCCAAACTTGAACAGATTGACAATTAGGGGTGTCAGCAATGTGAGTCGTCTCTCTATGGCCATTTCTGCACTAGACTGTTACAGTGCTATTATAGTGCCTTGAGGCCCCTCCCTAAACTGCAAAGCCCAGGATTCCATAGGATGTTGAAAGTAGAATAAGAGTGCTATAACAGTCTAGTATGGAAATGGCCTATGTGTAGTCTGTTTCTTCTCCTTTGAGGAAGAGAAGGAAAACTGCCCCTTGGGAGCCAGTGCAGTATAGTGATTTGAGTATCAGCCTACAATTGTGGAAACCAGGGTTTGAATCCCTGCCTGGCCATGGAAACCCACTGGGTGATTTTGTGCAGATCATACAGTGTCAGCCTCAGAAGAAAGCATTTTTTTTTACATATTACATAGTACACAGTACATATTATTCACTTGTTCCAAGATAAAGATAAATGTTGGGATTTTTAAAAATAGATTTTTTAAAAAGTACACATAGGCACAGTGGACTAGCAGCTTCAATGAACCTATGTGGCAGACCATCTGAACAGCTGCAATCTTAAACTCACATACTAGGGAGCAAATCCCACTGAACTTGACAGAACTTAATTCTAAATGGACATACACAGAAGAGCACTGTTGCTGTTCAAGGAAAAGCGATGCGTGCATGATAAGAAATATCATCTGGAACAAGACTGGACCCTGCTTTTCTTTATGCTGTAGGAGCAGTCTCAGTACTAGTATGCAGAGTGAGGCAACTGCCTCAGGTAGCAAGTGCTGGGCCTTGCACTGTCAAGTCCAGTCTGCCAGTTTTCTCAGGTTCCCAGCTATACCCTTCTCTTGAAAGAGAGAGCTGTGTGTTACACAAAGGCTGTCCTGCACTCCTAGCCTGCTTCTCTCAGGGGCGGTAGAGGACATTCTACCATCGCCAAGTGCTGAAGGGCAGATCCAACCACCAATTCACTTCTCTTCTGCATGTCAACTGGAAGAGAGGGGTTCTCATCTTGTCCCTTTCCAGCAGATAACAAAATGTCTTAGGCGAGGCCTGTCCAGCTGCAAGACCTGTCTCTTCCTCAGTGAGAAGCACCGCAGCAAATACAGTAAATGAGCTTAAGGCGTGTGGGATCTTCTCCTGAGCATGTTCTTGTCTCCTCTTTGGAACCTGACCAATAAGAAGACACACTGTGACTCCCAAAAACATATCAAGTGCTCAGCTTAGGAAGCCCACATCTCAAAAGAATTAGTGATTCTATAAATGAGGGATAGGCAACTGTGAAGGTGAAGGGGAATACTTCCTCTCCCTCACAGCATACAAACATATACCCCAAAAGGTCAATTCCAGCATAAATGGAAATGATGGAACAACCAGTTCTGGGATTCAGCTAAAAAAAGACAGCTTAATTTAAGTTTTAGGGAGCATCAGGGGGATCTCAGGACCGTAAAACAAGGTGCTAGGGACCATGTGTAACCCACAGGCTGCACTGTTGCCAACCTTGTTATAAATGCACAGGAATATTCTACTTGGTTGCATTATATTTTTAGGCCAGCTCACCAAAGCACAATAAGAAGGTTATTAGGGAAGTTTATTGCATTGAAGAGATGTGAGTAAATATGTCTGTGTTTGCTTTCTTCTTTCAGGAATCTCTCACTGAGATTATTGGGGGCTGCTAATAAGATCCTCAAAAAGGGAAGGCACTTTCTCTTTTAGGCCCATAAGGTCCTCAATATGCCACACTGAGCAAGTCTGTAGGATTGTAGTCTGTTGATTTAGGTTGTTTTCTCACCCTGTGCCAGAACTCTGGATAAGCTACAATTTAAAAAGGAAACATACAAAATCATTCCCTCAGCTGTAGCTTTTTCCCATCATTGTTGTTGTTCTGTGCCTTCAAGTTGTCTCCTACTTGAGCAGACCCTAAGGTAAACCTATCACAGGGTTTTCTGGGGCTGAGAGTGTGTGATGTGCCTAAGGTCATCCAGTGGGTTTTCATGGTCAACCGAGGAATCAAACTCTGGTCTCCCAGGTTGCAGTCCAATTCTCAAATCACTACACCATGCTGGCTGCAAAAGCCATTACTGATAGTAGACTATTCCCCCTTGTGTCCTGCCTTTCAAGGCTCTCGTGGTCTGGAACGATTTCTCAGACCTGGTTATAATATACCCTTATCTTACATTACGTTCTCTCACAATCTTCCTCCACAGCAAATTAGTCTGAGAGCAAATAACTTGCCAGAGCCATCCTGTGAGTATCCCATATCTAAGAAGTGTTTTGATCCTGAGACCTCTCCTGTCCAAAATCACTTGGTCCAAGAAGGACTTCCTTCTGTCATTTCCTGCAGCTGCTGAATACACCGTCACTTTCACCTGATTTACAGGCTTAGGCCCAGAACTTTTCTTTTTCCTTAGGGGCAACCACCACACCTGCAGAATGGAGATAACAACACTTAGCTTACCTATCTCTGTGGGATGTTATGAGTCTTAATTAATGTGCACAAAAAGAACTTTGAAATCCACAAATGAGGAGTGCAAAAATTATCATTTTATATTTCAATTTCACTCTTTAATTAACACACTGCCAAACACATTTTCCAAACCACTAACCTGCCTAACACGAAAATTTTAAAAATAACCAAAGTGAAGATTTTTTTTAATGTGCAAAAAACAATGAGACCATCAATCAGTCTGACTCCCTGCTCAAGGAGAACAAAGCCTTGGGAGACAATGCATAGTTTTGCTTTGTTCTTTTCATCTCGGCCCTATTTTATTACTTTCCATTAAGGCAATTCATTCACTGGTTATGGAATGCTACTACTGATTTAGTAAGCACTCAACACATTGAATGGCATTTCTAATAGGGGACACTTTGGTGAAGGCTCAGCAAAAGTCAATTGATGCCTGCCACAAGTTTCTGCATAACTTCAGTCACATTTACATGAATTAACATGTGACTGAGAGCATTTTTTTTAAAAAAAACATTTCTATTAAACACAAAATTTAACTATATTTCAAAAATCCTAAGGGAATAGAAAAACACACCAAAACCAACCAACAAACAAACCAGGGAAGCAACTGCCTAAACCGAACACACAAACAACTACCTAACCTAAAACATAAAAAAATTAAACTAAGGTGGGGACAAAAGAATAAACATTTGACTTCCATCCTCTCAACTGATAGTTACAAAGTAAAATACTATATCCACTTCTTCAGTATTATATATATATCTAAGACATACTTCTACTACTACTAATCTTCAAATCCCAGAACTGATATAGTCTCCCCCAATATAGTCTCCAATATGCAATAATCTTATTCCATTCTTCCTTGAACCTATTCATTGGTGGTTGTGACCAGGTCTGTGCGTCTCTCTCTGACTGGTATGGCAGCTTCCCCAGTCTGCTAAAGTGTTCTGTTACTTCACTCAGCAATGCCTTCCAGTTTAAATCACCACCTTTGAGAGGAAAAAGGGTGAAGCCTTTCAATAGTTATTTAGAATCCTTTTATAGTTCTAATACTGTATTTACCTGGTGTTGCCTGGAGTTTTTATTTTCCTCTTAAGAACTCACCAAACTGTCTTTCTCTCCTGTAACTTTGCTCCATATTTCCCAATGCAATCTGTATTCAGAGTTATTTACATACATTGTTTGGGTTCCTGAGGGAGTATACTATCTTCCTCCTTGCTGCTAGCCTTTCCATAGCAACAGGCCTATTCCAGTGCCTGTAAATTTTCCCCATAGTCTCCAATCCAATCTTTATTCAGAGTTGTTAACATTCAGAGGTTGGGTTCCTGAGGGAATACACTGTCCTCCTCTTTGCTGCTAGACCTCACTTTCATAGCAGCCAGCCTATTTCAGTACCTGTAACTTTTTCCCATATTCCCTACTCCTATCTGTGTTGTCTGGCGATGTTGATGTACTAGCTTTTTATTTTTTTTATTTCTTTTATTTATTTATTTTGCTTTTGTTGAATTTGTGCAATGACTTTATATTTTTCTGGAAGCATTTTTTGTTTTGAATTTCAACTTTGAGATTCCTCGCATATGGAACCCATACAATTTACTGTGTGAGGCGAGAAGACCTTGTAACTATGTTGATATCTCACATATGCTTCCCAAATGTTTTCCGGCATCCTAACTGATAGTAGGCCTCATCTCCATAGCAACCAGTGAGCTCTCAAGAGCTCTCTGGCTGAGAATTCTAAAGGCCCCTCCCTAAACTGCCTACCCCAGGATTCCATAGAATCTTCACAGCCAGCCAATCGTATGAGGTCTTCTCACCTCACACAGCCAGTCATACGAGGTCTTCGCCTGTCTGATGCAGACAAACAGACAAACTCACAAACTTTGACTTTTATACAGTAGAAGATGGTAGCATGGTTCTGTTTGGCTATAACTACTGTATATAATTCAGCTGAGTCAGAATTTATAAAAATATACTATAATCTTTATCAGAATAACAAACCGAACAAAGGATTGGATTTCATACGTATGTCAAAGCTCAAACAGATCTTCAAAATTTGTTTAAACAGTTTTCTTATATCCTTACACCAGTATATAAGCACAGATATCACAGACAGCCCTTTGGCTACCCTTTCACCCAAAGGTTCAGTTTCCAAATCTAGGTCATATTTTCTGACCAGAGTCAAAAATGGTTTGATTTCTTTTCTGCCTCTTTCTCTAGGCTTCCCTGAGAAAACAAATCCTCCCACTCAGACAGCACCCATGGCTGACTGAGGAACTTTATTCCACAGTTCTGTCTGGGTGAAGGACTCACTGAAGGACTGACAAAACCAATCAGTGTGCCTTTTATATATAAATTCTCCTCTCAAGCCCCCAGCCCTTCCTCTACACTAATGGGCTAGATTTCTCTCTTGAGTAGCTATTCTGGTTGCCTGGCAACCTGTTGCTGGAGCTGCTTTATCACTCAGGATAGCCACACCCCCAGACTCCATCACAGTGGTTCTTTAATCAAAATAGTTTATACATTTCCGCCTGATCATACAATTTCATCAACCAATCTTCTTCAGATGGAATATCTGAACTTTTCCACCTCTGAGCAAAAAGCAGTCTGGCAGTCATAGTAATACACTGAATAATTATTCCAAAATTCTTATATATCTGATCATCCATCAGCAGTCGCATAGGGACGGGGGCGGCAATAGGAGCAGTTCGCCCCCAGCAGCGATGTGTTTTGGGGTGTCCCAGCTCGTAGCCATACCCCCACACACAGTGGCCATGCCCCCACACTGTAGCCCCGCTCCTCCCACCCCCCCTCCACGCACTCCAAGCTCCGCCGCTATCCATCAGACCAAGCAGAAAGAACTCAGGTTTCATTTGAATTTTCAACTTCAAAATATCTTCCATCATTTGATGAATCTCATTTTTTTTCTTTTTCAGAAGTCCACCACAAAGGAAAAAAATTCTTTTCTTTCTGTTTACATTTCTAACAAATATTTATAGACCCTTTATATGTTTTAGATAATCTTTTCGGTATTAAATACCATCTAGACATCATTTTATAAAATGTTTCTCTAAGGCCATAACCTAAACTTTAAATCTCTTTCTCCCAATTTTCCATCTGCGTATTATGACACACATTTCATGCCCACTTAATCATACAGTCTTTTACTTGTTCATCCTCCATCTTCATTCTTAACAATAATTTATACATTTTAGCTATTAAATGTTACTCATCATTACACAGTTGTTCTTTGAATCTTGATTTAGTTATTTCAAAGCCAAACAAATTTTTAGCCATCTTAAAACTTTCAAATAATTTTTATGGACAAGCCATCAGATATCATAACCTTCCTGAACCAATTTTTCACTTCTTTTCATTTGGTATTGTCCATTTTCTAATAATAATGAATCTCCATATGTTAACCATTTATCTTTAAAAATTATTTCCCTCCTAAACAAAGCTTCATGTGATGAATTCCATGTAGGCATTTTAATACACAGTCTTGTCTTATGTTTGTTCCAGACTCTCAATGCAGCTAATCTAACATAATGATAATTAAAATCAAGTGATTGACAGCATAATTGAATAGGCTGGTGATTTACCACTGCATAAAAAATGAGATCCAGAGTGGCGAAGTGGTTTGGGAAACCTACTGACTGACCTTGGGCAAGTCACACTTTTCAGCCTCAAAAGAAGGCAATGGCAAAACCTCCCTCTGAACAAATATTACCAAGAAAACCCTGTGATAGGTTCAGCTTAGGGTCACCATAAGTCAGAAATGACTTGAAGGCACACAACAACAGATATGACAAACGCAAATGCAAGGAGAATTAAGGTGTATGTGCTCTGAATGACAGCCCTCATCACCTCAAAAGAGAAAGGGCTTTAATCTTAAAACCACATATGTAGCAATGTTCACATCTGCACACAATGATAAGCTAGGATTTGTGGTTTCATCCTGGCTTATTCTGAATAAGCACTAGATGAGAAAACACTGCCTGTTTGCTGAACTTTGTTCTCTTCCTTCATTAATTTGTTGTTGCTGTGTGCCTTCAAGTCCCTTCCAACTTATGGAGCCCCTAAGGCAAACCTATCTGTCACAGGGGTTTCTGGGGCTGAGAGTGTGTGACGCATCCAGGTTCACCCAGTGAGTTTCCATGACCAAGCAGAGAATAAAACCCTCGTCTCCCAGAATTTCTCAGTTCATCCCACCCAGGGAATTGTTGATACGTATATATATATAGAGAGAGAGAGAGAGAGAGAGAAAAATGGAGGGAGAGAGAGAGAGAGAGATATAATGCAAAGTCTGAGAGAATCATACCAATAACACTTCAGGGAAAAGCTATCAATATAGCTACAAAGGCAGATGAGGAAGAAACAGACTGATTCTATGCTAAAGTCCAGGAAGAAATTGACCACACACCAAACCAGGACATCTTGTTAGTCATAGGCAGCTGGAATGAAAAAACGGGCAACAAGAGCAGGATGAAGGAAAATTTGGCCTAGGATCAAGAAATGAAATGAGAGAGGAACTGACTGAATTTTGCAAGGCCAACAGTTTTTTTTTACTGCAAACACATTCTTCAAGCAACCCAAGAGGTCACTGTATACATGGATATCACCTGATGGCTAATATAGAAATGAAATAGACTACATAATTGAAAGCATAAGATGGAGAAACTCAATTCTCTCTCTGCAAAAACAAGACCAGGAGCAGATTGTGACACAGACTATGAACTGCTGATAAAATTAGACTAAAGCTAAAGATGAACACTGAACATTGGTGGCAAAATACAAGCTGAAGAACTTTCCCATAGAACTGAAGGAAAATGTAAATGATAGATTTGCACTATTAAGGTAGGAGCCAGGAGCCAGAAGAACACTGAAGCCAGGGACACTGTCAGGAAGGAATGGAAAAAGACACTATCTGCAGCCAAAAAGAAAGAAAAGCCTCAATGGATGGCAGATGAAACAGTGAGGGACAGACAAGTAGCAAAAATAAAAAGCGAGAGAAATCGGGTCAGAACCATGATCCGATTTCAATGTTCAATGACTGTTCAATGATTTGAGTGAAGGGACAAGGGGATCTACTATAATAATCAATGCTGACAAATAGAAGATGACTACAAAAAGGAAGACTAAGAGACTTCTTCCACAAGATCTGAGAAATCAAAGGGAAACTTAAACCAAGAGATTCCTGAATCCAAATCCCTATGCCAAAATAGGCAAACCAAATCTTTCATATCCGCCATCCAAATAGTTTGTTGGAGACTGGGCACCTGGAAACCTGGGAGACTGGGACGCCTGAAAATTTGGGAGAGTAGGCACACACGGGGAGATGGCAAGTAGGTGAATTTTTCCCTTGGAGTAATAATGGCCTTTGCTAACAATTTCAGAAATTACATCTGGGGTTGTATTCTAAGATATTTAAATTGAACATTTAATATTTAACTTCAGCACTTGACTGGAAGGGACAGTCTTCTTGAGATTTCAAAGACAGCTGAAAGATTCCTTTGCATAGCTCCCTTGCAAACCTCTTTCAGACACAATTCTGGAGTTTGAAGTTTTAGAAGGTGTGACAGCCTCCTCTGCCAAAGTGTGCTGGTGCATCATCAAACTACAAACCCTAGGATGCCATAGGGAGCTATGCAAAGAAAATTCAGTTTTGACCTGGATTATCTCTGTACTCTAGTATGTGGCCCTGTTTACACAGGCAGGAAAATGTGGGATTAATCCATATTTTCCTGCCTATGCAGAAAGTGCCTTCATGACATTTTCAATCTGGGGAGAACCTGAGGGAAAACTAGGACAATTGTCCTGGCCAGATTTCTTCCGAGGGAGGTTTGCCTTTGCCTAGGCTTTTGCTAAGGCTGAGAGAGTGTGTCTTGCACAAGATTATCTTTCTTTCCCTTGCTTTTTAGACCCTTTTTTAAAAAAAAGAATTTGAAAGATTCAAGATTCGTGAGGTTCATGGATTCCCAGAACCTTCCAGGTATTCAGATCTGGATTTGGAAAATTCTGGATTCGTCCCATCTCTAGTTTCTTCTCTCCAAGATGCTTAAGCTTTCAACACTCCAAAGGCTCTTTAAGATAATGAACAACTCACCAAAAACAACACGGGAGGACCACAGGCAGTACAAGGTTGTAATCCTACATAAGAACATACACACACCAGAAATTAAATCCGACAGCAGTTGCTTCTGAGTACAGATGAATTGCCTTTGGGGATTAAAACTCCCAGAATCCCCCATCCAGTATGGCCACCAGCTGGGGAACACTGGCATGGCCAGTAGCTTGGAGCTTCAGTTATTTTTTTAAAAAATCCAAGCTGTACTTCTGAGTAGACACATATAGAATCATTCCATACAAATTATGGGCTTGGATCCTGGAGAAATCCGAGTTTATAACAATACTATCACAAAACTTTTGGGCAAGTTGCTTTTTGTCAACCTAAGTCTGTAGCACTGAATAGAAATTAAATCCTGTGTGATTGCTAAAAGAGCAGATGAAGAGATATGAAGTGTTTTGCTCATGCAAGGTGTAAACCATATGTATATTTGTTCCCAAAAGATACAGTGATGACAATCACATTAATGCTAGAAAAGAGCATTAATGCTTGAAAAGAGCATTAAATTATTAGATAATCAATGCTACCCACTGGTCTTTTACACTACATATGCAGTTTTAGTGGAATGCTTCCATTTTAACTGCCATGGCTGCATCCTGTGGAATCCTGAGGTTTGTAATTCAGTGATGAGGCACTAAAGGAGCTCTCTGGCTAAGAGTTCAAAAGGCCTCTTCTTAAACTGCCAGTTCCAGGACTCCAAAATAGCCATAGCAGTTGAAATAAGAATCATACTGCTATAATTGTGTGAAAGGGCATATCAGAGACAGTATGCTATTACTTGTATTTCCTGCTTGTGAGTTCCCCAAAACCTGTTTTGGATTAAAAGATACTGAATTGCACAGGTCTTTGGACTGCTTTTATATTTCAGAGCTTGGGTTTAACCACACGATGCTGTGTGCATTCAGTCACTTCCTACTTATGGTGATCTTAAAGCAAACCTATCACAGGGTTTTCTTGGCAAGATTCGTTCAGAGGCGGTTTGCCTTTCCCTTCCCTGGGCTTGAGAGAGTATGACTTTCCAAAGGTCAGCCAGTGGGTTTCTATGGCCAAGCGGGAATTCAGAGCCTGGTCTCCGCAGGACACTGTCGTCCCACCACGGGGACAGGAGAAGGACGGGACCACGATGATAGTTACACATGATGTCATCACATCCTTCTCCCATCCCCAGGTGGTGCAATCACAGAGTAAATCATTGACAAGCTTCCCTTGTCAATGATGGGCAACTGTACCACCATCATAGACTTACCCAGTCTACATAGGATCCAGAAGCTCAATGGCTGTGCTTCCTGCCCCAGCGCAGCCTGAGAAAGGACCCTGCTGCACTGCAGAGGGAAGAAGCAAGGTCATCACGCTTCCTTGATCGTGGAGGAAGTCAGTGCAGAGGGCAGCACTCCTGTTGCATTCCCCTCCCAGCAGAGCTGCTCCTTGGATCCCCATGGGAAGATACTGGGAGAAAGTTGGGTACAGAAAAGGCCGGAGTCCAACACTCAAACCACTACATCATGCTGGCTCTCTGTATTTCATTCCTTTCCCACACAGTGGAAGTCTAGCTACGATACAACATAGCTGTAGCTGAATTAGGGACAACTTTATTCCTTTTTAGCTACAATTGTGCCTTTTCAGTCACTTTTTAGCTACTTAATGAAAAGTATGAAAGCCCCCCCACACACACACTTTTGACTCCCTGTTATCTGACAACTTGCTTTTTTGACACTTCCAGATTAAGGACAAATTCCATTAATTCAACAGTGGTTCCACTCTTTCATCAGTTCTTCTTGATTACAGAGGTTTACTTGCAACTTCTCACATGTGCACACTGCTTGCAAAGCAAACTGAGCTGGGGGAATGGCACTCAGCCAGTTGAGAGGAGTTTCAAGTAGTGCACATGGTCAGTCCCAAATAAGCCTCTGTAAGTCCTTCACGCTCCCTAAAGTCCAGTCCAGTCCATGGGTTCCACTTTTCAACCAATTCCATTTTATAACAGTGCTCCAGTCCCTAACTTGTCAGATAAGTGGAGGAAGACTTACTGTCTGGACTATGCCTCATGCTCTCTTTTGGGAGTTGAGATCAGGATGAGAAGCCAGGGGTTTTTTTAGCACAGGCCAGCAAATTGTAACAGACAGATTTTTTTCAAGTAACTTAAATAACTAATTCAATTACTTTTGAGGAAACAGTAGTACAGCAACAACCGTGTAACTATGATAGCAATTAGCTACTTCACATGGCCTTGGAGCTACAGTTGTAATGTATTAGTGTTTAGCATAATTGACACAGGTCTATAATGCCCCTTATATTAATCCAAGTAGTTGTATAACAGGATTCCCAGGCCACAGCTGAGATCCACCTAGTTTATAAAGTTTGCCTCTGGTTTGGGAGCCAAAGTGGCTGTTCCTTCTCTCAACCATTTTGGCCTCCAGTCCGCTCATTCTGCCCAACCCACTCGCAGGATAGCACACCTGTCAAACTCCTCATTACAGCAGGGAGGCGAATGCTAGCCAAAAGCAACGGGAAAGTTATGGCAGGCAAACTTGTGGCCGCCTTCTCTTCTCAATTTAGAGGTGAACCCAAAAGGTCCTTGGCTCCTGAATGATTGCATAGTCATGATGAAGTAATCCTGGGAGCAAGAGATGATTCGGCATACCGCAGAGCTGGAGATTCACGTCTTCCCACAATCACTGAGTGAACTTTGGGAAGGATATTTTCATCTGATTATCTAGCAGAAGGTTTAAGATCTTGTCAAGGCAATTGCTCAGAGTTGTTTGGAAAAGAGCAAGTAAGGTTGCTAGAGCAGGCTAAAACTATAAGAAGGAGAATAATCAGTCTGGATTTATAAACAACCTTTGTTCCCAAGGTATCTGTAAGACAGAGGCACTACAGTATAGGCAAATACTGTATTAATGTTGCAAAGACTTCATTAGTACAGAGGTTAATTGCCTTTCCCTGTCATATTTTTGCTGCCTACATCTGTGTCATATCATTGTTTGGTTCATTAGTTTTTAAAGTGGAACAGCTAAAGCTCAGGTTATTGAAATAACAGGTGCATTAACTGTGCTTCTGTAGGGTGCTCTCTGCTCATAGCCAAACTGATTAATCACCTCCATTTTCAGCAGCACTGGCCTTGCACCTGGACAGGAGCCAGAAATGCAGGGCAGTTGGGAAAAGGGTTATTGGCACTTAACACTCCCAACCTTGTATCAGAAGAAAACAACCTCCCTTTTGAATTTCCCCTGGGTTACCTTACAACAGCCTTCCCAAACCTGGCACTCTCATGGCTGGGGATAACGGGAATTTCAGTCCAACACATGCGGAGGATGTCCTGGGTTTGGGAAGGCTGTCTTAGAAGGCCTTAATAATGTGTGGAAAGTTAGCAATGTTACATTTAAGCAGTTTTATTTTCTCTGTTACTTGTTTACTATTTACTCATAGCTACTGGCCACATTTATATCCTCCCTTTTCTCCCTTGAGTTCAAGGCAGCATTCCTGTCTCTCCTCCTACCCACTTTATCTTCACAACAGACATGTGAGGTAGGTTAGCCTAAGTAAGGGCATTTCCGCACTAGACTGTTAATAGCCGGCCCCTCCTGAAACTGCAAACCCAGGATTCCATGGGATGTTCAAAGTGGAATCATAGCTCTATTAACAGTCTAGTGCGGAAATGGCCTAAGAGTGACTGGCTCAGTGTCACCTGGTGAAGACTACAACCTGGATCTCACAAGTACCAGTAAGAGTGGAGAAGGAAGATAGCTATCTATGGTGCTGAAATTATTTCCAGGCTAGGGTTCAAAGTCTGGCGTGAAGCACAGAGCAGATTCACAGCCCACTAATATGGAAGCCACCAACCACCACTGCCCAGCACAACACACTAACTACACGTATACCTCAGTCAATGAAGTGGATGTGTTCCTGGACATTACTTCTTTAAAACAAAATTTGGCACCACAGGCAGAAATAACATGGAAGAAATAGAGATGGGTCCTACGCCACAAAAAAAGGAGTACCAGTTCAATATGCTTTGGCAAACTATCTATCCAAAACTAACACTATACACATGTGAAATGAAACAACCAGATCAGGTAAGTTTTGCATAAGCAAACAAAAACATTTTGAACCTTCTAAAGATCACTTGAAAGCTTCTTCCAAAATGCATCCAGGGCCATTTTTGAGTGGCCAAACATACAGATTTATGGGTTGCTGCTGTTGTTAACATTCTGAGGGTAGCTGCTGAGGCAAGCTTATCTGGTCTTCCCTTTTTCTTCTCTTTTGCTGTTCATGCATGCTCAGTGAGGGATTCTGCTGTTTGTCTTCCTGCTGTAAGCAGACACGTTCAGCTACAGTAGGACTGGCTGAAGCATAATCCTATTCTAGCCTAGCTCAAGCCTTATTGCTTTGCTTATTTTTGACGTTGTTGCTACAACCCAACACTGAAAGTCTTAAGTTTCTCCATTCCCTCTTCGCTACCTTTCCACTTCTGATGCTGCTAAAAAACTTCCATCTAGGTGGAAAACAAGGAGGAATAGGTGGATAGGGCAGGCATGAAAAGACTTTGCAAAATAGAGCTTCTTTGTTAGAAGTTTTGTTAACTGATGTATGGCTGTACTATATTACACTTCCAAATTTGAGGAAGCTAAAATACGCCCCATCAGAACCTATTCAGTACAGTCTTAGAGAAAGTTTGCCTAGGAATCATTTTTTATTTTCATGATTAATGAGGAAATACAGACATATTCTCCCATTATGCAGCTCCAAGGGAGCTGGGAACTCCAGATCGTCTGGCCACATTTGGACATTAAGAAGCTAAGGCATGTGTAACTTTTTTGCCTTATTCCTTTATCCTCCTTTCACAGCATATAAGAATTGTACCATGAAGCATCCCATGAACTATCTCACGAACTATAGTTTCCCTATCCACCCAAACCGAGATATTAAGTTTAGCAGCTTTGGAATAAGCCAAAGTGTCAAGCCAGCTTCAAACTTCAGTTAAATATTCCAGCTTGGTTTAAACCTCTGAACCACAGCCTCCCACTATGTACAAAATTCTAGTTGCTAATTGAAGATTGGTGCGTACTATGAAGGGAGTTCGGAAGAGAGGCATACGTTGTCAAATGGCGCACGTGTATCCTGAACTGGAGTCTTGATTCTTGAAGGAGCAGCTGTCCCTACATATACCTGCCCCAGGTTTGAGGTCTGTTGGAGGAGCCCACCTGTGTTTCCCGTCAATCAGAGAAATATGCTATCAGATGACATGAGAGAGGGCTTTCTCTACAGTGGCACCACAGTCATGGAATACCCTCCTCCTCAAGGCTCCATTGGTGCCTATATTGCCGTCATTCCAGCACCAAGTGAAAAAATCGTTCTTCACAAAAGCCATTGAGGTTTAACTCATTTTATACAGATCCAAATGTGTTCACGGTTTTGAATTGCTTTAAAATATCTTAACTCATTTTAATCTGTCTTAACTTGCCTTTAACTTGTCCAATATGTTCTCAGCTTTTCAAAATCACCTTAACTGTTTACATTGTTTTAAATTGATCATACTAACATTATTGTACACTGTCCTCAGATCCTTAGACAGAGTGCAAAATATAAATATTTAAATTAATGAATGAACGAATAAATATTTTGGCTTGTTAAGATCATCTGAACCAGGCCATCATCTCTTATATTCCAGGTGAGATATGTGATGTTATTTTCTGGTGCCTATTCCCAACTCCTCCACGTTTCTGTGTATCAGGATCTTTCAATATGCCAGATGAAGGCATATATTCTACCACAGATTTATATTTGGCTTTGCCAATCTAGATAAAAATGTATTCAAGACTGAAATGCAAGAGCTCCAACTCCCACCTTACACACATACAAAAATCAGTTGCCACAATTTTTCCCACTAGTATTTTCTGCCTTTTTTTCCCCTCTCTCTTTCTATTCACGCAAATACATTTTTGGGGTGTGGGGTATTACTGTACATTCTTCCAACAACTCTGTAGTTTGGGTTGGTAATAACTGCATGCAAAACAATTCCATCTTTCAGAAAACACTCTTCACACAGTCTATTGATTTCCATTCTTTCCTAGTTTGCCTTCCCCCACTCCTCTGTTCTAGAGAACAAATCACTTGCAATACAGTATGAGCAAGAGAATATAATTACACAGTGTATATCTCAGACCCTTCATAATTACACTTTAAATTGGTTTACTCTAAGTCCTTTCAGCTCATCGTTGTTACCCAACTTTAATCAAGCCAGAGTACTAAAGTCAATAAAACAGCATTTCTACCTTTCTGCTTCCAGAATCCATATCTCCCATATAAGCCTGCCTATTCACAGCCCTGTAGCCTTATCGAAACTTCAGGAATTCAACTCGTAATGCAAAGTCATTTTTGCAATCTAAGGTTTGACTTTTCCCTTCACTATATATCACAGAACTGAATTTTCAGAAGTACCTACCAAAACAACTGGGGTAAAATCTGCAGAAGAAAAACTTTGCCAGTAGCATAACAGCACTCTGCATTTACACCTAGGCCATTTCCACACTACACTGCTATAGTGCTATTTACACTGCCATAGTGCACTTTCAACATCCTATGGAAATCTGGGGCTGGCAGTTTAGGGAGGGGCATTTAGAATTCTCATCCAGTGAGCTCTTTGGTCTCAGTAAATGACAACTCCCAGAATTCCACAGGATGTTGGAAGTGGAACCACAGCACTATAGCAGTGTACTACGGAAATGGCCTTACAAACATCCTCTCTAGTTTCACTTCCCATAATTCCAGTTCCTTTGATTTCAGTGTGTAAAACATATACACAATGACTTAAAACATTTCTGCCCTGCATTTCAGTACAAAGACCCTCAAGGCAGTAGCTCATAGCATGAGCTTTAAAAAAAAATCAGCCTCAAATATGAACTCGATGAGATAAAATAAAGTAAAAGCAGAAATAAATCTTAACAAAATGGATCAGCTTCAAAACTATGCTAAGGTGCAATGGAGCAAAAAGATCCTGAGCTACTGGAGGGAAGTGGCCCTCCAAGATCCCACAGAGAGCTAACATGGCCCATACCCTAGCTGCTACTGGTGGTTGCTATTAGAATGGACCTCCTAAATCAAAAGTGCAGGTAAAACCCATTACTCTAATTGGGACTATCAGCAGGAATCAAGCTTGGTAGCTTTGACAGCTTGTTTGTATGAGTCAGACACTGTTCTGTAACCCGGGCACACCTAGAGAGAGTTCCTTTGTCCCTCCCAGCTAATCAGTTCTTTAACAGTAACAGGGCTGAGGAGAGAGTGCTGGTCCACGAGATCACATACAAGGATGGTTTGTGTGGGAGAAGATGGTCCCTGAAATATCCTGGTCTCTGTGCTTCCCTTGAACAATGCTTTCGTTCACTACAGCACCTGAATAGTCTTGGAGTAGTCTAGGAAGTAGCAGGGATCTGTAAAATGGTAAAAGGCAATATTTTGCCACCATTTCTTTCTCAGAACAGGCCAAAGCTTGGAAGTAACTTGTATAATTACTTCTAAAATTACTTGTAATTATTTCCCTTTCCTGTAGCAGGAATAATATTACTCCTTTAGTGAAGTAACTGTGCCTTCCCACCCTTACTTTTTCCTTATAGAGGTTATATTAAGGGGCAAATTAAAATGAATGGTTGCCTACGTTTGTTCCATAGTGCCCTTTGCGCTTCCCCATGATTTCTTCACTCTGCCTCTCTGTGTCAAGAATCCTCCAGGAGAAGACTTAGTTTAGTTTCATCCAAGATTCTTAGACAAATACTTGCAAATTAAACGGCAAAATTAAGCCAAAGCACTGCCACACGCACCCCTAGGAGATTATTCCAAAGAAAATATGGGGTCCTGGCAGAAAAGAGAGAGAGAGAGAGATTCCAGCACCTCAGTTGGAGACAATTACCTTCATGGGAATTCCCTAGAAACAGCCAATAACTTCCTAAGCCCATTTCACACATTAATCTAAGGTAGGAGTGGACAACTGCCAAATTTTTGACCTTAGGACCTTGTGGGTGCCACATGGACTGCTAGAAATGCCTCCAAACAAAAGAACAAAGAACACCAGAGGAGCTCTAAGTCCACTTCTGGTTTTGAAAAAAGTATGTGCTTTTTAAAATGTAAAACAATACATTGCTGTTCCTCCAAGCTTCCAGGAGAGACAATTCACTTCTTCTTCTTCTTCTTCTTTTTGTGACCAGAAAAAAGACAGACATTCTGGGGAGTCATGAAGGCCAAAAAAACAGCCACACTGCCCACCACTGTTCTAAAAGATTTTGTTCCTATGCAGACAAATACTGTGGTTTAATCATCATCATCATGAACAACTACTACCACTACTGCTGTTGCTACCACATTCTCCTTAGTCTGTCTAGCTCTGTTCAGCATATATGGCAGATCGGCACCAATAGAACACTTTGATTGCAGCAGAAAGCTTCATCGGCTGACTTCCTTAAGGAGCTGTGCAAGTCATTTGCCCTTATTCGACTTCAGTCTCTGGGTTCTGATGGGAAAGGGAAGTGTTCATGTAGTGCACTATATATCTAGGAAAATGTCACGCTTCATACATTCAGTTATCAACCATTCTGGCAAGTGCTTTATGTTATCTACAAAAAGCAGACTGTGGAGGGGAATGAACTACAGCAAATCAAAGTATATTACTAAGAAAGAGGGAAGAGCAGCATGCTGGGCTTATGGTGTTCTTCCAGCTGCTGCCACAACTTTATAAGAAGTCTGCCCAGTTTATTAAAGAGTCCAATTAATGGTTATCTAGATTCAATACACAAACAACAATCCCCTTAAGGGTTGGCCACTTTTTCCCTCCTAGGGATCCTGTGTAGTTAACAGCTGCCTGACAGTGAAACTTGGATTTTTTCCATGCTAGGACTCTATCACACCCTGGGAGGTCATAGTTAGGCCCTATGATCTTTACAGTTGAGCACTAATGTTGCCAAGCCTTAAAAAAAAAAAGGTCCTGATAAACCTTTCAAAGATATTTCACCAGCAGCCTTTCTGTCTTTCTATGCTGTGAAAAGCCTGACCTGCTGATTTTTGAACACATCCAGCTGCTTTTGAAAAACTAGAAGCCTGCTAGGTGAATCTGCAAACTACAGTACAGAACCTGGAGCCTGTGTGCTATCATCACTGAACCATGAGCTATCCATATTAGGTTCCCAATGCACCTCCTCACCTGATGGCACAAAGAATAAAGAGCAAGAGACATGAGTGTGGGAGTCCTGCTGGACCAGCCCTCAGTCCATTACTCCAGCTGCTTTTTCCCATTCCTATTTCTCCTCCACTACAGTCTTGGAACTGTATTGGAGAAACAGTGCTCAAGCATGCAATTACGGTAAAACTACCACAGATCAGTGGTAGATCTACTTTGGCTTCCATGTGAAACACCCAGGTTTATAACTTAGGATTGCTAAGTGGTGCTGGGAAAGATTATTGTCTAAAACCATAGAAAGTTGCTGCTAAATTCAGACAATCATGAGTTCATTAGCCCTCACAGTCATACAGTAGGCAGCTCTGTAAGGTACGGGAATGGGGGTCAGGGAGAACATTCAAAGAATATTTCTCCCATGTACTACTTCTCTTCCTTAAAGTAAGATGCCACCCACCCATCACTAGCACCTTATCTGGGGATTAGAGAACGTGTAAATGATGCTCCCCCTCGCATCCAGTGTGGCCTCTGAATGAGCATGTGAATATTTTAACACCCTTTTTTAAAAAAAGAAAAAAACCTTCCGACTGTCTTTGCACAAACAGTGCGCTGAAAGCTGTAAACATTATTGTATCAGAAATCTAGAAATGTAATCAGAAACCTAGAAATGTAATTCTCTATTGCAGTATTCTTGCATATCTGTCTAAATTCCCTACAGATTACACACCACATCATCTCCTACTTCCTGACTGGTAAAGGCCCAGAAACTCACTACATGAAGAAAAGGACAGCAGAATATACAGAAAGGTAGCTATTTTGCTAGGGAGCAAAATGAGAGCATTCCCTTTTCAAATAAGAATTCTGCCTCTCAAAATGAAATTTTCCTTCAGTCCAAAAATCTCCAGCATTGCAAAGATGGGACACTGAAAATGGTTCTCCCCTTGGACTCTCCTATTTGCCGAGTTCACATTCACTTGGAACACTTGTTTAATCCCTTTTCTTTGGATAGCTAGACTGTGTTTCTAAACATTCAGCTTTAAGTTAATGACAGTACTAGAAATTTGATCTGATGGAAATATAGACTGACATAAAATTTCATTTGGGGAGACAGAACTCTTATTTCCTCACCCCATAGTGTAGCTACAGTCCTGAGAATACATCCTAGAGGTGGAGCAAGTAGGATAGAAAATCCTATGAGACTTGATGCATCCAAAGACCCAGTGCTATGAGGGTCTTGAATCAGCTTGATCTTACACAAAACATTATTTGTTTTAAAAAATGTATCATAATAATGAAGAAGAAGGAGGAAAATGAAGAAGAAGAAGCCATGTTCCCTTGGCTTGTTTGGTGTGGGGAGAGGGGATAACAGTGATAAAACTGGACAGCCATGTGCTGCACAGCATGAGGAAATCCTGTGCATGAGCAATATTTAGGTGAATAAATGGTGCAGCCAAAGTCTTAATGCCTGCATGCCTATGTGATGTGACTGAAAGACCAGTAGCAGCTGGCAGGAAATGGGTAAGAAAGCTGACCACAGATAAACTGTAGGACGCTGAGTAGCAGCAGAAGATATACTCTGGGAGAGGAAGCAGCACTGTCAGGCTGTTCCACGGCGAGCGCAGGCAGTACATTCACTCTGCTACTTGAAGTATGCAGCCACCAGATAATGGTCAGGGGACACAGCTGTCAAGCGGTGATGAAGTAACTCCCAGAAGCCCAGCGCTTGCTGTGGTACAGCTGCGGATGTTTCTGTTAAGGAGGATAAAGGCAGCCTGTCACAAGAGAACTGCAGCAAACTCAAAGTCATGTGAGAGACACAGCAAGCCTTAAAATACTTCTTGGAATCCCCACTGATCGAAACAAGCCATTCCCCATTAAAATCTCTGGGGCAAAGGCCTCACATCTGTTGCTCTTGCTCCTCCTCCTCTTCCTCCTTTTTTAAATGTTGGCCACAAAAGAATACACACATACTTCTGGGCATTGCTTATATATGTAATTGCCCCACTCTCGTGCCTCATTGTTCTTGCTTTATGGACAATGAGCTCCTAAGGCTCATTAATAACTTTTGCCATCTTGATCACATGCTGATGTTACTTGGCCGCATGTTGTCAGCTGCAAAATGCTGAAGGCTTTGCTAGGGTTCTAGCAAACAACAACAACAACAACCAGTTGACCACAGGCCCGCCCTTTTCTGCATTAATGGGCTTTGGACTTTTTAAGGTCAAATGAAAACACGTAGGGTAGTAAACCACACAGGCCCCCCAGCATGTATAATCAGGAGGAAGGTGTCTTCTCACAGGATCTATTTGCATGGTCTTGCTTAAGGCCAGCAGGGCCAGGCAGTGGCTTGTAAAGTCCTGAGGAAGTGAGCTGCTGTACTGCACTTTCAACACAAACCAGTTGATCTGGGTTCATTCTGTATGTCAGCCAGACTGCTTCAGGGCAACAAGAGCATTTGTACTCTGGCTGACCCACAGCAGTTTTGGGTTTTGCTCTTTCCAATGAAACACATCCTAAAGCCCCAGTGAAGTGAAGAGCTCCCAAAGATTTCATTCTTCAGAAACTGCCCCTACAAGGATCATAAGGTCCCAAAGGTTTGCCAAGCGTCAGTTGGGGAGAAATTTGGCTCTCTTCTACAGCAGAAAGGAGCAGCTACTGAACTGATTAGGAAAGGCCCTTCTTTCTCAAAAACCTAGTCACCGTAACAGTGTGATTGCTGCAATCATTTTGTGGCCCGTTCTGAGTAGGGATGGAAAGAATATTTTAAAATATTTTTAAAATGATCTAAAAAGGTATTTCTCAAGTTTTGAAAAACTGTGCTGAGAAGAATCCTGAACTGATGAGAATCTTTACAGTTCAGGACCTATTGCACAATTCTTGTATCATTGTTTTGTGCGGAAAACATTATTTACTGTGCAGAAAACATAGAAAACTTATTTCGACACAGGAATATTAATTTCTGCACAGAAAAACACTGTTTTCTGTGCAGAAAACGCTGTTACTAGAGATTTGTTCTGTGCAAAATTCACACATCAGCATAGAAAACAGCATTTTCTCCATAGGTCTTAATATGTCTGCAACATTATTTTCCAAACAAAAAAGACTGTTTTCTGCACAAAACAACCATATGCAAATTTTGCACAGAATAAGTCCTGAATTGTGAATCACTTTTGAAAACTGCAAGGCTTTTTAAGACTTTCTTGCAACAGGAAGAAAACTGCTGAAATTATTTGACGATACCTTCAAGAAGAAACTTTACTCAAGAATTACTTCCCTGTTTATGAGGGTGTAGGCCAAGTTCTGTATTTGCTAATTTCTATTTACTTCTATTTACTCTTTTCCAATGGCTGCTCAGAAGATTCTGTACCGCAGGGATGGAAAATGTGTTGCCCTCTGGGTGGACTTCATCCCCCAGCATTCCTCGCTACTCGCTATGTTAGCTAGGGATGATGGGAGTTACAGTATGACAACATTTAAGAGCCACATGATTGACACTCCTGATTACTTGAACGTTACAGGACATTAAACAATGCTACTTAACAATGACCAAGCGAGCGGGAGAACTGACAGTGGACATCAGACAGCAGCTGCGTCATCACAAGGAGCCAACTGTAGATATTTTGCTACCAGAGGCACAATATGAATTCTACCCCTACCATCCAATTTCACATGCAGAAGTAAACTGGACTGGCAATTAAATCCTATTACAAAACTGGCAAAGGAATGCTATCCTGTCCTATCTCTGACAGCAGAAGACAAGCTGAGGGGGTACACGACAGGCCATGCAACATGCATTGTTCTGTTTTCCACCTCTGGCTAATGTTAGCGCCAGTTCTGTCAGCAGCCCCAAACAATGGGTGTCAGCAGCCTATGCTAGGCACCGATGGCAATACAGGAGCTTTGTACCCATATGGCGTTAACCTAGCAGTCCCTACGCTTCCACTATTGTCTCATAATACATACCAGTAAGAGCACTGACACACACTCTCTCACTCCTGTTTGCAACAATCTTTACTTCCTAGAGCATTGCCTCATCAGCTACCATGGTTCCTACGGAGCCAAGTCCAGCTATCACACATGACGTCTCAGACGTATTTTAAACAACCGTCAAGAATGTTAAGTCAGAAGAAGGACAATGATTACAATCACCTCACGCTTTTTATACAAAACAGGCCATCAACGAGAAGGAACATGAGGAGCCAGCCTACTCTCACAGAGAATTAACACCCACAGCTGAATTCTCCCAAGTGTGGCATTTGGACAATTCTGGGCAAATTTAGGCACGTTTCTAAGGGACTACAAGTTACTGAGCAAGCAGCCCGAAAACTTAAGACGGCTCCAAGATGGCCTCTTACCCGTGACCCCCAATTGGGTTCTCAAAGCTCCAGCCCATAGGTCCAAACTTCATGTAAATGTCAGAGATGTCAACTTTTAATTTAAAATATTATCAGTGCTAGGTGTGACCACATCAAGAAGGTAGTATGAGAATAATCCCTATAGCAATCAATGATACATTAGCATGTGGGTCTGCTACCACCCCAGTGTCTCCCACAGCCCAGCAAAATCTGAAACAGGGGAGAGGAAGAGCTATGGAGAGAATGACCATATTCCTATGCAGCAGCATATGAAATGACGCACTTTGTCAGAACTGAGCAATCTGGTTTATGAGTGTGGATGTGTCAGCTGCACAGTTCTGTCATGTGCACTAAGGGAAGCAAGAGACTGCTGCCTTTATTTGCATAAAAGAAAAAAAACTTTCTAAAAAAATAAATAAATCTGCCAATCAAGGTAAATCTTTTGCACTAAAACACACACCTACAGAATGGCAATGGGATGAGAAGTTAAATCCTTAACTAACAGAACTGGCAAGAATACTTCTGTACAAAAAAGAAAATATTATCAGTGGTGAAACAGGGAGCAGACTCCTGCATCCTCAAGAATATCTAACAAAGTTTGCAATTGTGTTGGGTCTCATGCTGGGAGAAAGGCAGGACATAAACTAAACAAAACTGATGAAACGAGCAAATGCAATTTGGGGAAGAATGAAGGTGGACATATCTAGGAAACTGGGTCTATCTTGGAAATGAAGGATATGGCAAACTGAACCATCTTATCAAGATCATTCAAAGGCGGGAGAATGAAAGGTGACAGACCTTGTGGATCAACCTTATAAGTCACAGTATTGACATAAATCAACACAGTGAAGTTCAGAGATACTACCCACTCTACCAACTTATATGGATTTTTATGTCACTATAACTCAAATGGCTTTTCACAAAGAGTGTGGGGAATTATAGCTTACTAGGGGTGCTGAGAGAGATCCTGTGTTGTATAATGGTTTGAGCAGGGGACTGCAATCCTGGAAACCAGGATTCAAATCCCTGCTTGGCCATAGAAACCACTAGGTGACCTGGGCCATGTCACACTCTCTCAGCCTCAGAGGAAGGCAAAGCCAAACTCTCTCTGAACAAACACTGCCCAGAAAAAAACATGACAGAATTGCCTTAGAACCGACATAAGAAAGAAATTACTTGAAGGTATATAGCAACAAAGGCAAGAATGCTGCGAATTCCAGTCTGCTTCCTAGGCCTAAAATTCCTAGACTTCCCAGAGGGGAGATGAACTTCCTGCCATTAAGTCTCCTCCTCATACCCACAAGAAGAAAAGAGACTGAAAAAAGTCACACCACATACCCCATTCTTCTTCAAAGAACTTAGGGGAAAATACCTGGTGTTTATTCCAGTTCAAAGCCTGTTAGGTTGACAAGTAATCTGGAGTCACCAAGTAAAATTCCTGATTTCGCAAGGATCTGAACACAGGCTTCACTATTAGTTCTGTAGTCTGCCCACTATAAAGCCACAGCTATTCACAATGAACACACTGGTCACATTATTTTAATATGCTAAGAGGGCTAGGGCCTTAGGGACTGAAGACAGCTCTTCCTGCCCAATTTACACACAGATAAAAATGGGTACAATTCTCCATCTTAGCTAAGACAGAGAAAGCTAGAGTGCTGAAGCAGGACATGGTTTTCACATAGCAATGCTTTGTTGCTTGCTGAAAGTGAGGCCCAGTGACCCTGAGGTTTTTATTTTTGTTTTTCTTTTAAGAAAAAATGTAAATCTGCAAGCTGCTGCCAAGCCGTTTTTGATTTCACAACATTCTCTGTGACCAGAACAGTTGGTGCACGGCTGTGCCTTTTGCCCAAGTCATCTCCTTTCAAGCAAGGTCTCATTTTGATAATGAAAAATGACAAAAAGCTTCACACCTGGAAGGCGGCTGTTGCAGGGCTGCACATCCTGCACCCGAACAGGCAGGACAGCAGGGTTAGCTAAATACGAGCTCAGCTGCGCGGCTGACTCATGGCTTGTTCCTGGAACTGTCTGAAGGAGGAAAGGATGCTGTGGGTAGGCTCTGTATCATCTGGGTTAGGGCTGGTAGCAGATGGGCCTAAAGAAAAAAAAAAGCATACTTCCACATGGGTTTAAAATAGAATAGCACCCACAATCAGCTGAATGGGGAAATGTGCAAATGCCTGCCACACGAAGAAGTGCATTGCTGCTACTGCTATTCTGCAAAGCCTTTTGGTTCAACACAGAGGTATGCAATATTTCACCAACCCCTCCAGTCAGCCTGGAAGAGTAGGAGGCAATCTGATTTAACTCTGACTCAGGACTAAAGGATTCTACCTCAAGGGCTTTTGTCACTATCAGGTCAGCGGGAACAGTTACAAAAAAAAGTTCACACAGAGCTAATATGCTGAATCAGCAGTGGCACCCGCCACCACCTCTCAGTCAGGTTTGCGTTCCCGTATCAAAGTTATTTGTGTATCAGAATCTGGGACAGATGAAATAGTGGGGATGCATCAAAACCTAGGAGTGCTGCAGGAAAGCACTCTAGGTCTGGGGAACTGTAATGGCATCTGACAAATAGTGCTGAGATTTCTCGTAAAGCAAGAACTCAGGTTCTGAAGTAAGGCAGTCATCTGTGCTTCTCTTCCGTTACCTCAGGTAAACAGAAAGGCCCACTACGGCCAAGGAGAAATATATATGGGCATCTTTTCCAGAGTTAGAAACAGTATGAAAGACAGATTACACCTCACAGTGTGCACATATTTTGGCTCAGATCTTTTGTATTGTTTCAGAAACTGGCAAAACTTATTTGACTAGACTTTATGATAACACAAAAACAAAGAGTGCATAAACTGGCCTTCTTCAATTTATTGCCCTCGAAATATGTTGGACAACAACTTCCAGCATCCTCGAGTAAGGTAGGCATCCCATGCTGTCTAGGACGATGAGAATTGTAGTCCTACACATCCAGAGGGCACCAGCATACACTGTAGGGGGAAAAAAACTCTCTCAAACCCTTTTTAACTCCCTTTCTATCGAAGTTTGGAAAGACTACTTTTCTGGATTACAGCACCCAGAATTCCCCAACTAGGATGGCTAAAGGATTCTGGAAGCTGTAGTCCAGAAAAGTAAATTTTCCGAACATTTATTTAAAGCTATTGCTTATTCTAGCTTCACACAGTACAGTGCATGTCAGTCATCCCCAACCTGGTGCCCACTAGATGTGTTGTTTGCAAGTTTTCCTGCCCTGCCAAGTAATTCACACAACTCTGTTTCTTAATAGCAAATATGTTACCAGGATAAAACATTGACATACTGCTATGGGCTCGCTTGACCAAACCACTGGAATGTGCTTCTCTTGGGACTGAAGCCTCACAGGGTAAACTTATACAATGTTTGTTGTTGTTGTTGTTGCTACTGTTTGCCTTCAAGTCATTTCTGACTTATAGCAACCCAAAGGTGAACCTATCACTCTGGGGCTGAGAGTATGTGACACGCCCAAAGTCACCCAGTGGATTTCCATGACCGAACAAGGAACCAAGACCATTTCCGCACTAGCCTGTTATAGTGCTATTGTTCCACTTTCAACATCCTATGGAATCCTGGAGTTTGCAGTTTATGGGGATGACCTTTGAGGCCCCCTCCCTAAACTGCAAACCCCAAGATTCCATAGGATGTTGAAAGTGGAATAATAGCACTATAACAGGCTAGTGCGGAAATGGCCCAAGCCCTGGTTTCCAGGGCCCCAGTCTGTGCTCAGACTACAACATCCCACTGGCTCTCATGTTTACTTGCAAGTGCAGCTGTGTTCAGCTGGCCTTGCTGCCTGTCCCAGATCGGCAACTACCATCAGCTACACTTAATGTCAATGTGGGTTGCTTCTTCTCATTACCACATCCATACACTCTTTTTTTTTTAATGAAATACAGGGTCCTCTCATCCTTATTAATTCTTAGGTTGAATGAGATCAGCCCCTCACTCTCATAGCACATACAACAAGAGAACCTTCTGGCACTCATTTAGTTTAAATGAGGAATCCTGGCAATCTCTTGTCCTCATCTCCATTTCCTCTTTCCATCACCTCCCCTTCCCTTGCCTCACACACAGAGCAGTTTTGCAAAACAATGGGGAGAGACAAGGGTGGTCTCTTCCCCCATCCTCTTCTTTTCCTCCTGCCTCCAGTTCAGAAGCTGTGCTGCTGCATCATGTTGTCACTATTCAGTGCTATCCCATCCCCAAGCACTGCACAACCTCCATATTCTATTTCCAGAAAAAATCCGACAAGAGCCTCCATTAGCACTTCAATTCTACCAATGGTCTTAGTGCAAAACTGGAATGGCATTTGATAGCACTTCCTGTTACTGCAGATCCAGCTTGTCCCCTCCCTCCATGGCTCCCATCAAGTGGTAACTTCAAAATCTATCATCTCTCTGCATTTATTTTAAATTCCTCCTTTGAGTTAAACCTTTTTATTAATTCAGTACATTTTTAAGCATCATAGCATGAAATGCAATGTACTGGCCTGGCCTGCCCTTACAACATTGTTTCACTAGCACAGCTTCCAAAGCGGGGGGACGGGACCAATCATGGGCAGTAGGACAGGGTGAAGACTCTTTGGCCTCAGTAGACTACAAACCCCAGAACTCTACAGGATGTTGAAAGCAGAATAATAGCACTATAGCAGTGTAGTGTGGAAATGGTCATTGCTTTCCAGTGCCTGGTATTCATTGATGGTCTCTCATCCAAGTACTAACCAGGACTAACCCTGGTATGGAGAATTTCCAATGTGTTGTTTGAATCTCAGAAAAAGAAGCAGTAATAACAGAAGTAAAAACCATGATCTTCCAATGTATTTGGCCAGTCTAGATAAACTCATATATAGGAATGCATTCGTTAATATTTTATTTTAATCGCTGGAACAATGAGGGCCATATGGATTTTTGCTATAGGCATCATATGTTGTCTCCACAAACTAGGATAGATTATTTTTATGTCAGATCCTAGCCATCAGACTCCATGAAGCCAAAAGAGCACCAGTTTACTGAAGAATGTATTTTAAATAAAAATTGCTTTCTAACAGTGAATTTTGCTGTGAAAGATATCACTTTCATATGTAGGTCAAGGAAGAGAAATCATGGCGTTCTCTCTCTAACTTGATATTCTTTTTTCTTTGAAGAAAAAAAAACCTTCCAGAAAATATTGGATTTCTGGTCTATGTGCAAAATGTATCCTATAATATTTAGAAAATGTATTCCAAACCCAGTAAGTGCAGATATACCAGAGCTGGAAAAGTTCACTTAGGTCATTTGGATACATTCTCTCACTGAAATAAATTTCTCCCCTTGTTTTGTCTACTTCTAATCATTTCAAGGGACACTACTTCTTCAAGCCATTAAATGCAAATGATCTCACAACCCCTCTTCTAAGAAACAGATCCAGCTCCAGCTATATCCAACAGAAATTCTTGTGTTGATTTTGATCCAAGGCTGGATCAGTTCTTCCCGGAAAATTCAGAAATAGAGACTTATGCCATATGAACATATTATTCGACTTGCTCCAGTGGTAGATTAACATACATTTGTGTCTTGAATGTAGATTAAGATGACAGAGATGCCTCATTTTCTGCCAAAAACATTAATAACAATGAGTCTGGGTCAGTTTAGTACGACCCAGGAATTGTCTGCAAATAAGCAACAGAAGAATAGGAGCTCGTGCTGATGTTACAGCCTTGTCGGGGCCTTGCTCAAGCTTAGGTCCAATACTGGTCAGAAGTTCCACAGGCAAGATACTCTGAAGACCAGGAGAAAATCATTATCACATTCGGCTTATGAGTACCTATGAGAATCTTGGTGCTCAAGAGAGAATTCAGAGACATTCATTATTTTCTTACCTATTTTCTTTAAAGGAACAGCATATTGTCAGAAGCAGGGTTATAGCAATAGGGGGCAAAAATGAGGGTGTATTTGTTGTGATTGTGTGCCTTCCAGTTGTTTTCAACTTATGGCAACCTTAAGGTGAACCTATCACAAAGTTATCAGGGCTGAGAGTGTATGACACACTCAAGGTCACCCAGTGGATTTCCATGGCCAAGCGGAGAATCAAACCCTGGTCTCCAGGATCGTAGAGCAATGCTCAAACCACTACACCACGCTGGCTCCCAAAATGAGTGCTCCTCACGTAAGAATTCTGCCACTTCAAATTAAATCACAGTCTTCCAATTTCTAGCATTGCAGACATGCCCTTGGAAATTTTGCCTGCTTTTTTTCTTTGGAGGCCTAAACTATATTTCTATACGCTGAACTAAAATTTGAAGTCAGTGTAATGCCAGAAATTTGGAAAATGAAGGAAGATTTAATGACAGCTGGCAGAATTTTTATTTGGAATTCCCTGGTGGGAAGAATATATGTCTTTAGTGGCAGAAGTATGGTCTCTTGCTCCACTGAAGTAAGAACACCTTTGGGACGTTTGTATAGAAAATAAACCAATCATTCACCTTCTTATTCTGTGGAGAAAGGTTTATCTTGGACATTCTATTTGTATCACTCTATGCAAAGAATATGTTGAAGATAGTGTCCAGGATATGAAAACATATTTGACACAAAGTCAGTAAGAATTGACTCAGAAGGTTGACAGTACAATCTCATGGACTTGTAGCTTCATGAGACAATGAGGGGGTGTATATTTTTGTTTAACAACTTTTTGGACATCTCATTGTCAATGGCAAAATTTACAGAACCTTGGGGTACTAGAACATTTGAGTTGCTTCACGGAAAGATTTCTTAAATGCTTCAGTAATAATGGGAACAAGTTAATGTCCATGACACTACATGCATTTAGCAAAGAAGCATGATGATGACGTCGAATTGTTCATTACCTTGCCTTTCTGGGAAACATAAACACCCTAAAGGGAATGATGTCTGACACAGTTACCCTCTGAGTGTCATCATACTAAGATGAGTCAATGCATACATGATACTTGCCACAGCAAGATGGCTGAAAAACACCCTCCTTAGTTAGATATTCTACATCACAGCTGTATTCTATAGACTGAGCAGCTTCCTCGGTATATTCTAAAGAATGAATTGCCATTATCACATGAAGATCCTTGCTTATTATCCAGGGTTTGAATCACTGCCTTAGGCAAGTCATACTCTCAGCCTCAGAGAAAGGCAAAAGCAAACCCTCCCTGAACAGAAACAATTTGAAGGCACACAACAACAAGTTATCCACTGGATGTTCCTGGCAGCCACAGAGAGACATGTAGAAGAGCAGGTTGTTACTTGTAACTGTGGTTCTCCATCTTTTTCTTCTTGGCCTTGGAGTGGGTGTCAGAAGAGGTAGGAGGAGCATGCTTACATTTGGCATGTTTCTCCCTTTGGTTGGGAGAAGAGGAAGCAGACCTTTCCTGTGTCATCGGAGACAAAGCAGGCAAGGATGGAGGAGGCTGCGCTGCCAGAAGGTTGGAGACTGCCAACGAAGTCCATCGGTAGCAATGTCAGTGTCATGGTTGGTACTGAGTCAACGAGCACAACTGTGGAAGTCTGGAGACCATGGTGGAAGCAGTAAAGAGGGCCATGTTCTCCGCTGCCTTTTCAGGGATCCTCAGAGACTGCTCCCAACAAAAAGATTTCAACCTGAAAGCTCAATTCTTCAGAGTATGGGAAGTAAACTGGCCCATTTGTGTGAGGCACAGAGACCACGAAGAAGAACTTTTGAAGCAACAGAAATTATCCAAGTGAGGAGAGGCAGTAGAATTTGATGGTGGTGCAGCATTGTATGGGCATAGTATTGAGGCTATTATGAAGCTAATAGAGAGAGTTATTCTTCCACACTGCAACTGTAGTAAGTCTCTTTCCCTTTGCTGCCACCTCCATGATGTGACGGTTAGAGTATGCCTAGGATAGTTGTTCACTTGATATGAAGGCTGAGTTCCCACCAACAGGAAGGGACAGCCAGCTGGTGTTTTTAGTACAGAGACTACTGGATCCTTTGGCCATCCACGGACATGACAGAAGGGCATCATATAAGAGTACTGTGCTGTACTAATTCATTTAAAGTCTGGTTTCCCACATCCCATTATCCCTCTACTCCCTTGACAGTACAGAAAAGCTTTTTAAAAAAGGAGTTTTACTTAACAAATTCATCTTGACATTAGCCATCTGCACTCTTAGATATTGCTATAATAGACTAGTCACTGTTTCTTTTACTATCAAGACCAACTTAAAACCTGTCTTTCTCCACACAACTTACTGTATACTTCCAAACTTTCACATTGCATTCTCTGGCCAAATACCACAACATCCAAAAATTCTGTACAACAACATTACAAGCAATGACTCAGCATTTAAAACTCTGGACATATAAAGCAGCATTATTTTAAAACAACGCAACAGCACTGAAACCCAAACGGGCAAAAGTACATTTGAATAACTCATAACACAAAAATGCATGAAAGAAGTCATAGTTCTCATAATGTTTCTTGATCTTTGGCAAAGGGAAAGGACAACTTCCTCCAATATGAATTTGCTAGTCCGTCAAGAGCAGCTGATAATCCTCTTGCATATGCCACTATTTTTGAGTTATTGATATTTTTAAAAAAATATTTTTATTGAAACACCAATTTTAAGTACATAAAACAACACATAAGAGAATATATAACACTGAGACAAATACCAGTAACAAAACAACACTAACAGAGGATAACCAATTCTGAAAAGATAAGACAAAACTAATTTAAATAGAAAAAGAGGCCTAAAAGGGTATACACATGACTTCCAGCCCCCCAGCTGATAAGTTATAAGATATACTAGTAAGTATACTTCCTCAACATTGTAAGATTGCATAAATATTTCTGCTATTGTAACTGCAAACCGCTAACCTTCAAAACCCAAAATTTAAGTTCTCCCCCAATGATCTCTGAAATAAGCCATCCACGTGTCCTAATCTCTCTTGAATCTACTCTACAATCCTTCTTTAATCAAAAAAGTCAGTTTATATGTTTCTGCCAGATCAAGCTGTTCCATACTGTGGACAACTCAAAAGAGATGAGTTCTTCTGTGGCACTATCCAGTAAGACAGAGATGAACCTTTGGACTTTAAGATCTTTCAGACATAAGCTCCCAGAAGCCCCAGCTAACATCATCAATGGTAAGGGATTCTGGGATCTGCTGTGCAAACAATCTGCAGGGCCAAAAGGGTCAGCTGTGGGTGAAGTTTACTGGTCTAAGAACTTGGATCAGCTCCTTCTTCAACTTGTGCAATGGTGGCAGCAAAAACTTTTGCTTTTTGAGCAAAGCATTGATATGGGGGGCACACAAACTCTCTCTCTCTCTCTCTCTCTCACATACGCACACTGCTTGTTGCTCTGGCTCCCTCAGTTCCTCATTAGATCTTTATTGCTTCTAAGTTACATTGGTCTTATCTTGTAAGCTACTTCAGGGAGGCTTGGGCCTTGAAAAGTGAAATATAAACATCTAGATTTTAAAAATTAAGGCTTCCTTTCTTCTGTTTTACACACTGATGAAAATATTCAATCAACCATGTCAAAATAAAATCACATAGGATACAGTCAAAATTTATCTGGACAAGTACAAAGAGAATGTGTGAAATTTTATTCTATTTTATTCCTTTTTGGTTAGGGCAGGATACATGATATTTTAAAACATATTTTATATTAACTTTCAATATTTTCAGGCTCCCAATAAGAGAAGTTTGCAAGGGGACTTGTAGCATAAAATCAAGAGTCAGTCTAAAATTCAGATCTACAGAACATGTGGTTAGGGAGGCACGGTGTCCTACTTTACAGAGGACAGTCTTGTATCAGAAGATGTCCTCTATCTGATAAGCTGTCTGATCTGAGTTCAGTTTAAAGAGAATGAAAAATAACAAGATGAGAGAACTGAAGACTGGGAACAATGCATCCATAGTTAGCACCTAGACAACAGACTGAACTGGCATGCAGGATACCTGGCCACAGTCTTTTCCATAATCAGGAAAATTATTGGATTTCTTTTTAATTATACCAATTACTTCCAAGGCCTCAATCCAATTGTTAGTCCCAGCTAGAGTAGACTCTCTGAATCAATGAAACTTACATGAGTGTTGACCTGTCAAGTTTCCAGTAATTCAACCAAATCTTCTCTCTTAACACCAAGGAGTGACTAACTGGGAACAACAAATGTGCATGCTAATTTGCAAACTAAAATATGCAAATTTTATGCAAACCTGTGTCTTTTTGTCATCTTCTTTAGTGATGCATTTCTTCTCTTTTGCTGAGGCTTAAGGGGTTACCCAGATTGTGAGACGCCAAACTTGCCACCAGTCTATTGAGTCCTGCTAGGGACTCAAGAAGTAACATGTTTTTGATAAACCAGTCTGTTAAGATAGGGGAGGTGTCACATATGACAGGCCATCAAAACTGGCTGGTGTGCTACCACTGGCTTGATAGGTGACAAATTGTACAGCAGCATTTTTTTTTTAAAAAAAATGCAAACTCCCTGTGGTGAAATAATTGGAAAGAGACTGAAAGCAAACTGTACTGCAATAAAGCCTTCATACAAAACTATGGTATGAAATGACGGTTTGTAACACTGGGTACGTTACATTCTGAACAGAAAAGAAAAAAGGGGAAGGATTGAGGAACCAGAACATATTGCTCAATGAAGAAAGGTATATGTTTTTGGAGTGTCTTAATTACAGGGTGGGGAGCATGGTAAAAAGGAACAGTATAAATGTTTATAAAGTTAGGAATAGTGGGGAGGGAGAGGGAATAAGAATTAGTCTCTCTTGTAATGCCGGTCAGCACGCTGCTGCGGTCACTATTAGTCCAGGAATGGGGAGATCCTGACTCACACTCAATCAATCGATTGCCATCTCTCAGGTTAACCTGCAACAGAGGATCATGGGAAGGATAGAATAGAGAGGAGAAAACCACATATATTTCTTTAAGCATGAAAGAGCTTGTAGGATATAAATTAACTGAACAAAGAGTGCCATTCAAAATCAAGCTGACTGACAGTAGATTCAAGGCAAATAAAAGAAAGGACCTCATAGAACCCATAATTAACTTACAGAATATATTGCACATGAGACAAGATAATGGTTACTAGTTCAGTTTCACTGTGTTATTGTTTTTTTTAAAAAAAAAAGAATTGAACTATTAATTCCTGCATAGAAAATGCTTCTTCTATGCAGAAAATGCTGTTTTCTATGCAAATCAATCATGCACAAATTTTACTCAGAACAGATCCCCAACTACAGCCTTTTTCTGTACAAAAAACATTTTCTGTGCCGGAATTAATTTTTCTGCACACAACGGCATACAGCTAGAAACTCTATCATCCTGAAAGTGCGGCTGTGCATGAATCCAGAGCTTACACAGCTAATTATCCCTATCATCTACCACAGAAAGGGAAAACTCCAAGAATAAAAATACTATCTCTTGCTTTATTTTGCAAAGGCTCATTAGCACAGAGGCAAAGTGTAAATATTTACAAGCAACAATCTCTTATTCGTTCCTTCCTCCTTCTAATGATAATTTAAAGAAAGTCAAGACCTTACAGAAAATCAGATGCTGTCTCTGAACTCTGCTTTTGGGGGGCAAGTAAATATTGCCAAAAATAGAGTTGAGCATAAAATTCAGTGTATAATCTTGAATTTGCTAAGCAGCACATCATGCTGGGTCTTTGGCACACGCATACATACATACACAAAAGAAGAAGAGTCGTATGTAGCAAAGCACCGCCATTTTCTAGCACTCTTTTTGGCTGCTGTACTTTATATAGATACCTGGAAATACAACCCCTCCTCACAACTCAGTGGAAATTAGCTCCAGCAAGAATAAGCATGAGGTGGCACAGTTAATATTTTGCTTCATTTCAACTCAGGCCTTCAAAGTACAGTTGACTTTCCACATTCATAGGGATTAGGGACACAGAACCCCTGCAAAAGTTTTAAAAAATGAGAATAATCTTCCCTGCACTCTGCTGCTCACTGCTGCAAGTGCACCCAGGCAGGTGGTTGGCGGGAGAGTGGGGGGAGATCTTTTCTCCTGTGCCAGGGAAAACACGGGGAAAAGA
The DNA here is from genome assembly GCA_948472985.1 of Iguana delicatissima. NCBI lineage: Eukaryota > Metazoa > Chordata > Lepidosauria > Squamata > Iguanidae > Iguana > Iguana delicatissima. The sequence continues at coordinate 197,618 of CAOKZL010001242.1, forward strand.
TCTTCCATTCCCTGCACTTTTTCATCCACTGCCTATGTGATTGCGCAGGCAGCGGCACAGGAGAGCATGGGGGAAGACCTTCCCTCCCCTTCACTCTCTCACCCTCTGCCTGCACGATCGCACAGGCAGCGGCAGCAGGAGAGCGCAAGGGGAGAACGATCTTACCTCTTCACTCTCTTGCCCACTGCCAGAGCCCACAGGTAGGAGAGCAGGAAATAGACAAGTGGACACCACGAATAATCAAACTTGCGAGAATGAAACCCGTGAATGTGGAGGGAGAACTGCAGCTAATTACATACTGCATTCTTGTAATTCATTCCGTCATTCAAAAACAAAGGTATAACTGCACTACATTGAGGTTGTAATTTAATGAGATATCATCAGTGTAGTGGCAACTTTCAAGCACTTTTAGAGTTATAGGGTGTGGCCTTACTAAATGGTGAAGGAGGAACAATGATTCAATGCCGGCCCATTCTGGGTGTTGTGCTTTGTTTTTGAGGCAATGCCAAAGTGGACAGGAGGAGAATGTGTTTTGTACCACAGGCCAGCCAGCAGGTTGCAGTATTCAGATGTGTTTTTAAAACTTTGCACGTATGTGACTTCAACCTGCCTGTCAACTAATAGTGGCCCAATCAATTTCATAGTGTTTTTTGGGGCAAGGAGTTTGTTTTGCCATTGCCTTCCTCTGAAATATAGCCTGCAGCACCTGCTGTTCTTTGGCAGTCCTTTAGCCAAGTCTTAACCAATCCTGACAAGTTGTTCAAACAAACCAAAAATGAAGACTTTAGTTACATTTGAGACATAGGGAAATGAAGAGTTACTTTTTAACACTGCTAATATTAACGCTAGCTAAATACTTTCAGGGGGCCTTGGAACTAGAACCTCTTAAAAAAAAATTTAAAAAATATTTTTTGTTTAAACTTTGTTTTTTGTTCTTCCCATGAAATCTACATATGATTCCCAGACACCCTCCCAAACATATTTTAGCTGGGTCAGACCTGCTTAGCTTTAGGAACAGAACCATGTCATGCGCCTTCAGAACATATTTTTGTGTTCGTCTAGCTATTAATCCTTTAGTAATGTAAACTGTTGAACATGATCAGTAAAACTCCCATTCAGCTCTGTGAAAATCACATCAAAATAACATTTGGCAGGATATTGGCCTAGGTACTGAACTAGGGCATCTTGTTGCATGTTGTCATGAAACCTAAACATCCTTCCGGTCTGATGTGGTGTGTCAAAAGGGACTTTTTTCCACTGCCACCAACTTCTTCCTCTACGTCAGCATCTTAAGAAATTATCATTTTGATGTTGCAGAGAACAACAGCAGGCAGATGATAATGTGCAAAGTAAAAGTCCCTGATCTGGAATCATGTAGGAATCACGGGGCTTTTGGATAGACAACGGACAATGTGTCACAGTTTCCCCTCCAACCTCAGAAAATGAGAACAAATTTCCCTCAAAGAACAAAGGCAAAACACTTGGAGCAAAGAAATGGCGTAAATGATCCCTATGGATGAAAGTGCCATTTGCTTCCATTTCAGAGCAAACTTTGTCAATATTCTCCATCACCCATGCTCAGGACAGTGTGGAGCTAATTTACTCAGTGTTTATCTACACAGAGTAGCCTAGATTGTTACAGATCTTTCTGCTGCTCAATTCTATCACTTGCAAGTTTACAAAGGCAGGCTTGCTGGCTTTGCTCCTAATGAAAACTGCTTGGAGGTGTTACAAAAAGCAGCACCTACCACATGGGTTGGGATTAATGCTGGTATCCTGTATTGCAGTTACAGACTTCAAATCTAGAGTTATGGGTCCATAACTGCTCCATATTCATCTATATTACATCTTCATGACTATGGCACTATTGTCTCCATCGTAAATTCCCCTGAAATGCTCTCTCTAATGCTACCTTAAACTCCAAGGAGTTGCTCCAAGGAACAGAGGTCTATTCTGTTGGCAATCAAGGTACAGCAAAATGACATTTCCACTTCCTCCCACCTAGCAAGCAAGGCTATGGCCATTTCCGCACTACACTCTTGTAATGCAAGTATTCCACTTTCAACATGCTATGGAATCCTGGGGTTTGCAGTTTAGGGAGGGGGCGGCTGCCCCCTCCTTAAACTGCAAACCCCAGGATTCCATAGGATGTTGAAAGTGGAATAATCACACTATAAGAGTGTAATGCAGAAATGGCCTAAGAAAATTAGATGCAGGACCCTTGAAAAAATGCCTTTTTATAATGCAAATTGCTGGTGGGAAGGGACTGGAAACATCCTGTTGAGCTTGAATCAGTGGCTGCTGCCTATTAAGGTAGGTTTGCAGAGGGTGGGCCAGGAAATAATGCTGAGGTACGCACTTGTAAGCAAGTCAGCAATGTAGGAAAAATCAGAGTTTGCAAATAGTGAAGTACAAGTGATGCCTTTATCTTCAGCTAGTTACTCATTTAGCTGTTGGGCATGTGATGAAGTAACAAGTAAAAATGAAGCCACTTTGTCGCTATGATGAGTAACTCTTTTAAACATTACTTTTTAAAAGGTGTTTTTAGAAGCATTTTGACACTATTTTTTTTTTAGTTTCATGCCATTCTGTTACAAGGTTTTTGACTCACAAAAATGTACCAGAATATAATAGGGAAATAATGAGCAGAACAACACAGCAATAAATAAGTTGCTTTTTAATACTGTACAAAAAAAAACAGCAATAGGTTGCTTTTCAAACCCTGTAACAAGACACAAGAATGAATTACTTTTAAGAAGTAAATTTCCAAGATCCAGTCAGCAATGAGTATGAAAATATTCATGAAAATAGTTATACATTATTATATGCTGCCCGTTATTCTGGATAACTGTACTGAATAGCAATGGCTGCTTCCGTGTACTAAGAGTTAGCTTTACATAAACATTGGGTAGGATTTAAAAAAAAAGATGACTGCCCCTATCAATACATGAGGGCAGCCAACTCCCCTTCTCATTCACCAGAAAGTGATGGCCAACCATGATGAACCAGAGAGAAGTCTACCTGGTATCTTCCAAGTGCTTTGGTCCTCCTGGCAGGGCATGGTGAGATTTGTAATCCAAGTAAACACCTGAAGGGCAGCAAGTTGCCTACCAACAAATCCTAAGCACTTTCAAAATTAATTAATTTCCCTCTGTGGAAAAGTACCACATTTAGCAGCTATAGATGGGAAAAAAAGAAAGGAAGGAAGGAAGGAGAGACAGAAGGACGGAAGGAAAGAGCAAGTTGAATGGTCAGACCTTGGACCACCTTGAAAACCTATCAGAAACTGTATTTTCTTTTTTTGCTCTGAATTTGAGTCTTTCCTTTAAAAAAATGTAAAATAGAAGATACAGAGAAGAGAGAGGAAACTAGGGGAAAAATGGGACTCGATGAAACCATAACTATCATGGAACCAAGCTGGTCCATCCTGTGTTTGTGTGTATATGTGTGTTGTCGGAGGGGGGGAGTTGCTGCATTGTTTTAAATTGTAACTTCTTGTGCATTTATCTGTACCTGTTTTAATATTATTAGAAGCCTCCTCACATACTAATTTTGGGAGAAAAGTAGGATATCAGTCAGTCAATCAATAAAATTCTTACAATGGCTCATTTGTAAAATGTACTGATTATAGACTATATCAAATTGGCAAAATGCATATGATTTCACATGTGCAATTGAGAGAATTTAACAGACTGGACACTTTGTGTACAGAGCCTCTTAGAATCCTCTGAGAGGCCTCACTCTGTCAAAGATGAGGTTTTTCCCCCACTTATCTGAACATTATCCTGTTTTCAGATGCTGGGAATATTTCGGGTGTCAGAGAACACAGCAGCAAAGCACTTCTGTAGAATGTGAGGCGATGATAAACCTTGGGCGAATGATGGTGTGACACTGAAGGTTTATTTCCAGTCTCTTAAGTTGACTTCCAGCCTTGCAAGACTGGAAATTCCCTCCCAGCGTTTTACTAGGGTTCGTGCCAGCCTCCCAAAGCTGATTCCCACGCTTGGAACGACTGGCAATCTCCCCAACTCTATCAGGTATGCTGCCACCCACCCCCGAATTATGAATTATTTGGACAGAACAGGAGGGACCCTGCCCAATCTCTAAGCGTAAGGATCTTCCACCCCCACCCCCCCGAGTGAGAGAGGTCTTATGTAGCGTGTGCCAACCCTGGCGTGGAAATGGAGAGAAACGGAGGTTTATAGAAGTGTTTAATCAAGGCATGCAAATAAACAATATACACTTGGGAGACTCCCCTCTCCCAGGTACACTTAGTCACAAGAATTTACAAAACAGATATAACAGCACAGATACATTCTTAAGATCAGCCAATTCCCAAAATAACAACATCCCTAACGCGACTAACTACTTATTTCTAGTTACTCACAATTAGGTTATAGGCTTAGATGGTCTAAAGGAGAAGAGAGGGGGGGTCCAGGAGACACGGCATGCCTGCCAGCTCGACTGGCCCAGCTCTCCTCTCTCTCTCTCTCTCTCTCTGGCCACATGGCCTCTCAGAAGTTTTATATTTTCCTCCTTGGAAGGATCTGGAAGCATCTCCAAGATGCCCACCTCTTTTCCTTTTGGTTGGTCAATTCTCACCTTGTGACCTGTGATGCTGACCCTTTCCTTTTGGTTGGTCAACTCTCACCCTGTGACCCTTGATGTAATCCCAATACCTCATTAACCCTTGGTTTACCTGAAGAGGGAAGTATCTCCCTTTGATAAGCCTAGATAATGGGAAGCCCCATTATCACAGATGGTATTGGGGAAGCCGGGACAGAAAATCAAGGTTCTCATCCGGAGGACGTGCGGACTCAGTGCAGAGCAGCTTTGCTACATTTGAAGTCATAAATATCACCATCTAAGCAGTACCTGCATCATGTAAGACCAGCATGTCCAGAATCTAAAATTACCAACCTGCAACAGTGCTTGGGGCAAACTTTGAGACATGAACAGTGCTTCTGAAACCTGTTGCTCACTCCCTCTCCCTTCTGTCCTACATTGCTGTAACCTGTTTATCTTCTGTGCTCCAGCATGTCAGCCATTGAAAAAGCTGGGCATATTTGCATAACTCCTTCCCTTGTCCTCACTTTGAGTTCTCTTCCTTGGCATCATCCTACAGCATGACAGAACTGCCCATTCTAAGGTGTGCCTGGGAAATGTTCCCATCTAGTATCACTCTGCCCTCCTGCTTGTATCAGTGTTGAGGAAGCTGTGGCTCTCAGGTGTTGCTGAAATCCAGTTTCTCATCAATCCTAGACAATCTGGCCAGTGGGAATAGTCATTTGGCAGCATTCAGAGGGTCAGAGGGGCCCAAACCCTGATATAGATGCAATAAAATTCCCTCTTTTTTTCAGGACCTCAAGAAGATGCATTGTATTGCTCTAATCTGTAAATACAGACACATGCAGATCTTTTGGACAGAATCCCTGTTTATTTGGTCCCCAAAAACCTAGCATCATGAATAGACAAGAGGTTATGTTTTTTAACATTTATTTCTCCATGTGGGGCAAAGGGTGTTCTTTCACTTACACTGGAGAAGTAACTGAGAGAGACACTCCTGGAAATAAATCTTTAGAAGTAACACCAGCCATTAAGCACCAAGCCTGTCCTACACTGCAAATCCTGGTTTTCCTGTGTTCTGAGCAATGAGTCTGAAGAGGAGCCTCCCCTCTTCATTACTTTCCACACAAGCAAAGCAACAAAAGGGGCGGGGGGGTAGCATGTTGAATGTGCTTGAGAATGACAGTACTAAGTTAGAGAGATAGGAACAGGGAGCAGGGGCTGCCTCCCAAGTCAGAATTCTGATCCCAATGAAATTGTCCTTCAGCTCTCACATTTCTAGCATTGCAATAACTTAAAACTTCAGCTAAGCAATTAGAAATACAGTTTAAACACACAAAGGGGAGGGCAAGCAAGGAAATGGAAAATCAGGATATCTAAGAGTTACTAGTAGGAATGGTTTTAAATGTCTCTATGAAGCTAGAAATTTGGAAAGTGAAGGAAAAATTCATTTGGGCAGGTAGAATTCTTAACTGAATGACACCCTCTTCACAGCTAAACCCTGATAGAGAGGGTGCGTGACAAGGAGGTAGTGTATGAAATTGAACTCTCACTTTAACACGCGCACATCAGAGGGTGGGAAACATGTTCAAGGTACACTTGAGCAACACAGGTTAGAATGTCATGTGGAAATCATAGTCTACAAAGATGCAGCAATGCCAGAAAGAAGCATTGGAGGCAAGGGCTGAGAGAACAGCTTGGTTTTTATTGCCATCAGACCTCACACAGAGAAGGCTAGGTTAAAGATTAACAAGGGCAAGTGAACAGCAAAAGTTGTTGGTGGGGCAAACAGCTAAAGCTCAATTTGCACATGTCACTGCAGAAATGGCTTATTCAGCTCTCTCGCTACCTGAATGAGTTGACTCTGAAACACACCTGCAACCAGAGATTTTCTTAACAAGATAACATTTTCAGTTGAAGCTGGTCTGAGAGTACTAACACATGTGAATCTCTTCTTCCCCAGACTCTTTCTCACACTGTCTCTCTGAAACACACACACACACAGAGACATGCATACATACATTCCTTCACTGAATGTGGTTTGGAAAGAACCTTCTACCTGCATATGACGTCAGCAGTTACAAAAAAAAGCCCCAGGTAAAGTCAATGGAAATTCAATCTGCCAGCTATGCACCTGGTGTTTTCACATTGCCCAACAGGGCTTAAGGTTTCAGGGGTGATGTGTGTGAATCTTCCATAAGCCATCCTTTGGCAATCTTTGCCCTCTCAGATATGGTATAAGCGGTATTGGCTACACCCACTCACATGCATCCTGTTGAAAAGATAGAAAGATACATAGAAGAAAAGGCCTCCTCATAGGAAGAAATAGCACACTCTCTACAATCTTCTCCAGTCCTCCAGATGCACTGCACCACAAATCTGAGAATCCTCCTGTCAACATTAGTTATGCTAGCTAGGGGATTCTGGGATTTGTAGTCAAATGTATTTGACAGGCATTGGTTTGGGGCAATTATTTGTCAGCTAGATATCCAGAGAAAAGGAGAAATGCACACACTCAAAGCATTTGTCTTGCTTCACAATCTCTAAGGTGCTCCTAACCAGCTAAGGAGATGAACTCTGACCTGCAGGGGCTTCCATTTTTAGCCTGCTTTATGGTCTAGGCAAGGATAATTCCAGCATGGTAAAGTGGTCATGGTGTTTGTCTGGGACTTGGGAGATCCAAGTTTGTTTGCTTGTTTACTCTCCTGCCCGATCCCCAAGAACTCAAACTAGTTACCACGTGAGTCGTGAAATTTAACAGAATGATCTTAGCCAATTATTCTTTGTCTGCATGAAGTACCTGACAGAAGATAAAGTGGAGTACAGACAGCATTTTACTCTTGAGCTTGCTGGAAGAAGGAAGGAATATAAATGTAATCTTGTCATAAGTGTGGGGTTATATCCACCACTTTTTAGTTTAGAGTCATATGAAAGTAATCCTGTTGTAGTCTTTTCCCTCCCCTCCCACTTTTTTAGAATAGGCTTCAAAACCAGCACAACATGCTTGAAAAAAATTATTAAAATCTAAAGCAATCTCCAAAGATGCCATTCACCAAAATCCTCAACTGAGGAACACCTTCCCTTTAGTGGCCTGACTGACACTAAAATCAGCCTCATTTTAGAACCAAATTAAGACCCTGTCTACTCATAGAAATTACTGTGGCTTAATGAGATTGTGACTTAGTCCTTGGTCTGTCATAGTGCAGGTTTTATTTTATTTCTAAATAATGTAAACGACTTATTGATTATTTCGGATGGTTTTAACAGATTCACATTGACTATAACACACCCTGAGATCTTCTGATAGATCAAGGACAGGTGAGAAATAAATTTTCATTAATAAATTAACAAAGTATATCATACAGCCCAAGATGAACCAAAAGCACAGAATTATAGAGTTGGAAAGAGACAGCAAGAGTCATTTAGGCCATTTCCGGATAAGAGTGTTATAGTGCTATTATTTCACTTTCAATATCCTATGGAATCCTGGGGTTTGCAGTTTAGTGCAGAAATGGCCTTAGTCTAACAGCCTCCTATGCGGAAACAGGCAGCTGAAGTACTCTTGAGAGATGGCCATTCAAAGAGGACCACTGAGGGACTTCATTCCAGTGTCAAACAGCTCTTACCATCAGTAACTTTTTCCTAATCTTTAGGTAGATGGAAATATGCTGTCTTTGAACAGAATGTGTTTGTTTTCTTTAAGTGCTCCTTTGCTGGCAGGAGGAAAAAATGATCCTGTATTATCCACCTCTTGTGCATGTCGGTGCACATAACAGCATTTCTTCCCTCCATATCAATTTTGGGGACTGGATGCTTTGCATGCATGTATCTGACTCCTGAAATTACACAGGTTGCTTCCAGATTAATCTTTTGCTATATAATCTCCTTATTACATTCACAGCATTTTATGGTGCGTCCAGACAACACCATCTTCAATTTGTAACTCTTCCATGTTTTTCCACAGCTACATCTACCACATTTGGGAGTGTTTTTTTCTCCCCCATTACCACAGAAAATCAGTTGAGGGAAAGAAAGTCTAGTTGCCCAAGGTAATAGTAGTAGTTATATTTTCTTAGTAAGTCTGCCTGGACCCACCACCATGTTCTGTGCTTATAAGTACTATTTTTGTGTGCCATGTTGACTGAGGAGCCAGAGTAGTATTGGTGCAGTACACCAGTGGACTTTGGCATAGGCAGTGGCAGTAGGCGAAAAAAAGACCATTCATTGCAGCCAGAAAGGAAGCCAGGCATTGCAGAAATAGGCTGCTTGGAGCCAGAAGATTTTGTCTCCTTTCCCTTACCAACACAACCGAGCCCTAGAAAAAGGTGCAGCTGGTAGTACAATGCACAAACAGGATTCTGGTTTGCTATTTGCCAGTTCTTTGGAGGGAGTTGGACTACAATACCCATAATCTACCAAACAACTTGACCAGTGCCTATGTTGACTGGGAGATTTTGGAGGCTGTCGTCTGATAAAAATAACTTTTCCAGCCTTAGATATTGTTCCTCTTTACCCGCTTTGATGCAGTGTGTCTTCTTTTCAGTATAAAATATCCCATATAGCAATATGTCATCTACCATTGGAAATTCAAGAGCTTCATTTTCTTTAAAGCTGCATCAGTCTTAAGCGAGTACATTTCCGGTCTTTGAGCAATATAAATAATCTGTCACTTCAGAAGGGCAAATGTTCTCTATGTAAGCGACACAGCTCATCTGGCAAGGGTCCTTTTTCCTGCTGAAAGCAATGTCTACATTGTGGGGCAAAATGCCAGTAGCCACATCCACATAGGAAGTAACCTAGTCCAAGATAAAGGGATTAATTGAAGCGAAAAGAATCGTTTATTCTGTTTGCTTTAATCTTGCAGCTTGGTCACCTGGAAATGCTTTGAGTCTCCTTTCTCTCTCTCTCCTTTAAGTGTTAGTCAAATTAAAATTTCAGCAGTTGAAGGAGCAAAGTGGATAAAAGTCAAGTTTGCCTCAGTGCTAGGAATCTGTCATCTATGGCCAAAATAATCCTGAAGTAGTAAAGGTCACCTGCCTTCATAAAGGTACTCAAGCCTGGAAAAAGAAGCTTCGTTCCTGCTTCTGAAGAAACAGTTTCATTCAACATTCCATTACATAACAGGAAGTGAATGTGCTGATACATGACAAAGGCTTGATATATAAAGGCTTGACAGTGGGGCTTAACTGAAAAAGGCATGAGCTTGGTGCAGACAACATTCACAGAACTAGAGAGACAGAGACCATTTCGGCGCTACACTGTTGTAGTCCTATTATTCCACTTTCAACATCCAGTGGAGTTCTGGGGTTTGTAGTTCACTAAGGCCAAAGAGCTCTCTGGCTGAGAATTCTAAATGCCGCTCCTTAAACTACAAACCCCAGGATGCCAGAGGATTTTAAAAATGGAATAATAGCACTGTAACAGTGAAGAGCAGAAATGGCCAAAGATTATGCTTCCTAATCTCTTTCCCACTCTCTTTCTTGAAAAGTCCTCACTGCACTGTGCCTGGCATGATGCCATTGTGTTGGGCACTCTCTGTTCACACCTTTTTCCTTGGCTGTCAGAATCAGGGGTGGGGCAGCAAAAACTGGCACAAGATCATCACACTATGCAAAGTTAGAATTCTGAGGAAGTGATGGGGCAAAGAATGGGAGAGGCAGCAGAGTTGTATCTGACAGCCAAAATCTATCACAAACTGTGATTCAAAGCTTCCCACAATGTTCCGGGAAACTGCTTTTGCATCTATTACACAGCAAATTCTCCTCTAAAATTACACACTCCTCCTCTTTTCTATGTTCTTCCCCCTGCAGAGGTTCAGTAAAATCAAGGTACCATAGGAACCATTTTTTTTCCTCTAGTATTGACAGTTTAACATTTTTCTTTTGGAACCAGCAACTTACCAAAGCATACTTCCAGCCAATTTGTTTTCTTTTAAAGTAGTAGACATCCTCCTCCCCTGCCCATTCTCTCTCTCTCTCCTTCTCTGGCTGTTTAAGAGCCCAGAATTCAAATACTGGATGCTGCTATTTATTTTGTTCACGATCTGTGTTCCAAGTAAAAAGCATGGCATTCCTTCATGCCGTTTAGCAGCTTGCACCAGTAAGACTCCAAAATACCTCTCTTGGATCCAAGCATCCTAACCCAAGGTGGTACTTAAAATGGTAACCTAAGGTTGGCAATTTCTACATCAAAATAACCAAAGCCTGTTGGCCAGCTGCAAGAGAAAAGGCCTACATAAGCTCACCAAGCTTGGCATTTGAGCAGAAGAGGAATAAGACCTCCTTCATCTAATCATATACAGATACCTTAATCCACTCAATTTTTTTTCCCACATGGGGAAAAAAAACCTCACCCTTCTACTTATGCACGTAATTCAACCATGGACCATTCTGCCTGATTTCTGCATGACTCTGTGATTATTAAATGCAGGAAACATTTTTTTTTTATACAACTTCCCCTAACATATACATTTCTGTATACAAATTTTGAGCAGCAAAGATCTGGAAAGTGAGAAGTCTGCAGGATAACCATGTTCTGATAAATATATTAGTCTGGAAAACATGAATTCAGCCAGTTCGCTTAATCCTCATGTCCTACAATGGGATTTCCCTTTATGAGTCCAACCCTGAGATCCTTGGGAGAGTCCTTTCTGTCAGTCCCACCCTCTTCACAGGTACGGTGGGGGGGTACATGAAATAGGGCCTTGTCAGTGGCTGCCCCTAGACTTTGGAACTCCATCCTGGTTCCCTCCTTGTCAGCAGGTGAAGACTTTTCTTTTAATTTTTTAGAACTGAAAGTTTTTGAGGAAAGGATTTTAAATAGAGTTCTGTAATGTTTTAAATTGTATGGTTTTAAACTGCGTTTATCATTTTAAATGTAGGTTTTAAATTGTTTATAACACTGTTAACAGTTGAAATTTATCTTAGTGTTAGCTTTTTGTATGTTTTTAACTACAATGTAAACATTTGAATTTGTAAGCTGTTTTGAGTTCCAATCTTAGAGGAAAGGAGGAAGAATCTAAATAAAGATGGTGCTGACAACGACGACGACGACGACGTTTTAGTCCCCCAAATGTACTTTTGACTTTTGTAATATACCCAGAAATTGACCTATAATGTAGACCATTGTACAACATGGTCAGCTATACAGTAGTAAACAACATTTCCACTTCTGAAAAAGCATCTGAAAAAAGCTGAGCTTCACTCAGTATTCCATGGATTTCCACCCCAATAAACAAACAAAAAAAGACTGGGACAAAAATTGCCCCAATAAATGACTGATTTTAACCACATGCTCAGTTTTGTGTCCCAGTGAAGGTACTGTACTAGAACAAAAATGTCCCACGTATTCTGGTTGTCTCAGTAGGTTAGCCCCATTCTTTAAAAGGGATATGTCTTCCATTGAGGAGACCTCTGCAGGCAGGAAATTCTCCACAATAGAAGAAGCAGGGGCAAGAATTACCCAACTTTACAAAAATACTTTACTTTTTTTCATCTTGCGCACTCTGGTTCTGGGTATTTGAATGGAACACTATTTATCTTAGACATACAAACACATTCGTAGATGAGTGGCATATTTTTATATTCCACAGTGCACTAGAATTCTCTTTTGAGACAGAAAATGTCACAAAACCTATGGAATTGAAATTAGCTTTTCCTGGTGCATGAGGGTTAAAAATGTTGACAAATCAAGATTCTCCCCTATCTTTACTCCAAGCCTTTTGAGAAATCTCAGAGATACATTAGATCTGAATAGAACATGATGATGCATCAGCATCCATTCTGCATTAGGGGAAACCTGTGCCACTTTTAGAGATCTTATGCATCTTTTTTCCCTATGCTGCCTTTTGGAGGGAATGGGAGTTGTTCCGATTGCACTTTGCTTCAACCAGCCATGCATACTGTGCTGACTCAGGATCAGCTATTAAGGGGAAAGAGCCATGGGGGAACTTCTAAGCCTACTGCATATCTCCCCTGAGGAAGCCATTACATCTGTTTCAAGGAGGCCTTAAGTAGGACGGATGAATAAGTGGAGGAAAGGATTATGGGGGCAAAAGGGAAGGAGGGAGAGAGAGAGAGTACATATGTGGTGAAAAGCCCCTGTTAGCAACTGGATCCCATCAGCCTCAAAACACTGAGGCTTGAAAACTGAGCCTGCCTCAGGTTTTAACATAGATGCAGTGATACCAGATGTCAAGAGTTAACAATAATCAGCTGGAGAGTGAGTTATAAAACTCATTACAGAACTAGACAGGCTGGGAATGGTTGTTTGCTCTTTTTTTTAAGCGTAGCTGGTGTGTTACGTATTGCTCGCCTGTTTTATTGTTTTAATATTTTAAGCGTAGGCTGCTCCAAGTGCCACAGGCCAAGTTTGCAAACCAAAAATACATCTTCGATAAATACAGTTAAAGTCAAAAGTAAACCTACAGAGTTTGCAAGATAAAATGTTTCTTTCCCATTGCTCCTTGTTACTAGTTTATGGTCAGGTTAGAAATGAGTGCAGACAAGCAGCCAGCCTCATAGCCATAGCTGTTAAAAGGCAAGGGGGGATGAGCAATAAAACTTGGCCTTATACTAACCCTTCTGTAGATAACGGTATTAAACTAAAGGTTAGCCTCAGAAAATGATTAGTCTGTACAGCAATTATATTACTCCCCACTCCAATAATAAAGGCTTAAACTTGTTCTGTAATACTGGGCAGCATTTCCCACTCCCCACCCCACCTCTCACTCACTCCAGAGTTACAAAGCCGATCTCAGACCTTTATAATTTTATGTTCAATAGGTTTCTATAGCAGTCAGGGAATGGGATGAAAGAAAAGCGCCTCAGTGTATAGCACTAACTTACTATATGGGAGCCATTGTAGGCATAAACACAACATGAATTCAAAGCAGATGAAAGAAACTTCTCCCATCCAAAATGCCAGTTGGCATCACTGGCAGCAGACAGAAGCACCTGGGAAGACCAAGCTCAAGGGCACGAATGCAGAACTTTTGGTTCCTCAAAAGTAACTCTCATCAGCCCCACCAGCAGGGCAAATGGAAAGGGATTGTGGGGTTTTGAGGCTGATGGGATCCAACCCCTTACTTTAAGCCTATGACAAGTTAAGTCAAGTTGCAGGATTCCAGATGAGGGAAGCAGCTTGTTCAAAGTACTTTCCTATTAAATGAAAAGCAACCTCTGATACAGAATCTGCAGCTACCACAGTATACAAAGCGCCAGTTCAATGCCAGACTTTCAGTATTCCCTCACAGTTCAGCTTTAAGGACAGACACAAGAGCAAGATAACCACATTCTGCTGGGAAACATAATAAAAATAAAGGAAAAGCATTCCATGCCATTTGTTAAGAATGCAGTTTGAACACCAGCAGCCAAAACAAATTAAAACTAAATGGCAAAAGCAAAGCGGGTATTCTGAAATGATTTGCAAACATACTTACAAGCATTAAAGTGATGGCGAAGGTATATTTTTTCACAAGGATAAGCTGTCCTTGAACAATGTTTCCTGCATTCTGGCAACTAATGTGCTTTATTTTCCTTTGGCTTCTATTCCCCATTTTCCTTCTCCCTAGAAGAAATATTTACCACATCCAATAAAACGTCTATTGCACCCTCCCTACACAAATTTGTGTTTGCATTAAATAAATCCATCTCCTTTTATAATATGTGATATATGCCTACACGCAGCATATGTATATAACAATATTTGTAGAGTAGTGTCAATCAAATGATTCACTGAGAATAACAAGAATTACAAATTTGGCAAGGTAGATTGAGAAAAAGAGAAGAGAGGGAGAGAGTCTTGCTTGTTCAAAGCAAGACAAAAAACAGTCTTTTAAATCCATTTACATAGTCTTGGAGAGAAAGAACAGGTATTAAGATGAAGTATTTGCTTAAGATGATATACAAGGCATGTTTAAGGCCTCGTACTATGGAACAAACAACATATTCAGAAATACCACATGGTATCACCTGTCTTGGATTGTACTATTTCACATTTCAGCTGGGGGATCTGGACAGACCATCCATTCTGAGAACGGAGTGGGAAACTATTACAGTTATGGGGCCATACTGCCCACCCAAGAAATATTAAAAGGCTGTAATTTCCACCCCCTGCACCTCTAAATAAAAGTTTGAAAAATATATCCCCAAATCAACCCCAAGCGCCTTAGTGGGTACAAAAATTGAACACATTTTTGGCCTTCTTTGGACCATTTTAAGCCCTGTAGAGTTATTATTCCCAAAGGAAGTGACCAGAAAGTCAACTATCTGTTGGGAAAAAAATTCCTTTCCTGGTCTTAAAATGGAGAGTGGTCAAAAACATGCCAAAATTACCTCCCACGCCTTCCCAAGGGGAGAGTTTGGAGACAAAAAATTAGGCACCATAAACCAGTCTACAGTGTTTTGTGAAGCCTGCAGTCCCTCTACAGGCACGAGGCAGAGTCCTGTGATTGGATCTTTTGATTGTGTGGGTGAATGGGTGTGTACACTTTAAAGTATCTAGGGGGAGCTCATGTCAATCATATCATTCTAGACTATACATGAAAACTGGGGAGAAAAAGACTCCTGTATATATCTCTCCCAGGGGACTGATACTGCCTGGAAGGTAAGGTAACGAAAAGAGACCTAATGGCTAATAGTGAGTGGAGAGGAGGTTAGATAAGTACCCTCCTCCAGCCTCACTGAGCCGATCAAAAGTGAACACACACTGGCAACACATTGTAGCTACTTTAAAATACAGTGCAGTCCATAATAAGTAAACTATGGAACTCACTACTACCATAAGATGGCCACCAACTTGGGGGACTTTTAAGTAGAACTGGACAAATTCAGGTTTATCCAAACTAGCCATGGCAACAAATCACGTTGGCTATCAGAGTTATTATGTTCTCTGTACAGAGGATGCTAGCGACCATGAGAGGAGAGTGGCTACTGGAGTCATGCCCTGGTTGTTCAGTTTCCTTAGGCATCTGACTGGCTGACAGGGGAACAGAGTGATGAAGAAGATAGGCCCATGCTGGTCTAATTCAACACAGCTTTTAGGCAGTGCTGGATGCTAAATCACTGGTACAGTGAACCCGCTTTAAAGTCTAAACTTTAAAAGCCATCCAAGGTGCTGAATTAATTGTGGGGACAGCACCTTGGACACTTTTCATTAAAGTCCAGATGAAAACCCAGAGCAGATTCACTGCTTCAGTCACAGCAGATTACCAGCTACTTCAAAAAAAAAATTACTAGACTTTCTTAGAATCACAGAATCATAGAATCATAGAAATGTAGAGTTGGAAGAGACCACAAGGGCCATCCAGTCCAACCCCCTGCCATGCAGGAACACCCTCAAAGCACTCCCGACAAGTGGCCATCCAGCCTCTGCTTAAAAACCTCCAAAGAAGGAGACTCCACCACACTCCGTGGCAGCACATTCCACTGCCGGACAGCCCTGACCGTCAGGAAATTCTTCCTGAGGTTCAGGTGGAATCTCCCCTCCTGCAGCTTGTATCCATTGCTCCTTGTCCTGGTCTCAAGAGCAGGAGAAAACAAGTCCACTCCCTCCTAGACATGACATCCCTTCAAATATTTAAACATGGCTATCATATCTCCTCTCAACCTTCTCTTCTGCAGACTAAACATACCCAGCTCTCTAAGTCTGTCCTCATAGGGCATGGCTTCCAGGCCCCTCACCGTTTTGGTTGCCCTCCTCTGGACCTGCTCCAGCTTATCCATATCCTTCTTGAATTGGGGTGCCCAGAACTGGATGCAGTATTCAAGATGAGGTCTAACCAAAGCAGAATAAAGTGGTACCAATACCTCCCTCAATCTAGACACCGTACTCCTATTGATGCAACCAAGAATTGCGCTGGCTTTCTTGGCCGCCGCATCACACTGCTGACTCATGTTCAGCTTGTAGTCTATTAAGACTCCTAGATCCCTTTCACACGTACTGTTAGCCAGCCACGTGTCCCCCATCCTATATTTCTGCATATCTTTTTTCTGCCTAAGTGTAGGACCTTACATTTCTCTCTGTTGAAGTTCATTTTGTTAGCCTTGGCCCAGCTCTCCAATCTGTCCAGGTCCTTTTGAATTTTGATCCTGTCATCAGGCGTATTAGCAACCCCTCCCAATTTGGTGTCATCTGCAAATTTGATCAGCGTGCCCTCTATTCCTTCATCCAAGTCATTAATGAAGATATTGAACAGCACCGGGCCCAGGACAGAGCCCTGTGGCACCCCGCTAGTCACTTCTCTCCAGGATGAGAATCTGCCATTGGTGACCACCCTTTGGGTACGGTCAGTCAACCAGTTACAAATCCACCTGGCAGTAGCCCTGTCCAGCCCACATCTTACTAGCTTCTTTGCAAGAATGTCATGGGGAACTTTGTCAAAGGCCTTACTGAAATCAAGATATACTATGTCCACGGCATTCTCTTCATCTATCAAGCAAGTAACTCTATCATAAAAAGAGATAAGATTAGTCTGGCATGACTTATTTTTGAGAAATCCATGTTGACTTTTCGTAATTACGGCATTGTTTTCTAAGTGATTAGAAACTGACTGTTTGATGATCTGCTCCAGGATCTTTCCAGGTACTGATGTCAGGCTGACTGGGCGATAATTATTTGGGTCCTCTTTTTTCCCTTCTTGAAGATGGGGACAACATTTGCCCTCCTCCAGTCTGCCGGAACTTCTCCTGTCCGCCAAGAGTTTTCAAAGATTATAGCAAGAGGTTCCGCAATGACCCCTGCTAGTTCTTTTAAAATCCTAGGATGCAATTCATCTGGCCCTGGAGACTTGAATTCATCCAGAGTAGCCAAGGTATTCCTGTACTACCTCTCTACCTATTCTGTGTTGCATTTCCCTCACTTCCTCACCTGCTCCCCAACCGCAAGGTTGAGTGTTTTTATCCTTTGTGAGATCGTCTTTGAAAACTCCACAGTTTTTGAAGAAGGTGCTGAAGCAGGGAATAAAATGATGGAATTATTTGTTCTCCCCATCAGGAACAAATATTTAAGCACATTCCTGTCCATAAACATCCTGCACTATGTCTCTTTTGGCCCTAAGTTAGAAAAAAAAACGAGCAAAAGGAATTGTATCGTAATAGGGTTCATTTGAGAACCACTATACTGCCCTTAGTGACGAAATAAGAAGAAGGCAAGGATTTGTAAAGGCAACTGTGAAGGAACTAGAAAAAGATCCCTGAATGGAAAGATATACCATTAAATATCAGAATCAATCAGATCTGAACTCTCACCAGAAATCAAGATGATTAAGTGAGATTATCATATTTTGGGCACAGTGTGACTCATTGGAAATGATGACAATTCTCAGAAAAATAGGAGGCAGTGGGAAAATAGGAAGATTGCATCACAGGTGGGTTAATTCAATAAAGGAGGCCACTGCCCTGGGTTTGCAAGAGCTGAGCAGGGCTCTTGGTGAGCAGGGCTCATACAGGACTCCCATTCATACAGTCACTGTAAGTCAAGGTCAGCTTGACAACAAATAATAACAACAACAAATACCACCCTGAATATGCCCAGATCTTTTCTGATTTAGGAGGATAAACAAGGCCAGGGCTGGCAAAAACAGAGATGAGAGACCCACCAGGCAATATCAGGCATCTTAACCAGGAAAGAATCCTGACTATAACCCTGGAAAGCCATTGCTCCTTGTTGTGGACTGACTGCACTGGCCCTAAATGGGTTAATTGTTTTACTCTATAGAAAGCAACTTCCTATGTCTATTTACTTAATAGGGTGGGGGAACTCTCCATACCTATTGGCAAATCACTTGGTTTATCGAAATTATCCAGACTTTCCACTTGATTAATGTGTGCAAAGTCCCTGCTTTAGATCTTTGTGTCACACTGGTTCCTTTTTGTATATCCACTGAACTAACAAAATACACCTCTCCTCAACATGTGTAAATCAACAGATGCTCCTTGACTTCAGAATTACAATTGCTTGTATAAAGGTGTTTAAAGTATACTGGAGGAAAGACAAATAGACTCGACATAAGGATTGCTCAGTTCAGAAGGAAACCCTCCCACTTCACTCTTTAGAGCTGTTCTTAATACAGTTCTGAGGAAGTACAGGACTCTGTTGAATTCCCCTTCATGAGTCTCATGACAAAAGAGGAAAATGTCTTTCATGGACACCTGCAGAGCAGAAGTTCCTTCTTTGGGAATTGGAATAATTTTTTCTTGCAGCATATAAATAAAACACATCATGTTTTATTTTTATTTTTCCATCACTAAAGCATGTGCAAACTAAGGCAGCAAGAGTAAAGGTTGTTCATTATTCCACTATTTGGTGGAAGGGGGGATTCCAAGTAATTTGTGTGGCTCTAATTTTTGGTTTTGGTTGGAGTTGGATGCAAGCCACACCAGTCCTGAAGAAGCTCAGGCCCCAGTCCTCTTTGGGTTATCTCCATATATGTGAACACAATTTTTATGAACACATTCTAATATATCCATCCATTCACATCCATACCCTTTGCTATTTTTTTAAGAGAACAGATTTTATTTTTTGCAAAACACAGCACCAAATTACTCCAGTGAGGAAATTTTAAATAATATAACAACTGGATTTTTGTGTCTGTCACAGCTGCATGCAATACAGAACTTATGAGGGCTATCCCAATTCTCTTCCTGTCTAAATATTATTGTACAACTGTGATATGGACATACCACATAACCATGATGTGCCTATCTGGATGTCTCACCAACACAAGCACACAACATATGGGGAAAACTAGGGTGAGATCTATGCTTTCTGGCTGATCAATTATTTTTATCTGCTTTTTTTTTCTTTTCCTTCAAGATCTCTGTCTTGCTAAAATAATTTCTTGGGTGCTCTGCCGATATCTCCAGTAGAATACATTAAAGAAATAAATTCTAATACTTAAAATGTCTATCCTCTACCACATTTTCTCTGCCACCATTACAGATAACTATGAAGGCCAAAGCTTTTCAGAGAGATGTTTGTTTTGTCTTGGCCCTTCATCTCATCTGAGCAAACCACCTTGGCAGTTTAGAAAGCAATGCCTGGAAAAATCCTAAACAAATATAGCTGCTGCAATAAACAGGAATATACGTTAGAGTGAGAGTAGTTTGGGTATTGGGCTGGGGATCTGGGAGACCAGGTTTCAAATCCCCACTCAGCTGGGGCAACCTTGGCAAGTCATACTCTCAGCCTCAGAGGAAAGCAGCAAAAAACTCTCTCTGAACAAATCTTGCCAACAAACCCCTGTAACAGCTCCACCAAGTCAGAAACAACTTGAAGGCACATACCTTGGTATAGCAGCTGTAATGAGCACCGACTGCACAGACTCTAAATCAGGGCAGGGCAAGCACAAAGGTGGGCCTTTCTCTCCTGCACACCCCTCAGGCTGAACATTTGCCCCCATCATGACTGCAAGTGATGTCATGTCACTTCTGTCTCCAGAAACTGGCCCCAATACAGCAGATTTTCACTGTTAGGCAATGGGTAATAAGGGGGCAAGGTGACCCTAACTGTCATAAATTTGGATCACCTTGCTTCATTATTTCACCACCCACATTAGAGTATTTTTTTACACTTGTTTTAAAGCTTATTTTAAAAATGGGCACTAGTTCATATATTTGCTCATCTACTCCCAGAGAAAATAGATCAATGCCCCTCTAAGGGCATTTTTCTTTCCAGAATTTCTTTCTCAAAGGTTTGGTGGCCAAAGGGGGGAAATATCTCTATGTGTTTTAGTGCTATAGATTTCTGAAACAATAATTAAAAAAAAAACTATGACTATTAGTACAACCAAACATCACATGTAGTTTGATTCAAAGTGCGGATCAAATTCTACAACTTGTGTCATTTTAACTTCTCCAGGACTAACACTTTATTTTCCATAGATCCTTACACACATTCTGATTACATGTTCTCCTTGAGGCTACAGTAACCTCCATCTTCTTAGCTCACTCTCCTATCATATCTGTCCTCTGTATACTTTTACCCATCTTTTATCCATTCATATCAGTCCTCATGCTCTACCATCTTTACAGCAGTTCTTTCTCTGTTATATTGAGAATCAACCTCAAGGTTTACATCCTTGCTAGAAATGCAGAAAAGGGAAAGTTTCTCATTTTCCAACCCACATTCTCACACTGTGTTTACATATCAGACTCTAACACTCCCCCTGCCCCATACATGGAAATTCATACATATTTTGGTGCACAATTTCAAAATGCATGCTTCTTGGTATGCATTTTTCTAACATACACAGTCTTGTACATACTTATGCATTGACTAAACAATATTATTTAAAGGTATGCATCTCAATATTCATGCACATTTCTGAAACATGTCTTTCAGAAGTGAACTTTTTTCCCTATGAAATGGACTGCAAACCTTGCAGACACATTGATTCTTGAAGCAAAATGTGCTGGAAGTGCAAAATGTCTCCTTTTGACATGTCCATCCACTGCCATCTCTGCCTTGCGCATCTGCTAAAAAATTGTATAAATCTTTTGGCCAGCGAACATGTCACTGCCACAGACTGCACAGCATCTAGAATACTTTCAATGCAAAGTAAATTTTCATTAGTAGCAGAAAAAACAGGAGCAGAATATAAGCAGTAACTGTGATAGTGACTTACCTTCTCAGAAATATCAAAAAAGGAAGTTGCAAAACCAAGCCACTTTCTACAGAAGCACAGGATTATCTAGAGCTACTACATATGAAAGTAAAATGAGACCATCTAGTCTGTACTGTTGCGCCTCTGTCAGCAGAGTTCTGAAGAGGGTTTTTTTGGGGGGGGGATTTCAGCTCCCTAATGCTCACTGGGGGATTCTGGAAGTTATTGTACAAAAAAAGGGAACTTTGTCAAGCTCTGCCTGCCACTGACACTGACAAGTCTATTTCCAACACTGCCAGTAATCCTATACATTCAGAAATTATGGTTCATGCTGCCCAGAGAAACATGAGATGGGGCTAATCACATTGAGACTGGAAAGCAAGGGAGGCCTGGAAGAATTAATTAGAGAGAGTAACTGATTAATGTTATTATCACAGTTCAAGACAGAGCTCTGATTATTTGGAGCCAGCCATCTGGGCTACGCCAGAAACACTTGGAAGGCTGAGCTCCCTTTGCCCGTTCTTGCCCTCCTGTAGTTGCTTCCTTTATTTATCAAGTGCCATTCCAGTCCTCCTAGTGGTCACTGGAACAGGGAGGGGGATATGATAGAAGAAATTAGATCATCAGAGACTCCCTGTATCCCTTCCCCAAACACTTCCCCATGATCACAGTAAGGCTCTGCTATTCACAAGGTCAGTGTAATATACCTCACTCCAACACTCAGGAAACATTGTTCCCAATCAGTTCTCCCATCAGAGCTTTAAAAGCTACTTTTTTGGACCACACTTCTCAGAATCCTCAGCTAACATGGTCCATGAGCCTTCAGGATAGGAGGAAAGCTTTGACTTATAGTGACCCTATGAACAACAAATCTCCATGAGACCTAGTCATCAACTGCCATGCTCAGGTCTTACAAAATCAGGGCTGCGGCCTCCTTCATTGAATCAGTCCATCTGTAGCGTGGCCTTCTTCTTTTCCTATTGTGGCTGCTGTGTGCCTTCAAGTCGTTTCCAACTCATGGCGACCCTAAGGTGAACCTGTCATGGGGTTTTCTGAGGCTGAGAGTATGTGATGCAGCCAAGGTCATCCGGTGGGTTTTCATAGCTAAGAGGGGATGGAACCTTAGTCTACAGGGTTGTAGTCCAATGCTCTTCCTGTTATCTACTGCTTTACCAAGGAGTAATCTCTTTTCCAAAAAGTCACTTCTTCTTGTGATAGGTCCAAAGTATGAGAGCCTCAATTTAACAATTTTAGCTTCTAGCAAGAATTCAGGCTTAATTTGCTGTGGAACATGTTCATTTTCCTTTTTGGAAGTTCATGGTATCTACAGAACGGTCCTCAAGCACCACATTTCAAGTGAGGTCAGCTTTGAAAGCAAGGGAGGCATGGAAGAATTAATCAGAGAGAGTAACTGATTAATGTTATGACACTTCAAAGCTTAGTTTTGTTCCCCTCCCAAACCTCACTATTTTGCTGTCACTGTGATCCCTAACCTAACTGATTTTGTGAACTATCGCAAGAAAGAAACTTGATAACTTTGAAAAGTAATTAGTCATATCCCCCTCTCCTCCTGCCACTTCCATTCTGAAGGTTCAGAGACCATGATGGCTGGGGATTCTAAGAACTGCAGTCCAAAAGAGAGCAAGCAGAGAGAGAGAGACAATTGGCCCAGGAAGGCCCCCAAATATGGTAAAAATGCTCTTGTGGCCCTGAAGGGTGTGTTTGAGGACAATTTGTTTTTTGCCATGGGGGGGCTAATAGCCAAGGTGTCCTGGAGGACCAATGGGGCCCTCAAGCATTCACTAGTTGCCTACCTTTGAACTCAATAATTTTGCCTAATTCAAGACAGCTGCAGCGAGTTCCTTTTACTTGTAGCTGTCTGTGGAAGAAATCTCCTTAAGAAGTGCTAGAATTTATGATGTTTCAGCAGGAGGAATACACAATATACTACTGTCCAGTAGCACAGTTGATCTGATGGATTAACTCTTACATTTCTGAGATAATTGCTCCCTGTCATCCAGCATTTGAGGATCTGGGCTTCCTGTTGACCAATACATTTTCTTTACAAAAGGACAAAAAAAGTCCACCCATAAGAGGAGGGGGAAACCACTTAAACCAGTCAAATCCAAGAATAAATATGTAGGGTTGTGCGGTATGTTATACAATAACAGCAGCCTCTACCTCCTGGCCTCCAAATTTCAGGTGCAGTGTATAAGTACATCAGTGTGAAACCACTGTCATACTGATCTCAGCAAGAGGATATTGGCTTTGGCAGACGAACAGACCACGTGGTTTTACATTGAACTTTAAATGACCCTGAAAAGGCAAGCTGTTGACCAAGGACACTAGTGAGAAAATAGATGGCAAGGAAGGCTTCCTTTCAGACTTGGCAATTCTGCTTACTATAGCTGAGGATCTAGTCTAGCTGGGAAGAGCCAAAAAAAGGAGGAAAAAAAGCTGATTCTCAGGACCTACTGCAAGCCCTCTGAAGGGGTGGTAAACCACCTGAACACCAGCTTGAATGGTGCTTCGTCACTCATCTAATCTTCAAGTATTATGCAGGATTTTTACTCACAAGTGAACTTCACAGCATTCAAGTGGGCTTGAAATTGTACAGAAAACAACTTGATATTTAGACGCCGTATCATCTTAGAAAGTATCTGTCTTATTCACATGGACATCTGTCCTACCCACCCACGATGATCTTTGTTTTCTTCTTCATGGACAAGGAAGAGAGCTGACTGTACTTTAAAGCCCAAAACACCACTCCACAATCTCAGACGTCACTTCAAGCTCCTTCCATCACTTGCAATAATGCTAACATTCATCTATCATCAGCCCCTCCACAACCCTCCCCACTCTTCCATCTATCCCAGCTTCCTAGTGCCCAGTCCTAGCAAAAACATTAAGTATATCAATCTTACATTATTTTTTTTTTAAAATTATTATTATTTGAAATTCATCCAAGAAGTGCTGAGACAGAAAGTCAACCAATTTTTTTTTACTCCAATAGAAATTTGAAATATCTCACAGAACTACAACTTCCAAAGTCATGTTCATGGGGAAGTTCTTCAGTGCACTGGCTTGTGTCCATGGTTGGTCTACTCCCTATGCTTCCTTTCAGGTTACAGGTGTTCATATCACCCTATCTTAAGAAATAGAAATGTAATTATAATTCTCATTCATTGTATTCCGGTTCTTGGCTTATGTGAAGAGAAATCTCTTTCTGATATTTCTATGTTCCAATTTGCTCCTTTTGATACATTCAGCATCATTAGTTGCAGTCAAAAGATCACATTAGCTTTCTTCAGTTAGATGGCCTGCAGAAATGCTGTACTTCAACTCCCATTACTTCCAACCATATGCAGGCTGCGGGTGATACATGATTTAGTCCCAAAGATCTGGAAGGCACCAGGTAGTGAAGGATGGGCTACAGAAAGTTATCTACACAAAAAGGAACCATGGAGAGGTGGTTCATTGACTGTATCATTCTAGAGAAAGCCTGTTTAAGACTGTGGAACATTCAAATCTTCAAAGAGAAAGTCGAGGACTAAGCCACTTTAAAGTAAATTTCATTTCAATTTTTGTAGTTTGATACAAAACTGTGAGTCATCATGGTGTAGTGGTTTTGAGTGCTGGACTAAAATTCCAGGAGAACAGGTTTCAAATCACTGCTCAGCCAAGGAAACCCACTGAGTGACCTTGGGCAGGTCACACTCTCTCAGCCTTAGAGGAAGGCAATGGCAAACCTCCTTTGAATACATTTTGCTAAGGAAGTGCTACGATAGGGTTGCCATAAATCTGAATCCACTCTGTAGCCATATAAAACAAGTTTGATATGATTCCATAGTACAAATATACATCATGCATCATATCTAAACTGCACATGTGGAACTGTATACCACTTCTCCGTTTACACTGCGCATGAGTAGTAATGGGAAAAGGCTAAGCCCCCCTACACATTTTACAATGCTAAGTGAGAGGAATACATAGATATACCTTGTATCTAGTATGGAATGCGTACTTCATTATCAGAGACCATATTCCCACCAACCCATGCCATTTACAAAGATAGATCTTATATGAAGTGGCTGAGAGAAACATGCTTTTGCAGAAACCGGAATGCAAAGCAAACCCACCAGTAAAGAGTCAGGACGAATTAGTTTTCTCACAGCGTGTGTTAGGAGAGGTCACAAATTGCTAGGATTTTAATTGCCAGCTTATTTAGATTTTAGGAAACTATAATGCTGCTATGTTGAAACTAGCACTGCTTGTATACTTCCCTCTGCACATGGACACTGACACACACTTCTCCATAAAGCCATCCCAATACCACACATCTCTAGCACTTTCAGCTTATCTTGTAAAGTCTATTCTCAGATTCCTACTACTTGGGGATGAAGAAGTAAGAGTAGAATAATATCTGCAAATCCATCTGGGACCAGAAGACTGCAGAGAGAGAATGTTGGGGGTCTATTGTGTTTGATGCCTTTTGTTAACTGTTGCTTTATAATTAAACCAGTTAAATGAGTCCTGAAATGAAAGAAGAACATTCTAAAGAAGCCATTCCAGCTGTGTTTTGCCTTCTCAAAAACAAAACCCATTAATTCCCACCACATTTTTCCCCAGCAAATTCTTTGCAAATTGTATGGAAAATATGATTTGATATCAAACTATGCAAAACTTTCAACAAGGATTAAATGTTGAGTCTAGCCATTAGTACTTTATGCATTGTTCCAGCATGCTAGGGGAACAAAAGACTTTTAGAAATAAGTTCACCAGAGATTCTCTAACTCCATTCCCAAAACCATTCTCCACCATCACACTAAGTCCCCGCTATTCACAAGTACTACACCCCAGCCCAATACTTGAGAAACATTGTTCCCAATCAACTTTCTGATCAGAGTTTTAACAGCTATTTTTTTGGACTATGGTTCTTATAATCCCCAGCTAGTATGGTCCACGAACCTCCAGATTAGAAGTGGCAGGAGGAGAACTAGTCATACACCTCAGTAGAGCCCAGAGAAGTTCCTTCTTTGAACTACAACTTCCAAAGTCATGTTCATGGGGAAGTTCTTCAGTGCACTGGCTTGTGTCCATGGTTGGTCTACTCCCTATGCTTCCTTTCAGGTTACAGGTGTTCATATCACTCTATCTTAGGAAATAGAAATGTAATTATAATACAAAATCATTCTCATCCTGCAATACGAGAGATCAAAACAATGCTTATATGACAGTCCTACCCCCCCCCCAAAAAACAATAAAATAGCTCTGCATTATTAACTTGATTTCATGTTGTGGGACAGGGAGTGAAGGACAACAGCTTATCTAGGACATCTGGTGAAGATGAGAAGACAGGCCTTTCTACCTCTTAGCCATTAATCTATGGTAGCTCTCCATCAATGTGTCTAGGCCACAACCAAAACCATAGCACAAGATTTAGTTTTTCAGTGAGAAACCATCAAATAATGCCCTGACTTTCAATATTCACAGAACTCTTCTTCCGGCTGGGCTATAAATGGAAGTGGAGGTGTTAAGTGGGCATTAGAAGTTCCATCTCCAACAGCAGTCTTCAGGGACTGAATATGGGTGTGTAGGAAGCAGGAAAGCTCTGCCTACAGAGTCCCATGGCTCCTCCTAAAAGACTTTAATGCAATCACATAAAAGTCTGAAAAAGGTTTAAAGTCATCTGACCATTTTTAAAAGATAAGTCATGAAATTCTCTTTGGGTCTGTCCAAACCAACTGCAAAAAAAAAAAAAAAGTGGGGAGAGAACTCCTGCCACAGGAAGCCTCATTTATTACTGATAAAGACTCCCTGGATAGTGTTCTTTAATCTACACAGACCTCTCAAAACTATATTATTAATTATTAATTAAAGATTATTAAAATATAAGTTAAATATGTGCCTTGATTTGCAGAAGAACATAGTGGTCCACTCAGACACCAAGCTTTGTTTAAGTGGTTCATACTGGAAGAGAGGAACTGTTGAGAAATGCTGGGTACTTCAACCCACTGGAAAAAAATCCCCTTTTTCCAGGCTGAAGCATTGCAATTGTGTCATCTTACGTCTTGATTGTAAAACAAGTATATGGACTTATATGGAATATCAGAGAATTTGAATAATTTGTAAATACACATATTAAGTCTCCAACAACAGAAAAGACCCACTAGTAATCTCCCACAGGGAGACAACATTTGGTATGTCTCTATATGCATACTATTTCTCCCTCATGTAAGGCAATCAAAAGCTTCTGTGCATGTGGATCACCAATTCATAGGCCATTTCCACACTGGATTGTTTTAGCGCTGTTATTCCATTTTCAACATCCTATGGAATCTTTGAGGACTCCCTCCAAAACTGCAAACCCCAGGATTCCATAGAATGTAGAAAGTGGAATAATAGCACTGTAACAGTCTAGTGTAGAAATGGCCCTAGTCTCTCAAGTGTTCCGTCTACCCTGCGTTCACGGAGTCTTCTTCTGGGGAGAGATCAAAAATGTAAAAGGGTAAATGTAAATATAAAAAGAAAATGTATTTTTTAGACAAGCTAAACTCCATCACTTACTGCTAGGCCACAAGATGAGAAGACTTTCTTGCTTAAACATAGGAACTTGAACACAATCATATGAACCAAGAAATTATGGAATGAAGGTCTAAGTCAATATGTTGTTGTTCTCATTATGTGCTACGGTAAACCTATCTTAGGGTTTTCTGGCCAAATTTCTTCAGAGCGGGTTTGCCATTGCCTTCCTCTGAGGTTGAGAGCATGTGACTTGCCGAAGGTCACCCAGTGGGTCTCCAGCAAGGATTTGAACCCCAGCCTCCCAGAGTCCTGGTCCAACATTCAGACTACAACACTACGCTGGCTCTTATTCAAGATGTCTGTACCTTTTATCAATCTGTTCTTTTACGTTTCTGCAGAAGGAGTCAATGTTTTTGGACAGCAGGGATCTGGGAGCACAGGACACCAAATCACCTCCATTCAAGTACTCTTTCCACATACTCTCTGGACAAAATGAAATGCAAGGGATATGATGGCTTAAGCGGGTCAGGTTCCATCATGTAAGAACAAAGCTGGATTGCTAATAGAAAATAACATTTCTGGCCCTGTTTTTGTAATTAACACCCAAAGGTAAGTCATATGCAGCTTGGGATTTTCTCCAAGAATGAGCACAATACGTGGTTTCTTGGGGACTTCAGCGCCTCTGTTTAAACATTTTTTAAAAATAATAATCATAGTCAAAAACTAAAATTTGGGAAACATTTCAGTCTCCTAAAAATGCTTTTGAAACGCCAAATGCCAATGTTAAGCAAAATTACTACAACACAAGCTGTAACTTATTTCCTTCAAATTGAGCCAGAAAGGATCTTATAAAACTGTCAGCTTAGATTTGTACTACAAAGTCTCTGTTAAAAGAGAATCATACCTGATACCTCTGATCTACTACATGGCATACACAGGTAAATCAATGTTATCGCTATTGCCACAATCACCACCAGTCCTGGACTCAGGAGTACTGCAGTCAGTGGAGGTCAGATAATCAAAGCAGACTGGTTTTAATAAAACATTGGAGACATGTATAGCTTCTTTAAAGGCTGAACTATCATTAAAACCCAGAGAATAGATGTGTGATTCAACATGCAAAAGTAACACTTTGACAGCCTACTTCTAGAAGAGAATCTTCCTTGGGCCATCGTCTCAGCAACTTCTGAACATGAAAAAATGAAGTGATACAGCAATTCCCAATTGAAGACAACAACCTAGAACCACACTGCATTATATCATCCTCTGACTCATCAACCTGAAGCAATAGGAAGGAACAGAATAGCATTCTAATGCCTTCTAGCACATATACTTTGCATACTTGTTGTATGTACATCAGCTATGAGATTCATTCTGTCCAGTACATGTTTAAGATGCTTGTTGCAAAGTAATAAATATTGCCTTCTATTTCCAAAACAGCACCCAATTGGAGAACTTGGTCCCAGAACCTCCCATCGTCATGGTATTACTGCACTGCACAGTCTCCAGGAATGGCATGGTTTAATTGGCAAATAATATTCAATTTGCACTATATTAATTGGCATTGATATAAGTAGTACCTGAGGTGACAGCAACATCACGCTGGAAGAGAGAAATTCCTGACTGTTACTGTGACACAGCAAGGAAGGTCAGCCCCACCTACCTCTAGGCAGGAGACCCAGTCAGTTCAGAACAATTGTGTGGCTCCTCTGAATACAATAGTCATGAAACACCAAGCTCGGCTCTCAGGCTGAAATAGGGAAGTTCCCACCATACTGTGATTGCCTTAACCTGGTGCCTGTACACCTGGACATTTGCCTATTGCTTCCCCATCTCTTAGCTATTACAACAACCATTATCTCCTTGTCACTCAAACACTAAGATCATTAGCACCATCCAGACCCTACTGTCTGTGTTGCAACTCCCACTGTCCACTAGACTGGGAGAGTGATTAACTCACACCCCTTCAGGGAAGAAACACAGTATAAAAATTGCCAGTTCTGAGCAACTAGTTTTGCAGTTCACCAGCTGCTGAATGTCTCTCTGCCAGTTAACGTCTCAGCTGTGTACTGCCCTTAGACACACAAGTCTAAGCCACATTACTGCTTCTTCACTACTCTTAATTTACTTTTGAATCTCTGGCTGTTTTTTGTTTGTTTGTTTTTCTGTAAGACCCCATAAACATTGATGGAAAGATCTCATTGTTACTCCCTTCTCATAGGCCTCCTAATTTTGAACTAATTAATTCTCCTCTGTGGAGGTACTGGCATCACTGGTGGACCCCTGAGTCACCTACATTTTGCGGTAACAATGGCATGCTATCCAGAGCATTCTGGGAGCTGTAGTCTAAAAGGATAATTTTTCCAAGCTCTGCTCCTAGCTGTATAACAAAGGCTGTTGTAGCTTTTTTTGTGGCCTTGACCATCTTTTAATTTGCTAAAACTCCAAACACTTATGGAGGTTTTAATTTACATAATTCAGAATACTGAAGGCACCCTTGTCTTCACAAGGGCTGCTTGTTTCAGTGGACCTACAGTCCTTATGATAACATCTGCCAAGCCACATGACAAGCGTACTTGCGCTATGCTTGAGAACCTCAGCCCAACTGGGTATAAAGACACAGACCAACTAATGATACCATCTGGCATTTGATCCAGAGGGAAACTTGGTTACTTTGTGCATGTATCTGTTGTTGTTTCTGAAAATATCCCAGGATTTTCTGGTTCTCCTTTGAAAATAAAGATTCTACCCTTTCCTTATGGTTCAGATATTTCAGTGTCTTGAGTATCCAAGGATGTCTCCAGCTCAGCTAGGCTGGTATATGGAGGGTGATATGTTGTTTTCTCATGTGGAGAAACATTTAATGCAGTACTGGATGGTGCAGGAAATAAAATCTAAGAAAATTAGCAACTATTTGTTGTTGTTGTTGTTGTTACTGTGGGCCAACACAATATCATTTTTAAATTGTACCCCCCAGGAACCCCCACCTGATTTGCATACTAGTTTGGGGTCCCCCCACCAAAAAAAATCACAGAACTAGCAAAAAAGCCAGTATATCAGGTCCTTGGTTAAGCACTGCTCCATCACAACATAACAAAGGAAGTATCAGCAGTGGTCTTGATCATGGGCAGACTGCCAGTATGTCTGCTTGTCTGAGTGATTCTTTTTATACAGCAAGGCTAAAGGCAGAGATTGTCTTATTATTCATCTTTTACAGCTGTTCTGGGAGCCATTTTTGTTTAAAATATTTATTATATTATTTTGGTTTCACAGCCCACCAGATGTTATTTGGACTATCCATGATTGGTATTATATCCAAGAATCTAAGATTCAGGAAGGTGTTGCTGGATCATGTAGCATGTTCCAAGCAGTGTCACTTTTTGTATTCATACTACTGTGATCCTATCTATGGCAATTTCATTCAAATGTTTTGTCCATCTCTGTGGTATTGCTCCTAGAGCACCTAGCATCAGTAGAATCACAGATATTTACTATTCTTTGTGTTGCTGCTATTTATTGCCAATATTCTACATCAGCTACTTAGTTATGCCTGTGTAACTAAGTAATGTGTCCTGGACTGCCTCTCCAAGCCCACCTTAAAAGCCAGTAGCTGGAGCAGGTGAAGGAGGACCAATCAGATTCTAATCAGGGTGCAAAGAGGATGACAGCAAGTGAGGATACAACAAGGTCTCACAACAAGGGTCCTGTTTCTGACTGTCACAGTCTCACTACAGGGGGTGAAAACACCATCTTCCTTGTTTCCCAATTACAAGCTGAATGGACCTCCTTGCCTAACCTGGCTGCTGGGCTACTACTGTGTTCCAGAATACCATTTACGTACTTTTACAGTAAAACTACATAGGCCATTTGCACCCTACACTGTTACAGTGCTATTATTCCACTTTCAATATCCTGTGGAATTCTGGGGTTTGTAGTTTACTGAAGCCAAAAAAGTCTCTGGCTGAGAAATCTAAACACCCTTCCCTCAACGGCAAACCCCAGAATTCCACAGGATGTTGAAAGTGAAACAATAGCACAATCACAGCGTAGTGCAGAAATGACCATAGTCTTACTAAATACAGAACAGTTACAAATCCATAACTTTAGATTATGAATCTGCAACTGCTGTACTGCATGCTGGCCTAAATTAATATTCAACAAGATATAACATTCCTGCAATTTCAAATGGATACACACACACTCCTTGATACAATGCAGACATCATATTACACAGACAGTGTAACTTTCTACATAGGTATCTATTGTCTGTGTGGTATATAGTCACATTTTACTTACATGGGGAAGACAAAGATACCCATATCCTGCCCACCCCACCCCCCAAAAATCACATCTTAAGAGCCTGTCAGGTCCTTAAGTGATAAAGCCTCCATCACACGTTGCTGCAGTGTGAGTTTGCCTTACTAGGATGGAGCCATGCAGATGTTGCCCAAACACTTCCATTAACTTAATCTTCCTCAGAAGAGCCCTTCTGCTGCCAAGTGCTTAAGAGTGTCATTCGGGATTTAGATGCCATTTTTGTTCACTGCTGAGGACAAGTCATGTGTAGGAATCTGCAGGCCTGATAATAGGGCTTAGAAGAGAAACGCCATTATAACAGATTACTTGCTGCAGCCGATGAAATACCATACACATTCAAGTCAAAACAGCAGCTAAGTCTTAAAGCAACCTTTTACCACTAATTCTGAATCACTCATTTGGAAGTTTTCATAATAATGTTTTTAAAAACATTATATCTTGCAAAAGAATACAGAAAAAAAATATGTTATCACTGACAAGTTACACAAAAGATAGAGAAATGCATCAATGCAACAAGGAAAGCCATTTAAAAAGTTAGGAGGCGCTAATAGCTTAATATCGTAAGACAACTTTAAAAAA
This sequence comes from Iguana delicatissima, assembly GCA_948472985.1. Classification (NCBI taxonomy): domain Eukaryota; kingdom Metazoa; phylum Chordata; class Lepidosauria; order Squamata; family Iguanidae; genus Iguana; species Iguana delicatissima. The sequence goes on from CAOKZL010001242.1 coordinate 230,208, forward strand.
AAATTGCAAGCAAACATATCAGGCTTTGTCCAGTTGTCTTGGCATATGGTGTTGTCTAAGTAATGAAGCATGCCTTTATATGTTTTTAGCTCAGTTGTTATGTGGGAGGAAATAATTGTACAAGGAAGGGGGAAAAAATCCCCAAGAAAGCATGTTAGTAAATTTAACTTGTTATGGCCCAGTCCTCTGAGCCTTCAGAATGGAAGTGTAAAACAGCCTATGCTTCACCAGGGCTTAGAAATTTTATTTGATTTTATTTCAGACAAAACTTAAAAGAGATCTGCAGCCAGCACAGCCATGTAATTTTGCTCTACAGTCCATCATTTCAGGTGAGAACTCCCGCTCAAAGACACCCAAGCATTATGGCAAAAGGAAAAGATGTTGGCCATCTACATCCTCAGGCACTTTTAAACCAATAGAAAATAGTTGGTGAATGCAACAGATTTTAATCTGAATTTTTCCAGACAGAGGTCTCCCACTGATCACTACTGAAAGGCATTATGTAACTTTTCTGCCTTCCCCCCCACAACACGTTGTCTCTGGTACAAAAGAGAGAGAGGAGAAACAAGGAGGGGGATACAAATTGAAGAGACCCACATCTAGAGCTCCTGTAAACTTCCATAAATGAAGCCATGTAAATGCTTCATCTGGAAACATGCTTTGGCTTTGTGCTAAGGAGATACTCATCCTTTTCCTTTCATATAGCAGCCTATATAAAGATTTCTGTGGTAGCTGACCTTGAAAGTATATCCACTGGCATAGGGTCACCATGTACCAGCAGAACATGGGGACCATTTGACTATAATTGTATTTAATTAATTAATTAATTTAGTCCAATTAAGATAAAAAATTAAAAAGAAGTAATATGGATCATAAATAAATGTCAACTGTATAAACGCCAAAGTGTATAAATCTCCTGTAGATAAATGCAAGGCTTCAGCACACACCGAGACTTTTCCACAACTCATGACGCAGTCTTCTGCTAACTTGGAAACTTTCCTACAAACACACTCCAGATTTCAGTGCACCTCATCAGATGACACAAGGGGACATCTTCAGAAGAAGAACTCCAGAGATCCTTCTTTGCACATATGTAGGTCCACCACACTTTCCAACAATACTATTAATAATTTGCATGAGACAGATAAAATGCTTCCTAAAACAACGCACACAAGAACAGGATACCAATCTCTAATGCCAATGGGGTTGGGAATCGGCTCTGGGTTTCAGTCTAGACTTTAAAGAAGTTACTCAGATGGTGAACTCCAGACACTAAATGTGTTCAGCACCTTGGATAGCTTCTTTGAAGAGAAATGGCTCCAGCGACACCAGCCAGTGCCTGTGTCTCTTGATGCAGAGCCTAGCACTGAAGTATCCTAAACCGTACATTTCAAAATCACTAAATCAACTTTTCCTATAATCTTAGTGAATTATTTGTTACGTTTTTATTCCACCTTTTGCCCTAGTTGCTCAGAGCTGTCCTTTAACTTCACAGCAACAGGGTAGATTGAATGAGAGTACCTTAGTCCAAGACCTCACAGTGAAATATCGTGGCTGAAGCGGTGATTCCAACATGCCACCAAAGCTGTACCATTACACTACTACCATAGTAGCTGAGTTTCGCGGGCTGCTAGAACTCTAAAATGAAATAGTAAAGTAGGTTTCCAATGTATGTACAGTTTCATTGGCAGGACCCTAAGTAGCAATTAAGCTCATGCATAATGTAAAAGTTCACTGCGCTGTTAGTTAGAATCTGCCATTTTGCCAGTAACCCAATACACCACCCCAAAGTTGCTGTCTGCCCGTCAGAGGAGACTCTGTGTTTGGAAACATACTACTAAAGTACTCTGAATCCCAGCCCAGCCAGTAGAGTAATTATGCTGGCTAAGAACTGTAATCCAAAAATATAATTTTTTCCAGTAATGGAAGAAATCTATAGATACTGTACTTCCATGAGTGAAAGCCAGCATAGAGTACCTATGTTGTACCTGCAACAAATATGTTACCTTTGGGCTGGTGAGGGTTTTCACTCAGAAAACAGGTACAAAGTAAAAGACTAGCCCTCCCACTCTCTCCTTTTTTCATCCCATTTTTTCCATTCCATTTTTGATTTCAGCAAATCCAGAGTTTACATCGAGTTTTGTCCAGAGCTGTTATTCCCCTTCCCCACTTTTACAGCTTAGTCTATGACAGTTCTAAGAGGAGGAATCTTTTTGTCTCTGGAGATAGAAGTGCACTTGAGCTATGTCCCTAGAAAGTTCAGGTTTCCCCATCCAGCACTTTCCAGATGTGTTAGTCCTGAATTACATCATTCCCAGTCGGTATAATCATGTGTGGGCATAATAGGAGTTCCAGTCTATCATATATGGAAGATGCCCAGTTGAAGAGATCTGAACCACATGTGCCCATCATCTACTGCTCTCCACCTTGCAAAGTGCAAATCCGAAGCCCCGCACTTTGCCCTTTGCAAAGCAAAAAGTAGGAGATGACAGCTGACCCAGTTTTCTATCTCCCTCACCCCAACGTTTCTCTTTCATTTACCAACCAGATAGAACAAAAGCTCTGGTTAATTAAATAGCAGTCGAGATTGCTCCCGGTTTGGTGATATTTTGGCCCCCTCATTAAAAGGATTATCTTCCTATGGTAAAGTCCAGTAGCAGTGTTGTGTAAGTGGCTATGCGGGAAACAGATGGCATCGAAGTTTGTTACATGCCACAGTTTCCTGGTTTGCTTCTCTGTGAGGAACAAAAACTGTGGCATCTTTAAGACTAGCCAATTTCAGTGTTAGCTTTTGTAATTGACTTGCTTAGTCTCAACAACTACTTTTCCTTTCCTTTTCATATGACACAGACTTATATAGCTATCTTTTTGAAAACTATCTCTGTTGGGTGGCCTGTAACAAATTGTATGAGCCAAAAAATAATAATCTCAGTTTCTTGGCACAGCTTTTATTTCAATCAATGCAGGAGCCCAAAAAATCCAGAGAAAAACATGGTAGGGGAGAAGGAGAACCTTGTTGCTCTCTTGCCTCTGTAGGCACTGACCTCATATCCTCATTTTGGGAAAAATAATCCTCTCTGAACTTTGTCTCAAAACATTGCATGGAATCTGGGTTTCCGGCCACAATGGTAACATGAGAAAACTCATTTGATTCACTGGCACTCAGCTGTCCAATTATTTCAGTTATTGTTAAAAATCAGACAATTAATGGAGCCATTGCTAGTTTTGTTAAACTGCATCTCCAGGGAAAGAGAAGGAGGAGCCAGTTTCCCATCAAGTGTCCTTAAGTTGCAACAGAATGACACATCACATAAACTCGGGCACAAAATACTTGCTATGTGAGACTTACTCTCTACAGAAAGGTAGCAACAATGCCTTCTCTAAGGAGGGAAAATGTGCCTTCTGCAAACCAGCCCCATCATTCTACCACAGTTGCACTGACAAAGAAAGAGAGAGTAGTCAGAACTGCAAATTATTACACTCTGTTACAACACTTTTGGACTAAAATAAGAATCAGGTTCATTTAACTCAGTTGTATTTATTTTAGGGTTAAGCATGCTAATGAGTATGCTGTAGGTTTGTAAGAATGCACTCAGTGGCCTAGCCGCCGTAAACAGCATAAATGCAGGCCACTATAATGACATGGAAGCAAAAAACAGAAGTAATTTTTGACCACTCCTCATTTGTCCTGTATTTGTTTGTTTAATGAAACTTTTGTTGGGCCGTGTGACTCCCAGATGATCCCAGGAGCAGAAAATTGGCTCCAGAGCCAACTAACTTGCCCATCACTGTACTGGGGTGGAAGCTATGAGACAAAGTGAGGCAACCCTTCCAGGTGGCCTCATCCATTCCTCCTGAGCCCCTTAGTCATACTGCTCTTACAGAAGACAGAGGTGAGTGTGCCACACAGCACATCTCCCTAAGCTTCTCCACCACCCTCAGATGCAGTAGAGCACAGTCACATCACCAGTATTAAAGAGAAACTCAACTGCGCGTGTGTGTGTGTGTGTGTGAATTATTCCCTTTCCGTCAAGCAGCAAAATATATCAAGCCAACTCTGCCACCTTAAAGGTAAAGAACTGAGAGAGGTAGAGAGAAAAACCCCAGAGAAATCTTGACTAAAGCTAAAGGATGAAGCAGGAACTGAATTCATGGTTGTCTTTAAAGACAACAACAACCTGATGAACTACCATGGTTCTTCCCACTGTAGCTCCTCACAAGCACAGCCATCCATGCCAATCTCCTTCTGCAAAAATTCTGACATCCAGACTTGTCCTCTGACTGCATTTTGGAGCAAAGGGAGCAAAGAATGGCGTTCTAGTCTTAATTTGTCACCTCTAAAACTTTTGTTACAGAGGGACTTTTTTTTCTTGCTTACTTTCTTCTTTCAGATACTTGGTTGTCTCCCTCTCACACACAAACACACAAAGATTAAAAATGCAAATCAAAATAATTCAGTGTCAGTAACATACTACAGTTTCTTTGCACAGGTGTGCATAGCCTCACAAAATGCAAAGCAGCAAAAGCTCAGCCCAGCTGAACCCCACAGGCAAGCAGTAAAAGTTCCCGGCCCTATACTAAAAGACATCAGTTTCTTTGGATACCCGTTCCCTCCTGTGCACACTGCAAATAGCTATTCTTGAAATGTTCACTTTGACATATGCTGTACTCATCTTAACATCAACACGCAAATTTAGATTCCCCCAAATTAAGAAGAAAGTAGAAGACAGTTTCTCCATCTGTACATGCTTCCAGGGCTTTGTGAACAGGTCTCCCACTTCCTTTCCTTCCCACCCATATCTCTGTACTAAAAATACATTCAGTGCGTATAGAAGTAAAAAACAAAAAAGGAGATTAAAACTAAGTTAGCCTATCTATGAGAACCAGAGTGGTAGAGTGGTTTAAACATTGGAGTAGGACACTGGGAGATCAGGGTTCAAATTCATATTCAGCCATGAAAAGCCACTAGGTAACCTTGGGCAAGTCACACTCTCTCAGCCTCTGGGGAAGGCAAAGGCAACCCCCCTGTGAATAAAGTCTGCAAGCAAAGCCCCATGATAGACAAAGCCTACCTATAACCTTATCTACAGTCTCTGTCCTGCAAATATATATAGGTACGGTCAATTTCAGGCATGTAGAAATTATCATTAAACTCCAGACAATGCTACCTTCCTCCTACACAAATGCTGTACGTATTACACTACTTCTTTCTCCAGCTCCTCCTCCTGACACTTTTTCACAGAATGAGGGAGAGGGGGATGGAATCATAACTATTTCTTTATGAGCATCTCAATAGACACAGCTTAGGGGGTGGTGATGGATTGGACTTGTTTTTTCTTCAGATTAGGAACCAAAGTGTCTCTTATTTTCCATAGAGTAAATCTAAATGCCAAATTATATATTTTTGCCTATATTTAAACTTGCAGATATCCTCCTATTTCTTTGGCACAGGGTAAAAGTACATCATAGAATCATAGAATCTTAGAAATGTAGAGTTGGAAGAGACCACAAGGGCCATCCAGTCCAACCCCCTGCCATGCAGGAACACCCTCAAAGCACTCCCGACAAGTGGCCATCCAGCCTCCGCTTAAAAACCTCCAAAGAAGGAGACTCCACCACACTCCGTGGCAGCACATTCCACTGCTGGACAGCCCTGACCGTCAGGAAATTCTTCCTGAGGTTCAGGTGGAATCTCCCCTCCTGCAGCTTGTATCCATTGCTCCTTGTCCTGGTCTCAAGAGCAGGAGAAAACAAGTCCACTCCCTCCTTGACATGACATCCCTTCAAATATTTAAACATGGCTATCATGTCTCCTCTCAACCTTCTCTTCTGCAGACTAAACATACCCAGCTCTCTAAGTCTGTCCTCATAGGGCATGGCTTCCAGGCCCCTCACCGTTTTGGTTGCCCTCCTCTGGACCTGCTCCAGCTTATCCATATCCTTCTTGAATTGGGGTGCCCAGAACTGGACGCAGTATTCAAGATGAGGTCTAACCAAAGCAGAATAAAGTGGTACCAATACCTCCCTCAATCTAGACACCGTACTCCTATTGATGCAACCAAGAATTGCGCTGGCTTTCTTGGCCGCCGCATCACACTGCTGACTCATGTTCAGCTTGTAGTCTATTAAGACTCCTAGATCCCTTTCACACGTACTGTTAGCCAGCCACGTGTCCCCCATCCTATATTTCTGCATACCATTTTTTCTGCCTAAGTGTAGGACCCTACATTTCTCTCTGTTGAAATTCATTTTGTTAGCCTTGGCCCAGCTCTCCAATCTGTCCAGGTCCTTTTGAATTTTGATCCTGTCATCAGGCGTATTAGCAACGCCTCCCAATTTGGTGTCATCTGCAAATTTGATCAGCGTGCCCTCTATTCCTTCATCCAAGTCATTAATGAAGATATTGAACAGCACCGGGCCCAGGACAGAACCCTGTGGCACCCCGCTAGTCACTTCTCTCCAGGATGAGAATCTGCCATTGGTGACCACCCTTTGGGTACGGTCAGTCAACCAGCTACAAATCCACCTGACAGTAGCCCTGTCCAGCCCACATCTTACTAGCTTCTTTGCAAGAATGTCATGGGGAACTTTGTCAAAGGCCTTACTGAAATCAAGATATACTACATTCACAGCATTCCCTTCATCTATCAAGCAAGTAACTCTATCATAAAAAGAGATAAGATTAGTCTGGCATGACTTATTTTTGAGAAATCCATGTTGACTTTTCGTAATTACGGCATTGTTTTCTAAGTGATTAGAAACTGACTGTTTGATGATCTGTTCCAGGATCTTTCCAGGTACTGATGTCAGGCTGACATCAACAGCACCTGGCCAGAAAAAAGCAAGAGAGATGGGCTGAATACATTTTCTTGTGGGGGAGGGAGGGAGGTCATGTAATAGACTGGAGTTACTTGTTTGTTGCTGGAATTTTTACTCTGGTGCATTATACAACATATTCCTACTCCCAAAGAGCAATCATTTATTTCTGAGACTGTATCTTAATGCATTTTTTCCTCCCTTTTCCTCAATCCCACATTTCCACTAAAATCTGGAGTATTGTGTGGAACACAACAGTGACCAAGCGAGTAGCATAATTATATCTAATGCCACACACTACCCAAATGTCATTTTGTAGAGTCTCAGAGATTAGATTTTATTATTTTAATTTGTACTTCTTACAAATTGTTCACCTACTGTACTTTCAAACAATTACAGTTAAGGTCACTTAGTAAATCCTACCCATAGCAAAGTCCTGTTATTTTTTGATGTTGATACTTGTTGCTGTTTCTTTTAATTCTTTTTAGGCCTTTGACCATCTTTCATTTTTAAAAAATCACTTATTTCATAGCTACACATTCAGCTACAGTTCAGAGTTGGGAGGCCAAATCCCTCCACCTTGAGCTAAATTACATAGATTCAGGCTTGTTGCACTGTTTGAACTGGATTTGGTGGGACTGAAAGAAAGGTGTACACTCTTCATCTGTCTGAATGATCCAACTGAGAGGTAGAAATTGTGTGTCCTTCCAGATGTTGCTGAATTGTAGTCCCGGAAGCACTACGTAACATAACCAAGAGATATACAGTCTAACATTTGGACTCCACAATCTTCACCCCTGACATTTACTGTAGATTCCTTTCTACCTCTGTCCCTGCCCCACCACTCCCATTGCCCAATTGCAAATTCAATACTTCAAGCCCTTCCTGGGGAGCTTAAAATTCTACATGCTGTTTCCTCACTCCTGATCCCGCTTCACTGTCCCAGCCCCCTGGCATATTTTAAAGGCTGCATTCCTATGTACATTGATGGAGAGCAAGCCTCTGCAAACATATATAGGGTCAGCGTGCACAGGCTATAAAGTACTAGTAATCAAGGCTGTCATATACCTTCCATATAACATGTAACACCATGGCAGTTTTAATGCTTAAAGGCCCACCTAATGACTGTGTCAGTGATTACACTGGATGAATCAAATTTTACATTATTCCAGGGAGCAATCCTTAATGGCAATGTTACTCACATGTGAATATAACAGAGGTCCTTCTCCTAGTTCCTATATAATATTTCATCATAATCTTTCAATTTATTACAAAGAGTAAATATTCCCTCAAACGCTATATGAAAGGATCAGATTAATGCCATACTGGAAAATTTCATTTTCTAGAAATGTTTATCACTTTTTTTATTGGACAGTATAATGGAAACACTCTGGAACATTTTGTTGATTTCAGTACGAGAAGTGATTTAACATTAACAATATACAGAAAGAAAGAAAGAAAGAAAGAAAGAAAGAAAGAAAGAAAGAAAGAAAGAAAGAAAGAAAGAAGAAAGGAAGAAAGGAAGGAAGGGGGAGATCATAGGGGCTGCATTCCACAAGGCTCTCAGTTTAATTCAAAAGGACTTGACAGAAAATCTCTAGGTCACCAAATGCTATTATGAAGCCCTGCATTCTCATTAAAGATCTGAATATCCCTCCCTTTACTCCGAGGGCAGCAGGCTCCTCGTGAGGCTGTCCCTCCCTCCGGCATAACATGTGATAGAGCTAATCTGTCTTCAGTTGGACAGGACTGCAGATATGCAAACCCAGGTGGCACTAATAGGTTTACAGTAATAACTATGGAATTGGATACAGTATGTTACACTGTGAGAAATTCCCATAGATCAATTTTGCAGTGAAGGTTAGCAGACAAACAAGGAACCACAATATCCTTTTCCTCTCTCTCTTGCTCCCTCTTCCCTTGCTCCTTCCTTTTGTAGTTCCCTGATAACAATGTTCCTTTATAAAAGAAAAGAAAAGCAATTCTCTCACATTTGGACAACAGGAAAACATTTTATTTCTTTTCTTTGTCAGACTTGTGCATACCTGCTCACACATGCAGTGAGAAGTGCATTTTGCTATCATTTTGTTTATTTCTAGGACCCTTGAAGCCACTTAAGCACTCTGGCAGGGCAATCCTATCTCGAAGTTATGCATGCAGGACAGAGACAGGGTTGCACATACCTTCCTCCTATCTCATATCAGAACGATGATTTTGCAGCATCTAAAAGGCACAGGGGCTCAGTGAAAGCAAACATGCCACCAGTCCCAACCTACCCTACTACAGTCAAAGGCCAGAACCCTACACCAGGGCTTTCCAAACAGTGTGTCGTGACATGTTAGTGTGTCGCCTGAGGTGTATTAGTGTATTGCCTCCCCAGGCCAAGAAAGACCCTCACCCACCCACGCCTGGCAAGCTGCCACCCTTCTCACCAGAATCTTTCCTTGGTGAGGGCAACGGCAGTGGACCAGGATTGGGTGGGAGCTGGGGGGCTGTCTGTCTTGCTGCCACGGCCCTCACCAGGGTCTTTCATCGCTGAGGGTGATGGCAGCGGGCCAGGATTGGGGGGGCTGCCTCTCCTGCTGCCTCCACCCTCACTGGGGTCTTTCCTTGCTGAGGACAATGGTAGCAGACCAGGCTCGGGTGAAGAGGCTGCCTCTTCCACCACTGCCACCCTCACCAGGGTTTTTCCTCACTGAAATGTGGAAGCTTAAAAATGCTTGATGATGAATTTACACCAAGTCTAAATTTAAGAGAAAACTTTTATAAAATGCTACACAGATGGTATATGACACCTGAAAGGTTGCAAAAAATAACTAAAAATGGAAATGTAGGATGCTGAAAATGTGATGAAAAGGTGGGGTCATTTTTTCATATGTGGTGGGCCTGTAAGATAGCAAGGAAATTTTGGAAGGAAATACATGATGAAATTCAAAGAATTTATAGTTTAAATTTTGAAATGAAGCCTGAGTTTTATTTGTTGAATATGGTAGGGCAACAAAGAGAAATAAGATGTTACCAGAAGACATTGTTATATTTGATAACTGCTGCAAGACCGACATGTGCGCTATACTGGAAAGAAAGGAATTATGTTGATATAAAATGGAAATTAAATAGAAAAGCTAACATTTTCATTGAAAAATAACCCTATCCAGAACTTTGAAAGGGAATGGAGAGAAGTTTTGAACTGGATAAAGATATAGCGTAAGAAAGAAAAGGAGCAAAGCAAGATTGTATGTAATGTAAGGCAACGACGTAATAAGGCAATGTAACAAAGCAGCAATGTAACAATGTAAGATTATCCTTTAAGCAGAAACTATGTATGAATGGAACGTAAACAGGCAGACTCAACTGGAGAAAAAAGCTTGGAAGTGGGGAAGGGATTTTTTTTATTTTCAATTTAAACTTTAATAAAAATATTCCTAAAAAAAAACGCTTGATGATGAAACACAAGTGTCTTCATCTAATATTCCAACAAATATTGAAAAGCTTTATTCTTCCTATCAACCTCACACATCTCATTAAAATGGTAAATTATTATTCGTTTTATTTAATTTTTTATAATTCTTGCACATATTTACATATTTTTACTCATAAATGACAACAATCTTGGAAATGTGTGTTATTATTTATAAATATTTTTATGTTTAAAAATACATGAAAGGTTTCATGAGATATGTTGTGTCCCCATACATTTCCTTATTACAATTTCTGTATGTGTCCGTATCTCCTACAAGAGGTTAGTTTAACCTCTGGTTTGCTAGTAAAACTGAATTACTGTGTCGCAAAATGACACATGTCTAAAAAGCATGTCACCAACATGAAAAGTTTGGAAAGCTCTGCCCTAGACTATCAGTGGCACGTTTTCAAGGTTGTGTGGTCGTGGCAACAGATGACAGTTAAAGGCTAAAAGTTAAAGCCTATATGGTTCTGTGTAGCAAAAGAGTTCCACAGGCAGAACTGTGACAGCTCCTCTGTCACCACCCCCAGGACGTATTGTGTCACTTTGGCAATCCACTCCCAACAGTCATTCCATGATTGGTGAAGAGTCAGAGGAAGATCAGAGAAGTACCTGGCTATATTCCCACAGCCAGATACAAGCCAAGGCCATCTTCCACCAAGATTGGGGCGGGGTCCTCCAGAGCTCTCAGCAGAGGATCTCTTTGGTCTGTGTCTGGCTATGAGGGCTTTTCCAGTCTCCTTCACTCCCCACCATCAGTAGAACGGCTTGTTGGGCTTACCAGAGCGGTCATGTGAAGCTGGCAGAAGGGAGGCTTTGATCCTTGTAGGTAGATTAAGGGAATGCCAACCTCTGTAATGACCAAAAAATGACACAAGGTGGAATTTCACTTTCCTATATTGCTAACAGGATGCCAGCAAAAATGTGCCATCTCTGAACAGCTTGCGTCTCCAGTGCCTGATTTCCTTCAGAGCCACTGCACTCACAGCCTTCTTCCTTCTGCCGGTGCCAGCACAGGGACACTGGAGTCGTGCACTAACAGGATTCCAACCAGAATCGGCGTCCTTCAAGGATGAGCACCGTTTGTCCTTGCCCTACAAACAGGGAGGTTCAGTGACCTTTTCTAGAAATGATCACAGGGTTGGATGACCCCCGAATAAGAAAAAGTTTTAATTCAGGGGGCTGTTTAGTAGAGGACAGAAAGGCCCATACAAGGAAGGAGTATGATAAAGTGGTATAAAATTAGGCATAGTGTGGGAAAGCCTTTAGGAAGAGATTTTCCCTTCCCGTCTCATAGCAGACTAGAGAGTTTGGTTCCAGGACCTCCATATGGTTACCAAAGTTCATGGATGCTCAAGTCCTATTATGCACAGTGGTGAAATTCTTATTGAAAATGCTGATCTGTTTCATGCAAAAAAGAAATGCAGTAGACCTTGCTGGGTGATATCATTGCACTGCATATTGTCATCGTGTGTTTACTGGTGACTTCCATACATGGCTAATGTAGAAGCATTATTCAAGAGTAACATCTATTTGACAAGTGGCCACGGCAATGGGATTCCCACAGATACTGTGGCAATGTCGATGTTATTACAATACCTGTTGTTTACAAAGCTATTCTTGTGCTTACAGACTTTTTGCTAGGGGTAAGAACACAACTGAATTATGCTGGCGTTAGACTACTACGCAATGATAGCACTATGACTCCATTTTAATTGCTACAGCTGAATCCTATGGAATTCTGGGACAGGCAGTTTGGTGAGATACCAGAGAATCTCTCCGGTTGAGAATTCTAAATGCCCCTCCCTACAGAATGCCACGAGATGTTGCCATGACAGTTAAAGTAGAATAATAGCACTATAATTCTGTAGAGTGCATGGGCCTCTGGTTCAACAATCTCTGACACAGAGGGATATAAGAATTGATTGGCCTATCTGTTTCTCTTGATATAAGCAGAGTTACGAATAAAGATTCTCAAAAACAGGGAAACGATACATAATAGAAAACCTCATTGGGAAATCAGGATGAGAACTTTACCTAATTAAAGACAACTCTGCCATGATTACCTGAGTAGCAATCTAATTATTACTAGAAAGTGTACACTGCAGTGGAGAATTTTAGGCTAAAAAGTTGATGAGCTGATCATTTGCGGTCATTTAAAAATCCCAAGGTACCCTTTGTAAGATTAGCGATTTTAATCTCAGTATGGTGGCTTGGTTCCAAACACTGGTAATAAATTACACTCCTCTCTTCCTAAATGCCCTGTATTTTACCCAAGAGATAGAAACACACTTGTACTGACAGATGAAGGCTTTTATCCACTTGCAAAACATGTGTCCAAAGGCCACAGATCCTGTTTGATATTGGAAGCTAAGCAAGGTCAGCCTTGGTTAGTACTTGGATGGGAAAACACCAACAAATAATATAATGCTGTAGGCAATTCAGTATTTCAGAGGAACTAACTGGCAAAACCACATCTAAGTATTCCTCGCCCAAGAAAACTGAGTGAAATTCATAAGGTCACCATAAGTTGAGAGGTAACTTGAAGGCATATCATCTGTGCTTGTGGAAGGGACAGAGAACTAGCATCTTCCAGATTGTTTTGGACTACAACTTTCATCATCCTTCATTACTCACCATACTGACTGGAGCTAACTTGAACATCTGGAGGGATGTAAATACCACAACTCTTTTTCACATGTGAAATGAGTTCCAGGTAAGTTGGGCAGGGTTCTGTACCCATTAAGCACTGTTCCATTGAAAGTCAGCTGTACTGGGTCCCTGAACACATCCTAACTAGGGTGTAGATCCTCAGCTATTTTGTCACTATATGCACAGACAAATAATAAAATACTTCTGTGCAGTATTGTTCATGTATCTGAGCATCTCAAAGTGTTTAAAGGATTTTTCTGCACAGAAACACTCATGTGGGCATACCCACCCACATCTTTCTGTGCAGAAAAATCTTCCAAAATGCTTTGGGAGGCTTGAGAACTGCAGGAAAAACTCCATGAATGTCTTGCTGCTCTATCTTCCCAATGGGATTTCCCAACTGTTGACTAGAAAATGAATAATACAAAATATTCTTTCCATCCCTAATCCCTGCAGTCCCCAGACCAATCTTTGTTTTTTCAAAATGTTGGTGAATATTCATAAGATAGCCTGGTCACTAAGTAGCCATGTCTCTTGTATCCAAACATGAACAACAGCAAGGGAAGCTCCGTACGGCCCCAATTTAATATTAAAATATACATGCCTACACACACACACACACACACACATGCGCATATGTTCTTTTAAAATATGAGGGGAAGGTCATGACCAACAGCTTTCAGCCTCCTACCCTGCATGAGTATGAGGCAATTAGCGAAGCTGAATTCACGTATGGCAGGTGCAGAATGTACTATGAATAATGATCAGGATGCTATGTCTGTCTTCACCTTCACATTACACTTTAGGATGGCCAAAGATTGTTTTCTTCATGCAGGAAAAACAACTAGGCCAGTGCTGGAGAATGCCCCCTGCCCTCTCTCTCTTTCTTTCCTTTAAAAAGTATGGGTAAAATATGTGTGTGCACGCACCTTCAATTTGCCTGTCGAATTATGGTGATCCCATGAATTTCATAGGGTTTTCTTACACAATGAATACTCAGAGGTGGATTTCCCAAATCTTTCCTCTTTGCGATCTCCCATCCAACTACTAACTAGAGCCAACCCTGCTTAGCTTCCAAGATCAGACAGCATCCAATTCCTTTAGAGTACAGTATTCAGGCTTCAGATAGATAGACAGACAGACGATAAGATAAACAGAAAACAACCTGTAACCATACAGGGTTTGCTAGATAACAGGTGACCTGGAAGTACAGTTAAAATGTTACAGATCCAGAGTCACGAGTTCCACATTCACCCTGTTTCCCACAGGGCAAAGCACCCTGCCAAGTCTCACACACAATGCCGGGCCTGTTGTATAAAAGCTGACTGTAAATTCTCACTGTTTGTTATTCCACAGGAGGGAATGTGAGTCCCAGCTTGGGCCAAAAGCAGCTGCTTCTACTTGAGACAAGCAATACTTTATGATGGTTCAGTCATACTGGTGAAGAGGAAGTAGAAAAAGGTGGTAAAATTTTTTAAGGGAAGGAATGGGAAAATGCTGGGCATGAGTGCAAAGGAATCATACAGAACATCATTTCTAAACTGCTCGATCATCCTGCCTGTCATGAGGTGCTGGATGCCTGTACAGGGTCTGCTTTTCTCCCACCATGATACCTCTCATTTCAAATGCTTACAAATCCTCATGTTCAAGAGATAGCATACAGGAAGAGGGATGCTGGACAATGAGCTCAGAATAATGAATGTGACCACCAAGACAAGCTATATAGAATAATCATTATTTTGCCTCATGCAGCACTGTAGCATGCATTTTAAATAACACCTACAGGTCTGTCACAGCCCTCTTGGTAATTGGACTGAAAATACTTTGGCTTTCCATGTTTTGAGGCATGAGCTACATAAACTCCAAAAGGAAACAATAAAATTCTAGGAAAGGAACAAGCTATCCTAATTCAGACTGCTTGTGTAGACACCACCTTTGGAAGTTCCACCTATTAAAAGGGGAGAACCCTCCCTTCAAATCACCCTGGTACTCCAGAAGAAAGGGGAAGTACATTCTGTCTTTGGTTAATACCGAGAAGAAAAAAGTCCACTGGAGTTTGCAATGCCTTGTACTAAAACAGACCAACCCATTAGGGAGCCTATATAACAGAGCTAGCCTATTAAGCAAGATTAATATTTGGTTTCTCTTACCTGGCAAACACTGGCAAGGCCTTAGAAGGCAGAAAACCAGTAATGAGTGGTAACAGCACATTGCCCAGAGGGTTTACTCCAAAATACACGTGCACAGAATTGCAGTTTCTTATAGTTTTTGTTACCACAGAGTGCCCCTCATGGACCACAGTGCCTTGCATATCTCTGAATATTTAGTTGTATTTTGACCTTACATCATAAACTTATGTTTTGCCTTTGCAGATAGAGGATCTCAGCCATTTTGATCACTCTCTCTAATAAAGACAGTGACAGAAAGTACTGAACAAAACATCAGTGGGGGAAAAAAAAGGTCAGGTTTCCTTCACATCAACATCACTTGTCAATGTTCTTTTGACACTGTCATAGTTTCTAATAAGCAATTTGATTTCAATCTGTCTAAAGGCATCATTGAAGTCAAGGGTGGCTTTTTTAAGGATTAGTCCTTTCATGTATCTAACAAAGACAGCAAAGGACAAGTGAAATATTAATTTTGACTATCATATCATTGTTACCGCACACTTTCAAAAGTATGCACTAGAACAGATTCCAAAATTCTGTTCACATGGTTACAGAACATCAAAAGGGAAGAGTGGGGCAGGACAGTCTGCACAGTCCTTGCTTTTGACCTCTGAACAGAACCCAAATCAAGATCCCAAACCCTGTACAAGCCTATCCATGTACTTTTTTCTTCTGATATTACATGGGCATTCTCTCCTTCTGAGCCAAATTCATCCATAGGTGCAGAGATCAAGGCACAGTCTTACATTTGGTGAACACATACTTTTAATATGAAACCAATTTGTTGCTCATATTTTCAAGGCAGTGCTTAATAGCCTGCTTTACTGGCATGAATATGGCTAACAAGAAAAAATGCCACTACTAAAACTTCCAGATGAAGTTTTTATTTTCCTATTGTCCAACCACTTTGCCTCATTCATGGAATTTTACAGAGTCCCAATGTCATTGCTTTTAGTTTGTAACCTTCCCATGTTTTCCAAAACGTATCAAACCCCTGACTTTTAACAGCCACCAACTCTTAAGCCCTATTCAGGCATTCATCTGAACCAGTGGTTCTCAACCTTCCTAATGCCGCGACCCTTTAATGCAGTTCCTCATGTTGTGGTGACCCCCAACCATAAAATTATTTTCGTTGCTACTTCATAGCTGTAATTTTGCTACTGTTATGAATCGTAATGTAAAAATCTGATATTTAGTCCACCATAAATGATATAAAGTTTGAAGATTTGGTTTCACTGCATTCAGACTGAATGAAATCCAAAAATAAATCTGGCATGGGAATAACACTAGATTTTGTAGGCTTATGCCTTACAATTGATGCAACATTCTTGCTTTTATCAATATCTGAAGTGGCACTCTCCAGACTGTCCAGTCCCAGAGTTACCAACACCTTTTGCAGCAAATTTTTAAAAGAATCTGAGGAAAATAATCTCACTTTATTATCATCTTCTGCATCCTCCTCCTCCTTGGAAATAGAACCATCTGATTTAGAGTCCTTATCCCCATGAGTACCTGCCAAATCTGGTTCCTCATCACTTTCAGATTCAGTGTTGATTTGTTCAGAGCGTGACAAAGCAGATTCCTCCACTCTGGTCACTTTGGACCTACAGGTAGACTTTTTTGGTAAACACACACCAGCATCATTTGATTCAGCTTGAATAACTTTTGTATCACCAGGAAAATCATGTGAAAATGGAGGATTCATGGAAGTAGTTTGTTGACTGCTTAATAATGACATTACGTTCAAATTCAATGGATTGTCCAACTTGCAATACATTTTTTAAACTTGTTATGTATTTTGTGAAATCATTTCATTAATACTGTTTGCCTATTAACATGCACCTCCATTTCTTCAGTAATCATTTGTCTTATCACCTCCCTCCTACACTCAGACACATTCCCCTGGGAAGACACTGAGGACATAGGAGGTTCAAATCTTACTTCTTTACGTTCCACAGGCATTGCAGTTTGACTCCTAGTGAATAAGGGCACCACACACAATGCTAAATGGCCCTGCGCTGCTGTGTTCGCTCATAAAGAAGGGCCAGGAACTGCTGGCTGAGAGGCGGCCATTTCTCCTGGCAGAGGCTGCTCGCGTGTTTGAGTGTGGTTGGTTGTGTTGCTGGCGAGCTTGGATTGGTCAGGAGAGCTCCTTCCTCTCAGGGTCCCCTCCCTTGCTTTCTGAACGCCTCTTTTCAACATGGCGACCGGAAGTTAAAGGAGCGGTTGGGAGCCCTTCCCCGCCCTTAACAGACTTAACTGCATTACCAGGTAATTCTCCTTTCACCTTCTTTTTAATTCTTGCCGTCTCAGACTTCCTTATACTAGATGTTTTTAGCTTTGTTTGAGCCTCGGAGTGGCTGGTTGGAGATTGCCCTTCCAGCTCACTCTCGCTCGATGCCAAGAGAATGTCCTTTAGTGAGGTACTTCACAGGGGGCAGGAGGACGCGGGTGCGTGGCTTGCGCTTGTGCACCACCACCGAGGAGGGAATGGAGCCTAAGACCATCGGAAATACGTTCGACCCCCAAAGAGGTCATGACCCACAGGTTGAGAACCGCTGATCTGAACAAACATAGATCTAAAACAGGGCTTTGGGATGTGAGTGTACACATCAGTCATGATCTCCAATGTCTCCAAGCATCCAGAACTATGTTAAATTTTTGCATGTTGAATGAAGAGTTCAGGAAAGAGTTCTTAATCACATCCAGCTAAACACAATGGCAACCCTGATAAGGTTTGTAACTGCGTTCAGCCAACAACTCAGTTAAAAAAGTTACAGTCTTCTTGAGATTTTCCCTCACTGACTTACATCCAAGTGCTCCAGAAAATGTTTCAACTGTTTTGATTTGGCAGGGACAACCCCAGTTAATCTTCTGGCATCCCACTTTTTCAGCTGTTCTCAAAATATCTCTGTTTCCCTTTCCTCCTCCCATTTCCTCTCCTGTCTCCAGCTTAACTGAATTGCTGCAAACTGAGTGCAAAGTACAAAAGTAGTTTTATTCCATTACTTCCCTGGGGGAGGAAGAGAAGGTAGAATCTTGTCCTGTCCTTCCCTATAGACTCAGACAAAAGCAAACTGCTGCAGCCTCTTCCCACTCGTGTGTTCTTTCTCATTAATAACTTTTGCCATCTTGAGTATACTCAAAGTTGTTTGGCCACAGGCATCCTGGTTTTCACCTGTGAAATGTTGGGGATGCTCAGAGAGGCTGTAGGGTACAGCTTATGTATCTCCACCCCCATAGCCCTGGCCATTTTCACACTACACTATATAATGCTATTATTCCACTTTCAAGATTCTGTGGAATTCTGGGGTTTGTAGTTTACTGAGGCCAAAGAGCTCTCTGACTGAGAATTCTAAATGCCCCCCCTAAACTCCAAACCCCAGGATTCCATGGGATGTTTAGAATGGAATAATAGCACTATAATAGTGTAGTGAGGAAATAGCCCCTATCTCTAGGTTTAGCCCTATGCACATTCCAGCAAATGCCTGTACAGGACTTTACTATTGTCATAACGTCCTTTTTCCAGAATGAGATATCTTAGGAAAATCCTGAAACCAAGTGTTAGGAACGCAGCATTTGTTACCTATGCAGTTAACATCCAAACAAAGCCAAATAAAAACACTAATTGGTAGCAGCAACAATACCTGCTTTTGTTCCAATAGCTATATTTGCATGTTGTTGTCATGAGTCTTCAAGTTGTTTCCAACTTATGGCGACCAAACCTAAGGCAAACGTATCACAGGCTTTTCTTGGCAAGAGATTTTCAGATGGGGTTTGCTATTTCTTTCTTCTGAGGCTGAGAGAGTTGGTCTTCTTCAATGTCACCCAGTGGGTTTCTATGACTTGAATGGAGTTCTGGTCTCCAGAGTCACAGTCTAATGCTCAAACCACTACATGATGTTGGCTGTTCCTATTTTTTAATATCTAGCAAAATTTGAAATGAATAGATAAGGACCATAATCCAGAGAATTCCTTCAGGCATATGCAAAGTATTGTTTAATACAATTACTAGGAATGACCACAAGTTTTAAAGGACCCAGGAGAAATTAGGGTGGAATGTCTCCTGTCCCACCTTCCAACTTTACCAGTTACTCTAGGTCTAGATCTAGATCTAGATCATTATCTAAAGGTCCACAAAATCACAGTCACCAACACTATAGTATTTTCATTTTTTCTTCTCTGCAACACAAGGCCTGGAATTTACTTCTTCTATTTCAGAACAACAACATAACAATGTACATTAATATTCCCTCACCCACACAGGCATATTCTATAATTCCACAAAAGATCTTTAAAAGATGAAAGTCTCATCCTCAGCCACTCTACTTGCTCACAGCTAGCTCAAAAATCAATGTTGTTCAAACCAACACATTGAGCTTCCACATTCCAGAATTCTCCACAGCTGGTAAGTGTCCTTAGCTGGCTTTAGTTAAAAGTAGTAAGATGTAATGTAATGCCACGTTCCAAAGTCTTGTGAATGGAAAAAGCCAACTGAAGGCTGGTCCAATTGTATCTGTCTCAAGCATTATGTTATTCATAAGTTAGACAACACAAATATTGAAGCTCTTATAACCAAGGGCGGACAGAGGACAGATACAGATCTACTGGTAGATTTTTTGGTGATTCACAGTAGATCAGCAAAGATGTTTGACTCTCAGTTGTTAAGAATTGGCATCAACACGACTTCTGTCCTGCCCAAAATAATAATCCTGAAACAAACCAGAAGCAGATTCCTGTATTTAAAGGCTATGAACTTTGTTCAGTTCTGCACCTGGTTCTCAAAACTAATTTTCTGCTCAGAATGTTTTTGTTCTATGTGTTCATCTATTTTGCACAAGAATCTGCTTGGAAGTTTTAGCAGAAAGACAAAGATGGGCAGACAGACAGATTGTGCAAGGCCAAAGTCAACCCAGTGACCACCCTATCTGGTAGGGCCTAATGACCAAAGGGGAGAGGGGCACCAGATACTACTTTGCTCAGAAAAAAATGAGACTTCGAGCCATCCCTGAGAAGCCAAATTTCCATGAGGAGGATTTTAGAAATAACAACAACTAGGAGAGTATTCAGTCCATCATCTACAATCTGATATGGCTGTAGTGCCAAATGCTTTATCAGTGTATATCAACTGATCCTTACTGAACTTTTCAAAAAGTAACATGAAGCAGAAAGTGGACAGGCGGTAAGAAATAATCCAAGTCTCCATCCTTAAATGGAAGCTTAAGTGGGCCTTCTTCTCAATCAGCCAGGTAAATTTTCACAGATAACACACACATACACACACTGTGAAAAGCACATCTTTGAGTTAGATTTGTCTCCAGCTTTCAAGCAGGCTTGCTTTACTTTCTGTATTGTTCATTCAAGCTTTTATCTGTATAATCTGAGATTTTGAAGGAATGTGAAAGCTTCACAAAGAATAGACAGGCAACAACTAATCCTCCTCATCCCCAAGAGCATTAGACTTACTCAGAGGTTTATCTTAGAATGGGGAAAAAAAGACAATGGTACGTAAACATGCAGGTAAACAGGATGATCAAAGGTCTCCCTATCCTAAAGAAGATCTAATCCTACGTTTAAAAACAGAATCTTTGACAAAGGAACTGAGGCATTTACAAATCCACACAAAAGCACAGATATTAAGGCACCCCCGAGTCTCTCTCTCCATGTCTGAGTGGACCCTCCATGCTTCAGCCCAATGCTCTCCACCCACCCACACATACACATCCTTTTATGGACTTAACTGGAGGCAGCATGCATGACCACCATTTAAATTTCCCCAGAATATGCAGGAGTGGAACTGCAGGGTGTTGTGGGTAATTTTAGTGACAGCCCAAAGTCACACAATGCAGAGCTAACAAGGCACATGGCTGCATTCATGGCCCTGCCAGGGAGGTGGGGACCTTGGTTGTTGCCTGAGGATGCCAGGCCTCCTCCAGCCCACCCCTAAAGCCTGATACTTGCTCAGCAGCCATGCCATATTAGAAGTGAACATATCTGCAGTCCCACATACAGTGCTGTCTCTTGCACCCCATGAATCATTTAGAGGCCAAGGATTTTCAGAAATGAGACATCTGGATTCACCTCAAGCTTACAAGATCAAGTTTCATAGATCCTGCTGCTTGCATATTACCACAGCAGGAGTGGTCAATGTTTGACCTGCACATTGCATGTAGACCCCCTGAAATCTTAAAACGACTTCCCACTGCCCTGCTTGTAAACTCAGAAACATACAATTATAGAACCTTGGAGTTGGAAGTGTTAGAGAGTGCCTATCTGCAACGGAGCAGCAGTGCTGATTAAGGAGCAAGACACCACGGCTTAAAACAAACTAAGAGTTTTATTATAGGAACTCCAAACTAAGATAGGAAAGTTACTGGGTACTATCTAGTCTAGCTATATCCTCAGGGAGGACTGGGAGAGAGAGGGGGGTTGATGAGAAGAGGTAGAGACATCCCTAAGAGTATCAGTTTACATCACAGAGGGTTCAAGATAGATAGAGCAAAGAAGGGAGGGCACTTCGAGTTACTCAAACTAGCTGGCTCTATTACTCCCACTACGAGACATTCTGGATTCTTCAGTGCTAAGTGTTGTTGCACTTCTAACAGGAAGGGACCACCTGCCAGGCAGGAATACAGAACTATTGCATTCTTGAAAGATGCCCGTCCAACTTCTGCTGAAAGGCCTCCAAAGATGGAAAATCCACCCCGCTCTGAGGCTATCTGTTTGTTACCGCAGTTTCTAGCCAGACTTGGGGGATACCAGATATCATTTTGATATCAATAATTTGGCCTTCCTTACCTATTCCTTCCCACGTGCTTGCGAGGCCCCTGGACAAGCACACAAACAGGCTCGGTCGCTAATTGCTGTAATATTCCAAAACAATACAGGCAGGCCAGAAATAGCCAAACTGCCACTTCAGGAGACCTCCAGGCAAGTACCCTTATTATGTATGCACGCTACCTACAAAGAACTCCCTGCCTCGAGTAGGCAGCTTGACGAGCCGAATACTCAAGCATCAAGCACTCTGCATTTGCATACTGGCCACTCTATTGACAATTCAGTCTTAACTCAATCATGTAAAATTCTGACCATTCGGAGGCTTTGTCTCCAGCCCGAAACTCATTGTTCTCCCCCAAGTACGGACTAGCCTACGGCCACATTTTCCCCTATAAGAACCCCTGACTTTGAGAGCTTCCTCAGATCGCTCCCGACTTCCATACCGCCTTGCTGCTGCTTTGCTTGGTGAGCCTTCTCCTCAGTCCCACGTACTGAGAACCTTCATATCCACGAACTCTATCTTCAGACTACCTGGGCTTCAGGACAGGTGCAGTATTTCCCATACCAAAAACCTCCTCTAAAGATCCCTCTATCCAACTCCAACCTTTATTTCTCTAGTTATCTGTGTGTGTTGCATACACTTGTTTGATTGTATTTTAATAAAAACAACAATTATTATTTCACTTCTGTTTGCTCCTTGACTCAGCCTGACCCCGTAGACGCTGGGTAAAAGATCTCACTACGTTGCCCTGCCTTTCATATTGCTAACTTGTGCTCTTTGACTAATTTCCCCAACTTGTACAATTTGGAGAGCATCTAGGTGTCCCTCACGGGACCCCCAGAAAACAGGGTAATATGTTCCATAGCTGAGCAGCTCTTACAGTAAAAAAGTTCTTTCTAATGTTTAAGTGGAATCTCTTTCAGTGGTTCTCAACCTGTGGGTCCCCAAATGTTTTTGGACTTCAGCTCCCAGAAGCCCTGAGCATTGATCATAGTGGCTGGGGCTTCTGGGAGCTGAAGTCCACAAACATCTGGGGACCCACAGGTTGAGAAACACTGTGTAGAGAGATGAAATAATCGCTTCTTGCAACATTTCTACTGGCTGCTGGTCTGTTTCCAGGCAAAATTTAAAGTGCTTGTGATGACCTTTAAAGCCCTACATGGCTCAAGGCCAGGTTATTTGAAGGACCATATTCTCCTATATGAACAAGCCTGGGCTTTGAGATCTGCTGGAGAGGTCCTTCTCTCTGTCCCACCACCTTCACACGTGCCTCTAGGGGGAACACAGGAGAGGGTCTTCTCACTGGCTGCCCCCAGGCTCTGGAACTTCCTTCCCACAGCAGCCAGACTGGCACCCTCCCTACTCTCTTTCTGTAGACATGCAAAGACATTTTTATTCCAACAGGCATTCAATATGTGATTACAGCCTATCTGATAAAAGGTGCTGGCTATTGTTCACTATGCAGAATTTTTGAATGTTTTGAATTTTAATTATGTATTTTAACTTAGTTTTGATTCTTATTTGACTGTTTAATTTGGGTTTTAATCTTTGTATTCTGTGATTTTTAACTATGGCTGTTGTTGTTTTTTTAATTATTGTAAGCCGCTTTTGAGTCCTTACCAGGAAAAAAAGTGGGCTATAAAGATTACGGTGATGGTGATGGTGATGATTGTAATTTGAATCCACTGCTTCATGTTCTCTGCAATAGCAGATTTTCTACATAACATTCTTCAGATTTTGAAAGATATTTAAAGACAGCTATCACACCACCTCTCGGTCTTCTCTTCTCCAAGCTAAACAAACCCAGCACCCTAATTCATTCCTCAAAAGGCTTGGTTGCCAGACTTTTGATTATCTTGGTTGCTCCTCTCTGGTCACATTCCAGCTAATCAGTCTCCTTCTTGAGCTATGGTGTACAGAAGTGGACACAATATTCCAGATGACGTCTTAACTTATTATTAAAGAAGAAGAATGGCAGTTCTGGAGGCCTCTAAAAAGCACAATTTTCCTTTGAAACAAAATATAGCCTCCCCTCCTCCATGTTAATGACTTTTTTAAAAAAGGAAACTGAAAGTACAACTCTGACCATGTCTGATAGTGGCATAGTGCAGCCCACAGTATCTATACATCCCGACCTACAGGTGGATCTACTTTGCTAGTGCAGTATAAATCCTGAGATGGACAATTTGCATGCAGCCCACAGCATTTAGAAATCTTGGTCTGAATCAAGGAATGGATCTGCAACAAACCTTAGGGTAGTGCTTCTTAAGCTTATGCTGCCAGGGACCAGCATATTTGTGCCCATTAGCAAGAACTGTTTCTTCTTTACTGGAAACTTGCTGTGGATTAGCACCCAATGGCTCATGGACCTGTGCCCCTCTGAGTAGCATTGCCTTAGAGAAAGTCACATGCATTGCTTTGCATTGGTTTCAGATGAAGATTTTATCACACGATTGCCTCACCTCATTCAGTCAAATTTTACAGGGTCTTCATAGCATCACAGTACTGTCCTTCACAATGTTGCTCAATATTCTTCCATGTTTTTCTTTACTGCAGAAAATTCAATAAAGGGAACAATATGGATACTCTCATATTTTTCAACCTTATCCTTTTTCACTGCACTTCAGGGCAAAACTGAAGTTGAAGTAAATGGTACATCATTATTGAATAATACACATGGTTTTAGATTGTAAATTGAAATCTACCAATAGGTTGTTGGTGTTGTGTGCTTTCAAATGATCTGACTAATGGCAACCCTCAGGTGAAGCTATCACTGGGCTTTCTGGGGTTGAGCATGTGTGATGCGCCCAAAGTTACTCAGTGGGTTTCCCTGGCTGAGCAGGGAATCAAACCCTGGTCCAGTTCCATGCTGGCTCCACTAACTGGTACTTGCAGCTATTAGGTGTGCAGATAGGAAGCTTTCACCATTCCTAAACCTTTCTCTCAACTCCTATAATTGACAAAGGGGTACAACCTGTGTCAAGTACAGAGGTAGCAAGCACAAGGGGGCAAAATGAAGGCATTGCCCCTCAAGATTTCTGCACCAGGAAATTTTCAGCTTTAAACTTAGGTTGAGCATTTAGAAATACAGTTTGGGCACGCAAATAAAAGGGGCAGGCAAACTGAAAGGATAAGAACACAGCAAATGTAGCTGTTCTAGGGGTGAACAATTTCCGATGGCCGATTCTCTGAAATGCTAAAAATCTGGGGACTGCAGGGATATTTACTGGAAAGTAGCATTCTTATGTTGGGGGGGGGGAGTGGCAATGATTTTATTTTGCTTGACTTGACATCAGTCATCAGTGGTATTACAGTAGCACCACCATTGACCAAAGGGTGGGGCGGGAACTGAGTTTATATAAATGTATCCAACAAAGGAAGTGTTAAATTGGTGGAAAGGTAGCACTATTTTTACATCTTTTTTTATCCCTCCCTATACAATCTTAATGGCCAAGCATGAAGTCCAACTCATTTTCAAGTATGTAATCCAACCCATTTTCATCTGAAATTATTTTACAGTAGAAAAGTGTACATTTCAATGTTTTAAAAATACCTTATGCATAATAATTTCATTTGACATCTACAAGCTACTACTATATAAACATTTAAATATTCATATAATCACAACCACATGCAGAGCTATTCTCTCAGCAGCTACTTGGAGACATTTTACAGACATCTCTGCACATTATTTGCATTAATGTCAATTAGGTGAACCATCATAAAAGTATAATGGCATTTTAAGAAAATACTCAATGGCTGAAATTTCCAATAAGGGGCACAATACAGCCAGATTTAACTGCACAAAAACTTATGGGAAACTGCCTTGTACTGAGTGAGAACATTGGTTCACCCCAACTGGGGGATTCTGGGAGTGGCAGTGCAAATTCCCATGTTTTGACTGATTTGGATTATTTTACCTTAACAAATTAAAATATAAATCAATACTTTGGCCCACCTACTTGTGACAAAACCTGAAGGGAGGGGCGTGGTAACCGAGCCTCCATAGTGACCAGGAGTGGTTTAAAATGACTGGTTGGTAAAATGGACCCTGGGGAGAGAGGGGCAAACCAAGGGGGGGTGGAAAAATGGAGTTAATGGGAAGAAGAGTCCAGTGAGGGACAAAGAGAAAAGAGCTGTGTTAGAGAGCTGAGAAAGAAGAGTGAATAATTGACAGTAAATGAGCTGAGCATAGTGAGAGACAGAGAGATTGTTTACAATCGACTGAATCACCCTCAATCCTACAAAATTGACTGCTTTTCCTTTCTCAGCCACTCCTTGGTCCCACGTAGGTCAACAGCCATGTCCTATCTATTGTCTGCTCTAGGATCTTCCTGTAAATTCTATGTCACCTAGTATTTACTATTTTGGTGCAAGAGTCCAAAAAGTGAGTGTGAAAGCAGCTGCTCCCTATTCATGTAAACATTTTACTGAGACGGATTTAGAATGGTAATGATACTTTTGATTGTGCTGTGCTGTCCCCGCAAAGGCTATTCACCATGTCCTTGGGAAGAGTCCTTCTGTACTGGCTCAGTTCTCCATTTGCCAACAAGGGCAAAACAATCTAGCACTGACATGCTCAAAGAGATTACACTGATATGCGTTGTTTTTTTTCCCAGCAGCAGCTGAGTTTGCTCCAAAGGAGGATCCTAGTTCTTTTATTACTAGCATTTATTCTAACTTTAAAAAGTATGGCTTCCAATTTTTACACTGGATTGATATCCAAAAGGTGGCTTTACATATAAACTAAAAATCACTACAACATCAAACTAAAAACCACTACATCAAAAAAAGCCGCAACATTATGTTTAATGACATTCAGAAGCCATGCAAAGTTAAAACTTACCAAAGTCTTTGGTAGGAAACACATTTGGCCCTCCACTTTCATTGAAGTTAGAGACACGGGATGCCTTCAAAAGTGGAAAAATTGTGAATATCATAAGCCCCCTCAAATTGTATTTAGCACACCAAAAAAAAATATACATGTACTGGTGGGGTAGCTGGGCCTGCCTATACATGTGTTCTCTATCTCACTCACTCACACAGGTGGAAGAGGGGGAAAGTGATGGGATGGGGGACACCTGTCCTATAACTTTTCTTCTTCCCACGGACGCAAGTGAGCAAATCCAGATGCGTGCTCTCCTCTCATCCCATTCCCTTCCCTCTCCCACCTGCCCAGAAGTGAGCCAGTGAGCAAACACCCATGCGCCCTCCTCCTGTCCCATTCCCTTCCCCTCTGTAATCCACAAACCAAAGCAAATCTGCAAATGCTTAACTCAGAAATGTGGAGGGATGACTGTACATTTTTTGTGTTCGTCTGGTGTACAGTTATCATTCTGGTAACTAAAGATGGTTCTTGCTTTTTTGACCTGCTGACAAAGTTACTAGGCCAAAATGTTTGGGGACAGCATGCCACAAATGACGCACTGCCATCACAGAAAAGAACAGGCTCCTTGGAAGTCACAGAGCATTTTGAAAAGACAGGGGAAAAAACACACACAAGTTGTGTGTGTGTGTGTGTGTGTGTGTGCACGTATAGTATGGGCCTATGCAGGCTAGGGGTGAATTTTATGAGGCTGTTCTTCCCTCATGACAACGTGTGGAGTAGGGATTCAGGGATTTTCAATGGATCGGGGCGAGTACTTACTATGTATATGGCAGTGGGGTTAACATTCCAAAGTGAGTGCTGTAGGCTTCTCTCTACATTTTTCTTAAAACAGTTACATATCTTATTTAGTTTTGACTAGTGAGCTGACACTCTTTTATACTTTCAAATGTCCCAGTGGGTATAATGTTATTTCATAAGATGACATTTTCTCCATTTGTCTGGGGTTGCTCAGGCCAAGCACTGCTATCTCTTCATACATCAGAAAAGTTTTTTTTCTATTTTAAGATGAAAGAAAGAGAGATCTACCATATGGGCTGCTGAGTCATCTGCCCACTGTCCTCAACTCTCATTTCTCAGTATCAAAATGCAACCCTTGAGAAGAGTTATCTTTTCTGGACTATAGTGCCCAGTATTTCTCAGCCAGCATGGCTGAGATTCTGGGAGCTAGAATCCAAATAACCATCTTTTCCTAAAATATTGTGGTCTTTGATGGTTCTCCAGAACTAATGTGGAACAACCTTTTAATAGTCATTCCTTCTACTTGAGAATGCTTGGAGTTCTCGTTCTGTGAGCTGCTCCAACTAGAAATCCAGGAGGGAAAACAGAGGAGCTGAAACCTGAAGGACTCCAATCCAGATGCACTGTCGTCCTCATAAGTCTAGTCCATTTGTCTAGTCTAGTCTAGTCTAGTCCTAGTCCCGTCCAGGCTAAGGCCATTTCCTACTGCACTGTTATAGTGCTATTATTCCACTTTCAACATCTTATGGAATCCTGGGGTTTGCAGTTTAGGGAGGGGCATTTAGAATTGTCAGCCAGAGAGCTCTTGGGCCTCAGTAAACTACAAACCCCGGAATTCCACAGGATGTTGAAGGTGGAATAACAGCACTATAACAGTGTAGGGCAGAAATGGCCTCTGTCTGATTTAAAGATAAATGCCCAAATCCAACTGTTTCTTCAGACTGCAGCAAACCCCACCAAACCACTGGAAATTTCATGAATCAATACATGCTATTCTACTAATTCAGTGGCATACCTTCCAGTATTTCACAGATGAAAACCAGGACACGTGTGGCAAAGCAACATCGGTGTGTGGTCAAGATGGGGAAAAAAATTATTAACCAGGAAGAACACAGGAGGTAGGAGAGACTTTTGCAAGTTTGCTTTTGTTTGAGCCTACAAGGCTCCATTCCTCCTCTTCTCTCCTCCCTGCTCAGTTAACTACATGCAAACTACTCTTGCACTTT
This sequence comes from Iguana delicatissima, assembly GCA_948472985.1. Taxonomy (NCBI): domain Eukaryota; kingdom Metazoa; phylum Chordata; class Lepidosauria; order Squamata; family Iguanidae; genus Iguana; species Iguana delicatissima. The sequence goes on from CAOKZL010001242.1 coordinate 258,934, forward strand.
GAACTCTGTTTACAGCAACGGAAATAAACCAAGAGAAGAAAGCTCGGAAAAGGTTAAAGAGATAGAAATTGGAGCATTTTAAAAGCAGCTGAAAAAGTGGGACAACAGAGGATTAATCAAGACTGTCCCTACCAATTGAGGCAGTTGGAGGGTATGCAGTGGGTGCATTCAAAGTAGAAATAACAAGTGGAGAAAGAAGGAAGAGCAGGAACCTTGAAGATAAAGCTCAAGAATTAGTGGAAGGAAAGCAGTAAGAATATAGGTTGCTTAGCCACATCCTTTCTCAAAATGCTGAGAGATGGTGTTAATGTATTTCCAATTAAAAGTATAGTAATTATTTCTAAATGCATAACTATACTTGTTAACTAGCATATACAAATTACATGCAAATATACGTCCTCGTCCTTTTTTAATTTAAGTACCTCTTTTTCCTTCTGCACCTTGTGCTATTCCTAAATAGCCACCAAAATATGTGTGTGCTGAAACACTTCAAAAAGGTCTCCTCATCTCTCACCAAGAGGTCCATTCCAGGCAAGACTAGTCTGGATAAAGAGGGACAGTTGGAACATGGGCCACGTAAGCATTTTAGTACAGAGTTCATTTTATCCTTACACATCTACATACATACACATTTCAGCTGAATTTAAAGGAAGCCTTTGGCACTGATTTTAAAGATAATGCAATGCAAAGGTATTTCTCATTCTTGTTATCTCTTTAGTACTGAAGACTTCTGCACTCAGATGCTTCGGGAACATATGTTCTGCTATCCCACTAGTTATGAAGTGATTACCAGAGTGGCACAAACAGACTTTGAAAAAGACAAGGACGAGGAGGAGCAAAAATGAAGGTGCAATTTTCTCAAGTTTTGTGAGAACACACACACACTTATTTTTACCAATCTGTTCTCCAGCAGCTCCATGTCCGCAGGGTTTGTGAGGCCATCTTCTGAGCTGGAATCACGGTAACTTGTAAGGTGTTACCTGACAGCAGACATTTTAGGAAAAGGATAGAATGGGGGAAGTGGAATAGAGTAAGTTTCAAAGTTTGTTGGAAAATAACAGACACATACTCAAGCATTTCCTCCTTATCCCATGTTCTTTTACACTCTAATGGTATAAGGTTCACAGTCTTAGGCAAACATCAAGGATCCATTAAGGCAGCAATCGCTTTCAGACCCCCTGACCAGAACATAGGACTGGCTTTTATTAATATTTTTAATTCTACAGCTTTTAATGTGTTTATTTCATTTCATTTCTATACTGCTGCTCAGCATAGAGCATTTTCCCCATGGACACACATAACATACAGCGAGTCCTCCACTTTTGTAGGGGTTAGGTAGGCAAGACCCCCACAAATAAAAATGAAAATCACAAACACAGAATCACTCTGGAAGACCTAGAGCAGCAGTTCTCAACCTGTGGGTCGTGACCCCTTTGGGGTCGAATGACCCTTTCACAGGGGTCACCTAAGACCATTGGAAAATACGTATTTCCGATGGTCTTAGGCTCCATTCCCTCCTCAGTGGTGGTGCACAAGCACAAGCCATGTGCTTGCATCCTCCTGCCCCCTTTGGCGGGAGCGCATGCAGCCGCATGCGCTCTCGCCAAAGGGGGGCAGGAGGATGCGAGCGCGTGGCTCGCGCTTGCGCACCACCACCCCTGGGCCTTTTCTGCATGTCATCTTACCGCAGAGGTGGGGGATGCCCTCTCTTCGCTGCTCCTTCATCCCGCAGCTGGCTTCCTGGTCATGCCTGGGAGCTGTAGGCTGCGCTGGGGGAGGAAGGGGTGGGGCGGGGCGGTCGCGCAACCAGGAAGCCAGCTGCGGGACGAAGGAGCAGTAAAGAGAGAGCCTCGCGCAAGAACCTACTTGCGCGAATGGCACCCCCCCACCTCCACGATAAAGTAACGTGCGGAAAAGGCCTGGGAGTGGTGGTGCGCAAGCGCGAGCCACGTGCTCGCATCCTCCTGCCCCTTGTTCAGAAGGGACTGAAATCGCTCCCCTTCTCTGCTACCGGGAGAACCTCCCATCTGATGGGCCAGCTTAGGGGGGCGGTGGCAGCACGGGAGGCAGGCCCTCTCCTCGCCATGGCCTCTGCCCCACTCACCACGGAGGGGGGCGCCGCAGAAAGGCCAGGGGGCTGCAAGGCGGCACTTTTCCGGGGGGGCCAGCTGCGCCCAGCGCAAAAGACAAAGGCGCTGGGATTCCTCCCCCCCGGCCAGGGTCGACACTCTGGAAACTTTTCCCACACTGCCCCCCCAGCAGAAACGAGAGCAAAGCAGAAGCAGAGCCCGGGGGAGGGTTCTCGGAGTTTTTTACCCGGGGAGATGCGCGGCTCCTCTTTCCCTCCCTGCCCGCCTCCCCCGTTCCTGGCCGGCGAGGTGGCCTTTGCCGGGGGGGAGGCATTGTAAATAATAAATAAATAATTTTATGGCTGGGGGTCACCACAACACGAGGAACTGTATTAAAGGGTCACGGTATTAGGAAGGTTGAGAACCACTGACCTAGAGATTTCTAGAGAGAACATATTTTTTCCATGGCAGGGGCAAATATTGTTTTTAATAAACAAACTAAATAACTAAAATAATTTGAGAATAATCGAATTTGCATGTGCTGAATCCACAGAAGTGGAGGGTCCCTGTATTCCATCATTTTGCCAAGAGGTTTAGGTTTCATACATTTCCCCACTACCATTTTATTTCTTTGAGCAACTTTGCGAGGTAAATATGCCTTGCCCAAAGTTACTACATAGACCACAAACCCTGTTGATGTGCTACAGTGACACCTGTACTTCTTCCATCCAAGCAACTTATTTCTCCAGCACCTGAATTCCTTCATGGTTGATGACCCCACACGCTCTTTCCTCATGCCACCATAACTTTATATAGTTGTAGTGCAGTGAACAGGATTCTGGGTCTTGTGAGCTCCATGGCTATGTAAGGATTTGAACAAGGTTCTCCCCAGTCCTGATCCAGTATTCTTATCACCATACATTGGCCTGCTAATAAGATGTATGGAAATTATAATCACAATGAGGCTGCTTCTGCTCCCTCCAACAGCTAACAAAGGGGTAGTCTGTGGCTTAGCTGAGTGCTCCTTATCCCACGCCCCATAGTCTTCAGTATCCAAGGGTAAAACAAAGAGGAGTTAAACTGTGCATCAACTCTAGTGAGCACTGGCCCAGTCTGGCCCTCAGGCCATAAAGTTGACAGAAGGAACCTTACACAAGTTGGAGAAAGAGAATGTTCATATATAAAAGTAGTGATTTGTTTGATGAATATGAAAAAAAGAGCAAAGTTATGTCTCTAAGTCTACCTGCTTTTGACTTAGACGACACCATTCATTGCATGAACATGTCAGCACACTTGGCCCAGTGTTGGTACGGTATTCGCTGGTGTATAAGACATACCGGCATATAAGACACACTCCATTTATATGCCAGCAAATACTATTTGCTGACATAGAAGATACACCAGCATATAAGACACACCCCATTTTCAAACAGTATTTTTCTGGGGGGGGAATGAGTCTTATATGCCAGCAAATACAGTAATGCAAGACAAGAATTTCATAGACATGAGGATGAGAATATCATTGCCTGCTGAAGTGACCTTTTTTTTTAAATTGCAGTCATTTGCCACTGACCACTATCTCTTTTGCCCTTTATGCACCCTACCTTCTTGCGCGGTCCTCCAGTGGTAATCCTGGCAGTGGCTCTGCTGGGAAAGGAGTGCAACAGGAGTGCTCCCCTTCACACCAGACCAGCTTCCTATGGACATGCCTCTTCCTTCCGCAGTGCAGCTAGGTACTTTCCCAGGCTACACCGGGGCAGGAAGCACTGACATCATGCTTCCTGCTCCTCCACAGGACAAGTAAGTGCAGGATGGTAGAAGACCCATCAATGATTTAATCCGCGATCACACCACCTGAGGATGGGAGGGGAGTGGGACTGCGACAATGTCATGCAGAAGCATTGTCGTGGTTCCACTCCTCTCCCGTCCCCATGCCAGGATGGGAGGCTATTGCGGAAAGGGCCTCCCTCTCCAAAAACAACAACACTGAATTCTAATAGAAGAGAGAACGATCTACCTATTCACTTGCTACACACAATGAATTTTATGAATCTCGCCCCAAGACTGAATCTACTGGGAAGTACATGATTCTGCCCCCTCCTCTCCTCTCCCTTGCTGAGTTAAAATACTTTTGCCCTTTGAACTCAGTTTGCAGCAATAAAATTAAACCAGGGACAAGAGAGGAAATGGGAGGAGGAGAGAGAAATTGGGACATCTTAAAAATAGCTAAAAAGTAAGATGTGTGTTAACATATGTACCTTTAAATAGCCAGTCAACTTATGGTGACTCCATGACTTTTATAGGGTTTCTTAAGCAAGGAATACTCAGAGGTGGTTTTGCTTGTTCCTTCCTCTGAAATATAGCCTACGGCACCTGGTATTCACTGGCAGTCTCCCATCCAGGTACTAACCAGAACTGACGCTGCTTAGCTTCCAAGATCAGACAGGATCCAATGTCTTTAGGATATTTATACCCTAGATAAAAGTGGAATGACAAGAGGTTTAATTGGAACCACTGGTGTATGCTATTCAGCCCATCTCTAGGAAGAAAAAGGGAAAAGTACTTTGGATTTCTTGCTGAAAGCCCAGAACTTAATAAACCCCATGTGAAAGTGCTTAAAACATGTGGTAGTTCTGCAGCTGCCTGTAATGTCAAGAAGGTATACTAAGAAATTCCTTTTTAAAACAGCCCAGGTAAATATCAAAATAGAAGAATGACTTTATTGCCAGCCAGGTAGAAGAAGGGTGAGACAAAGAAGAAGCAAATGACAGAAAGCAATAATGGCAAATACAGAATTTAAAATAAAATCAGTGAAAGCAAATTAAGGTTGTTGTTGATGATGATGATGATGATGATGATGATGATGATGTTGTGTGCCTTCAAGTTGTTCCTGACTTAAGGCAAACCTATAATAGGGTTTTTTGGCAAGATTTATTCAGAGGGAGTTTGCATATGCCTCCCTCTGAGGCTGAGAGAATGTAACTTGACTAAGATCACCCAGTGCGTTTCCATGGCCAAACAGAGATTCAAACCCTGGTCTCAGAATTGCAGTCCAGTGCTCAGATCACTACACCATGCTGGCTAGTTACATATTCCCTGAGCAGAGCTTTGGGTTTCATCACAGAGAAGATGATCTGAGCATCTGGTGTCTAATTATTAGAAGTTATTAGGAAGGCACCTGATAAGTGAGCAAACTCTTCCATCAGTTAGGAACTAAGTTCATTAAAACACTTTCTCTTTGTAGAGAGTGACCATTCTCTTGTCCAATATACAACATTCCCCCATTTCTAATGTCTCTCCTTTCTAAGGTCTAGCCAGCAAATCAGAAAATTCTGTGGTATCCAAAACTACCTTCTTTATGACTCTAAACTTGAATTATAAAGGACTTGCCAGTTCTAGCTGGTCAACTCATTGTGCAAAAGAGATTAAGTTCTGGAGGATCACTGACAGACAAAAGAAAACATCTGGCCTATTCAGGCTGCTCAGCAGGACAGTGAATGTACCAGCTGCTCTGGGGAGAGGGATACTGTTGAGCCAAACTAGAATGCAGGGGCTTGTCACCCCCTCCTAAAATAACGACACCCAAGTAAAGCTTTGTAGCTTCTCTTCACATGGAAGGTGCCTCAATATTATAGGAAAGGTGACAATTGTTTCGGCATTTTTCTCAGATTAACTGTCGGGATGAATGTTAGGTCAGACGTGCCAGACGGATGCCAGTGTCATTAGCCTCAATGCACCAGCCCCATATCTTCCTCACACCATGGAGCAGGCAAGTATAAAGGCAGCAAAAAGTAAAAGCCAATCTAGCTAGAAAGCATTAGTGCTGGCATTCACTGTGTTTAATTCCCCCAGAATATTTCTAGGGCACCAGTATCTCTCCAACAGTGACACTACCTTTCACAGAAGTGTACCCAAAGTAAAGCGTATTTTGCTTCTTGGTTTTACTCAAGAGTCTTTGATGACAGATTTTGGTTTTTTTAAAAAATGGAAGTCCTATCATAAATGTCTATGTGTATCAACCCTATCAAACTGTTTGTTGTCACGCTGAAAAAGGTCCAAACATAATGATGTATCAAAATACTATATGTATAGTATGCACTCTTTTCACAACAGCACATTAGAACAGCACTGAAAGCTTAATGATATAATTCCCTAAATTAAAACTGATCACAGCATGATAATGTCTCAAGTTCACTGAAAAGTACAGAGTACAACTAAAACTGAAACTAACACAAACGTACGCAACACATTAGCCAAAATCCTGTATCACTATTACAAATGCATCACCTGGAGTTATACATTCATGACTGTTACAAATTCATGATCTCTATGTAGCCCATAGTTTAGGGGCTACACAGAGGACCATGAAAGTCCTCCAATATCCACTTACTGGGCAGCAGCTGCTGCAGTCAACTACGGTTTGTTGCCTTGTTACTTGGGAAACAACTCACTGCCATTCCCACCTCTCCTCGTGCAACTGTCTCTGGCACAGGTGGAATTGTGACAGAGTCCCCACTTCTGTTGCAACGGAGACTGTTCACAAGAGGGGGCGGATAGGCAGCCAGCTGCTTCCTGAACAACAGGGGAACTTACCCCTGTAAATCACAGCAGCTGCTCCATGGTATGTGAGGACTGAGAGGATGCACCAGAATTCAGTGTGTAATACTGTAACTACAGCAATTATGCATATGTAAAGACCATACAGGATTCTAGTCATTGTTTTTAATCAAAACACAGTTTACTGACAGAAACACACATGAACAGCAGTAGTAGACAGACAAGAAAACCAGTGTGGTATAACAGTTTGAATGTTGAACTAAAACTCTAAGGCCATTTCCACCCTACACTGTTATCGTGGGGTGCTCTCTCTAATATGGAAATCAAAGCAGTATCAGCAAACCAATAAAAACTTGGAGCAGAGACTGAATAGAAGTAAATTACAATACACTGAGACTCCTGCTTTTTCAGATGCCATGTGTGTGTGGAAAATACAATAACTAGGAAATAGGAATAACTATGCAAAAGTAGGCACAAAATAAAATACAGATCCAAAACACCATTCTATCCCACGAAGAAAATAAGCATTAAAATCTACATAATGAGGATGTATTTTGGACTGCAAAGTCTCCATGACTCTTGCATGGGTAATGATAGGGGCAATCACTATGTTTCCAGAAGGCTGCTGATCTGTAGTCTTAGGCCTGTATCCAATTTTTAGTCCCAACTTGGGTAGTGTTACCACTGTGAACTGGCCTGGCCTTTGGTAAACCTTAAATATCATTTTGATATCACAATTCGATCTTGTTTTGCCACCAGTCAAGTGTTTGTAAGGCCTCCGAACAAGCATGAAGCTAGGCATGGCTGTTATATGCTGACTCATACTTGTTTACACCAAGGCAAGCCAGAAACTGCTAGATTTGCTTTAGGAGACATCCCGAAACAAACACCTTAATTAAGGTATGCATACTCACACAAAGAGACCTCTGCCCCGAGCGGGCACCCTGGCGAGCTAGACGCTCAAGTGCCAAGCTAGCCGTATCTGCATAGCGGCTATACTATTGTCGATTCGGACTGTAACTCAATCATGTAAATTCCAACCTTTTGGAGACATTGTCTCAAGCGCAAACCTCATTGTTTTCGCCCAAGACTAGACTAGCCCACGGTCATACTTTCCCTAATAAAAACCCCCTGGTTCCGAGAGTTCCTCGGACTGCTCGGACCACCTTGGAGTGCCATCCCGCCTTGCTGTCGCTTCGTTCTGCAAGCTCCCCTCGGCCACAATGCCGAGTTTCCTCTCTTCAATTGGACCTCTTCAGCACTACAAGAAAGGTGTCGTAGCACCCATTTCCCCCAAAACTCTCATTTCTCATTTCTAGTTAGCTGTGTGGTTGTGTTTTCTTAATAACTTGTCTGCTTGTTAATAAATATTATTGTTGCTATTTTAAACTGTCTGACTGCTCACTGACCTGAACCTGTATACATAGGGTAAAAGATTCCCGCTAAGTTACCCTGCCTCTCGCTAGCTTAAGAGAGTGCTCCAGCTAATTTCCCCATCTTTGCTTGGTTTGGTTTGGGTATTTGAGCGCCCCTCCCGGGACCCCCAATTCACAGGGTAACAGTAGACCTGCTGAATCTATTAAGGCTTGGTAAATCATACTTTAGAACCAGTTCCATTGACTCTACTCTAAATGGGACTAGCAAATGGATTAGACCTAGGTGGGGCATTATGCCTAAATGTGGTAGGTTAACCAAGGAGTCTGATGGGGAAGCAAATCCTTTCCCCCCAAATTACTTCAGAGAGTATTACAACCTTCCTAAAACCATCTGCCTTGTCTTTGGACACCTCCCTGATTTTTTGCTTCACCTTGATACTGCCCTCAACATTTTGGTAAACGTGGGATGTACTAACTCAATTTCTAAGGCCAGGTACATGGTAGTTTTATGAAAAGACCTGCTCCTCTTTATTTTCATTTTCACTTTTGCATCTTAAAAGTTTTTCAAGAAAAGGCTACGTCTACCACCGTCAGGGTGCTTGTAGGCATCAGAACACCTTGATTTAAAGTAGCCGTTAGACTGGATTCCTTTAACAGGCTCCTTGCCATTCAACATTTGGCCTGTGTATACCTTCAGTGGTAGTACAACATGGATTTACCTGAAACCACTGAGGAAAGCTGGCAGTCTGTAAGAAGAGCCAGCTGCTGGCCTCTTTGTAATTCAGCTATTAACGGATTTCACACATTGCCCAAGTGAATAACACAACTCTTTATTAAGAAGCTATAGTAGGGATTAGCAGTGTATCTGGGTAGCAGAGCTTTAGCCCTTATGAGCCAGAATTCTGGCTATGGTTCTTTACCATGTGGCCCCAGCTTAAGCTCATTTGTAGAAATGAAATAGCAGTATTAAATACATTCTTTACTCTGCTGAGCAGGGCTTTTGCTGAAGGAACAAAGTGTATGGAAACCACCTCACTTTAATCTTACTTTTTTAAAATTCTTTATTTTTTTTTCAATTATTTCCTTGTTTGTTTGCTTTTTCTGGCCCACTCATTGTTTCTGAAAAAAGTTGGCAACACTAATTTTAAAAGCATACCTCCTTCCACACAGCCTTGGAACAGTAAAATAATCACAAAATGATAAAAGTGCTCTAGGACTATTAAGCAGCCACAGAAAACTTTTCTCTAAGCACCCAGGCTTTTCTGGATTTGGTGTACAGATTCCTATAAAGGGTTGCATTTGTGAAAGATCATTGAGGAGTTTTTCGTAATTGGGCTTCTCATCCATACATTGCTGTTGTTGTTGCATGTCCTCAAGTCATTTCCATCTTACAGTAACCCTAAGGTGAACCTATCATACCGTTTTCTTTGCAAGATTTGTTCGGAGAGGGGTTTGCCTTTGCCTTCCTCTGAGGCTAAGGCTGTGATTCCATGAACGAGTGAGGATTCAAACCCTGGTTTCCAGAGTTGTAGTCCAATGTTCAAACCACTATGCCACACTGGCTCACACATCCATACATATACAATTATTATAATGCAGCTGCATGTGGGAGACCACCAATGAATACCATATTGTGGTAGGCTACATTTCAGTGATTGGAACTAGTAAAAACTCCCCTGTATATTTCTTGCCTAAGAAAGCTCTGTGAAGTTCATGGGGTCACCATAAGTGACTTGAATGTGCACACACATACACACATACTAACTTACTTTAAAATCCATGTTTCGTGAGTTCATTGTACTCTTGAGTTATTCAGTAAATAGGCCTTAAGCCTAAAGGTAAACAGAGAAGTAACCAGAAGGATTATGGTTGCTAGACCATAGGGAGCTCTCTCTTGCAGTGGGAAAGGATGGGAGGAGAATTATACCTTCCCAGATCTGTGAGGACCAATCTTGCATCTTCTAGAAAGCCAACATCACCAGTGAATATAGCCACCACCATGAAGGAATTTCCTTTGCCTCAGTCTTGGGAAGGACAGCACCTTACCCAAAAGTTTGTAAGCCTATCTGGAGTTAAGAGAACCATGTAACACCTTGCATACAGCCCCAGTCACCATCTGTAGTTGAGGTTGTGTCAGAGTTTCAAAGAGGAGAGGTGAGAACATTTTCTTTGCTTCTCTCCCCATCTATTTGTCGCCAATAATGCTATGATCTGTACTCTCAGTTTTACTTTGGTGTATACTTTGAACCTAAACTGAGCAGGACTTGAATAGACTTGGCCCTCCAGATCAATATAATACCTTCAGTCAATCTTAGCCAAGGTTAAAAAAAGAAAGAAAGGAAAGAAGCAGTTTCTAAGAGATTTTAGTGCTTGGCCACTTGCTGAAGACCTCCCAATGTTGACAGAAGCCTATGTAGCACCAAAGAAGCATAGGGGAAAAGACTGCCAACATATATTTCACCAGGTCAAAAGTCTGCTATTTGCTAATTTCTGTCTCTTAAGAAAAGACAAACAGATGCAAGGGGGAGGGGGAGACTGTCTCTAGGACATATTTTTCTACAAAATAATGAGTGCCTCTGAGAATGTCTCTACAAAATGAAAGATTCTAGCTGCTAGAGGAAAAAGTATTAAACCAACATTTCCAGAAATAGGTATGGTTTACACTCAGACAAATATACTTAACCACTTCCTAATAGAGAATGTACAAGAAGTCATTCTCTCTCTTCTGTTGAAACACCTCCGCATGATCTTCTTAGAAAATTTAACCACAGCCGTGATCAACTTGATGAACGGAGATATTTTATTAAGAAAGAAATAAAAATTTAAAAATTTAAGAAAAATTGAAACATTTGTTTTTGCTAGTGGTTGAAGAACCAGGATCCAACAATCATGAGAGCCAAAAGGAAGACTGTAATGGAACACATGGTTTCAGCTGAAGCTCTCAGTAGTTTTAATATGCTTTGCCACCATATTTTATCAGTGCTGAGTATTTCCTACATCCCCCTGAGCATGTTTGCAAGACATAGGTGAAAAAAAGGAGGAGAGACAAAGAATCGTCTGACTGGTATCACTAAGCAGGCAGTACAGTCATGGTCTCTTCTCCTCTTGTCCACACCAACTCTTGTGCAGGGAGAGTAGTTGTTATTACCAGACTCTGCCAGGTTTCCAGTGTTTCAACAGGCATCAGCCATGATTTTGGCCCACCTGGGTTACTGAAGACCTCCATATTGGCAGAGTGTGACAGCATCTCATTGCATGAACCCAATGTTCTTCTGACAACGCTGGCCTTTTTTTAAAAAAAATGAGGCTCTCTCGTAGCCTCAGATGAGGCAACCTAGAAATATAAAGCAAATCTTTGAATGGACCACATTTTCTTTAGGGAAAATGGTAGCATTTACCACTTTGCAGCATTCACCACCTGGCAAAATCTTAAACTGCCCAAATAATTTGTCTACTAAAATTAATTCCCAATATGCTTCATCAGCTGCTTAGTTATGAATGTATAAGAAGATAATGTTTCCTGGCCCAACCTCCAATCTCACCTGAACAGCCAGCAGCCGGATCAGGCAAAGGAGCTCTGGCTGTCAGCTGCCAATCCGGGCACAAGGAAAATGATGTTTCCATCACCCCCCCACCCCCCGGGCAAGGCTGTAACAGAGAACTATGTCAGGGTCCTGCTTCCAATTGTCACAGTCTTGCTGTCTGGTGGTAGGGAGCTGGAAAAAATCATCCTTCTTGCACTCTGACCAGCAGCTGAATAGATCTCCCTCAGTCGCATAGGGACGAGGGGGCAGGGGAGTGGTTTGCCCTTGGCAGCAATGTTTTTGGGGCGTCCCAGCCCATAGCCATGCCCCCGTGCACCCTGGCCATGCCCCCACACACAGTGGCCATGCCTCTCGCACTGTAGCCTTGTCCCCCTCCTCGCATTCCAAGCTTCGCCACCGATCTCCCTTGCTCAGTATGACTCCTAGCTGTTATGGCAGGCATAATCACTGCAATAGTGGCATAATCATGACTACATACAAATCTGTAACTGCAATACAAAATGCCTGATCTTTAAAAAAAAACAAAAACCTTTTAGTTATGCAACATGCAACAATTTCTCAAGACTGTTAGTTTATGTAGTAAAAGGCTTTGGTTGTAATAGCAAAGTGCCTTCATATCTGTACACGCTATCTAATGTGTAAATTTAGGATATCAGTTCACACACAGAAGTAGTGGGCAATCTCTTTACGCAGAAGGCTGCATTCCCATAGGTGTAACTGGACGGGGGGCACATGACTAGAATCATGTATGGGCACCTCACTCTTTCTCCGCACACACATGCACTGTCCCCCAACTCACATACATTATCCAAACACAAACATACACACTGCCCTTCATAAATGTACCCAGCTTTCTGCCCTTCATTTCCAGTTTGGATGAAGTCTACTTGGCTCTGCTAATAAGCTTTTAAAGTTTTTTTCTGCCTATGAGAATTCTTTATTAGTTTCAAAGTAGAATCGACAGTCAAAATTCACCATACCTTCACACACACACACACACACACAGACACTTACCATCCACAACCACTATCCCCAACTCACCAATCCTCTGCCTGGTAAAGCAAATAGACTTCCATAATAAAAATATAGGAACATCATTAACACCATGTCCCCAAACATCGGTGGCGTTAAGTGCTCCAGTCCACTATGGAATCTTTTGCATGTTTACTCAGAAGTAAAAATCACAGTAAGTTCAATAGGACTCTACCCTCCAAGTGGCATGAACATACAGGAGGAGTGGGGACTGCATAGAACAGAGCTTTTCAAACTTGTCATGTTGGTGACACACTTTTTAGACATGCATCATTTTGTGACATAGTGATTCAGTAAATAATTCAGTAAGTGGAGGCAGCCCCTCCATCCAAGCTTGGCCCGCTGTCACTGTCCTTGCCTGGGTCTTCCTTCGCCTGAGGCAGTGGTGGTGGCGGCAGGAGAGGCAGTCCCTCTACATAGATCTGCCGCCCCCATTGCCATCCTCACCAGGGTCTTCCTCAGCCTTGGGTGTCAGAGGTGGAAGAGACAGCCCCTCCACCCGTTACCTTCACACAACACACCTACACACTGCAGCTGACACACTAACATGTTGCGACACACAGTTTGGAATGCTCTAGCATAGAAGGAGACTGAGGGCCAAGGTTTGACCGCCTCTGTGCTAAACTTTGTTCCCCAAAATAAGATAGTTATCACATCCAGTGGCAGCTCCCATTTCAGAAGGGTTTTAGTCGAATTTTAAAGGAACAATTCCAAGGCACTGCATGTATTTTGGGGATAGTTTCTAGTATCTTTACTACCTTTACCGTTTGGACTAACACCTAGATTCACTGCCCCACCAACATGGAAGGCAGCAGCCACCCATCAACACAGATAAAATATCCTTATCAATGTGCTCTAGATAAATAGCCTGATAAGAAGTACAGCTCAGAGTGATACCTGCCAGATTTCCTTTCCCCACCAGAAGAACAAGTGGTAAAGTGGGTTTTGCTCTTTCTCATATCGATGGGGTTCACAGCAATAGCAATAGCTTGTGTATTTCCATACCATTTATCAGCTAAGTGCTCTCTAGGCCGTTTACAATGTGTGTTAGCTAATTGCACCCAACAAGCTGGGTACTCATTTTACTGACCTGAGGAAGGATGAAAGGCTGAGTCAACCTGGAGCCTGGCAGGATCGAACTCACAACCTTGTGGTTGCAGTAGTGGCATTTAAGCACTGCACCACCAGGACTCTCAAGAGAAGCCCAGGGTCATCTGGGGAAAGCCCACACTGCAGCTCCTCCCCATGCAAGCATCCCTGCCTTGAAACAGAAATAATCAGTAATGATAGTATGGAGAGGAAATGAACCATTGGGTTCCTCTTACTGTCTTCCTAGACATTCGTAGAACAGGAAGGAACAGCACAACAAATGTCATAATCTGAGACAGCTAGATTGTGAGGGACTTGGGAACCCTATTGTAACTTCTGTTTGGAATCCAAAGAAGCAGCATGAGCAACAGTGTTAAGGAGAATTTTTACAAATCCTAATCTCTCCTAACGTTGTCTTGGTGGCCATAATAACTGCATCTTCATATTATATAAATAAAAACAATGAATACTTAAAATTTTTGGATCTTCTAGCAGTAAATTTTATAGGGTTAAGTCACATTGAACTACGTAAATGCTTCTGATTTTTTTTTCTGCAAATGTAAAGTCCTCTGCCCAGTACTAACATGCAACTAGAATTAATAGACACTTACAATCCTACGTCTATATTATAAAGCTATACATGTAGGAAGGGAAAAAAACATAGCATTAAATTGTACTTGGAATTGTTCTCGATTTGTTTGTCAGAGCCAGAAGGTCCCACAGGTTGAGCCCCAACTTCCCACCTCCTGTGCCCCTGTTTGCAACCAAACAGCAACTGGCAGCAAAATGCCAAGACCTGTAGGTTTACAACAATATCACTGGAGGGAATAGTTTCCTGATTAGACACCATGAAGGCAGAACAACAAAAAACAAAACTGAGACACGCTACTGTTCCTGAGACTATGTGAGACAGACACAAGGTGACTGTCAACGTTGCAACATCAGGGAATCAACCAGTACATCATTCACTGAGCTTCTTGAATATAAAATGCTAATATACAGGTACAGTTTTTGGCCTCACAGACACTGTTCCAGTTTGGAATACTTAGGATAGCAAAGACTTTTTGTAAAATTCCCAGCTGTCAGACAGAGACCATGCACACAGTTTGTATTCATGCTGGGCAAAGCTTGGGAAAATCACCTTTTTAGGCCACCATTCCTTAATGCCCCAGCCAGATAATGGGAGATGAAATCCAAAAACGCAAATTTCCCAAGCTCTGATCTTGCACCGGTCTCTACTGCTAAATGGATGAGCACAGTTAAGAGACAAGGCTAGCTGCCATTATCTCATTCCTCCATGCGCATCCACTGCACCAGCTTGAATGTGTACTGCCAGCTTATTATGTGTACCATTTTAATGCTTTTGAAGGGAACCAAACGTATCTGATGTGCAGTCTTAGGCCATTTCCACACTACACTGTTAAGCTGCTATTATTCCACTTTCCACATCCTAAGAAATCCTGAGGTTTGCAGTTTAGGAAGGAGCATTTAGAATTCTCAGCCAATGAGCTCTTTGGCCTCAGTAAACTACAAACATCAAGATTCCATAGGATGTTGAAAGTGGAATAGCACTATAATGTGGAGTGTGAAAATAGCCTATATTTAATTTCCTCTGCGACTTTAGCAATGCATCTGATAAAATAAACATTTTCAACTGAATTTTACTCATTTTTCTTAAAAATGGTATAAAGCACATGGTGCATTATTTCACATATTATGGAAAAGAATCTAACTTGTTCTCTTTGAAGTCTGTAACAGAATGCCCACTGATTTTCAAGCTTCTCAGGATCACACTTTGATGTCTGAGAGCAGACAAGAACTAAGAAAATTGCTTGTGATTGCATACACTAAGCAAGTGCAGCGTCTTAAGTGGGTTTTATCAAGAGAATCAAAGGGACTCCTCGCTCATTTGTCATTACTTAAATATGGGAAAGAGTGGCCTATAAACCATGCTTCCCCAGCACTGAAATCTCAGATTACTGAAAGGAAAGAAACAACACTGCAAAGATTTGGAATACAAAGAAGAAAAAGGACTGAGGAGAACCCAGTGTGGTTTTCACAATGCAAAACTTGACTGCAATAAGAAGGGTAGGTAAAACATCTACGCAAATTCAACAGAACTACATTGTGATGCATGTCACCCTGTCAAAATGCTCGGCCACATTTATTGCACATTGTGTGTGCAGGAGATTGCTGCCGAGATCTCTGTACCGCCATGGGCCTCGCACCATTTAATGTGCTTTGCTGTTGAAGAAGCAGATTTCCTTGATTCATGACAAAAGATTTCTCTTTTCCTTTTCTTTTCTCTTAGGGATCAGAGCTGTTTCCCACCCTCTGTATGCAAACCCAGCAACACAAACTGTGTCTATTAGCATTTCAAGGAGCTTCCCATTTACAGCGGCCAAAAGAGCTCCTCTTGGTGGGTAAAGTCTTCCCTTATGTGACATCTGTTCTAACTTTCCAAGCCAGAAAGGAAACCAAATAATGCCAGAGAGCCTTTTGATTTACTGTATTGGCATCTGCAGGGATGTGTTGAACCCTGAAAGCATGTAACCCTACCGGACGTACATGACTGTGTCAATGGGAACATCTGCATATTCCCACCACATAAGGTGAATGCAAGGAATTCCAGAGCTTCCCTAGCTAGCTTTGCACTATCACCCATCACAATTTCAAGCTCATTGGGTAAAAGGCATGTTTTTAATTGTTTGGGGCTGGACTGTTGTTGCTGTTTTAAAAATCAAGGGCTTGGAAAAGTTCCTTTGGGAGACTACAACTCTTAGAAACCTCAGGTCAGCATGGCCAGAATGGTTCAAGGATTCTGGGAGCTGTAATCCAAACACTTTTCAAGATCTGATGGGAAAAGAATGATTGTTTCTTTTTCCATCAGCTAGCTTTCTTCTTTAATCCCATGGTGGGTAACTACAGTCATGTCAGCAGAGGTGGTTTAGTGGTGATTTATCATGCTGTGCAAATTAAATTCATCCCAAGACTGAGTTAAATTTTACTTGCACCCAGTTTGAATCATGGTAAAATGGTCATCCCAGAAATGAGGGAAAGAGAATGCTGGGATATGTGTTTCAGTTTATATACATATACACATATGTGCATACACACGCAACCACACACATACACACACTGCGGGGACAAAAGACTAAATTTTAAGTCTGCAGATTTCTCTCTCTTTTATACCATCTGTGCTATATAGCTCTTAGGTCTTTTGCATTGGTCATCTTGGGAACAAAAAGCTGAAAGCAGATTCCAGCAGTTTTTCCATTCACTATTCATTCAGAGGTTCATCAGCTCCATATGGATTCAGCCAACTGCTGTGCTAAATCAGAGGCTTTTCCCAGAATTGACATGGTAATGAAGTCATGGTATTGCTCACAGAAAAGGCCTCCATAGGTATTTCACTCTCTAACAAACTCAGCCTTTTCACCCTTTTCAGTTCCCAAAATTGTCTCAAAGTATTCTAAGAGTTCTTCCCCCCCCCTTTTTTTTCTTTTTGCTTATTGTGTGAGCAATATGCTTTATTTTAAAATCATGTTTTAAGCATTGGTTAGCAGTACTGTTATATGACCCAGGAGACTTCAGTAAGTAAAATGCACAGCTTCTTTACTTTGTTTCAGTCCCAAAACTTTTTAAGAACAATTTTTATCATTCTCCAGATAGAGAGATTTACTTTCTGCTAGAAAGCACTTTGAAAACAAAAGAGCAACAAAGCTGTTGAGCTATTTATCAACAAATTGTTTTGCATTATAAATGTGAAAAAACAAATACCTCTCCTTCCCCCTCTATGTCACTAAGGTATAAGATGCAAAAGCAAAAAAGACTAATTCAGACTGATCAAGGTTAAGCGAAATACATGCTTTAATTATACAGTGTCTGCATATCACACACATCTCTCAACAAGTGATAGGGACTGGCCTGTGGAAACACATCTATCTCTCTTGCATCACTTGCTGCATATAAAACAAAACAATCAAAACTTTTGGTCACATGATTTACAGGGTCAGACCTCTCCAAACAGTACCCAAGGCTGCACACCATGTTCCCAAATGTGGAGGAGTGTATGGCTATTTTTTACTGCTCATGGGCACCTCTTGATGGGGATGGGAGGGAAGGTTTCTTTGCAGCGCAAGTGATGCTATACACATAAATTTAACAAGGAATTTCAATTCAGTGGAAAGGCATTTTTTGAACAGAATGACAAGATGGTACCCTCCCTATTCTGTGTTCAGAAACTGTCCAGAAACAGAGTTCCATCTCATTTGAACATTAGCTGTGGGACTGCATTCCCCCCTGCAGCTGAGGGCAACAGGTTGACTTAGGGGGCATAAAATAGGAGACAGAAGACACCACTCTGTCTTCCAACATATCATTGTTAATGTCTGCCTGTGATATCTGCTGCTTGAAGCAGTCATCTAACTCTGCCTAATAATGAGGCTAGCCCTGATTCAAGGATTAGCCTGACCACACAAACAGCTATCAGGAACCAGACAAAATCAGTTTTCATCAGTCCTGTTCAGGCCGTAGGCTGATCATGCATAGGCCTAAAATGGGTGAAATATACAGGAGAATACTACCAATGCTAGTCATTTTAAGGAGATGCTTAAAAATGTACAAGCAGTTTGTGAACTTGGAAGAAATAAATTGTCTGAAAGGCTCCAACTTCTGGAGCACTCCACTGCATTTCTCTTTAGGTAAGAAACAAAAAATAGACTGTGAAAACCGATGGGTCTCTTTTGACACTATAGGTCAACTAGATCACCAGCCATTTAGAAATCGCAAAAGTCAACAACCTTTGTCGGGGGGAGGGAAGGTTGTTTTAATGTATTCAGGATTCAGGAATCTCTTCTCTTTCTTCACATGTATATTTCTCTCTCATCTAGAGTGTAAGTCTTCACTTATTTCTTGTCAAAGGCTTGCTTCCTGCAGAGTGAGATTCTAAGAACTGTTGCACATTTTTCACTGACTTTTCACATGTTGGGACTTTTTAAAAAAAATTCATATACATTTTTTCACACAAAAAATATCTTTTCAGAAAATATTTTCTATACAAAAAGATGTATGCAAAATACAGATTTGGCATAAAATACAAGGGCTGAAATTCACTAAGAGTTACGAATGTGTAACCTAGAGCTACATATTTGTGACTGGTTTGTGTTCATGATCCCTACATATTTAGGAGATATACAGAGATCATGAAAGCCCCCCCAACCCCCACTTACTAAGCAGCAGCTACTGAGACTGATGGGGATCTGTTCCCCTTGAGAACAGCTGACTCTGTTTCCACCTGACTCACACGAGTCATCTCCAGTGGGAAGGGGAACTGTGATAGGGGCCCTGCTTCTGCCTGTCCTTCTGGAGACAGTGGTGGGAATGTCAGTCAGCAGCTTCTTAAGGGACACGGGAACAGATTCATAACTTGCAGTGGCTCAGCCCACTGCTGAGTTGCGCTGGGAGACCATATTTAGTTATATAATATCTGTGATGTATTTAAGTCTTTTAGTCCAAGTGTCAAGTCTCCACCTTCAAGTCTCTAGTCAAGTCTCAAGTCCCTGAAGGTACTTTCAAGTCAAGTCCCAAGTCAAACCTCAAGCAGGGAAGTCAACTTTATACCTCAAGTCTGGAAGTCAACTTTATACCCCAACCAAAATACCAGAATTATTGGACGGAGCCAAATAAAGTCAGTTTTAAGAATTTAAGCAGAATTGGATCTCCACATTTGTGGTTTTGCCATCTGCAGCTTTGAAAGTGAGGAATAGGAGCCTTCTTACATTCCATTACTGAAGCTTCAAAAGCTTCCTCCTCAAGCCTGTTGCCTAACACATTTGCTGTTCCCTTCTGAGAAATGCACCCTGCACTCTGGGGGCAAATTTTGTCTTTTGCTCTTAGGAAAAGTTTTAGAAGACTCCTCCAATGTGCAGCAGGGACAGACTGCTGAGCAGACCTCAAGCCTGCCTCAAGCCCATTGCCTAGCCCATTCACTGTTCCCCTCTGAGAAATGCACCCACACTTTGGGCTTGAGACAGTTTGCCATGCGACCAGTAGGCAAAAAGAGATGGAGGTATTGTTCAAGGGTTTCTGAATGAATGTGTTGTTACTGAACCAAGGGCAACAAGTCAGTCATTAAAAATACACAAGTCTTGAGTGGAGTCAAGTCAGTGCATCATTTATTGCAGAGTCGAGGCCAAGTCGAGTCACTGAAGCGACTTCAGTCTGATTTGAGTACGAGTCTATCTACTCAAGTCTACATCACTGCATAATATATGCAATTATTTAAGTGATACAAATTCCAGGCAGTGTGTGTGTGTGTGTGTGTGTGTGTGTGTGTGCACGTGTGTGTAAAAAAAACAACAAGGATTGGGGAAAAAGGAGCAAAAAGCACGTATCATTTTGCTCTTACTACAAGAAAAAATATCCCAAAACTGCTAACTTATGGCAATGTATCAGAACATTCTACCTTGTTGAGGACAAAAAAACTGTGAATACTCAACATCTATTCCCTCATCCTTCCCATAATACCAGACCTTTGAGCCCTCTATAAATCCAATGTGTTGCAAAACATCAAACTTATTCAGAACAATCTGCATACATAAAATAAGAATATGCAAAACATGGAAGTAAGTATCTATTTTATTAAAAATCAAAGAAAAGCTTCTTTTTAACACAGTTCCTGGAATTTTCAGCAATGAGTAGCAATATTTCTACATGTATCAAGATATTTTAGTGGGGGTAATGCAATTTAAATAACAGACCTTAAAGGTTAGCAATATTTTAGAAATCTGAGAAAACAGGAAAGTTTTTGCCTGGTGCTGAAAACAAACTGGAGGGGCACGAAGCCTCACATGCGGGGGGACCACCATTTAAAAGTCTCTGGGCTTTCACACTACACAATTACGCCTTGTCATGGCAACATCCTAGGACATCTTGAGATTTGTAGTTTGAGGAGAGGCATCCAAAATTCTCAGCCAAGGAGCTCCTCTGCTCCTCTTCACTGCAAAACTACAAACCCCAGAATTCCAAACAATGCAGCCATGGCAGTTAAAGTGGAATCATAGTCCTACGAAGTCACCTAGGGCCCCACCCTGGAAGAAAGGCAGGGTATAAAGCCAACAAACAAACAAACTGTAGTGTGAAAGACCCCCCTAGTCTCTCTGGAGATGCCTCACTATACTGCCAAAAACAAGGACACCCAGGACAGAACCTTCAAAGAAAATCTACATGCATGACTGATTTCTCGTGTGAAAAAGACAGTGCATTAGTAATACGTGTTTTGGGGTGTATGTGTCTTCAAGTCACCTGTCAACCTATGGCAACCCCATGAATTTCACAGGGTTTTCTTAGACAAGAAATACTCAGAGATGTTTTTGTTAGTTCTTTCCTCGGAGATGCAGCCTACCGCACCTGGTATCCACTGGTGTTTTTTCATCCAAGTACTAACCAGGGCTGATCCCGCTTAGCTTCCATGATCAAGCAGGATCTGCTGCCTTTAGAGTATTTAGCAAGGGATCATTAGTGATACTGGTTCCTAAATCATTTAAAATACTAACAATGAGCACCAGCACATTGATCTAAGACCAAATACATTTGGCCTTCCACATTTGTGAGGGTTAGAGATGCAGGATCCTCACAAAAGTGGAAAAATCACAAATATTAAAATATGCGTGTGTCTGTGATAAGCGGGTTGAGGCATGGTAGGGAGGACAGGAACCTGGGGTCCAAACCAAGTCATGGAAAGGAGAGAAAGGGAGGCTTCGCATGGTGGCCCCACACTTTCTCTCTCTTGCCCATCTCCTTCCTTGGATGTGTGGGGGCACCAGGGGAGGGTTTATGATACTGAAAAATGCAGCTGTGAGCTGTCCTAAGCTGGCCAGGCAGCAGATGGGGAAGGAGGAGGAGGACCAGAGATTGGTTTTCAAAGGGCTGTGTAGCCTGATCAGAGCTGCCAAGAGGGAAGGTTCCCCCAGAAAAGAAGTGCCTGAGGTGGAGGGGGAGCAGGAGTTGAAGAAACCGGCAAATAATCAATCAGCAAAAGTCAAACCCACAAATTTGTAAGGCCAACTGTGTCACATGGCAATCCAAGTACAAATGACAATTAATTAAGATAGCTATCTAGTTATGAACAAGTAAGGGTTAAGGAGCACAGACTATCTTTTTTAAAAACCTAACAAAGTCAGTAAGAGGTTGGAAGGAAATGCTCTGGTAGTCATGAAAACACAGACACACGCACACAGGTGTGGTGGACAGATGGATCTTGCATAGTAGATTACTCAGAAAAGTGTACTTCCCGTGATGTAATTGCACCACCTGAACATTGAGATGACAACTGCTGAGTCACACAGAACTAGTCTGTCCCATGTGATCCTGTGCTTGCACATTCTTTAAAGTTTACACTACAATTGAACAGAAGAGTCCAAAGAACTTTTGCAACAAGCTGTGCAACATAACCTCTCCCAAACAGCAAGAATTACACTACACAGAGAGGAGACAGAGAAGAAAGATAGATCACAACTCAGACACAACAGTTCAGACACAGATTTATCCTGCCTAACTAAACTTTCAAACTATAAAGCAAAAACAAATTGCATTTTTACTGTATATTGTGTATTGTTTTATTAGATATTGTAAATTATACTGTGTAGAGTCATTATGCAATAAAGGTGTCAGCAAAAACACTGTTGCAAATTAAATAAAATCAAAACATCACCACCACCCCAACTAAGGAGAAGAATCTGGTAAGCTTGTCTCCCACATTCCCTACCTTTTCTGTAGCTGAGATGTTCATACTGGTGGCTTCCATGTCAGGGGGTTGGTCAATCTGCTCTGGATTTTAGTCTGAACTTTCAAGGAGCT
Source organism: Iguana delicatissima (assembly GCA_948472985.1). Taxonomy (NCBI): domain Eukaryota; kingdom Metazoa; phylum Chordata; class Lepidosauria; order Squamata; family Iguanidae; genus Iguana; species Iguana delicatissima. The sequence continues at coordinate 281,461 of CAOKZL010001242.1, forward strand.
GTCCAAAGTGTTGTACATATCTGGGAAGGAAGTAGTGTGCAGCACCTTGTATGACTCCTTTAAAGTTCATAGTACAATTTGAAACAGATCATCATGCAACTGACATAGAAGTCAGCAGCTGCCACTAGATATTCATGAAAGAAGAAGCGTTGGTTCAGATAAGCATGAATGGGACACATTCCCAGCAACAATAAAATTCAAAATACATATTCCCTGACCTCCTGCCAAGAAAACTGCAATGAAGGACCTTGAGTCTACAGTAGGGTGTTTGTTGTGTACATTCTTGCAACAAAAGGCAAGGGCAACATTCTTAGCCACAGTTCCTAAGAATATTTAAAAAGCGGTGTGTGGGTATGTGAGTGTGTGTGTTACACTGTTGCTTGTACATGTGGCCGGTTTACAAGAAACACATTTTATACAGATAATAACTGTTAGTTATTTATGCATTTTCTAATTAAATGTCTATCAAAAGTTGCATATTGAGAAGTACACTAATACTTCAGTAATCCTCTCCCTCCTGCCACAGCATTGCCAACACTCATACACTGCCAAATAGGAAAAGGAAAAAATCTGTCAATTTCACTTTCTCCTGGATTCAAATATGTTCCCTTCTATCCCAGACACAAACAAATATTCTGGTTTTGCTAAATTCTTCAAAAATGAACTGAAATGAAATTCTTCCTTATCTTCACTAGACAAATTCAAAAAGTATAATTATTTCAAACACAAAAAAGAATAAATTGCACTCCCACACTGGTCTCCAAAGTGAGGAACTGCTCAGAAAACAGAGGAAGCAATCCTGTTTCACCACCAACAGGATTTAATGCACAAGGATGGAAATTTCGCCTGACTTTTAAGAATTAAGCACTCAAAGCTCCAGGCCTCCACAGCTAATCTGTCCATTTTGATTTTGTCTCCATTCAATTATTTTTTTAATTCTCAACTTCTTTCCATCCCTAATATGAAGGTATTTGTGAATGTTAGTAAATTCTTACTGAAAACAAACCATGGCAAATTTCTTACCCATCCCTAATGCCAGCTCCAGAGCACACTGCTGCTACTTCTCCTTGGCATCCTTGCCTGTTCACCTGTTCTCTAGAAATGAATGAAAAGAGACCACACCCAGGAGAAGAAGGAGCAGCATTTATCTGATTGCCTTGAGCTCTCTTTCTGGGCAAGAGTGCCAACCAGACCGAAGGGATGAAGCAAGTAGATGGTGCCATAGCAAGAGCGATACAGAGAGGAAAGACTACTCGGGAAAGTGTTTTGCCCATGGGACACCTAAAATGGGAACCAAGAGTAGGAACAGGCACTTGCAGTCTATTATGGAAGCCTCCTTGTGTTGTATCGTGCCGAGACTGTGACAAAATCATTTTCAACCACTGCTACAATTCATATCACATTTAGTAATCATATATAATATCAGGAACACTGTATTAGCTACAATCAACAAGAAAGCCCCAAGAATGAAGCATGACCAAGTGGCTGCCATCTCCAAACATACATTAGTGAAATAGTGCTTTGAAAGAATTAGAGACTTCAGCCCCTTAAACTACTGTGAACTACTGATTTAAATCTCCCAACTCCTATTCACGCAGAGCTACCTATGTGACTCAATCTGTTGTTTCTACACACACACTTCTAAATCCAGCATTTTGAATACTGGTAGCACACACATATAAAAGGTAAACCTGAAAGTTGGTCTGTTGTCAAAATCATCTTTTGCCAGACCTTGTTCTGCCAAATTGAACAAGAGGAGAGGTGAGGAAGGCTAAAGGAGAACAGATATAAATGCTACACCCATTACCTTATTTGATGTTGACATATAAGGTGTGGTGAAGGTCCACTCATTTCCTGAAGAATATATTGTAATTACTGGCAGCTATGGAAAATGCCCAATGCTGGTTTAGTGGTGCCTAGGGTTTTCTTACTACATCCTTCCAATGCTTCACACCATGCAAGGACCCTAGTGCAAAAGGTAGGTACCGCCTCTGAGCAAGGCATTGTGGGTAAATGTACTCATTAACATGGCTTCACCACAACAGCAAAAATAATGTTTGCTGATGAAGTGGTGAATATCTCTTCTGGAGATATTCTGCCACATGATCCTGATGCCACAGCCTGAGGGCAGACCTAATATTCCATGTGTACACTACATGGTGTAACGTGGGCCGTTCCCGAACCACACTTACAATGATATTATTCCACTTTCAACATCCTATGGGATCCTGGGGTTTGCAGTTTAGGGAGGGGCACTTAGAATTCTAGACTACTCTTTGGCTTCAGTAAACTACAAACCCCAGACTTCTACAGGATGTTGCAAGTGGAATAATAGCACTATAACAGTGTAGTGCGGAAATGGCTATAACATAATTTTTAATCAGTTTCCTTTGCACATCCATTTCTTGTTGGTGCCTCATCCCTGCAGTTTCTTACATCCAGATCTTTTTTATAAAACCCAACGTCCACATAACGCCACATAACAGGAAAGTGTATTTGAGTGTTATCAAATGGAACAGCTTCTAGGATCAGGAAAACAGTTGGATTTGACAGAGCTCTCAGACAGAGTTATAGACATCCATGTGAATAACATTCTTAATAATCTGCTAATTCTAGACTCAAGATACATTAACACTGAAACAAAGAATAAAGGTTAGCCCACTCTTTATGCAGCCTGAGGCCCTATTAGAGTTCAGTGAACATGATCTCTAGGCACAGACCTGCCTGTATTCATTTAGCATGCATACATTTGTTTTTGTCCTTGTCAACATTAGATTTCAAATTTTCTCACTTGCACAGACTCAGCAATTAGTATCTGTGAATATTTGCAAGCATGGCTTCAAGGGAACACATCTCTTTTTGAAGAAAACCAAGTTAAAATCCCTCAGTTAAAAACAGAACTGGAAACCAATCCTAAGAAAAACCAGCTCCCATTGGATTTTTTTATATCCTCTTTGCCATGTTTTTATCTGTGTACATGTCCACTTTGTACATGTTTTGTACATGTCCATACTGTTTTGTACATGTCCGTACTGCTTTCCCAGTTTAACAACTGGACAACACTAATCAAGCAATATGCACAAACTGGACAATACAGTTGTTTTCTAAGGCATGTGGAAAAGTTGCCTTCCCCATGCCTTCTCCTCTGTACGTGGCAATTCTACGCACTACAGCATTATGGAGATCTTCTGGTAATGCCACACATTTCTGAGGCCTGCTCCACAGTAGTTGGACTAAATGTTACCCTGACTTTTGGGGGTGCCGTAGGGAACACCTTGATTTGCTCCAAATTATAAAGATTGGGGAAATTAGCAGAGCACTGGCAATAGCAAAATGAGGGGCAGAGTAACCCAGCAGGATCTTTTACCCAACTTTTATGGAGTCAGGCCAAGCCAAAAAGCCAGACAAACGTATCGAATAAATAGATTTTATTGAATGAAAATGTTCTCACGCACCAATGCACTCACTCATTCACGGCCTATTGAAAAGGAAAAGAAGTGAAAAATGGATAGACAATATAGCAAAGGGATTGTAGAGGTAGTGATACTGTACCTATCCTGAATTCTTCAGTCTGGGAAGTGGCGAGACGAACGGAGCTCAGCAAAGAAACGGCTGAGGGGATCACTCAACCAACAGAGTGCTGGTCTGCTAGCATGGTGGGGAGTTCTCCGAAGAGACCCTCAAAAACTAGGACTGCTTATATGTACCTCAAGATCAGGTCCTCTCCAGGGAGAACAATGGTCACAGCAAAGGAAGGAATGCCAAACAATGGTAGCTTGGCCATTTGCATGATTGGTTTATGCTGGGTTGCAAGTGTTCAGGGTTGCGGTTGCAAAGGGTTGCAGTGTTAGTTTATGTAGATGGACCTCGCCTTAAAGGATTTTCCAGAGTCAAGGTTCTCAACCTGGGGAAAACATGTTAATCCCCTCAAGTTGGCTACTCTTGGCTGAGGACCCTTTGTCTAGGTAGATGTGTATTGCCTGAGGTCTCCTTGGGCTATGTGACTGGGGATTTTTCTGGTCTGACCTAGTTCTCAGTCGTTCAACCTCTTTGCCTATGTGTCCATCCAAGCAACCTCTCTGGCATGGTGGGTATATTTGATATCAAATTTATATTCCCTGGGATAGGATATGCCAGTGGGGTAACAAGAACACTGAGCACAGTGGTAGCATGTGCAGTACTTTTCTCTCTGATGCTAAGCATACTCAAACCATTCCAGTTTTTAGGTGAAAAACAAGCTTTTTAAAAAAAAAAAAGCACTCCTCAATTAGTTCAGTTGTTGTATATTTTATGGTTAACAAAGATGCTGTGTATTGATTGTGCATACTGTGTCATGACTGTCACTAAATATTTGCTCACTCAATCAAATTATTGACCCCCAGTAGTCTCAAATTAATTTTTTTGCTTACTTGTTCTCTCACATTTGAAAAATGAAAGGTGTGAGTTACAAATGGACCAAAATTAGATCTTATTTAGAAGTTTTAAGATGTTGCTGAATCTCCTGGGGAATGAGGACCTTGTGACAATCATCATGCCTGAATAGTATTGTTAAGCTGCTAATGAAAACCGAACTACGGAGCAAAAGGTGGCAGGAAGTCTCTACACTGGACAGGATTGAAAATTTCCCTGTTTTCATTTTGTAATTTTTAATCAAGAGTGGCCAACTTGTGATCTTCCAGAGGTTGCTAGACTGCAACTTCCATTAGACTGAAACAACACAACTACTACCCATAACTACTGGGTTATGAGAGTCACAGCCCAGTAACATCTTGATTGCCACGGACTGTGCTGCCTTTTTCAATATCACTTAATTCTGATATATCATTTATTGTTGTTATTATTTTTTATTTGTAAGCTCCCTTGAGCATATTTTTGTCAACAGGTAGGATGTAATACTGCTATATAAACCAACAATATCCAACATACTTAGCTGTTCATGGCTCGATGCACAGAACATTCTGGAAGACTGATGTTTTAGAATTCATCTGGCCAAACCCTGTTCAGCAATAATGGGCTTCTCAACAAGCAAAGTCATCAACTTTAATGTCCTGCTCTGCCTACGTTATGAACTCCTGGAGAACGGCCAAATGCAGTCAGCTGAAGAAATACAAAGGAGTAGCTCAGAGTCCAGCATATCAGCAGGGCTCAACGAAAACTAGATTTCATATGATTTTGTCTTTTATTACCTTTGGAGGTTTATTCACAGCATGTCTAACCTGGACACTAAGAGAAGGCATCTGGACCAACTGATTTCTTCACTATTAGTTAATTAAAATTATACTCTCATGGACTTTCAGAAAAAAAAGTTTGTGATAGCTTACAGTGTTAAAACAACAACAAAACACTAGGAACAAAATATCATATGATGCTATGCAAGCACAGAAGTGGAACAGCATATGAGCACAGAACTGTAGGACCTGGAAAGTTACTTTTAAAGAGAATGAGCACAGTGACGGGCTTATCACGCTACCACTGCTCTCTTAGGGATGGCTTCAGCATCTCATTATATTAATTCACCTTTAAAGTAACTTCCCAACCACTGAGTTAGAATATAGATGCCAAAGCAATGCCTCTTAACAGTGACAAGAGAAATTTTCATTCATCATTTAAATTAAGTTTGTTTTTAACTCATCCTTTTAAAATTGTTTATGGATTGTGTTCATAGTCCAAGCATTGTTTCTCTGCTTATGATAAAACTATGAAACAAACAAAACTACGAAACAACATAACAGCAACTACTGTGATCCATAAGAACCTATGTTGTGGGGGGGTCTGTCTAGAGCAGTGGTTCTCAACCTGTGGGTCCCCAGATGTTTTTGGACTTCAGCTCCCAGAAGCCCTGAGCACTGACTATAGTGGCTGGGGCTTCTGGGAGCTGAAGTCCACAAACATCTGGGGACCCACAGGTTGAGAACCACTGGTCTAGAGCAAGACTCTGTTCACACACAGACCTCTTCTGAAGCCAGAAGTGCAACATCAGTGTTCCCTTTCACTCGTGTTCTCTAGCAACAAGTATGCAAAGACGGGCCCCCTCCGGTACTTGAGGTATTATATGGCCATCGTGACTACCAGCTAGGCGTTAACAGCCTTATCCTCCCTGAATTTGTATAATCCTCCTTTAAAGGCATCCTAGTTGCTGGCTATAATATAAATGCTTTGTATTTTTAGAAAAATGAATGTTGATTTTATTGAATAATACACACTCCTGCCCAAGGACTGAGGAGCTCTCCTCTCTGTTCCACCAGTGGAAGCAAGGCAATGTGTCAGGACATGGGACACGGCCTTTTTGGCTGTGGCACCCTGGCCCAACAGTTGCTGGTACTGAAACTTTGTTTTTATTAAAGCTTTTCGGGCCTAATGGTTTCATCCAAATCTGTACATTTACATGGTATTAAACTGTCTCAACTTCTTAAACTGTTTAAGTGTTTAATATGCTTCTAGAAGGTTATTTTTGTTCTAAATGTTAAATCGTTTAAACCGACTTTACTATAAGTTGCCCTGCTGCCCACTTTATGATATAGTGAGAAAATATAATTGATTAAGTTGATTAAAACTAATTTGTTTTATTATCTGCCATTTCTTTAATTAGATGACAACCTTGATTGGAAACAGATTGAGAAAGGCAATCTTTGCTGCAGGGTAGCAAAAATACAGCTCTTTTGTTGTACTATTAGCTCTGGTGAAAGCAGCTTTGAAGTTTTTTACCAACTGCCCCCAACCCCAGACACACACACAAAAAGAAATTGCTTACCAGTGGTCAACCAGGATGACACTTCAAGCTCTGATCACTCTTTCCAGGCCACTTCACCTCTCTGGAAAACAAACAAACAAACCATCATATGTCTTTAGCCTAAGATGGCAGATTGATGCTGACATCAGCAACATAATTGATCTTTTGCAACTACTGGGCACATTTAAAAACAGAAACCAAATATCCTGCCAGTACCAACATTGTTCATACTGAATTGATTTCAGCTTCTACTGATCTAGTCTGGAGGAGCAGACTATATAAAAAAATACAATTGTGTCATTGCAAGATTTATGCAAACAATCCACTTATTCTCTATCCGTAAACCATGAATTATTTCAAATTTGTAGTCTGTGTTTTAAACATCCTGGGGAAAAAATGGTTCCAGAGGGCCCACCTGAACCAAGCAAGGATGCTTCCATGAACCAAGATTGTAAAAACCACACAAGATCACTGCAGACAACAACTGGGACCTGATACATATCTGAAAAAGACCAATAATAAGTACCATGGTTACTCCCCTAACACCAGTAATAGTAATGTCAGTTAAGTCACCCTGTTGAAAGCATCTGTTTTACATTACTCTTCATTCCTGGCTTGGTGGGTCAAAAAGGAACACGAAGTAATACCAGCACAATGAGTTTCCAAATTCACTGAGAATTAGCTCATACATAATCTGGAGATCTCAAATCTCCCCTAAAACCTTAAGCTATTATTATTACTACAGTAACATAAAAAAGCACAGCATCTTATACAAATCTATTTTAACCCACCCACCCCAGTCCATGCTATGTCATCACTCCGTAACAAAGGTCAAACTACCATCTCCCTCAAATACTCACCTGGAACACATTTTCCAAATAACCCAATTTCCTTCCCATTCACCATCCCAACACCCACCAATGAAATTAAATTGCATTCTATGGTTCTTATTCTGTGGGGCCTTGTCCTTTGAAATCTACCATGTGGTTGTAGTGAGTAGGACAGGAAGATGGTTTTTCAAAGAAAAGGTCAACAGGTATTCTTTTCAAGTTTGCTTGCTCTTAAATTCCACCAAACAGGTTCTGCAATCAATTTCACAACAGACTTATTTGATTATTTTTGTCAGAACAATTGGATGCAAGAATCAGGGGCCATTTTAATGACCTTAACGAATACAGAAGTACAAAGATCCAAGAATTCATAGTCCATGGGTCAAATTTTAACACACAGCACAACAGAATATGGATCTCCATACCAAAATTAAGGCACTTCACACAGATTTTAATGGAGCTATTTGACTGAAAGAGGAGGCATATAAATTAATCTAATACAAATGTAAAAACTATGCTTGGAAACTCCTACGTGACAGCAAAACACATCCAAAAAGCCACCTGACAATGATCTATAAAAAAGTGATCGGTCTTGACTTGGGGCCTATTCACACTACATTTTCATAGCTCTGTTTTCCCCACTTTAACTGCCATGGTCCTGTTGTAGTTGCAAACTCCCAATTAATGATCAGTCAATAATAACACATGAATCATAACAAAAGGGTTTATGACCCAGGTGTTATTGACTGATCATTAATTGGGAGTTTGCTACTACACTGTCCTGAGGTTTGCAGTTTAGGGAAGGTATTTAAGAATTCTCCAGCCATTTCTGCACTATACTGTTTTAGTGCTATTATTCCACTTTCAATATCCTATGGAATCCTGGGATTTGCAGTTTACGGAGGGATATTTAGCATTCTCAGTCAGAGAGCTCTGGGCCTCAGTAAACTACAAACCCCAGAATTCCACAGGATGTTGAAAGTGGAATAATAGCACTGTAACAGTGTAGGGTGGAAATGGCCTCATTCACAGAGCTCCTCTATTCCCTTTGACCAAACTACAAACTCCAGGATACTGTTACCCTGTAAACTGGGGGTCCCGGGAGGGACACCCAAACAACAAACCAAAATAAGCAAGATGGGGAAAATTAGCTGGAGCACTCTCTTGGCTAACGAGAGGCAGGGCAACGCAGCGGGATCTTTTATCCTATGTATACCGGTTCAGGTCAGTGAGGAGCCAAGCAGTTTCCAAAATACTAATAGTTTTTATTAAGCAAAGAAAATAATAAAACTCAAACACACCTAACTAAAGAGAGAAGAAATAAAGTTTCGAGAAATAAGCAATACGTCACCTGTCCGAAGTCCTGTAGCCACCAATTGAAGATAAGGAGGGAAGCTCGGCGAGTAGACTGAGGGGAATCTGTGGAGCCGAGCGGCAGCGAAGCGAGGACAAAGATCCAAACGGAGCTTCGAGTGATTTCAGCGTAGTGATTTCAAGTGATTTCAGCTCAGTCCAGAGAGAGTTCTGAAGAGCTCCCAAAGTGAGACAATTTTTATAGGGACAGAACGACCGCAGGCCAGTCTGGTTTTTGCATGAGAACAATGAGTTTTGGGATGGAGACAAGGGCTCCAAAAGGTCAGGATTTACATGATTGAATTATGAACCGAATTGACAATGGTATAGCTGGTATACAGATGTGGCTAGTTTGGCGGTTAAGTGCCTGGCTTGCCAGGGTGCTTTCACAGGCAAAGAGTCCTCTTTGTCTTACAATCAAGGTGTTTTGTTCGGGCGGCAACCCCCCTGAAGCGGAACTGGCTATATCTGGTACTTTAACTATCGCCCATGCCTAGCGTTGCGCTTGTCCGGCGGCGCCCAACAAACACTCAGCTGATGGGGGGAGAAAGGGCCGAATTATGGTATCAAAATGATATCTTAGTTCACCAAAAACCAGACCAGAATGCCATGATAACAATACAACCAAAGCAGTTAAAGTGGAAAAACAGCACTGTAATTCTGCAGCGTGAATGGGCTCCAGATTTGGTCAAGCAGAACATTCCAAGGTTTCTTCTCATTCCCTCTCCAGCATAGCCAATGGTGAGGGATTATGGGAACAGAATCCTAAAACATCCACAAAGCCACAATTCCCCACTGTGGGGCTAGAATTATGCATTCTTTCCCCTTTGCTAATTCCCTTCCTAATTTGTTCAGTCATTGCAAGGTCAGACAGCCTCGTGCCTTAAAATTACTGTCACTCATGGCAGGTAACTCTGTTAAATATACTTGGTTTTCTAGTCTCATAAGCAAAAACACTGTTCAGGAGTGAGAAGTAAATGCCATATGAAGCACATGAGAAGGAAGAACTGTGAAGACTTCTGTTTTGCATTCCCAGATAATTTATGGCAAGCCCTCTCAAATCGGATGCTGCAGAGCAATTCTGACAGAGAGCAATACTTAGAGAGAAGGCAGCTCATCTCTTGACATGCTCAGAAACAGTACTGTGACAGGAAAAAATATGGGATTATCTCCAAAGAGTACTCTTGTTCCCCTACTTAAGAAGTGATAAACATAAAGAGATTAAATTGTAAAGATTTGTTTCATTAGGGTTTGTTTTTCCTGAGTTTCAGGTGCCTGAAACAAAGATCAAGTTCTATGTTAAAAATGGAGCATTCTAGAATCATTTGTTATTTCTCCAGGTTTAAAGAAATTTTATTTCTAAGTGAGCCTCCCTCCCTCTCCGAAAGAAAAAAACCCTTAGTACTGAAACAAAAGATAAGTATAATACAGAAATGAGAACCAACATAGTGTTGTGGTTTGAGCATTGGACTAAAACTCTAAAGAGCAGGGTTTAATTCCCCACTCAGCCACGGAAACCCACTGGGTGATCCTAGGTGCATCACACTCTCTCAGCCCCATAAAACCCTGTGATAGGTTACCTTAGGGCCACCATAAGTTGTAAATGACTTGAAGGCAAACAACAACAATGGCATAAACCCACAAGAACACAAAAATTAAACACACACAACATCAGAGGGAAAGCAAACATTCCTATTGTGTCCAGTTCTAGGCACCTCAATTCAAGAAAGATATTGACAAGCTGAAGCATGTCCAGAGGAGGGCGACCAAAATGGTGAAGGGTCTGGAAGCCATGCCCTATGAGGAACAGCTTAGGGAACTGGGTATGTTTAGTCTGCAGAAGAGAAGGTTAAGAGGGGACATGATAGCCATGTTAAATATTTGAAGGGATGTCATGTCGAGGAGGAAGCGGGCTTGTTTTCTGCTGCTCCATAGACTAGGACAAGGAGCAATGGATTCAAGCTGCAGGAAAGGAGATTCCACCTGAACTTGAGGAAGAACTTCCTGATGGTCAGAGCTGTCGGGCAGTGGAATATGCTGCCTCGGGGTGTGGTAGAGTCTCCTTCTTTGGAGATTTTTAAGAAGAGGCTGGATGGCCATCTGTTGGGAATGATTTGATGTGGGTTCCTTCATAGCAGGGAGTTGGACTAGATGGCCCTTGTGGTCTCTTCCAACTCTATGATTCTATTAGCTTCTGGAAGCTCACTGTCTGCTACAAAGCAGTCTTGAACAGATGAAGGCTTTTTAATCAATGAGTTTTTAGACTGGTTTAAATTCAATTGTGCATTCTTATTATAATTTGCTTAATGATGCATTAACATTACAATTTTCTGGGTTTCTTTTTTTGATCCATGCCATTTTGAACTTTTGTTGTAAACCTCCCTAGGTCCCAAGATTGGGGAGAAAATCAGGATATAAATTAAATAAATAGTTAAGCAAGCAGCCAGGCATCCTTCCAGCTACCTGCTGCCATTGTTGAGGGCAACAGACGTGAAGAAGCAGAAGATGCACTTCCATGTTTAGATGCAGCTACACCGCTGCCTTCCGGGCACATGGGAAAGGCTCTGGAGAATGGAATACAAAGATGGTTTATGACAGTGGTTCACAACAACTCAGTGGGGTTTCAACTCACAGGACCTCTGAGCGTTGGCCATGGTGTTTAGGGTTACCAGAGTTGAAGTCCAACATTTCCCTATCCCCACGCCCCCACCCCAACATAAGCACTAGTACAAACCCTTGTAGAAAGGGGATGTTTTTCAACGTCCAGTATTTTCAAAGCAACTGGCTATGGAAACCATAAATGAGTGAGCATAGGTCAACTACATGGAGCACACTTATATAAATAAGGTGGTTGTTGTCATGTTCCTTCAATTCATTTCCAACTTATGGTAACCCTAAGGTGACCCTAACACAAGGTTTTCTTGGTCCTATATGTTCTGAGAAGGTTTCCCTTTAACCTCCACTGAGGCTGAGAGAGTGTGATTTGCCCAAGGTTACCCAGTGGGTTTCTGTGGCCAACTGGGGATTCAAATGTTCATCTCCAGAGTCATAGCTCAAACCACTACATCACACTGGTTCTCAAAAGTAACATCCCACAATTACATCAACTACATTTGGTTTCACTAATGCCACTATTGACATCATAATTTATTGATGCTGATTTTTTCTACTGTATTTGATTACATCACTGTCAGTGACACTCGGTCTTGAGAAACTGCACTTCTGCTTGCACAGCCTCCCAACAGAACTCCAGTTGCATAGTCCAACATTCCTGCAGAGAACCACTCGTGTTTATTGTTGGTGTTATTTTATTTATATTCCATCTTTCTCCCATTAGTGGGATTAAAAGAAGCTAACAACATTTTTTAAAGACAGGAGTTTATACATTGAGACAGTCATTCATCTCCTTTCCTTCCCACCACCACCACCACCACGGACATAAATGCATACACAATGTCTGGACAGTTTGAAAAATAGGTTGCTCTCCTTCAGATTTCCCATATCCAGCCCCATCTTTGTACTGGCAAAGTACAAATGCTCCAGATCTTATTCACTTTGATACAGCAGAACAGCTTGACAAAGATAAAAAAGACATATACAGACCTCCCATTCGCTACAACAGCCTTGCAAATATGCTAATATGCCTCCTGCCCTACCGACATGCCACTTGAACAGGGGAAAATTGGTTTTCCTTATAAAATTTGTAGGGTACAAAGGAGCAACCTTTGGCCCACAGGTCTCAGACTACAGGGATAGGCATCCCTACTCCAGCACTTTTTTACAGCCCTTCATGCACACACACATACACACACACAATAATTATGCCGGACCACCTTTTTCTCCAGTCTAATGCTCTCCCAACTGAGCTATTTCAGCAGCCGGACTACCTTTTTCTTTGTCCAAATAAGGGGAGGGGCTCACTGACCTCTCCTGGAAAGCATTTGGAAAGTTGATTCACTTGTTAAATACGTTTTGTTGCAGTAGAATTTTTTCCCCCTCAAATCAGAACTGGATCCCTGGAGACATCTACTTTTGGTTTCTCTAGGGTTTGTTATTGTTGCTGCTGCTGCTGTTGTTGTTGGTTTTTGTTTTTAATTTTTGTCAGCCCATGCAACCCCTAAAGGGTCCCAGGGTAGACTCTAGGGCCCTAACCCAATTTTTCTTGCCCACTAGCAGAAGGTCAACATCTAGCCTATTGCCTACTTGCTTCCTTATCTAGACTTCCTCTTCTCCCTTGTTGGAGTGAGTCTTTTGAAAAAAGCTGCTGGCAATGGACAAAATCCCAAATATACATTGGTGATGCTATTATTGGGCGAACCAAAAGCTGCAAAAAAACATTAACCTAGCTTTCAAAACTCACTGGCTTCTTCATCAGGTAAATAAGGTTCTAAAAATCAGGCAAGGGAAACAAAAGTGTTATTGTTGGGTGTGCAAATGCTTTTGGTAGATGTACTTTTCCAGATGTACACTGTTGGCAATGGAGGCTCTTCAAAGGCAAGCTGCATCAAGTGCGCATGGGCAGGGCAGTGCCACAGAAGAGGAGACATTTGATTTTAAAACCCTGGAATTCATGCAGTGCACATGTATTACTGACCCCTGAATGACTGCAAGTCCCTGGTCCATTTCTACTACCAATGTACATTTCTCTTTCACTCTACCTCTTGTTTATAACTGCAAACCATCCGAGTTCTGCCTAAAATCAGATACCTCAAGAGCAGCAGCTGCACTCAAAGTTAGCAAAAAACTTCTGTGCCAAAGAGTCAAGCTCTTTTTATAAGTTGGCTTTTTTATTACTGGCTATGCCTTGCATTTGCTTGTGGTTGTTTCTGACATCTCCATATGGACGGATGAGCCCAAAAGGTGAGTGAATCTCTGTTCAGTGTGTGCTGCGCCCCTTGCACCAATATATCCCTAATTATATGGCCTATTTTGTATGTAGGTATGTATGTATGTGCCTTTCAAGTTACCTGTTGACTTATGGTGACCCCATGAATTTCATAGTGCTTTCTTAGGCAAGCAATATCTGTACTCAGTCCTGGTTTTGTCAGTTCCTTCCTCTACAGTACAACTTACATCTGGTATTTGTTGATGGTCTCCCATCCAAGCATTAACCAGGCCTGTTCCTACTTAGCTTCCAAGATCAGACAGGATCAGGTGCCTTTAGGATATTTAATCTGGCTTCCCTTTTGTAGATGCTAATTGTAAATTTGTAAGCCAATCTTGATTGGAAAGTAGGGCACAAATCCACATTTCAGAAACCAGAAATACCCTCCATATTCTAAAAATAAAGACACTTGAAACTTCACCAACAATACCTAAAGGCACCAGGTCTTGTCTTATCTTGGAAGCTAAGTAGGGTCAGCCCTGTTTGCTATGTGGACGGGAAACCACCAACAAATACCAGATGCTGCAGGCTGTGTTTCAGAGGAAGGAATTGGCAAAACCACCTCTGACTATTCCATGCCTAAGAAAACCCTATGAAATCCATGGGATGGCCAGTGGACAAGCAACAAGGCACACACACACACAATTACCAGTCTCTAGCTACTCTGCTGTGGGTGGTATATTTCAAAATAAGGATGTTTATGTGAAGAGGAAGATATTGAAGAATCCAAGGGAACATCAGAGAACATGTCTGTACCAACAACAACAAAGCCTCAATTCGAACCTTGCTACTGTGAGGCCAACGCTTTAGGAAGAGAAAGGCTGCAGGGCCTGGCCTTGGCCCCTCCTTGCTACAGCCTGTTGTCTCTAGGGTTTTTTTGGCTCTTCTCTCAGCCCAGGGGTCCCCCCTTGTTAGGAAGCCTTCGCACTCCACAGACGGCTCTCCCCACCTGCATCCTGGCCTGAGCCTGGACGAGGCCGGCCTGCCGCAGGTCGCTGGGGGGAAGCCACGCCTGTGCCGCATCCCCTCCCCATCCTGGAACTGGAGTCTCCGGCAAAGTTTACACATAGCAGCACGCGACAGGCGTGTGGCAAGAGAGTTCGCAACAGCGGCGCCTGGTGTTCTGTGAAACCCCGTGCCGAGCTGGGCAAAGAGAGGGGGAGAGAGAGAGAAAGGAAATTGGGCTGGTGCGTCGCTTGTTTCTGAGGCGAAGCAGTGTGCCAAGAGAGCCAAACAACAGGCAGACGTCTTCGCAAGGAGGTGTCCTTTGCGTCATCCGCTGCTCCTGCCTGCCTGCCTGCCTGCTCGCTCTCTTTCTTTGCTGCTTTCAGCCTCGATCAGCCCTCAGCATCTTGAACTCAGGGGTTCAGAGAAGAAGAGTGGAAAGAAAAAAAAAGAAAAAGAGGAAATGAGTCAGCAGCATCTGAGAGTTCACACTTGAGGGGGACGGGTGTAAATAAGATTGCAGCCTACATCTAACAAAGGATAAGGCTGAAAGAGAACAAACTGAATGAATGCTGGTTTTGCAACTGGAGAGTGCCCCATAATCATCACAGCCACCCCCTTTTGAAGAAGTTAGGAATTAAGCTGAGGGCCAAGTTTTCAAAGCTAGCCACACCGGCTTTCCACTATACTGAGCCTTACCCTCTTTTATTTCTCCTTTTTCCCAGAAGAAAAAAAAGCACAATGTGTTTCTTGTTACAGAGCCCCTTCCCCCCTTCTCCTTTTTTCCCCCTGTATGGGTTACATCGTAATATTAGGCAGTAAGTTTAGTTCTGGACAAACAATCTCTTGTTGCATCTCTGGGATGGGGGGAGTTAATGAATTCCCACAGATGATGTTGCCCAAACAGTGATCGGCTTGTGACTAGCTTTCCAGCATCATGATGTTGTGTGTGGAAAAGGGAGTGGGGGAAGGTCAGTACAGAAAAGCGCTTTGAAGGGGAAAGGCTGCCTACAGCAGGATTGTTTCTACAAGCTAATTGTACGGAGTGCAGCTGCACAGAGCTGGATCAACAGTCATAGAAGGCGGCGCAGACTTCCTGACGCCAGCCCTGCAGAGCTCCCACCAACACTGGCAATTCCAGATTGTTTTCCAGACCTTATCTCTCCCTAGTTAATTTCTTTTTCTTTCGCTCGCTCGCTCGCTCGCTCTCATTTGGTGACCGAAAGAAAAGTAACAGGGAAATCAGTGGCGAAAGCAGAAAAACTCGGCTGGCAACCCGTGCGCTTCACAATATTTTGCATTCTTCCTCCCCCACGCCTCTTCATGCCTTCTCAAACTTTTCGTTCTTTGAACAGACTTGGCCGCGGGAGAGGAGCAGAAGGAAGGAGGGGCGCCCAAGCCGTTGGAAACCCTCCTGGCGTGTTGCAAGCCTCGGGTTCCAAAAGTACGTGCAAACGTGCAAGTCTGTATTCATTTTCTTCGGAGTCAGCACCACTGAACTAACTTCTTGAGTAGATAGGAGAACTGCTGGTGAATCTAAGCAGGGAGGCTGCAATGTAGGTGCATTGCATTTTTAGAGTTCTATGGATGTGGCAAGACTACAAGATTGTTCCAGATGAACATTGTGCTTTTGGACCTTTTTGTTATGCAACAGATTAAGTAGTTGATCCCTATCATTTGGGCTCTTTCCCCTAACTACTGTGCAATTCCGTATAGAGGGCCATGAAGAAACAGGTTGGGTTCAAGTGAAGTTTAGTCCCAGGTAAAGGGACAAAGGATTGCCGCGTAAGGCATTTATTTCTGCCTTGAGTTTACGAGAGTACCAACCCACGAACCCGCAAACAGATAATGCACACCTGGAGACCCAGCAAAACGACCTGGCGCATTATTTTATTTTTTAACTTATTTTTGCAATTATAAGGGAGGTGATGTACACGTAGGGACCCAAAAACAGGACCTGTTGCCTTCTTTGAAACCAAACCCATAAGCATCCAATTGGTTTTCTACAAGGCTCGACCCTAGCGTCCTCCCAGAAGTTCCTTCCAGGAATAACGATGCCTTGTGGCCCTTCGCGGTCCTATCCGCGCGCACAGAACATACAGGCCAATGCCCCTGTGCACGCACGGCTTGTCCCGAGGGAAAAAAATGCGGGCAGAAAAGGCAACATTCCCCGGGAGGAATATTTCGGCGCAAGGGTGCTGTCACGGGGCAGCTAAACCTCCCCACCACCGAAAGCGGGAGCTGAGGCGAATAGCCCGTGGTTCCCTCCTCCCCGTTGGCTCACTCATCGTGACAGACACGGGGGAGGGGGAGCAGAGACCAGGGCGGAAAAATCTTAAGGTTTTTCGCGTTTTCTTCTCTCTCCCTCACACACACACACACACACACACACACCCCCATCTCCCTCTTCCCGCCGCCCTCGCAAGAGCGCTGCAGGTGCGGCGGGTGAGAAAAGCGAAAAGCCGCCGCGGCCGCCGAGCGAGGCAAGAGCCCCGCAGCAGCAGCGCCGCCGCCGCCGCCGCCGCCGCCTCCCACAGCCGCCCAGGGCCGAGCCCCGGTCGCCATGGCAGCCGCCTGAGAGGCGCCGCCGGCCTGGGCCGGGAGGGAGGGAAGGCGGCGGGGGAGTGACGTCACGAGGCTGGCGCCGCGGAGTCGGACCCGGCCTCTAGGAGGAGGCGGAGGAGGAGGAGGAGGGAGGGCGGCCTTGAGGAGCCGGGACGGGGGACGGGGAGGAGAGAGGGCCGCCGGTGCGCTCCCGCAGGCCGGGGAAAGCTCTCCTGGCACCGCGGCCGTTCTCAGCCAGCGTGCGGGAGTCGGGGTGCCCGGGGAGAGACCGGCCCGGGCGGGGGAAGAAGAGGCGGGTTTCATGGCCCGCTTCCACGGACAAAGAAAGGAGGCCGGGAAGGCGGGGGAGAGGGTGCCTCAGCTTTCCTCTCCTTTTTGCGGGAAAGAAAAGGGCTCGACCTGCATATGCCCACACACGACAAACGCAACTCCCCCCAGAGCTGTATCGCTGGCTGGCTGGCTGGCTGGCTCCCTCCCTCTCAGGCCGTCAGGGGCGTGTAGGAGAGTCACAAGGTGTTCCCGAAACCAGTTGTTTCATATCCTAGGTGAGCCTCACCGTCTCCTTGCAGCGAGAGGAGGAAACAGGAGTAACACTCTGACCATTTCCGCACTACACTATTAATAGTGCTGTTATTCCATTTTCAGTCTCCTATGGAATCCTGGGGCTTGCAGTTTAGGGAGGGGTCTTTACAATTCTCAGCCAGAGAGCTCTTGGGCCCTTCAGTAAACTACAAAGTCCAGGCTTCCACAGGATGTTGAAGGTGGAATAATAGCACTATGACAGTGTATGTCTCCATTCTCTTTTGTAATCCAGATTCAGGCAATTTAAGTGCGTTTAACATACCATCCCTGTCAATAACCTTCGCTCCCTTTGACCAAGAGGGTTTAGTTGAGGCACTCCCGGTGCGCCATTCTGTGTCCATAACCCAATTGCGACAGGGACTGTGGGCATGACCCTCAGGCCTGCAGAGGGGGCACCCATCCTCCTCGTTGCTAATGCTCCCTTGAAAAAAGGAAAGACCTGTGGGTTAGTTTGGACAAAAGGGTCACTCCAGATGTTAACGAGTCTTTTTGTGCTAAAAATCTAGTTGGGAAACAGGACATAACAAAAGATAGACAACCTTCAGGAAAGCCTTCCTTCCCCCAACCTGGCTGTTGGCCACTTTTCTACAGCCTAGTCTACCATAATGTTTGTAAAATTGCAAATAACTTGCTGGGGTTATAACAGGAACGCTCAAGCCTTGACATTCCTCAGTGGAATGTAGTTGATGAGGTCTCTAAAGACATAAAATACCTCAAGATTAGGCTGCAGCCTTTGCACTCTTGCATGGCAGTAGCCCCCATGGAGATGGATTTCTCAGTAAACACAGCACAATGTAACATACAGACTGCCCTTGCACCTTGACTGCTGATAGCAGCAGAGATCTGGCTTTGGAGCAAGCTTATTCCCATAATCAGCTGCTCTGTGCTAATATAAATCAAGATTATAGCTGGGTGGGGTAACTAGCATATCTGTGGGAAAATGCTGCCCAAAGGCCTTGTGAATCTGATCCAGTATGGTTGCAAGGGGGGAGTGCTCCCCGAAACACACATGATGGGGACAACGGTAGGGTATTCTTTAGAGCCACCAAGATATTAGCATACTGCTTCAATCAAAGGATACCTTTAAATTTAGAACTATTTAAAAAAGAGAAAATAATAGATGAGAGGCATGTTCCAGCCACAGTTAAGGAATTTGGCATCCCGTTATTCAGCAGAGAAAATTATGCATTGTGCAGTGCAATCCTGTACATGTCTACATGGAAGAAAAACCGAATGCAGCATGGTTTATTCTCAGACAAGTATCTACGGGATTTTGACCTAAATCTTTCGTGCTAATTAACATCAACAGAACTCTTAACATGCAACATACTCAGAATTAATACTCAGTAGAAAAAATAATTTGTATCAAAATGCTGGCTCAAATGGGACAATTGTTAGGTTTAAGCACAAAAACAGTTTTTATGGTGTTTACTTACCAAGTGTACTGTAACGGTAACTGCATGATTTTGATATTTAAAATGATAGAGGAATAATAAACTAATTTTATATCAAAGTTGTACAACTAAGTTCTTCTGTAGCATTATTTTGTTGGGAGAAATGTGTATTTAATTTTCCCCTTGGACGAAAATGTGTGAACCTTAAACTTTGTCTGGCTTTTACCCACAGTATTTAATAAAACCCCTAATGTACCAGATAGTGATTTAACAGTGCTGTCTTATCATCCTTCAGGACTACTACCCTTCATATTTCAAAATGAACATACCACCTATGGATATCTGTGATTCTTATTTAAACCTCTTCCCACCAGACATACAGTAACAAATTGCAGGGATAAAGCTGATCGTATTTGCATATAGTCTAGTCTAAATTAAAAACCATTAAGAGATAAATCTGATTTAATCAGAATTAACATATCATATTAAAAGACATTCCCAGACAACATTTAAGGAATGTGAATTAGAGAAAAACAGTAGGTTTCACAGGCCTCTGTATTTTTTTAATGTTGTATTAGTTATTGTGTGTGTATGCATGCACATACACACACATGGATATAGGCAACCTGAAGGTGTGCACATGCACACGTTCAAGTTGCCTGTTGACTTACACCAATCCATGAATTTCATAGGGTTTTCTTAAGCAAGGAATACTCAGATGGTTGTGCCAGTTTGTTCCTTTTAAGTATAGCCTACAGCACCTGGTATTCACTGGTGGTCTCCCATCCAAGTACTAACCAGGGCTGACCCTGGTTAGCTCCAAGATCACATGGGATCTGGAGCTTTTAGTGTATTTAGGCCTTTTCCAATTATCGTAGACATGAAAGAAAGAAAGAAAATCAGTGTCTTAACCTATAGTCCTGTATATGTATTTCTTCACGCTGCAAAGCGATGCTTGCCCACTAGTGATTAAGTCTCACTGAACTCAATGCTGTTTAATTCTTGACTAGATACATTTAGGATCACCCTGCAAGCCATCGTAATTGTATTGCATTAATACCATAAGTTTATACTTTTTTACTCAGAATGTATTGAATGGGAGCTTGTACTGGGACTTTGTAGTGTGCAGACAAGTGAAAACTTCAGCAATTTTTCTTTTAGGAAAGCTACATTTACATGGGTGGATAGAGCATTTATTTAGGATAGGAGCTACCTTCTACATATCATAGCATTAGTTCATAAAGTTGGCAGTCACTTTCAGGCAGGAGTCTTTCTTAGCCCATGCTTGGGACTGGACCATTTGCTCAAGTACATTGAACAGGAATTGGAATATAATTTTGTGCTGTGTGTGGGGCAGTGAAACCATCCACAAAAGAATAAAGGAATAAGAGAGAAGTGAAAAAAGAAGGGAGTATGATAGTGAAAGAGCAAGTTCAGGTTAAACATTAGTAATGTGTGTAGTGGCCTGTGCAGCCCTTGCTGCTCTCTATCTTCTACTTTTTCTTCCATGAACATGGAAACTGAACATCTTCCAAGATAACAGATGCCAGTTCTCGTGGGCTTTCGTTCATGTGTGATTTTCCCTTCCCCAAAGCTTGGGGAAAAGGTATACAGACAGAAATCATATGTGAGGGTGTATCTTCATTGAGTTTCAGTTCACACATCTGAGATGCCAGGTAGGGAGGACATACACCTGTCTTCATCAAATGAGGGACACTGCTGCCAATGTATGAACCAGATGAAAAGGCAAGCTATGTCAGAGCGAAGGACAGTACACTCAGCCCTCCACATCTGCTACACTTGAGGATGCAGGACCCCAAGAAAAGTGGAGAAACCACAAACATCAAAATGTACATGTGTATCTATTGGAAGGTAGCCAAGGCATGATGGAGAGAATGGACACCTAGGGTGCAAACTAGGTCAAGGCAGGGAGAGGAAAAGGGGCTAGGTCATCATGGTTGCCCTATACTTCCTCTTGCCCATCCCCTTCCTTGGGTGGGTGGGTATCAGGAGAGGGTTTCTGAGAAATCAGGGTGTGAACCATCCTTTGCTGGCCATGCAGCTGCTGATGCTGGGGGAGGAAGAACACAGGCAGGCTTTTTAAAGGGCTACACAGCCTGATCAGAGCGGCTAAAAAGGAAGATTTCTTTGGAAAAGAAGCTCCTGAGGTTGGGGGGGCAGTGGTTGGAGAAACTTTCAAATACTATAATCAAATCCGTGAAAGTCAAACCCTCAAATGTGGAGGGACAGCTGTATTCACCTGAGATCTGATTATGTGGGTAGATTTTGCATACCCACATGTGTTAGAATTCATCAGCCAGAACTTTGCCTGCAGTCTCGTTACACTGCTGTTTAAAGAATGAAGCTTGGACTTAGGTGAGGGGTTGCAACAACCTTTTGAGACCAAATGAAAATATTTGAGAGGAAATGCAAAGTTTAATGGAAACAGCTACAAGCAACTGTTGTTCATGAAGAAACCAGGACTCTCTCAGGATACAACAAAATGCAAGGCTTGGCTTTCCTTCCAATAGCCCACTGAAAGCGAAGAGCACAAAACAGAGATCTTCCCTGAGCAGTCTGTTCCTATCCACACGGTTATCTCCCTGAACGCTGATAATAACAGTATAGTGAAACACATTTTGTTGGTGTTGTGTGCCTTCAAGTTGTTTCCAACTTATGGCAACCCTAAGATGAACTTATCATGGGGCTTTCTGGGGGCTGAGAGTATGTGACACACTCAAGGTTGCTCAGTGGGTTTCCATTGTTAAGCAGGGAATCAAACCCAGTTGTAGTTCACAGCTCAGTTATACCATGTTGGCTGCTGAAACGTGGGACAGTGCAGAAATAATAACAAATAAAGAAACCCTGGTATTACCCAAAGATAGGTTTAGTGAACTGTCAAGTCATAAGTAAGGTAGCATAGTGATTTGTTCAGTCCACTGGCACCTCTCTTACAAGAATATAATAGTGGTGAAAGAGACTTTTACTTTTGAAATGTTTCTGGCAGCACTGACTACAATGATTATCTTCTGCAAAGCTGCAGGGAAACAAACACAGCAGGTATTCATATTGGTCACCAAGATAGTGTGTGTGTGTGTGTGACTAATTAAATGCCATATATGCGCTGAAGGGGAAGAGAACAGGAACCTCACTCAGCCAAAATAGATGTATGGTGTGTTCAGTATTAGGTAATACTGCACATTAGGTAAAGGGCCTATACAGCTTAGATTGAGGCTGACAAGTTGTATCTCCCGATATGATCCTGCTCAGACCCTAAGATCCACAGGCAAGGTGCTCCTCTCAGTCCCACCACCGTCACAGGTACAGTTGGTGGGAACACAAGAAAGTGCCTTCCCTGGAACTCCCTTTCTTAAGGAGGCTAGAATGGCCCCTCCTTGCTGTCCTTCCGTCTCCAGGTGATGACTTTTTCTATTTAGGCAGGCTTTTAACAAAGCTCTGTAAGCGCTATATTGTTTTAAATTATATTGTGTAACTTTTAAAATATTTTTACAATATATGTTTTTAACATGGATGTGATTTAATTTTGGTATTGTTGCCTTTTTGTATGTTTTTAATTGTAATCTTTTTAACGTGGAAGACACCTTGAGTCTCAGTCTTGTGAAAAAGGCAGGATGCAAACAAAATTAATATAATTATTAGTATTATTTCCTATTAATAGCAGTATTTGGTTAGCATCCTTGTGGAACCGAACAGCTGTATTATCTTGAAAATTTCTGGTTTCAAGAAGTACACCACCAGCAGAAACAAAAAGAGCTCCGTTTTGCTATCCCTGATCAACGCACGACTGAATTACTCTTTCTTGAGTGCCTAGTCCCTCACTGTCCTATATGTTTCAGCCAAAAAAATAAATAAATGGTTGTTACTTCCTGTCTGTTCACTTTGATTTATGGCCACCATATGAACTCTGGTCATCAACGTCTCTGGCAAGGTCTTGCAAATGCATCTTGCTGCTGTTGTGTGCCTTCAAGTTGTTTGTGACTTACGGGACCCTTAAAGTGGACCTATCCTGGGGCTTCCTGAGAGTGTGTGGCACGCCCAAGATCGCCCACCGGCCAAGCGGGGAATCAGACCTGCCCCAAGGTGGCGGTCCAGCGCTCAGCCGCGACACCACGCTGGCTCCCTGCAACTTCCTCTTCCCTTCGGCCCTTCTGCCAGGACATAATCGGCACTGCTCAAAAGCGCTCCCCCCTCGTTTCACCTTTGAGTGTCACTCCGCCATCCGATAAGCCGGAGTGGTTCCCACAGTTCCCAGCCAGCCTGCTTCAGGGACAGCTCTCTGGGATGGCGCGCCTCAGCGAGGAAGATTAGGGGTTGCCGTCACTGTGCTTCGCCGGACTTAACCACGATTCTTCTGTTTCGCCCTCTCCTTTTGATACCGTCCCCCCAAAACCGCTCTTTCAGATATCTCCTGTCATGGGGTTCACCATTAGGTAGGGAGGTTTCTTTTCTTTCCCCCCAAAACAAAAAAATGACAGGACGCCGGAGCAGCATCGGCTGGCTCGTGGCTCGGGAGAAGGCCAAGCTGTTTATGATCAGAACCAGGACGCCGGAATGACCCCCCCCCCGCGGCCCTCCCTCCCGAAACCGCCTCAGGTCGCGTCCAGGCTCCGCACTCTCTCTACTGTATATTTACTACCCACAGCTGTCCTTGGGACACGCCTCCCTTGGCCCGGATTGGCTCAGAACGCGGAAGGCCTGAGCCTCTTCAGGGCTCGCAGCTGCACCACTCAGAGAAGCTTCCGCGCGTGACGGACACATCGCCGCCCTCCAATCGCAGGCTCGCCTTGTCAGCTGCAGGACTTGCCCTATAAAAGCCAGCCCAGGCGGCTCCGGCGGCATTCTGACTGTAGAGTAGGCAGCTGCGAGGAAGAAGGCGAGGAGGGGGAGCGAGGCAGGAGGAATTAGGGAGCGGGCTGTGGAGGGGGAAAGGGAGAGGCAGCCTTTCTCTTCCACGCGCGGTGTGCTTGAGCGCGTGTTGTGGGGTTCCCCCCCCCCCGCAGGCAGCCCCGGCTTTTCCCGCGTCCGTCTCTCGCAGCATGAAAGCGTTCAGCCCCGTGCGGTCCGTGCGGAAAAACAGCCTCTCGGAGCTCAGCCTGGGGATCTCCCGAAGCAAGACGCCGGTGGATGACCCTATGAGCCTGCTGTACAACATGAACGACTGCTACTCGAAACTGAAGGAGCTGGTGCCCAGCATCCCGCAGAACAAGAAAGTCAGCAAGATGGAAATCCTGCAGCACGTTATCGACTACATCCTGGACCTGCAGATCGCGCTCGACACGCATCCCACCATCGTCAGCCTCCATCATCAGAGACCGGGACCGACCCCTTCCTCCAGGACCCCCCTCACCACCCTCAACACAGACATCAGCATCCTGTCGCTACAGGTAAGCCTCGGCCGGCCGGCCGGCCGGCCGCCCCCCCCCCGCCTGCGCGCGCGCGCCTCCCACCGTCGCGCGGGGCCCCGCGAGCAGCGCCGCCGTGGCTGGCCGCCCGCCCGCGTGCTCTGCGCGTTTTAGCGGGGACGGGAAGGCGTGGCGTGGCTCCGACCTCTCCTCCTCCTCCGTCCCAAAGGCCGTCCGCTGGCGATCGCGTTTGGTGACTTGGTAAGCTGGGGCCACTTCGTGCGCTTCCTTGAACCGCTAAGCGCCTTAACATCACGCTCTCTTCCTCCCCCGTTGCAGGCAGCCGAATTCCCCTCAGAGTTAATGTCAAGTGACAGCAAAGCACTTTGTGGCTGAATGAATTGGTAAGTGCCCCCCTTTTTTCCCCCTTTAAGTACACGACCTCACAAGGTGGGAGATACTTGGGGTGGGGCGCTTGTCTGGCTGGTGTCGAGAAAACTTGTTAAGAAATGTCTTAAACTTGTGCCAGACTTGAAGTAATATAATCGTGGCCATTCGATTGCAAAACAGCGTGTTGGCTTCTGTTGATGCAGGAGGCTGTGTAGATAATGAACTGTTTCCTTGAATGTGTGCTATAAATTGAGAGGCAGTCTTCTAAAAGTTTAGCTGAACCTGGCAGTGAAATACATGATACAGGATTGTTCCTGATTTCAACTGAAGAGCTTGTGATCAGTTAATAGCTGCAAGAAGCCGGCTCATGGTTTTTGTTTGTACAGAGATTCAGATACTGACAGTATAGAGAATTGGATTTTCTGCCAGTCACACGGCCCCAAAACATTTTTTTGTTTCACTTATCCTCTGTGTGTGTGTGGGGGGGGGCACATTTGCGCGCGCATACTGCATCTGGACGCCAGGGTTTGCCCAATCTTTGAGTGTTTGGTTAAATGTTCAAACTGTGGCTTCCTCTCTGGCGCCAGTCTGTCCGGATCTCTGCCCTGTTAGCATTCTTCTAAATATGCCTCTCTTCAATCTTTTGCAGGTGTTTGCTGACTTTTTTTTTTTTTGCACAAGAAGCAGCAGCTTTTTTCTTTTTTGCAAGCTGCTGAATCTGATTTTCAGCTGTACCTAGAGGGGAAATCCATATCCAACTAAATGGACACTTTTAAAGAAAAATTGAGGACACCACCTCCCTTGTTCTACACACCATGGACTAATCTTAATTATTTATAAACAGACTTTTAAAATTGCCCTTTCTCTAGTTGGAAGGCTTCATTTATATACTATTCCCACAACGGGGAGCGAAATGAAATGTAAAGATCTCTTAAGGAATTGCCCATGTTAAGCAGACTTTGCCTTTTATCCTCCAAAAGGTGGAGCGTGAGTACTAGAAGGATTTCAGTGTTCAGTTTTTCAGTGAAGTCTTTGTCAAAAATTAACCTCTTTTGACACAAATGTAGGACTGAATGCTTTGTATATATTTATATATATATAAATATGGGAATGAAACTTTGAACTCTTTAATTAGAGTTTTCTTGGATAGTAGCAGAAATGTTTATTTCTGCAGAAAGTGTAATGATGTATGTAATCATGCTGAACTTTTTATAAAAGTTTAGTTGTAAACTTAACCTTTTTATACAAGATCAAAATAAATCGTGTGTTTATTGAACAGGTTGGTTGCTTCATTCACAAGGACCAACAGTTTCTGAGTTTTGATTAAAAACAGTACAAGTATGTAAATGATAATTAAAATATTTTTAGAACATTTGTTATAACACCTGAAATGGTAAATTTCAAAAACAAAAAGAGCCAAATGGCTTATCAATCAACTCGTGAGATCTTGCAGGACAAAATGTTTAATTTGTTAATCACCTTGAGAATGATGTTGAACTTTGGCAAGATCAAACTCGGCTAAACAAGATAAATTCCTTTCCTGTTCTGTCTTTACCCTGTGTGATTGCCTTGTGTGAACTTCTCAAAGCAACTACTCCAGCTCTGGTTAACTTGGTCTTTTGAGTCATTATACTCAAATGAAAGTTTGCAGATGGCTGTTAACCTTCTCCACTGTGAGTTCCTGTAAAATATTTTAATGTAAAAGCTGTTGAAGTGTAGTCACTGAAACTTAAAAGTTCACATGAATCTTTGCAATATGTTGAGGAAAAGGATATTAGTTAATCAGTTGCAGCAGCTTCCCTATATGACTAAACCGTTGAGAAATGAAAGTCACCCTCATGTTATTGATTAAACTTTGGCTGCTCTAAGCATCATTCTCTCCCACAAAAAAGAATTAAGTTGCATTTTGTAGAACTGCCTTAAGGCTATAATCTGTGCAAATCTATGATGTCTGAATGACAGTGAATTTAAGGAGGACGCATGCAGGATTGAAACGCAGTCAGTTCTGATTCTGTTCCTTTAATCATATCCTATTTGTAACCCTGATTCCTAATGTAGAGGTAATCTAGATAACTGTTACCATGGTTTACCTACTGAAAATGAATGGCATGTGTTCTGTTCTCCTACAGTTTGCAACACATCATTTTGATTCCCCCTTGCTCAAATGGTAACATGTTCATGAGAGGTAACTTCATGCAGTAAACTACGGGGGGTGGGGAAGCAATGCAAAGTTTTAGGAAAAGAGACATGCTAGTGATGCATTGCTGAGCACCTGAGTGTGAAGACAGGATTTCTTGCTCTGGGGACTCTTACAGTGAAATGTAGAAAGCTCACCTGAGGCCTGTAACACTTCCACCAAAGAGAACAGGTGTGTGGGTGGCGCCACACAGTCTGCTGCAGCTGTCTTTTCTCTTCCTCGCCCTTGACATCAAACCCATCCACAAAGACCGAGGGGGGGAAGCGAGCCAGCTCTGATCCGTTGAATACAGAAGCTGCCCCAACCAATCCCCAATGCAGGTTTCTCAGAAAGGGATCAGAGCAATCTAGGTGCGAAAGGAGAGCTCATTTGTTGTCTCTCTTAGGCTTCAAATGAGTAAGGACTTCTTGTATCCTTCAGAGACAAGTTCTCCTCTTCCCCAAATAGGGGAAGTACTTTCAAAAGCAGAACATTCTACATTTAGTTGTACTGGGGGACTTAACCACATTAGATACATACCTATATGCTGCTGCTTACTTGGAGGTGGGGGGACTCCCCTATCCAATACATTGGCTGTTTACTAGACTAACGCAAACACTGCAAATATAAGCCACTCTCCTGTTTTTCTTTTCCTTCCTTTCAAAGCATTTAATATGAAAATTCAGGCTTACTACTGTGGGCAGAATGCTGCCTGTCAGCATTAAACTTACTTTGGTGGTCCTGGTGGTAAAAGGAAGGGTGAAAACTTTTAGCAGTTACTTACAACTGCAATTTTTGAACACATTCTGGAACAAACAATGTAAATCCAAAGTAGTATTTCACTCTAGATGAATAATTACATGCATTTTACAGTTTCTCGTATCAGCTGTAAGTTGGAGTGGACAACAGCCCCAAGAGTCTAGGAGCCTTTTTTTGCACTCCCAAGGATTTTAGTGAGATGCATCCACTTTGATCTTATACTATACTTGAGGCGGGAATCACTCCCCAAACAGCAAAATGATTTGCCATTTAAATCTTGTCTCCCTCCCTCGGCTTGTTTTAGGGAGTGGGCGTATTTAGAAACAGGAAGTGATCAGGCAGTCACTTCCGATTTAGAAACAAAAATGCTTTTTTCCTGGACTAAACAGGCCCCAGGGAATAGGAGAGAGTAACATTTAAATGTCAAATCATGCCCTTCCCCCTGACTTTTGAGAATGCAGTTTGCATTCTGAAAGTGAAAAACTGGTTGGAGAGCTGGAGGCCTTTCAGCAGGCCGCTCTGGGAGCCTCTTGGGCCCCATGGACAGCGCTGTGCCTTACTCTGTTGTACATGAATGAATGGCAGAGAACAGACATAAATACCTGCTTTGAGCACCTGATGTGTCTCTGCTCCATACTCCATTTCTCTGTAAAATCACTTAAAATCTTACATGTATGTTTCCAGTTCTTAAGGACTTCACAACTTCCATCATGCTGCTGGACAGCTTCTCAGCACCTTATTAGAAATGGACAGTTGGTTCATTTTTTGTGTTATTGTACACTCTTAAGACTGTTACACTGTAGCATAATCAAATCTAATAACTTCACAAAAGGCATGTTATAAAACATGGTTGCATACTCCCGAGCCTATGTTTTTGCTGATTGTTGCTGTTATTCTTACAATAACTGGCATGAACCAAGACATGAATCAAGCAACTATAGCGGGTCCAACAGCCAGTTTTCTGCCTTCGGCCTCTGAAAATTAGAGAGAAAGAAATCCAGAAGTACCCAGAACTCTGCTCCAACTTTTGAAAAAATAGGTATCCTTTTAATGTTAAATAGGACAGGGGAGTGCTGTGAGATATTTAAAGGCAAATCGCTGCTCATCCAGACTTCTAGAAGAGACAATTCCTCCCCAACCCTGCTAAAAAAAATAGTCAAAGGAGCCTGGTGAGATCCAAGGCTGCAAGAACAACATGGGAGAACACAATTTGTCCACTCCCAGTGGTAGAGCTACAGGGATGCAAAAGGAGAGCATTACGTTCATAAGAATTCTGTCTCCCCCATGAAATTTTCCTGCAGTCCCCAAATTTCCAGCATTGCAATAACTTAAAACTTCAGTTGAATATTTAGAAACACAGTTTAGGCATCCAAAGAAAAGAGAGACAGGCAAAGTTGCCAAGGGAATATGAACACAGCAAATAGAAGAGTTCTAGGTGGGAACAATTTTCAGTGTCTCACCCTCTGCACCGTTAGAAGCTTTGCAACCCTGTAGCTGCACCTCTGGGAGTGGGCAGTGCCCTCATTTTGTGCCCACAGGTAGGTGATTATGACTTCAGAGATACTTCATACTCTGTATTTTGTTTTCCAGATTATTTTATCTGTGGGTCTACTGTCAGTCATTAACATAGAGAACACTCATTACCAAGAGCTCTTAACATTTAATCGTGTTTAACATAACCACACTTCTGCTCCTATAAGCAAGATGATAGAAATGTGGTAATATGCTGATGTGTTCCCTTTTTGCCAAACAAGTCCTTGATGCCACATTTTTGACCATTATGACCACTAAATAGAGATTAATACATGAATCTGTATTGCACTGTTAAGCTACAGTATTGACTTCCACAAGACACAATTATGGCCACTTGTTTATTTTTAAAACTGAATTAGCAAAGTCATGGAGGATAAGGCTATCAAAGGTGTTAAGTCAGGATGGCTATGCAAGATCAGAAGCATTATTCCTCTGAATTTCAGGCAAACACAGAGAGGACTACTTGCTTCATGTTGTCCTTGTGGACTTCTCATATACATCTGGTTGTGTAGCAATGGAAATGGAATGCTCCACTAGACAGGCCTTTGGCTTGACTCAGCTACATTGGTCTTCTTATGTTCTTAAAGAAATGATTCCATAATTTAAATTTTGGAAGAGTGCAGGGAAAATTCTACCTAACAATACTGCCCTGTTGCAAAGGAAAAAAAAAACCCAATCAGGATTAAATAACCTTTATTAAGCAACTGTGAGAACCTGCATGGCAAAAGTTCCTGAAGGAACAAAGAGCACTATGCCAATAATTTTTTCTTTGAGACCTGATTTCTTAAGGAAGCACAGAACCACCATTAGTCACATTTACAGAGTCAACAATGAATACAAAGTAGTGGTTGAGACAGAAGCCTATGTTGAGAGGTGCTGTGTAAGCTAAGGTAGCCAGACAATGATATTCTTATAAGGCAACATTTATGAAATAATCCAGTCTCATAAAATATATTCATAAGTCTCAGTATCAAGTCCAAATTACTCAATGCGACAGTATTAAGTGAACTGTCTGTCCATGAGTGCAGAGTTGCTAAGAGTTTGCCCGAGCCCATCAGAATACAGCAATCCAAGCAAACACCCAAAACTTGCCATTCATATTAATCTTACATCCAAGGCTGAGGAGTTAAAAGTTCTGCACTGTGATGTGTAACTATGAGGAAATGCATGCAAATATTTAATAGACCTGTTTTTGAGTTACATTCCATTCATGCCATCTTATTTTGATCCACTGTTGCCATCTGTAGAGATGGAGTGCCACCTTCTGGCCTAAGCACAGAAGACATATTTGGTTTAAAAAAAATAACATCCTTATTGTCTTTATCAGTAATACTTAAGTATATATATATATTTAAGAGGCACTGAATGCAACTCTCAAGTTCAGGACATTTGGAAAAGGGAATATAGCAGACTTGGCCTCAGATATTTTTCAAAAGGTCAGTTTGTGATGCTACAATCTAATCCAGTTGCCAGATAAAGTTTAAAAGCCAAGAAGGATAGGGAACTTCCTTTTAGAATGAGGGAGCAATAAAGGTGACCTTTTAAAACAGTTAAGATGTACAAGTGGGGCACCCATTTAATTAACCAGGACATAACTTACACAACCCTTTCTTTTTGTTCAAGTTCCCCATTCATTGTCATTGCAACTGAGGATAATGTAAGGCCTTGTTCGAGAAATAGCCATTCAGCCTAGCCAGAGACATGGAGGCTATTTCACCATCCTAGCTGGGAGCAACTGCCATTTGACTTCTCCTCTCTAAAAAACTGTTTGAAACAGATTCATTCAACAGCCATTTCAATTAGACACGTCAGGAAAGTTAGCTGTTAAAGAATTACTGTGGCATAAGTCCTGTGTGTGTATTGGGGGGGGGGAGAGAAGAGAGATTTCAAGTCACCTGCTGACTTATGGGAACCCATAGGGTTTTCTTAGGCAAGGAATACCCACAGGTAGTTTTGCCAGTTCCTCCCACTGAAATGTGGCCTGCAGCAGCTGGTATTCATTGGCAATCTCCTACCAAATAACAACCAGAATTGGCTTTGCTTAGCTTCAGATTGGATGGGATCCAACACCTTGAGTGTATTGAAGCAAGGAAGTCCAATTTACACGATCACAATAGTTATTTTGATCATTGCGCAGGTTGGAATTCTCAACTGCCTGCACAATGTCCAAAAGAGCTCTTTGCAAACCCACCTTTTCAGTCCTGTAGTCCTCCCAACACAGTCATTTCCACATCAAGGGAGGATGGGGGTTCAGTTGCAATGTCACTGTTTTTCCTACTTTCTTGTAGATAGAGGCAATGGAAGAGTGTCATCTACAGTGTCCTCCTGAGGGCTCCCCTGCACTCCTCCATTTCAGAAATCACTATATTGGAGGAGCCAGCCAGATTGAAAACATGGGGTTGCGGGCGGGGGGTTGTATCAAGGGTACTAATGTAGTTCCACATGACAAACCTTTACGCTTTGTTTCCTTGATGCAGGATTCCATCCTTTGCACAATTTACAAGAACTGGTACCTGGATTTCCATGTTTTCCTCTTCCTTTTCTCTTTTTGAGAAACCAAGCCGAGTGACATATAGGCCTTTGACTGTGGTTTAATTAGATTGAGACAATTGAAATTTTGTCCAATTGTTTTGGCTTATTTTGAAGAATGAACTCACTTTGTATATAGGACACTACTAACTCACAGGTCTATTAATCTAATACAGCCAGTACCCAAATAGACTTATCCTCCATTAAGTCATAACTCTTTTCAAAAGCCATCCACCACACATCTTATGCGAATTCCGTAACACATACTCATGGATGTTGGATTTCTGAATGGAAGAGCCTCTACTAGTGATGGAAACCCTCCCTGAAATTCAGAGCCTTGACTTCCAAGAGTTCTAAATTGCACAGAAAATAATCTGACGACAGAGAAGGCTCTCGTCTTGGGAATGTCTCCGTGGAGAGGCACAGAGCACTGGTAACATGCTGTGAGGGGTGGAGCCCCCTCTTCTTCCCTGCATGTTTACTCTGTGCACATACATACATACATACATATATATATATAGAATGCTTGAAGTGGGCTTCTGTGTTGTGAAATAACAACCTTTGTCTGTTACAAACTCAGTTGCAAATAAAATGTCATTGGAATAAGGTCAGGTTGAAATACTGAGACTACTATCTTTAGCCATGATTCTACGGACATCTATCATGCCATCTCCCTCCCACACTTAATCATCTTTTTCCCCCAAGAAATTCCTAAACACTTTCCTCAAAGACTTTCCACAAAGGACAATTAAGTCCCACATTTCCCCAAAGGAATAAAAGTATGTGGGTCCTCCTCCATATTTCCCCCTCGTAACAAGGCTGAGCCAGTGAAATGGTTCAAAGAAATCTAAGTGCGCTTCAAGACTTAGTGGGGATTTTCAACCTGATTTTCCGTAATCCTAGCCCTATATTCTAACCATATACTACTCAGGCTTTGAGTTGCTCTTCTCCGTATGTTTTTACAGTGCTATAGCAAGAACTGTATATAGTATTTCAAGCAAGACTAGACTATTGGTTTATGGTATTAGCATGCTGGTCACATGTAGGTACCAGTTTGCCTTCCTAATTCTTTCTCTTGCTGTTTTCATGAGATCATGATCTCTTTCTTGGACAATCACAAACAGTTCTGAATCAGTATATACATGAAGGTTTGCATGAAGATTTTTGTCCCATTATTTTGCATATAATTGCACTGAATTGCATCTGGCATTTGCTACAATATTGCCCCTTTATCTGGTATGAAAGACCTTTCAAGATGCTTCAGATTTCATAATAAATTGTTGACATGACTTGCTCATTTGGGTCTCTCCTCACTAACTTCCAATGACGCTAAATTATTTGAGTATTAAATACCACTGATCCAAATACAAGTCCTGCTGCTGGCTCCCTCCACTGTGCAACACAGAGTCTTGTCCATTTATTTCTGCCCTTAGCAGTTGGTGGCACAAGAGGATTCATATCCCCCCGAGACGAATACTTTGTTCAAAAAGGAGTTTGTTAAAATACTAAGAATGTGAATACTGAATCACTCCACCTATATATTTATTCATACTTTCAAAGAGTTAGAAAAGATTGATAAGGCAGGACTGCCTATTCAAAAGGCATCCTCAGAAAAAAACGCTGTTCTGTATTCGTGACTGTTCCAGCATTAACACTTCCAGCCATAGGCACCTGTTCACTTCCAGTGTTGGAATCCATGCTCCGTGTTCTTCTGCTGTCTTGAGGTATGGTGACGACACACATGCAGTAAGGCTTC
This sequence comes from Iguana delicatissima, assembly GCA_948472985.1. NCBI lineage: Eukaryota > Metazoa > Chordata > Lepidosauria > Squamata > Iguanidae > Iguana > Iguana delicatissima. Next base: position 315,251 of record CAOKZL010001242.1, read on the forward strand.
TTCATTTGCAACACTTCCCCTCTGCAATGCCATCCCAAGGAAACTCACTGGATCACTTTTTACATTAATATTGCATTATTAAACTGATTGTTTAATTATTTAGGTTGTAGTGCAGTTTGAATATATTAGAAGACAGAAAAGCAGGATAGATATTATTGGATATTATTATTAGGTATTATTCTAAGTAAATAAAAAATAATACCGTCAACAGATCCATAATTTCCTATATCCGCTAAAAAACAGACTGGCTCCCTCTTCTCACAAAGTAATATTGTTGTTTTTGTTAAAAGTTCTTTAAGAACTTTGTTAATATAAAGAAATATAACTGAATGTGCAAGTGTGTGAACAATTCCATATTTTAAGAGAAATTTTGCTTTTGAGAGCTTCCTTGATTTCTTTTGAAACACAGCAGTAGCTTTTTGCCTGTTTTCACGTTTGCTTTCTACTCTGTGCTACACATTTTATCAAGGCTTTTAGTCAATGGTTTTCATTTAGTGTGAAGGTTTGATGAGAAGTACACGCGCGCACCAGTGCGTATACACAGAACATAGCATTTATTCCATACGTTACATTTTTGGTATGATATTTCCACCTACAATAATTGTGTGACTAAATTTATTCCTGCAAAGGTTTCTAGTGGATTGTACTCATTATTTCTGCCACGTACAGCATAAACGCCTCTGCAACCTGTTCGGTCCATCTGTAGCTTTTCTATCTAGGCATCATACTACCTTAAAATTCTCCAAATATATCTTGCAACTTCTATAGACTCTCACTAAATGGATTGCAGAGACTGCATTAATCAGCCGACCACCTGTAACACATTTGCCACACTTACCTGAAAGCAAAACAGATTAATATAGGATTTTTGTAGACAGGTTTGAATATTTGTTCTGCTGCTTGGCTAAAGCTTTTAATAATCTGGAGTGCTGGGTAGAAACCAAGTGCCATATGATTCTCCAGATGAACACTACCACATCTTCATCAGGAGAGAACGCCTCTCCTTTTCAAAAGCTCCAAAGCACCAAGTCAAAATGAAACTGGTGCGCCTCCTAAGATATAATAACTGCATTCTCTTAGTTTTAAAGCAACTGACACCAGCTCCAACCAAAGGCTGAAAAACACTACTTCTTGTAGAACTGTGTGTAGCACAGCGAGTACAGAAGGGAAAAAAAATGGGATTATCTGCTAGGAATATTGAAGAGGCCAACCAAATCTGTCAAGAAGTTTCCAGACAAAATTTCCAGACGAGGGGAAACTGTTCAATAACATGCAGTCTGAACCTGGAGCGAAGAGGCTGGTCTCCCAACAAATGTATTGGATGCAACAGGACAAAGGAGCAGTGGGTCACTGGGAGCAGTGTCTGCAGTGTAGGTTATAATCAGTACTCTAACTTCAATTTATCTTACACAATGATAGGAAAGCAACACACATTCTTCAACACTATATGTTCCGGGTTTCTTTGTAATGAAAAGGAGGGTGGGTAGCATCCTGAACATCAAAACTTCCCAACTGCCATCTGAGAATAACTATGAAGAGTATATATAATACATGCCTGAAACCATGGACTTTTGCCAGCACATCCTTTAGTACAGTCTAGACAAGTGCTTCTCAGGCTATCTGATGAGGGGGGACCAACAGGTTTTTTTCCTAATGTGCCAGGAACTGGCACCATATTTGTGCCCATTGGATATAATTATTTCTTTCCTGAAAACTTACCTGTGACTGGTGGCCAACGGCTAAAGGACCAACACTGGTCCAGGGATCAACACTGGTCTACTGTGAATAACACTGGTCTAGAGATTTCTAAGCCCTTCGTCTGCTTACCCACGCACATGGGATGTTTGTCAGCAATCAGCCCAAATCAGAATAGGGATTATTCAGATTAACTATTGTCATTTCAGATTAGACGCCCTGGAAACTGCATGCCCTTTTACACTCTCTTCCTCTGACAATCCCATTTTTTACAAAAATTATCTTCCTCTCTTTGCTGCCAGCAATCCCAGTTACACAGGATAACATAAATCTCCACATATATGTTTGCACCAGAAAGGAACAGGGAGGGATAGGCACAGAGGCCCTCAGAGCAGGGCCTCTGAGCTAGTTGTGCTACCGAAGAATAAAAACCAATTGATAGATAATTATGTTTCTCAAAAGGAACTTGTTTTTCATCTTAACACTTTTGACTCGTAAGATAATACTACCAGTATCTTTCAAAGTCTACCTCAATTAATTAACCTCACCATGGCTGAGCATATTGCTATCTACAGCTGTCTGATTTTAAGAAGTTTAGAACTGTTGTTCAGGAATACCCTAAAATCTGGAGTGCAGGGAACATTTTCCATGTTCCAAACTCTGAAGATCACACAAATATGAGCAAATGTAAACTAACTACTTAAAACACTGTTGTCTTGGAAGTAATATTTTTGAAGCAACTGTACAAAAATGTTCAGAGCTAGGTCAGCTCCATGTCAAGATCTGAACTCAAGGTATGCAAGAGAGCTTTCTTTGGGATTTTCTCACTTAGCAGATTTGTTTCATTATTATTATTATTTATATTTGCCTCATTCTTACTGCTTTCATCCTTTTCTGTTTGTGTACTTCCAGACAGATGGTTCCTAGTGCAAATATCAAAAGACACTGTGTAGCTCTTCCACCTTTCCCAATTTAACAGACCTTCCACAACACAGAAGTGGTGAGCAAACATGGGATGTTTACAAGTAGAAAATGATGGTATCTGAACCCTAGAGACAGCATGTCTGGATCTCCGACTGACTCCTCTGAATGAAGTGGAGTGAGTGTATAATAAAACCTTCACCTGGAAGCAACCAAAGGCAGAGCAGTTTGGACTGGGGAAATGGCAGGCAGGAAATAAGTAAGACTCTCGCCTTCACTCCCAGTCATACCCATATCAACAACTTTTTGTTGTAAAACAGCCAGCCATTAGGCATGTTGTGCATAATGCAGAATTTGGCCTGTAGGCATAGATCAATCACATCAGTCTACCTGTGCATGTTTTGTACACTGCACTTTTGGTTCCCAACATAGCAGAGCTTAGAAAAGTTATTATTTAGATAACTATTTTCTTATAATAACTAACAGAATTTAGGATGTTTATGAAAATGTAAATTTAACAGTTACAAGATCAGACGGAAAAAGTACAAACTAGACATCTAGGACATTGAATACGATATTGTATATGTTATATATATGTGTATATAAATTCTTGTATGAAAAGGGTAATATTTGTATAAAATATATATATATATATACACACACATATACATACATACATGCATAGTAAAGAAAAATTATTATTTAGGCTATAGTGGCCATTATGGCTGGGGAATTTACTACTTTCATCTGAAAAAATAACTTTTCTTAAACAAATGTAAAAAAATGTTCTTACAACCAGTTTAAAAAATTCATAGCATTAACAAAGTCAATAGCCATAAAAATTCATTGGCTACTGGAACAGAGGTTCTGAAGATTTCAGTACAAAAGAGCTGGAAAGAAATAGCTTATACAGGAGGAAATGTGTAGCACTCAGGTTGTGTTGATCTCCTTGGAGGTTGATCTCCTTGTGGGTCATCTCCAATACTTGAGATCAGATAGTGCACCTGTGTAGTATGTATGCATTTCTTCTGTCTGATCCTTTCTTCTTGAAATGTTACAAATACTGAGGTTTCGGAGTAAAACAGACTTTATTACATTATCTGAACCTGCTCATAGACTATGTTTTTAATATTTATTTAGCCTTTGAACAGTAATAGCAGCATGGGAGAAGGCTGGATTTGACGGTCCTTGTGGCCTCTTCCAGCTCTATGATTCTGTGAATAAAAGTTATAGGTACTTACAAGAGCAACTTGCATAATCAGCCCTTCCATTAAAAGCAAGACCACTTAATCACCCAATCCAAACAGTAGTACAGCTTAAGGGAAGACAAAGAAGGTCCATTAGGACCTTTCTATTTTGTGATCTTCCAGATGCTGAGAACAGATGGAAGAGAATTTTTTAGGCCCTTTCCGCATGGGGGGGGAACTGCCCGAAAACGGAGCTTACTGGCATTGTTTTCTGACCAGGCGAGTCCGTTGCCATGAGGAGTTGCATGAGTTCACTGCTCCGCAGTCCTCTGGCGTCTCAAATGGCGGCTTCCAGGAGAAGCTCGCCAGCCGAAAGCCCGCCCCCGGAAGATCTGCAGGCACGCACTTGCGCACGCCTGCAAATCTGCTTCAGAGCCGGGCGACGGAGCAGCACGGGGCTGCACGCTCCGTGCTTTTAAAAAACCTCTAAAAAGAGGTTTTTAAAAAACATGCCGCATGGCTAGTTTCGGTCGCTCCTGCGTGGATTGAGGTGTGGAACTACAAAAAGTAGTCCACGCCAGTCCACTCTATGGTGCAGAAGACCTCCGTTGGAGGTTGCTCTGCACCATTTTCAATTCCAAGTGCAGAAATGGCCTTAATGCAGCAGCAAACTCTAAAATGACCATAGTTGGATAAATCTTTGTGTCTCTGTGCCTTAGAATGGCTGTGATTCCCAAGTCTTTCCTGAAGTTAGGCTGACATCAGTGTTTCTGCCAGCACTTCCCAGCCTCAGTGTGCTCTACCATCTCACTCCCAGGCAACAGAGGAGTGATCCTGTTCTTGCTTCAGGGGTTTTAAAAAGTTAATCAGAAAGCAACTGCTTACCTCTTGAATTTTCACCAGCAAGAAGAGTTCCCTACCCAGGTCCATACACTTGGCTTTCTCTCTCTACTGACACAGCAGACATCCATGAATTATATGCAGGGTGGGTGGGGAGAGGAACCAGATTATTCATCCTGAACTTTCTCCTAAGCTTATTGGGAGGGGATTGGTCACAGCTGCTATGGGGAAGAAAGCCATCTCCTTTCATTCTGTGCTCAGCACAGGCAGATGGGTGCCTTCAGAGCTTGTACAGAAAGAGTATCTGCTGCCTCTATATTTTATGATTCTGAACCCATGCCAGATTGTGCAAAGGGTTTTACTGAAGGAGAAGAATACATTTTGCCATTGCTAAGCACACACACATACAAACTAAAGCTAAAAAGAAAAGCATTGCTCCAAAATGAAAAGAATTTAAAATCCCCTTATAGATTAAAGGAAGTAAACCTCAAAGAAGTTGCGTCCTAAGATCATCTTTCCTGAATGAGGAAGAGAAGGATGAGGATCAAATCTGAAGACTTAGACTTAATAGCATCCAAGGAACCTCTGGGAGTAATGGAGCTTTTGGCTGACTGGTGATACTGGTCATTGTTCTTCCCTGCCATCTTAAACCCACATCATTTTATTTCTATATGTGTGCACGTGCATATGTGTTGCTTTGGCAGACAGAGCTTTTAACAAGGTGGTATGTTTTCATTCTGTTTTAAATGTGTTTTTAAAACTGCATTTAACTTATGTTTTAATGTGTTTTTAAAACAGAAGTTTAGTAACTGTGTTATAACTTTTACATTAATAGTTTAGTTGTACTGTGTTTTTAAATGGTTCTAAGCCTCCTTGAATCCTGTACTGGAAGAAAAGCAGTATATAAATAATATAAAATAAAATAAGAATTTCATCTGTGTTTAAGATTCTGATCTTATCTGAGATTGGTTTTGACAAAAAATTGGTGATGATTGTATGAAAATATCCTTTTATTTAAACACAGGACACCCAGCTGCAATTTAGAAGACACAGATGCTGTACAGATCATTAAGAGACTTCCAATGTACCCTGAACAACTCTTCTCTGTGTGTGAAGGCCTTCAGTTTATAGTACCCACACACTGCCTCAGAAGTGATATAGGCCCTTTCTGCATGTGGAGGGGGAAACGGGGGAAAATGCGCTAAAACGGAGCTTACCGGCAGCCGGGTAAGTCTGTTGCCATGCGGAGCAGTGCGAGCTCACTGCTCCGCAGTCCTCCGACATCCAAAATGGCGGCTTCGGCATCCAAAATGGCGGCTTCCGGTTGGTGGAGGCTCTCCACCAACCGGAGAAGCTTGCCAGCCTAAAGCCTGCCTCCGGCAGATCTGCAGGCACAAACTAATGTGTGCCTGCAAATCTGCACTGGAGCGCAGCGACAGAGCTGCATGGGGCTGCACGCTCCGTGCTTTTTAAAAACCTCTGAAAAGTTCCGGTCGCTTCGGAGCAGATTGAGGTGCGGAACTGCAAAAAGGAGTCTGCCCCAGTGTGATAATGGGGCTTTCCATTATCTAGACTTAGCTAAAAGGGAGATACTTCTCTCTTCTGGTAAACCAAGGGTTAATGAGGTCTTGGGATTAGATTACATTTTAGGTGGGTCAGCATCACAGGTCACAGGGTGAGAACTGACCAACCACAAAGAAGGAGGTGGGCATCTTGGAGATGCTTCAAGATCCTTCAAGGAGGAAATATAAAACTTCTGAGAGGCCATGTGGCCAGAGAGAAGAACAGGAAGAACCGAGAGAGATGGGATCTGGGCCAGTGGCAGACTGGAGGCCCCATGCCTCGTCTCCTGGCCCCTCCCATCTCCTTTAGACCATCTAAGCCTATGAGCCTGCTTGTGAGTAACCTGGAATAAGATAGTTAGTCGCGTTAGGGCTTTTTATTATTTTGGAGACTGGCTGATCTTAAGAATGTATCTGTGCTTTTATATCTGTTTTTTGTAACTTCTTGTAACTAAGCGTACCTGGGAGGGGGAAGCCTCTCATGTGTATTACTGTCTTGTTTATTTACATGCCTGATTAAATACTTTCTGTAAAACCTCTATTTCTCTCCATTCCGTCAGCCTCTGGCACACGCTAGCTAGGACTTCTCTCACTCGGGGGGGGGGGTCCTTAAATGCATAGAGATTGTTAATATTGAGCAGCTTCCCACTGTGCTGCTCAGCTATTCAGAATTCAGTGGGTGGTGGCAGCAGAATTAATAACGCTGGAGGAACTTCCAGTCTTTGAAGGGACTGGAAATAAACCCCAGTATGACACCCAGTCCACTCTACGGTGCAGAAGGCCTCTGCCAGAGGTCGCTCTGCACCGTTTTATTACCCCGGTGGGGAAAGGGCCTTAAACCTAACACAAGCAAAAGTTGGTAAAACCCATAATTCAGACATTTGAGTAGTCCTCAGCTTAGTCACCAATTTCCTACCATAGGTCCTCAGAAGTCTGCCAATTCTAAGTGATTCTTCTCTTATGCTAAGTTACAAACTTCTGGTGTAAGTGAATGTTGCCAATGCAGAAGGCAAAGAAGTGGGGAATCAAGCAGTTATGCAGAAAATATTAGATCTTAGTTTGGTGAATATGCTTAATCTATAACAAGGTTACAGGTAAAGTGTTAAGTAAAGCAACTTAAACACATGAACAGTTCAGACACGGGGGTGCACAATTGTGACCTTTCAGATGTTTTCAGCCTAAAATTTATTCAGAGCTATTGTTGAGAGGTTAGGAAAGATGCAGTCCAAAAAAATATTTGGAAGACCACAGTTGCAAATCCCTATGGTATAAGCATCCACCTAGCCAGTGTGTGCACACACATAGCAGCATGTGCACAACACATATCAATGCATGTTAGAAAAGGAAACTGAAAGCACCTGCTTGGGGAAAACTGCTTTTTTATATTTAGATAGTGAACAAAGCAGTATTCACTTAAACAGTTTTAACTAGGAACACTGTAAATAGCTTCACAGAGAAAGGAGATGTCTCTGGCTAAAATAGCAAGAAAATGTTACCAGTAATTTCTCACCTGACCTTCAGAATGATTGTTTGCAACAGCATCTAGTTGGAGATACTTGTTAAGTAAGGTTTTGAATGCCTGTTCTGCTTTGTGTGGGAGTTCATTTCTTAGAGTGAAGTACATTGACTTAATCATTGAAAGAATGACGATTCTGTATTAAACTTGACCAGTACCTCCTTTGCCCCATTTCAAACATAAATCCATATACTGACAAGCATATACTGACAAGCAACTCTGGAAATATGAAGCTGGAATTACCAATCTGCAGCCTGATATAGAAAGAACTGAGAATTTATAATCCACCAAGTATAACTCCAAATATCCCAGGTACTGTCATTATGGTCAGTGTATGTGCGTATATGCAAGTCCTACTGAGCACAGGATTCACCCCTTCTGTGTAAAACCAGTCAATGTGTTTACATTTCCTTATCATTTTTTAAAAATTTTCTTTTCTAATGCACCATATCTATCTACATGTTTCATACTACATTCTATTGGACATGCTATTCAAAATAACAGTGGATAACCATCCTAGATCCCTATGCTAGAATTCAAAGTGATTATGCACAAGGTTTTCAGAAGATCAGATGGATTTTAAGTCACTAAAACACACTATACACAGAACTGATTATCTGCCACTAGCCATGCAGTATTGCAAATTCAAAGGAAAAGAAGTCAGGGGGGACAGTTCTATACTCTATATTCTACTCTCTATTCTATATACTATATACTATATTCCAGGGATGTGGAACAATGAGTACCTCCAGATGCTACTGAACTGCAGCCCCCAGCATCACTATTGGCTATGCTGACGAGGCATGCTGGGAATTTCACTCCAACATTTGGAAGGCCACATGATTGTCATCATCGCTATTTTCCTGCGAAAAAGCCTCTTCAAAAGCCTCAATGGGACTGGCTTCTGAGCAGAGAGGTACAGATGTGCAGCCTTAGACTTGTGCTTGAAGCTCTCCCTCAACTAGTTGCCAAGTTTTTTGCACAAAGTTTGGGGGAAAACAAAGGTGGTGGCATTATGAAGGCACTCTAATAACAGGAATGTAATATTTTTCTTTTACAGAGTGTTATTTTATATATTGCATTCATTGTTTAACATAGATAGGTAAAACATCAGTAATTTTAAGTATCTATCTAACTCAGACCTGGCTTTCTTTCTCCACTCCTTTTGAATCTTTCTTCAGTCATTATCTTCCTCAGTTTTCCCCATTCTCATTACGGGGACAACATTCCCTTCTTTATTGTTGTTTTTGTCCAGCCTGTAAATATCAATAAAAACTTTTCAATAAAAATGTATTCAATTCATTTCAAGTCTATTCATTTCAAAAACAGCATGGGCTGTCTGCCACACAAGTAATAGAAGCAAAAGTACCTGGCTTTTACATGGATTGGAAAAGCCCGGTTTGATTCACTGACGTCATCCTTCAAGCAAAGCTACACAAAGCTATAAAATTGGACACATTGTGTCTGAGTGGAATTACAAATGCTGAGACCCATAGGTATCCTTGCTGCCACTGTACCTCTCTATAGTCCCCTGGCAGCGACAAGTTTGCCCACTCCATGCCAGGGAAAGGGATTACCATACAGCAGCGGGAAAGGGGCAGTGCCATAGTAATGTTCACTGGAGTCCTCCCCCACCTTAGTGTATAGGCCAGTGGCTTTTAACTTGTGATTTGTATACCCTTGAGCCATGATGTCCTCACAGGGGGTCTGTGAACGTATGAGCTTTACAGAACTAGCAAAACAAATGAAGGGAGGGAGGGAGGGAGGGAGGGAGGGAATCATCTCTTGCCTCCAAACTTTTCCCACTAAACAAACCCTCCTTGCATTTGCTTGGATCAGTCCTCAAGTGGAAAGCTCTGGAGTCATGGGAGGAGGAAGAAGCGAAGGAAGGTGGGGGAAGAGGATTGCTCGCAGTGCCTCCCACTCATATAACTTTGCACAACCCAGGTGAGGACTTGCCAGGAAGATGGTCATCCAGACCACTTTCTATGGACTTCTCTACCCTGTGGGCACTGCCCCATTGTTGGCATCTCCACAACCCAGGCCACTAACACTCCTCCTTTCGTCCCCAGCCCAGGCCCGTCAGGCTCAACCTTATGCTAAAGAGTGAAAGAGAGGAGGAGGAGGAAGAGGAGAGAAAGAGATAGAGAGAGCTCTCCTTCCCACCAGCCCAAGCAGCGACAGCATGACTCTTGTTTCCCTACTTGCTCGCTCTCTCCCCTTCCTTCTCTCGCCTTTGCCTTCCCAGCCCTCCTCACCCTGGCTGTTTCCTCTCGATTTCCTCCAGAAACTATGAAAGAAAAGCACAAGAAGACACTCCAGCGGCAAAGACACACTGGCCAAATCAATCCCCACAGCCCCAGCCGGGCATCCCTCCTCACTCTCTGGCTCCCTCCCTTGCCTCCTGCTAGCCTCCTTTCGCTGGGTACCCTCTAGCAAAGTGTGGCCAAGCTCCGGCAGCATGCATTGTAAAGGTTTCCTGAAGCCATGTTCAGCTGCAGCACTGGGGCTCCCAGCTGCTGCTCTTGTTGTCCTGTTCTCGTCATGGAAGTGGTTATGTGTCCCCCTCTCCCCTCACTTACTGCTCTCCAACTGGAGCAAAAAAACCTGTGTTGTACAGAATGAAAAGTATGTGCAAAATCTTTACAGACAGCCAAGATTTTTTTTTAAAAAAGTTGTCCTACAGCAGCTCATACCTTTTTCTAGAATGTAACTGTCTAAATGCTTCCAATCAACTGAAAAAATGAACATTGTAAGCATATAAAAAGCAACTGACACAAAAGCATCATGCCTCTTATTTTATTATCCTCACTAGCGCAATACACACAATCCAGCTAAAACCATGTATATTTCATTAGCAGTACAAGTTATTGACATTATGGACACATAAGAATAGAAATGACATAATTATGTGCAGTTGTGCTCCACAGTGACACAATAGCAAACCTTATATTTTTACCGAGGTGATGATAACCCCCAATTCCATTTGCTTTCCACAATCAGATAACACTTATTAACTGAAGGTCATAATTTAAGACTGTAAATGTTCATAACTGATTTAAGAAGACTACAGGCAGACACTGCTCAAAACTGGATTCATGTAACACTATGGCCACAGCTATTTTTGCAATTTCTTTAATGCTACTGTGTACACCACTAATGATGAATGATGAAACTTCAGCCAATTACATCCAAATCTCAGCCACAACTATCCAACATGCAGCACTTCTTTCAAAACTTGTCCACATTGGCACAAACATGACATTCCCAAGGACAGATTCACCTAAAAGCAACTATAAAGAGCCATATCTTAACTTTTCTATATCAGAACTAACACCATCAATACTTTTAAAAGTGTCACATACACACCTGGGAAATCTAAGTGAATGACAATTTGGGTGGATATCAGGTTTATAATATTCTATTCTTTCACTTCACTTGACATGATACACTCCCTCCTTTCTTTCTTCAATTATTTTTTAAGGAAATAGGAAACACTGAACCTTGTAAGAGACAAGAACTGTAGTTTTTGTCTTTCTGAGATTTTCTAAACAGTAAAAATATTTTTTTCAAAATGTAGATCAACAAATTTGGGAGAAGTGATACACTGTCATTATTTGAGAAGAGGATGCTGATTTATTCTCTCTGCTATCATACCAATTTTATGCACATGCTTAAATCTCTTTCACTGAAATCTATGGAACTTAAAGAATGCTTAATTTTGGTTTAGTTTTCCAGGTGCCCTTAATTTTCCATGATAATGACCAAGAAAGAAGCAGACAAAGTCACAGCGAGGGACAACTAACATTTTTTTAAACCCAATTAGGAAGTTTTTTAAAAGGGAGAGTGTACAAACTAACACATGCTGTAATTGAAGAAACCTATATTTCAATTTGGCTCTCTTTTAAAGAATGCTCTCTCTCTCTTCTCCAAAGCCTGCAGCATCAGAGCCAGTAACTGTAAGGAGCTCAGAAGCATCCTTTGAAAGCCTGGCATAACTTGAACGCTGGCTGCGCTTGTGGGCCACACCTTTGATATTATCATTGTGACTGCCAACAGAACTAGAACTAGATCCAGGGCGCAGAATGATTTGAGATGGCTCCCTGATACTTTCAACTTCTTCAAAATTTTGGTTTGGTCTGTTGGTTGGCGCACTGTTGTTATTCAGAGTGACTGTGCTGGGTGTTCGGTTCAAATTGTAGACTTTCTGGCATGCTGGCCAGTTCTCTTCAGGACTGCTTGCTATTAAGCTGCTGTCTGATGGGCTTTTCTTATCTTCTGAGCAAATGGACATGCGTGCCATCGTTGCATCTTGAAGGCCACTCAAACTATGGGGTATTCCTCTTTTCCCACTGCGGGCATCATCTTCCAGTTCAATGAGATTTGCTTTTTCAAGTTGAGAGTCATCTCCATCATTATGGAGAGAGTGGTTTGGAGAACTTTCACTGGATCTTACCCCAGAATCAGAGGAATCCTTCTTGTCTAGAAGAGCATCTGTCAAGTACTCTTTTGCTTTAATCAAAGTTCTAATGGGCTCCGATCCATGTTCTGGAGATTTGGGTTGCTTCTCTGTCTTTCCTTCTATTTTCCTATCTTTGCCTTCCTTGAGAAGGGGAGTGTTATCTGATTCTTCTGTTCCAGATTCATCTTCATCACTTGGAAGCTTTTGATAGCGCAGAGCTACTCCCTTCAGCTTTAAATCTGCAGCCTGGAAAATGCTGGTTCTTTCAGAAGATTTCTTCCCTGGAAGAAGCTTAGATCCAGACTGATCTGATTTTTCATCCTCTTCAGTAATGGGATCTAATGGAGATGCATCATTAGTAGACACACCTGAAGTACTGTAGTCTGTAACATCATTCCGTTTTATCAAGAAAGTTTTTCTCCCATCATCTTGTTTCTGTTCAGCATCTTTTCCTTTATCTTGTTCCAAATTAGAATGAAGGGAACCAGTTGAGGTGCTCTGGCCCATACAGAAGGCTGCTGAGCTATGCGGGGAAGATCTACCACTCACAGTGCTAGAACTTGCACCCCCTTCTAATTGTGACATCTGAGCAATATATTCTCTGTATGCATCTCTATATTCTGCCTGTACCTTATCAGTAAGCTTGGAAATCTCAATACTAGAATCTTGAGAATTGAGGCTTGAAAGACTTGGGGTTCGGCGGGCTTGTGACTGTAACAAGGAAAAGGGAGACACATCAATGCAAGATCTTCTGAGCTTGTATTAGTTCTTTAAAAACTGACAGGACAGTTATAAACATTATCAAGTAGAAGACAAAGATTTGTTTGCACACCTCACTTTTTAGGTCCTCAAAGGTTATCAGTCATCAGTTAATCCCAAGAACATTGTTGGGAACAGAGGTGTGTCATATTCAGTCTCCTCCCCCACAAGCAGGAAGTGGAATAAGAACACTCAATTCATTTATGATGGGAATATTCAGTGTTAGGGCAGGCTAGAATTACCCAAATAGAGCAAGACATTCTGAGAAATCAAATAGTCACCAATCATGCACATTTTCCATGAAGAATGTGATTTTCTGCATTATTTCAAGTATTCTATTCTCGTGCTTAAAACAAAGTTGTGATATATTGTCTGATGCATTATAGATGCTTTCATTTTTTTTATGTAACAATACATTTTATCCCTTTCTGGGGTGTGGCAGGAAGTGATTTCTCCATTCACTTCAGTGGAGGTAGCCAACCACTACCTACATCCTTATACATACAGAACTGCCACTCCGTTGAAGAGGAGGGGAAAACCAATTCCAGTGAGGGGACATATCTGACAGAGCCTGAAAAGGCTCTTATTCATGCCAAACAAGAAATGAACAAAAAATAGGATAATTTCTTTACATACACATTAATCTACATGCTACCAACACACCTTTTGATTTGAAACCAATAAAAGCTTTTATTATCTATAATGATGGCACACACTAGCAAAAATTACTATTCTTAATACAGAGGAAATGAGCTGAATAAGCTGAAGTAACTATTCTGAAGAGAGATTACCTGCCAGCTTAGGTTACTATGACGTGGTGGGGCCTCTTCTAGACCAATGGTGTTCAGCTCTTCAAAGCTGAAATTGAGAGCATACGGAGCTTGGCCAGGTAGACCAGTAAGTTCAGTATGAGGCAATTCACTATTCAGTGTAGGACGACGAGCCAGGTCATTATGCGGAATTGTGCTGGCATGTTCACTCACTGCTCGAGAATCTTCATGAACAGCTTGAGTCTCTGCATTTCTCATTTCAAGTACCTAATACGGGAAAGCACAGCTATCAACCATGTGGCTAGGAAAGCATGAAAATCTATTAAAAGATAAATCTGGCTGAACTTGTAAATAAAAGATATGGAAAACAGGCCAATGGAAGTGTGCACATTTTTTTAAAAAAAAGAATATAGTTAAGATTCAAGCTAGAAATAATAGCCTCTATGACAATACCAGAACACCTGTAATCCCTCTGTCAAATACACAAGATTTTTTCCCCAAAAATGCAGATTTTAATTAATCTTATTAACAAAAAAGTGGCAGTTCTGTAATAATGCAATTAGCACAGGGATATCAATTAATTTACTCCCTGTTTCCCCTAGCTGCTCTAGTTTTTAATGCCTGGACATACTGGACTAAGCAGACAGCTGTTGAAGACCCCAAGCTATGTAAAGAAAGAACTCCAGGTGTGCTAGTTCAATTAAAAAAACCTCTAAAGAAAATAAGGCAAGTGGAATGGTGTGAAGGCTGCAGTCTCATGCATATTATGTGGTTCTAAACCACACTGGTGAAAAAAGGAGGACTTGCTTCAAGATAAGCATGCATAGGTTCAGACAATCACTACTACCAAGGCATTGCATTTCTGCATGAGACTTAAAACTGTCTTACTGCACTCCTGAAGAGATGCCAGTCACCAAAATTCATGTTCATCTCTCGCTTCAGTTCATCGATGTTGCACTGCGCTAACACACGGCCATTTATGTTTGCCTAAAGAAAATTTGAAAGCACAAAAGAAATAATTGTTTCATTACAACTTGTAAATATTTATAAGGTTGAAAACTTGATTTCATCCACAGAGGCATACCTCAGTTAACAAAGCCTCTGACAGTGAAATTCCTTTTTACCAAGTCTTTATGCCCATCAAACCTCCTCTCTTCCTTCTTTTCCTCTATCTAGGTGGATGTTTTTTTTTAACAGCATCAACACTAGGAGGAAGGTGAAATGGCTGGAGAAACAGAGTCAAGCTGAAGCAGCAGGCCTGCAGTAAGCAATGCAATAAAGCCTTAGCTGGGAAAGAATGGGAGTGCACTCTAGCTAATCCCATTGCAGTTGTGTGTGCCTGTCTACAACAGGAAATGTAAGCAGCAGCTAACTCAGAAATCACTTACTGAGCATGTGTGGGCAACAAAAGAGAAAGTAAAGGGAGACCAAATATCCTTGCCTAAACAACTACTCCCTGTATGTTAAAGAACCATAGATGTGTAAGTTTGGCCACCAAAACAGAAATCATAAGAAAATGGAGACAGGCAGAAGAAAAAGTCATCCCTGGCTGCATTTTGCTGAAACACGTTGAACTGCTCTTCTTTTTTGTAGCATAGGAAGCCATCCCTATTCTTTCCATGTTATTTCTGTCTCTAGTACCAAATTTTCTGTTAATGAATAAGGCCCAGGAATATACCTATTTTGTTAACTGAGGCATATTTATGTCACAACTTTTTATTTTAGAAGCAGGGAGCCTTTTAGAAAATCTTCTCAAAAGATAACTTGCATTTCTTTCTCTATGTTACACTTTTGCCAGGAGTCACTGGAGTACAGGTTTGAAAGGCACCAGAGTATCTTCTTCTGATCATGTACTATAGTGTTAGGCAACTGAAACAGATCAGAACAAGCAGACAGGAGCACCTCTGGCCAAATCCAGGAAGAAAAGACAAAGATGACCTTCCATGTTCCAATTATAAATGTCGTGCAGCTTCAGAGCTTCCTTTCACCTCTGAGCACGTCTGTGACAACTGAAGCACCTGTCAGAGCTGCTGATGACGAGCAGCAGCCGTGGGTCCCTGTGGCTCTGGCTGGAGGTGAGTCCTGCAGCTCAAGAGCTCCCCCTGCTGCCACGGACCAAGCTGGCTTGGACGTTCCTCTGCCTGCTCCTTTAGGGCAACAGGGATCTGATTCTGAAGATGGTATGGAGCCTGCGCCAATCAGCCCACAAACAAGGCAGAGACTCAAGAGAGCTGAGCAAAGGGAGGCTTCCTTGATTAAGTTCAAGAAGCAGTGACTAGCCACACCTATGTCTTGGGCTATATAACTGCCTGTCTGGAAGCTTTCCTTTGCTTGTGGCAAACTTCTTTCAAGCCCTCCTCTTGCCTGTTCCTTGCTCCCAGCACCTGATTCCTGCTACCTTGAATTGATCTCTTGACCCTTGGCTTTTGGAACTCTTGACTACGGCTTTCACTTGACGTTCTGGTAAATGAACTCCCTGTGTAAAGTGCTTGCTTGTCTCCTCCTGGCTGGACTTTGCCGGCTCTCACACTCCCTTCTCTGAGCTGGCTCGCCATCCAGGTCTCTGACCTTGACAACGTCAACAGCCGAACATCCTTTGGGCTTGAACCCACTTGCATCATCATCCACAGCACTACTTATGCTTGTCCTCTGTTCTTACTGCTGAGTGCCTTCCAACCTGGGAGTCTCATCTTCTGGCATTATCTCTTGTTTATTTTAGGACTGTCTCATCATAGGGTTTTCAACGTAGAAGGCTTCAGGAGTGGTTTACCACTGCATTCTTCTGCACAGCACTAAGAAGCATTAGCTACAATGCCACGGCCATTGTCTCTGAGAAATCCTCCACCAGTGTCACCTACTTGCTACTGTTGCTGCTCAGCAGCTGTCTGGTACATTTAATCTAGCTCCTCCAGCAAACACCTGCCTGGCATTGGAGACCCTATGTTCCACAAAAGCACAGATATAACACTATTGCTAGGAATAGACTGTGGAAGGTTTCCTAGAGGTTTTCAGAACTGTGGCAAGTCATGGAGGATCTAATTCTCCATTTGGTCAAGTGCAGAATTTAGATGTCTAGATGAAGCACTCTACATCTGGCGCGTGAGAGAAGATCCAGTTGAAGCAGAAAGCACAGGTACTGATATCTGGGTAACTGAAGAAGGGTGGTGAACCAAGGGCAGAATGAAGCCATGGCTGCTACCAACCTGTCCCTTTCCAGTTTCAGTATTACCCGATGAAGCAATGGAAATGGAGGAAGCAAGTAGCAATACTTGTTTGGAGATTTCCTGGCAAAGGCATCCCCAAGAGAGTGTGTGCCTGTCCCTGCCCCTGAACAATACTGAGGTCCCTTTTTTTCCCCTCTGCACTCACAGCAAAAAGATCTGTGGTGGGCATCCTCCACCTGGCCATGATGAGGCTGAAAGCACAGCTGGAGAGTGTCCATTTGTGATGGAGATCTGTGGAGTGACTCAACAGATCAGTACCCATATTATCTGTTATACAGCAAGGTGAACTGAGGCTAGCTGGATGCTCTTGACAGCCCACCAATGCCAGAGATGAAAGGAAAGATCTTGGAGAAGTGCAGACTGAGTGCCACCTTGTTTATATAAAATACTGTAAAATACAGTTAGTGTTGGCAGATGCCACCTGAACCACTTTTCCTGAGATGAAAAGCTTGAAATGCCTTCAGGATTTCTAAAGAACTTCTAAAGCACTGGCACACAGACTTGCTTTCTTGGGCAACCAGTGGCCCAGCATAGTCAGTTTTCTGTAATGGGCTCTCCAGCCAGAAAGAGATACAGATCTGGTCAGGTTATGGAGGATCAGGTCAATACTACTATTCCCAACAGAAAGCTGGAAAGATTGAGCTACCATCTAAGAGAAGTGCTCAGGTTAGAGGCCAATCTGAATCTTCAGTTTTGAGAGTCAATATGCAGACTGAAATGACCCAGAAACCACAACCAAAGAGACTGAAATCACAATCTGGCAAGGTATGTCATACATTTTGTAGCCCTCAGAAATTACTTCTTTGCATTTACTTGAAGGCTAAGATCACGCAGAAGGGATACAGAGATGAATGTTGTGAAACAACTTTCTCTGAGAAGAAGCCACCAAAACGAATCATACAAATACGGAAAGATTACAACCCCCTGTGTCCTGAAAAAGGAAATTACTACTGTCATGCACTTTGTGAAGATGCTCAGTGCCATGAAGAAATCAAACAGAAAGACCCTGTACTAGCAGAAGTCATTGCCAATGGAAAACCTGAGGAATTTCCAATGGTGCAGCCTGGTTCCAATGTGAAAGTAGGCATCCTTTAACTCTATGGGAACAAACCAGTCCCCATGATGAAAAAAAGAGTAGAATGGACTGAAGACATCAACTTCTGGTTGATGGTATTATAGCATCCATTTTGACATTAAACAAACCAGTGCCATCAAAGAAAAGGGAAGGACTTCAATCCTTCTCCTTGAATCTTCTGAAGATCTGCTAAGCGAAGCCAATTATACTGGCAGAGAGCCACTGCCCCATTATCTTTGATGCACAGTATGCAACATGTCTAGTGAATTGAATTTATTGTCACACAAGATGAAAGGCCTCCTGATGGAACATATTTGCAACACTCTTCTGATTATCTGGTGAAGAAGGAATATCAGCCAGCATCTCATCCCAAAGAAACTTCACAGGCAGACATACATGCCTGGCAACTGGCTACTCAGATCACCAAAGCTGAAGAAGAATAAAACTGACATCTACAAATGCTAAGCCTCTTCCCTTCTTGGTTGGCTGGTGTGCCATGAACCTTCTTTCTGTTCTTCACCTGGGAAGCTTCCACAACCAAAAAGTTAGGAAATGGATATGTAAACCGGAAAAAGGTACTATCCTGGTGAATCTCATACAGATGCTTTAAATGACAAGAAATAGTTGGCAGAGGGCCCAGTTTGAGCTAAAACTATGTAATCATTTGCTGTAGGGTAGGTAATAAAGGCACATAACTGGTCCTGTTAGTCAACACACTGCAAGACTAGATCAGCAACACTGCAAGGCTAGATCAGCAACTGAAGTCAATTCCTATTGACTTTGCCATATGCAGCCCAAGCCCCACATAAGATGGAGAGAGAAAGACGCCAAGTCTTGAACATGCTCATTGAAAGAAGATGCCAAAGGAAGAGAACACGGTGAAGAACTGGATTCATATTCATCATCAGAAGACCCATGTTGTGAAGGATTCTCAGATAGTGCTGACTGATTTTGCATTGATAGTGAGGTCAAAGACGGGATGGAAACTGAAGTGGAAGGAGTGACATTTGACTGCTGGAAAGTGGAAGCGAGGTGGGAGGTGGGACCGTGTATATGGTAGTCACAGAAAGCTCAGTACTGAGAACAGAAGTTTGACGCTGAAGGATGTACTCAGGACAAAACTTGGAAGTAATGGAATGGCTTCAGAGGTGGACTAGGTAGTCTGAGACCACTGCTGTGACCTAAAATGAAGGAGAAGGCGGCAGAATATGACATGGCCATTTTGATGGTGTATGACAGTACCATAGGGAACATGATCAGCTACAATACTGTTTATAGTCAGAGACTGGGGAAAAACAGGAGACAGATGGTATCAATGTCAATAGGAAGGAGAATATGATCAACAAGACATCTCAGGATCATGGCCACAGTAATCCACACAATAAAGGTCATGGTAGGAAATGGAGAGTCTTCCTGGTACTGGTGTCCCTTGGATGAAAAATGCGAACAGGAATGTGACTGTTCACACTGAAAAAGAGACCAGTCTCAATAAGACAAATGATGCCAAGACCAAGGAAATCATAGTGAAACTTCATAGATGGAAGAAGTATGAATGAACAGTAAAGGCTGAATGAAGCCCAGAGAAGTGACAAGTAAAGTGAGTAGGGCCTCTTAAATGTCTGGCAGAGTCAACCATAAAAGTTGTGTAAAGGTGGGTTCTAGCAATTTAATGGGACAGAAGTCCACAGGTAAGATCTTAGACTTTAGACTTGGTATCCTCCTTCTTCTTTTTCTTTGGCTCCAGAGGAGTTGCTGAAGACAAATGAATGACAGGCATATGAGCTAGAATGAGTGCATTGAATATGTGTTGTCTCTAACTCCAGTACAGATCATATCAAGGAAGCAACCCATGGAGTATCCAAAGACAGTACAGAAGCTAATGGCATGGTGGAGCTGGACAGTATCATGGAATCAGAAGACAGGACTGATGCAGAGGACAGTACTGTGACAACAGGTTTAGCTGTTGAAGAGTGAGATGATGCTGATGTCTTCGACAAGAGTGAGATGACTATGGCATCTTCTTTGACTTTAAAGGTCATTTGGAAGGCCTAGAGGAAGGTTTATTCTATGATGAAGAAGCGAAAATAAGACTTATATAATAAAGAAGACTAAATAAATAAATAAATAAAACTTAGTAAGATTTATTGCTGCATGTTCCACAGCTTTAAGGGACTCCTCCCAACAGTTTAAGCTGAGAAGCCGTCTTGTCAAGGGCTTGGGCAGTGAAGCTACACCAAACTGAGAACTGGCTGGGAATATACCCACCTTCCAGACAAAACAGACACCCGTCATGTCCATCAAACAAAGCAACTTTAAACCCACAGGAAGGGCAAGCCTTAAAAGGCAGTGTAGAGGCCATAAAAAAGAGGAAAGGAAGAGGTGAAACCAGAAATTTTTTAAAAAAAGAAGATATGAATGAGATAAAGAGAGCAAGAGAAAGAAAGTAATAAATATTCAAGGATAACAGATGCAAAGAGAGTGCTATTCAGCAAAAAACAAGTCAACAAAGTTGCTCTGACAGCAGTTGAAAAGAAACTAAGGGAAGAGTAGCTTGGTGGGCTAGAGTATGTGCTGTGTGGGGAGGAGGGGGTGGGGATTGGGGATTTTCCACCAAAAGCTACTCAGCTCTGGAATTTTTCAAATGGGGTCTCTGCAGGCACAGAACTCATTGTCTGAGGCACAGAGATTACTATGAAGAACTGTTGCTTCAACAGTAGGCTGCAGTAGGCTTAAGAAAAGATATCATCAAGGAGTCAAACTTACCTGATACAAAAACACCCATCATGACAGTGGCAGGGTGGACAGGGCTGGGGACTGAATGCATGCTAGTGCACCTACCCTACTGAGCTAGTCCAAAACACAGAGTTGGACAGAAAGGAGAATTTCATGGGGAGGAATGGTTGTAAAATACCTCTTGCTACCATATTTGGTTAAGTCCTACACAGAGACATGAAGACCTATGGAAAAGAAACACTAAAATGGGGGTGGACAGAGTCTCCCAATTTTTTCTATCAAACTTTCATGTGGAACTCACCTTCTTTATGGTTGCAGAATACTGAGTTAGCATAGTCTGGTCTAGTCCTTCTATCTGCTTCAGCTTCTCACACACTGCATCAACAGTCATTGAGCTCAATGGCACATGGGATGCTCCTGAGCCGGCACCTGCCATTGTTGCCTGTGAAAGGGAGAAGTATATACATGCAACATGTTCAGATATTCATTATGCCTACTCCACATTTTGCCCATATATCTATTACATGTGAATTCCCACTGAAGACAGTATCACCAGGAGCTGCGAATATTGGCATACCATGAACTACCCATGCCCCTGACTGAAACATCATCATCTTTTTGAGAATACAATTTTTTTCTATTAAATGGGTTTCAAATTTAGAAAAGCACAACCCTGTTATAATCAAGAACATTTATTAGAGATTTCCTTAAGATGTTCATAAACTTTTAATATTAAATGAACCAAGGAAATCCTGATGAGTTCTGCAATATACCTATTCTTCTAAGGTACTGTCAGTGTCTTATTCTTTATTGACAGCATGGACAAGTGATCAGAGCAGGAAGTCCAATTAGAACAAAACATCAGAAGATAGTCAGAGCGTTGCCAGTGACACATACCTGTCATTGGAAGCCCTAATACTTTTGGAGCATAATAAAGGGAGAATGGAACATCTACTGAAGCAACACCCAATACTGTCCCCTTTCAACTGACCCTGGCTAACACTGATGAGGTCTAACATTTGCCTATGTCAATTAAAGTGTCTAGGTATAAGTACATAAGAGATCTTTGCTTGTTTTCAATTTGTGCATGTAATACATGATGAAAACATATGCATGTTCAAAAACTGATGGTATAAAGGTCACAACAGGGCAGAATTTCATGCTATAGAAATATCTTTTTAACAAGATCTGTCTGTCCAAAGAGGTGTGTGTGTGTGTGTAGTAGCACCACTGCTCAATTGGGTCATTAGGAAATATCTTTTCCAGACTCAGAATTATCCCATTTTTCTGAGGTACTCATGCATCCCCTTTTTAATATTCCAAAGGCTAAGAAAACTCACTGACTCAAGGACAGATAATGGAGACACAGGATTAGGAAGTCCGATGCCACTCCAAAAATACTGGCAGAAATAACATTATTTCATCTAGACCAATGGTTCTTAACCTGCAATCTGGAGACCCCTGGGGGTCTGCGGAGCCCTGCTGATGGACAGCAGCAGCAACAGGAACACTTCAAATAAGGGAACACTTTGGGGGCATGCACATGCCTGCTGCCATGTCCCTTGGAACCACATCCCCTGCTGCTGCGTCCCTGATAAAAGGGATAAGGTAGCAGGGGATGGGGTCACACCCAAACTATGACTTTGGAGACCAAGGTTTGAATCCTAACTCAACCATGGAAACTAACAGGTAAGTCACATTCTCTCAGTCTCAGAGAAAGACAAAGGCAACAAATCTTGCCAATAAAATCCCCATGATAGGTTTGCTTTAGGGTCACCATGAGGGGAATACATGATAGCTAGAAAGAACCTGTTCTTGTCAGTTTCACTTTGTTTTTATGCACCTTCAAGTCACCTCTATGGCAACCGTAAGGTGAATCTATCACAGAGGGTTTTTTTGGAGGGGGGCAAGATTCATTCAGAGGCAGTTTGCCTTTGCCTTCCTTTGAGGCTAAGAGAGTGCAACTTGCCCATGGTCACCCCGTGTCTCAGCAGGGATTTTAATCCTGGTCTCCAGAAGCCTTTAATAAATAAATGAATGAATATTTGAATATTTAAAGAAATATTTGAATATTTAAATCTGGAGTTAAGTCTTGGGAGACCCTGGCAACAAATTATATTTACAGGAGGTCCCCGGTAAAGAAAAGGTTAAGAACCATTGATTTAAACAATCTTTTAAGCACTGTAAACCATGAAAAACAGAACTGCTCCTGGGAGGAACAATAATACTATGTATTTTCACAGCTTTCGAATACCTTCTCTGAAATGTATAACAAAACATTTAATAACTTCTAGGTAGATTTGATTAAGACTGAACTTTTTTTTTCCAGGCCAAAATATGGCAACAAATAAGGCAAGTCCTATAAAACAAGACTACAGCTGTCAGAGGCAAGAGAGAAATGAAACAGAGCAGAAAAATAACTGGAGCAGAGCTGGAAGCCTGTGCGGACCCAAAAAAGCCTTCATTCAATGCTCAAGCCAGGCCCATTACTAAAAGCATCTGAAATAAAATGAAAGCGAGGGAGGGAAGATGCCTGGTCTATTTAAGTAACTTGTGTATAGTCTGTATATTAGAGGATACTGTAATTCTAAATGATTGTGAACTCATCACTTTAGTAACAAAGAGACATAAAATTTCCCACTAAATAATAAAAAGTTTTACAATCTTTCATGTAAGCAAATTTTGAAAATATTTAAAGATTACCAAATACCAATCAGAACAATATTCCTTTCTTTCTTTCCTAAGTCTCCCTTTTTTTGATGCACACCAAGTATTTTGGACTGCAGATCCCATAAACCAGCTAACATAATGAGGGGAAGCAGGCATTGTTGTGCATGCTCTTATTACTGATTCGCTACTGAAGATAAAATGATACCTTTTAATGTCATAGTAGATGTAGTTTGCAGCCCTACAAAATTGGCTTCAGTTAGGCAAAAAACTTTTCCCATGCGCAGCAAACCAGGCAGGATTTTCTTCAGGTACTGGCTATTGCTGCTTATACACAGATAATGAAGCCTTCTATCTTCATATTCAGTATGTAGCGGTACGAGCCTGGGTTGCGCAGTGTAACTTCTGTCTCTAGTTCTCAAAACTTTCTTCACAGAAGTTAACTATTCTTACGAGAGGTACCAGTAATGAAGAAAATTTCCCATAAGCATGGAACCAGGTACAACAGAGTTTTTGCTTTAGAAAATTTTATCCATTTTAAATAAATTCTGTATTACTACCCACTAAGCTTTCCAAATTCTAACTACACAGTTATTGCTTTTTAGCCACACCATATAAGAAACAGAGAGGAAAATAAGAAGAGCTAAAAAACATAGCACAATAGCTATTGATATGTTAATGCTCTATCAACTAGGAGTATCAGCATGCAACATAAAGTAGCGGAGGGAATTTTTTTCTCCATAAAAATTATGAGTAAAAAACAAAAATATGTGAATTGATGTCAGTGAATGAATCCTATGACAGACTCAGTTTAATCCAGAACACACCTAATAAAAAGCAGTGCCTAAACAATAAGCAGTGCTAGTGCTTTTAGTGGTATTTTTCATAGCATATATAATAATTACGCATATGCATAGCAAAATTATACTTAAAAACTGATTTTCTCCACAGTTTTTAGCTATCATGTTTTTCAAAAATGCTGACAGAACAAGTATTCTGATAAATATTTGCCATGCATAATCTAAAAAGCAGGATGCCAAAGCAACCCTCAAGGCTGGAAAAGTGCATTAGTGTATAGACAGCCTGCATGAAGTGCTAGTATTATGTACATTCTATAATGACAATATATAAAAAGAGGTGAACAATTTGGAGAAAGTTGCTGTACCTGTCTCTGTCTGTTTAACCCAGTTTTACATTGCTTTAAGAAAAAGAACAAAAAAACGACAGCTTAACATGATGCATAAGAAAATGTCTAGAAAGAATGAACCAGTATAGTTATTTATATTCCCACTTTAATGTGATGGAGGATCATAGCTGTTAAAAAAGAAGTGTCTTCCAATTAAAAGATGCTGGTCAGAATCCAAAGAATCATGCAAACTAGTTCTATAGACCTCAGGGGAATTTTGAGTATGTGCTTCTCTCTAAGGCCCTTTCCACAGGGGGGGGGGGGGCCAAAACGCGGCGGAACAGGGCGGTGCACGCAGGGACAGAGCTTACCTTAATCTGGGTGGCTCCGTCCCCGCAGGGAGCAGCGCACGTTCGCCGCTCTACACGCCGCTGGTGTCCGGCAGCGCCCAAAATGGCGTCCGGCGGCGCTCCGCCAATCGGGTCGGCGCGCCAGTCGGAAGCCCACCCCCGGACAGCTCTGCAGGGATGCGCTTGCGCACCCCTGCAGTTCTTCATGGGGTGCTGCGACAGGCTAGCACGCTCTTGTTTTAAAAAGACCACTTGAAAGGTGGTCTTTATAAAACACGCGGTGTCACCCCTGCAGCCGCGCGAGGGCGCTTTGAGGTGTAGAACCTCACCTTTTCAAACCGCCCTAGTGCACCCCACAGTGTAGACGACCTCCTGGTGAGGTCGTCCCAGCGCGTGCTATATCCCCGTGTGGAAATGGCCTAAAAGTTCCCATGTTGCAAGACAAGTCACTGTGGCACTTTCAAAAGCAGTTTGTGATACAGGATCAAGTGAACTGGTGCTCAAGCAAAAGCAAAATCCTACTGAGCACTTAGAAGGTCTTATGCACACAATTAAACCAACTCTTTGGATCCCAGCAGCATATAGTATACACTAAAGCAAGGTATTCCTGCCCACACTTCAAAATTTTCAGTAGCATGCACACTTCTGACTTGAAATGAAATTTAAATTCCCATAGAATGCTATATATGTGCGAACGCCAAGGGGTTTTCCCCCCAAATATTATAAAAACTCTTTAATTCCAGAAAGATTCAACAGTATGTATTAAAGCAACATCTTAAATTACCTAATTTCTTACTTCCACCACAGATGATAGTCCAGCAAACGTCCCTTTCAAGTAAAGCTAGGCTTCACAGATCCACTGGACTGACTTGGGTTGGACACTTCCTTTCTTTTCTTCCCCAGCTGCACACTTAAGTCAGGGTGGAGGTGGGGAAATTTTTTTTTCAGTAAGATTTCTCTTTAAAGCAATGGTTTCAATGTGACTCTGCCCATTATATTGAAGAAGTATATCTGGAGGGCCCATGATAACAACTGGAATTACACTTATTACATGCACAGCACCATTAGGCTAAAGAATAAAGCCATATCCGCACCATGCTTCAACATGGAAAATGTCCCATTTTTAAGACAAAATTGAAGCCTCACATTCATGCATTGCCTGTGTCTTTAACTGGTGCCAGCTATAATTAAGGGCCTGGGCCATTTCCACACTACAATGTTAAGAGTGCTTTAGTCCACTTTCAGCATCCTATGGAATCCTGGGGTTTGTAGTTTAGCGAGGGACATGTAGAATTCTCAGCCAGAGAGTTCTTTGGTGTCAGTAAACTACAAACCCCAGAATTCCACAGGATGTTGAAAGTGGACTAAAGCACTCTTAATATTGTAGTGTGGGTCCTCTTTCCCCCTTCACTGACAAATGTTGCAGTACCTTATTTAATTAAACTCACTCCATTTCACTGGTATAGCTACCTGTGTTATTAATCAAGTTGTTACAGCCAGCTAAAAGCTTCAATATTTTTTTTAACAGACATGGGGTGGTTAACTGTGGCCCTTCTTGATCTTCAGCTCCTAGCAGCCCTACCCTGTGAGTCTATGGTGGGGAATTAAAGGAGCTGCAGTCTAAAGGATGGCTAGCATGGTGTGGTAGCTTGAGTGTTGGATTACACCCCTGGGAACAAGGTTTTGAATTGCCACTTGGCCACAGAAACCCACAGAGTGACCTTGGGCAAGTCTCAATCTCACAACCTCAGAAGAATACAAAGGCAAACCCTCTCTGAACAAATCTTGCCAAGAAAATCCTGTTACAAGTCTACATGAGGCTGCCATAAGTTAGAAATGGGTTGAAGGCACAGAACAAAAAATCTAAAAGATTCCACAAGGCAACAAATACTCAGTCCAGGTCTAGAATAAACCCTCTTGGAGTTTTGGACTATAACTCTCATCATCCTCAAATAATGGTAGGGCTGCTAGGAGTGTATGCTAGCTGTAGTTGATGGGACATAATACAGTGCTAGGGTGCATTCTCAAATCATATCACATGATTCAATTTTCCCTTGTTATTAAGTTAGGCCTAGTTACTTGCATTACCTATGCAGAGCCCTGGAAAAGAAGCTGTGCCTGAGATCTGCACCAGTTGCAAGAGAGTGAAAGATCTACTGTTGATCAAACAGCAGGTATGTAAGAAATGACAAATTCAACATTGTTTGCCAGAGACCCCCTCTCCCTTGGAGGTGTGGTTTTCATCTGTACTGTGATGAGGAATGAACAATGGAGGGGATTTAGGAGAAGGAAAGGAGTGAGGTGGAATCTTTGTCTTTTTCTTCCAAGTATTTGGAAAGAGAGGTAGGTGTGTGTGTGTGAGAGAGAGAGAGAGAGCGAGAGAGAGAGAGAGAGAAAAGATGTCCCTTCCATGAGTATTTAGAATATGAACACAAAACCAAAGCCATACAAGTAAAAGCTGTTGCAGAAAACAGGGTAAAGCCATTAAGAAGTTTGCCTTCCATCTTTGCTGGCCAGAGGTTCTGCACAAGAGGTTCTACACAAGAAATGGGATATAGTATATCCCATTTCAAGTTACCAATTTTAAAAAGAGATAAAAATTTTGGAAATAATAGCCAAGATTAATGTAACCCATGAGGATGTAAAGCCTGTCTTCTTCCTAAGGCTCCTGATAGCAACCATCCATCCTCACAGCTGCCCTGTAATCAGCTTTGCACCTGACAAACTGCAGCAGCTTTATGCAACTGAGGAAAGATGAGGGTGCATTATTTGGCTAAAACATTTAAAGACATCAACCACTCACATCTACCAAGTGAACAGCCAATATCTTAAGCTCCTTTGACAAGTCAGAACAATACTACTAATGAAGATGGAACACATTGTACTCTACTCAAAACACTGTACTCCACAGACTACTGAAGTGTAGCAAGGGGAAGGCAAATGATAGAGTACATTTTAAGTAGAATATTAGCTCTTGTATTCTTTCACAAACTATGCTTATTAGTCTTCATCTATGCTATTTGCTCATCAAGCCACTGATGCAGTGTTAGTGAATGGCAGTTATAATTAAAGCAGACTCATTACTGTTGAGGAAGCAATGAGATGCTAAGGTTCCACACCACATGACTACTCATTTACCATTGAGGGGTCTGTGGGTGAAGGAACCCACTCATCAGCATCTTCCTTGATAACATCCTAATAATAACAACAAATTATTATGGTTTGGACAACACTGTTAAGCATGCAACACAAATATGAAAGGATAATGGATGAAAAAGTTATAGCCTATAAAAACATTACTTTTACATCAGTCATAGGGAACATAATGCTTGCAAGAGCTGAATGTAGTCCATCAAAACTTTCATCCTGGCACTTGAAATAACTCTGCTTAATCAACTTCACTCTGAACATACTTTAACCTTTCACACTCCCTACTGCCCCCACCCCCGCATTCGCTCTACACTCCCAATTTTGTGCACGGCTTCTGTGGTAGCTTGAAACTGTAGCTCACTGTTACATTTCAACTAATCAAACCAACGCTGGCATAAACGGCGATCAACTCACAAACCAGAAGTGAGAGATAAGAGAATTGAGCATATTAGTATAGGAGCGTGATTCTGCCCTGGAAATGAACTGAGCCTCTATGATAATTCAGCAACAGACCAGACCTATTTCAAGGGAAATAGAAGGGAAACCTTTCAAAAGAAAAGGTTTTGAGTAATTTGTGGCCCACAGGCTCTGGGTTGCTTATCCTTGCTTAGTATGAATTTTAGAATCAAGTTTAGAAACTTCTGCCTAATTTTCCCTTAAAGTTATCCATATCGCAGAACAGAAGCATATTTCAATAGTGTGTTTTTTCAGTATTTTCTATTTCTCTCTAAACTGAAGAGTCAGTGCATGTGAGTCCCTGTTATAACATTTAAAATTTATGGAATCATGCTACAGTTAGTACATAAACAAGTATGAAGCTCAGTTTCTGCCCTGACAGAAAATTAGACTTCTAGCTGAACAAAATGTATTTTGTTTTGCATCTGAATGAAAATATACAAATATTTAACTAGTTCTTAAGCTAAGCAAACAATGAACCATTGGCTTTCCTAAGTTTGTAAATGTAAATTCCATACAAATGTTTAATAAAATGTACATTAATACTAATTGATGCCTATATTTACAAAAGAGGTTACTGCATGTTACTTACTGTATCAGAACCTCTGTATTTTCACCCTGATGATACTTGGTAAACTGATGAGAGGTCAGGATCCAGCCATGTACATTGGTGAAGGAAGACATTCCATCAGCAGATCCAGGAGCAGGCAACTCTTGTTCCAAAATCCTCATGCTTTCCCTACATGTCCTCAAAAGAGCATCTTCCCTTTCTCCCTTCCTCATTCTATGGAGGTTGCATAGGGAAAGGCAAATTGTCTCTCCTTGGATCCACTGTTGGGGCGTATTTGGACACATTTCAACCCTAGCCTCAAATATTACTCTTAATATCAGAACTCAAAATTTATAAAATTCTGTGAATACAAACTTGTTAAAAAGGTGGAAGATGATTCATTTTCCAATCTTACCTAACCTTGTCTCAAAATTTTAGAAAAGGTATCTGAGAAAAATTACTTACATATCTATGCACCAACATTAAACACATCTATTTTGTGTTATTACCCACTAATGTTATAATGTAAGTTAATATGTTCATTTGCTGTTTGAGATACTTACTAGACCACTGTTCTGTTCCCTGGACAAACTCGATTTTAGTGATGGACGTGAGGTGAGATGAGAATTGCCAGGGTAATACCTTGGCATGTAAACATATGGGGCAAAGAATGGCTATGGAAAGAAACATGTAACAAAAAGGGACCATTACAAAAACCAAAAGAAAAAACTTAATTCAACAAATACAACTCACATAAAAATGTAAAACATAAAAGTTATTAAAATGTTCACTTCTTGAGACAATTTAAACAGGCCTACGTTGTCTGAAACATAGGGGCAATTGCTGAGTTGGTACCTACCCCACTTGAAGTCAGTGGAAGGGTTCCAGTTTAGTTCAGTGAAAGACAAACATCAGGGTAATGAAACACTTTTGTAATGAGTTACAACATTTACACACCTTCACTTGAGAGCTACTAAATGATGCAATTTAGAACTAGTGCCAGAGCAGCCCCATTAATACTAGTTAGTTTTAATTCCATTCCAATAGTAAGACAATCCCATGGGAAAAAATGTGATAGGGAAATCATGGCTTAAGTATCTGGAAAATGATATCCAGATTATAAAACATCCTGATTTCCCAGCTTTTCAGAGATTTTTAATGTGAAGCACTGGCAACATGCTGATCCACTGCATATGTTGGTTCAATGTATGACCTAAGCCCAAATTTATAAATTGGACTTTACATGGATGCTTTAGAAAGAATCAATTTAATTCATGCTTTATTATACAGACAAATAGTCTATCTTCTGCGCATAACTGAAAGCTTGTATCCCGGTCTTTCATTCATTGCTTGCCTCCTGCCATTATGCAATCCACAGCTATTTTCTTTACAAATTCTGCATTAGGGTTGAGATTTGTCATGCACATATAATCAAAATGCTTAACCAAGCTTTTATAACATCTGACCAAAATACAATCCTGTGTAAATTTAAAACAGCTGCTCTCTTTCTTACTCTATTATAGAATGGATGCTGAGGTCCTGTCATGCCACTATAGTAGCTGCTGTGAGGCTGAGGTGATACAACGCCCCCATTGAAAGGCCCGTTAAAGGAGTGTGTCGAAGAGCAGGCTGATGATGGCTGGCTAAATACTGATGAAGCTCTAGGACCTGCTTCTTGTAAAGGCAATGTGGGATATGGGATTGCCCCAATGTTAACTTGGTCTCTTGCAGCACGGACATCTGAAATGTAAAATTGTAACCAAGACACACCGTTACTAAATAATGCTGTCTACAATCTAATAAATACACAAAAAAATTGCAAAAGCACTTCTTCTAACATTTCAAGCAAATTTCTTGCATGGTTTCTTGATAATTTCTTGTTCTCTCCAGAAACAGGAATGCACTGAGCATTAATATAAATCCATCTCAGAATGAAAGAGGCAAGCACAAAAACTTGTGAGAAGAACAAAGGATTTCCTGTTTCCTCAGATCTACTGAAGCAGGGAAAATGCAGAACCTCAAACATTAAAAAAAGGAAAAACTGGCTGCAGAATTCTGGAAGTTGTAGTCCAAAATATAAGACTTCAGAACTCTGGGTGTGCCATGTATTTCTTGGAATGTGTCAGATGAGGGCAGAAAGAGAATATTAGATGCTTGAAAATTCTGAAAGGAGGACTTAATCAGGGACTCATGGAAGGATAAAAGTGAAGAATGCTTCTTTGAAAGAACCAGGCTTCCCACAGACAAAGAAAAGGGGAAAACTGATCTTACTACATTTGGAATGCATGTGCAACTCTGTTTCTTTGAAAAATGGGGAGTTTGGCTTACCTCCTTTCCTTTTGTGTCACAGAGAAAATTAAGTCATGACTTTATTCTTATTGAGAAGAAAATATAAATAATGTTTGGTAGCACAGAAGAAAATATTTGTAAGATTTTTACAAATTCTATCTTTTCTCCTTGACTTACAGGTAGCTAGAGAAATAATACTAAAAATACATTTTTCTTTTCTTCTCTCTGAAAAACATGGCTCCTACATCAGTAAAAGATTCCTTTTTGTTGAAAAACAACTCTCCTTTCAAAAACAAGAGAGCATTCTGCATCAAGTTCATCCTTCCTCTGGAACAAGAGGAGCAGAACCAAACTTGAAGATCTGTAAATAGATGGCTTTTCCCAAACGCTGTGACATGGAGGGAATAGCCAGGCCTTCTGCAGAGTTCTCAAGGAAATGAAATGTTCATTTCATCTCCTGCTGAAGAGATTTTTTTTGTTTTAAAGTAGGGGCCAAGAGAACAGAATGTGCCCTTCATCTT
Source organism: Iguana delicatissima (assembly GCA_948472985.1). Classification (NCBI taxonomy): domain Eukaryota; kingdom Metazoa; phylum Chordata; class Lepidosauria; order Squamata; family Iguanidae; genus Iguana; species Iguana delicatissima. The sequence goes on from CAOKZL010001242.1 coordinate 347,104, forward strand.
ATTGTTTCCAGATGACCACTGCTGGAGAGGGGAGCAGAAAGTTTAGGGCCAAAACACCCATACAGAACACATAAATACATCCTGGGGAAAAAGACTGCTCCTTAATTCTTGCTGAGCAACACAATTGGTTAAGGGGGCACTTACATCAGGGTACTTCAGTTCCAGAGTGGCTAGGGTGTCCTAAGTTCCAGTGGAGAGACCCAAGATGGCAATATGTTTAACAGCCCAATATTTGTGTTTTTGTGCTCTTTTATATTTAGAACAGGGAGAAAAGTTTTACAAGGTAACTACTGTAGTGGCTGATTGGTCTAGAACGAAGAGTTTGTAAAGCAGATCCTACCAATACATTATTCTGTACTGATGAACATATCTATATTCTGATCTGAGTATTCTTAATAACGAGAAAATAATACATCTTAACCTGGGGGAAATACATATGGTTGCTGCTGATTCCTGACAAGTTAAATAAGGAGGTAAGTGACTAAGAAAAAGGCAAGGAAGATTTAAGAGTAGTAATTTCCTACTTCATTTTGGGAAGGGAAACATACAGTGAGTGGGGAAAAGTGAAAAGTACTTTTGGTTTGCAAAGAGTATGAGCCTCAGCAAGATAAGTGTAAATTACTAAAGCAAAGCAGACCATACAGATACATTATACATATATCATTTTTGTCTTTGAATGTCTTAAGCTTTTTTAGAGGTAACAGGTGGCCTACAAATATCTTACATAAATGGATAATATAATTATGTAGGGTAGACCATATCCATTTTCTGATTCACAGGGTATCCTAAACAGGAAATTATAACATGAGAAAAAATCATAAAAGTATCTCTAAATTTCTCTGTGAGAATGAATCTCCTATATTATCAGTTCTGTTAAGATTGTATGCATCAAATACTAAAAGTTAGATCAGACCTTTCCAAATTTTTAATGTTGGTGACACACTTTTTAGACGTGCATCATTTCGCAACACAGAAATTCAGTCTTACTAGCAAACCGGAGGTTAAACTAACTCCTTATAAGAGATCTGGGCACATACATAAATCATAATAACAAAATGTACAGGGACACATCTCATGAAAACCTTTCATTTATATTTTTAAAAATATGTGATTTATTTTAAGCATGTAACATGCATTTCCAAGGCTCAAGTGAGGGGGCTTATTCTCAGTCCAGGGAGGTGACACACCTACACCCTTCAGGTGATACATTAACATGTCACAACACATCATTTGGAAAGCCCTGGGTTAGATGGTCTTCTAACTAGCAACAAATGAAATAAACTACAAAAATGTGCAGACCTAGCAAAAATTGATATGTGTGAGAAGATGTGAAAGATACAGTAACATTTTATAAAGAAATGGAAACTCTTTATTAGTTACTGGAAGTGTAAAACATACCAAATAGTAATCACTGTTTGATTTACTTTATTATGTTTCAATGGTTCTGTGCATTTCTTTTTTCTGATAATGGAAGTTTAGCCTACTTAAAGAAAAGAATTATACTAGCAGCACCAAAATCATTGTTAGTTCTCTGACAATATATTTACCTGCAATAATTTCTCGAAGTTTTGGATCAAGATTCACTGTACATGGTAGAAAGGTTTTTACATCACGTGCTACAAGGACTGGAGTTCGTGAAGACAAAAACACTTCAAAATTTCTAATATCTCCATCGATCTCAAGTAGAGGCTCGACATCTTTAGTAGTTGGAATATTCTTTGAAATTCTAAAGAAATCAAAAGAACCTCCACATTATTAATCTACAGATTTGTCAAACATTTCTTTTTAAGGCAGCATCATCAACCAGCATCCGACCTCCTATTTGTCTTAGATGAAGTTACTAAAGAAATACCAAGCTTTTCCTCAATCATTCATGGATGAAACCTGGGCATTTTCATATTTAGTCACACAATTAATGCCCAAGATGACTACCAAAGGAGTTAAAACAGAGAACAAAGCGTTAAAATGTTTCCCAACCATCTGATTTCTGCAGAACAACATTGCAGAAAGAAAAGAAGCTAAAGGCTTAAATGAAAAACCACAGCTGAGAAGTCACATGAAGCAAATTAGCTGAATGTTAATGCCAGCTCTGCTTAAGTCTGAATGTGAATAGTGTTCTGCATATGGTGAACAATGCTCCTGTTCAGAATCCAATAGCACACTGCTGGTTTATGGACTGAAATCTCTATTCTAACCTTCTGAGCAAAATACATTCAACTGTTCTGTTGAAAGATATTTATGTAAATTATAATGTTTTGGCAAAGGGTCACAGAACTATGCACCCATGCTTCTCATATTTAAAAAAAATACCTAAAACATTCACTCAGAAATGTATTTGCAACATTACATACTCGTAACGTCCAAGTCAATTCAAAGAACTAAAGCACTGTGATGGAGGCATCAAACATCTGCTGTCAGTAACGGCAGACTTTTTTTAAAAAATGAGACACAGAAAGAGATTCCAAGAATTCACATGAAATTTACAAAAAGTAACCTAAGACCACAGTCGTTTAGTGGTGCGTGTTCCAATGGAGCACCAGAAGGAACTGAGCATACTACTCTGAGTTCCTTACAGGAAAGGCCAGGGCAAAAATGTAAACAGCGAAGTTGCAAATTTTGGAGGAAGTTTACAGTTCACAAAACCAAATTTCATAAGTGATAGAATAAATGATCACCTAACAGATATTTTAGACGTTACGTCCCAGAATCCCTGACCACTGGCTAAGCTGGCTGGGGCTTCTGGGAGCTGAAGTGTAAAGCACCCAGAGGAACAAATTTTGGAATCACTGGCCTAAACCACTGGGGAAGTATGAATCGAGACCCAGACCACAAAAGGAACATCAGTCCCAGGGGCTGTTACCAGCTGAAATGAGTGACTGTATTCAGTGGCAATTATGAGATCCAAATTGTGTTAATGAAATCCAACATGAGCTAGCACATGATAACCACCTTCCTTAGTGTCAGAGAGGCACAGCCAGTAAACAGCAATGGGGTGATTTTACCTGGGCCACAACAAGGAGGAAAAGAGTTAGTTTCTAGTTGTACCAGTCCTGAGAAGCAGACTACAATGAGCACAAAAAGTGGAAGGCATAAATTGAAAGAATAAATAAAATACACTGATTTTATATCCAATAATACAGAAGGGGAGAGCCAGTGTAGTGGTTTGAGCACTGGATTATGACCCTGGAGATGAGGGTTCAATTCCCCACTCGGCCATGGAAACCCACTGGGTGACCTTGGGTATGTCATACGCTCTTAGCCCCAGAAACCCCATGATAGGTTAGCCTTAGGGTTGCTGTTAGTCTGAAACAATCTGAAGGCACACAATGATATAGAAGGGACTAGATCAATCAGTGGCCTTGCTTTAGCAAGAAGTACTTTCACATGTGTAAGCAATTTTCACTGATCCTATTACCCGCTTAAGTGCCCCTCATACCAATATACATGCGCATATGCACACACACACTCCCTCACATACCCACAGACATTGCTTCTGAGACGAAGGAAATGCTCTGGAACAAGATGGATATGGCATAGAAGGCTGCAGAGCTAACCGGATTGGTGAACCGCAGGTGTCCAGTTACCAGTGATGATTATGACAACTATGACAAATAGTCAAACTAATATGGTTTTTAGGGTAGCCAAATGAGGATTTGTTGGAAAGAATGGAAACCATTTATGGACTTTTTGAGCAATAAGAAACCTAAGAATGCAATAATCTGTCACTATGGTTAGTAATTCTAGTAGGATTATCCAACTGGCACTGTAATATTTTTTTCTTTCTTTCTTACAGTTTGGCTTGGGGAAGTCAGAACCCTTTTGTGTTTCAGTAAGTTAGTGCTCAGTATTTTTAATACTGTGTTTTAGTTTTATAATATTTTTATTTTCTTTTTCTTCTTTCTGCTTTTTCTTTTTCTGAATTTATATTTTGGTTAATTAGATTGTTTCTGTTAAATTAATAAAAGAAAATAATTAAAAAAAAGAAATTCACCCAACATAATGTAGAGGAATCCTTTAAAAAAAACTTGTTCAAAATATTCTCATTTCTAAAATGTGTAACTAAAAAATTTCAAACACATTTACCATAGAATGAAGAATAATCATCTGTTTAAATGCAGCACTGCAGAAGTAACCAGAAAATGCCTCAGTTTTCCCTCTTCTCTTTCTTCACATTTATATGTACATTAAAAACAACAACAAAAAAATTCAAATGATTTAGACAAAGGTTTTTAGCTCAACACATAATTGCAATAAAATTACAATAATTGTCCTAATTAAAATAATCCTGAATGAACAGTTTGTCATCTTAATGTTCCTGCAGTTTATAGAAGGATCTACTTAATTAGCTGAAATTGCTTTCCAATGTTAGTATCAAATGTCATTTGTTAAAAGTTGAACAATTTAGAAAATAATTTAACAAAAGCAACTTTACCAAACCAACATTTTCTTTTTCCAGCTGAATAAAGCAAGCAGATGTATCATCAAATTGCTATAAAAATAAATGAAGCTTTTTATAGCAAAAAAAAATTAACTTTACAACCAGCACTAAAGATTTTTGATTTTTTATTCACTCATATTTATTTATTTAATAAAATAAATGTATATAATTCATGCTTTCTCTAATTACTACACTGTAAGTACATTTTGAAACCCCAATAAACCAGTAGATCAGAAATATATTCCATGTGTTGGAGAAAAATTGTAATTTTAAAAAATCTCTTGCTCATTCCATCAAGGACACTTTATTGAAATACATAAAATATGTCATTAGAAAGGATAAACACTGATTTGCTTATTTATACAGGTATTTTAGGCCATATTTTGGGACAGGATGGACAAAGTATGGCTCTTCATAATCTCTCATCACTGACAAAGCTGGTTAGGGCTGACAGGAATTGCAGTTCAACAATAGTTGGCAGAATGCATATTGTCCTATTTGTTTTAGGACACAGCCCCTCAGAAGGCTGCTTATATTTATCAAAAAACAGGACAATTCTAAAACAGTCTGTAACAGTACCAATTTAAGAAAAAAAGAATTTGAATACATGGAATGATTTTATGGAATGGCAGCTCTTCTTTGCAGAACTTAAGGCGTTCCATTTACAGCGCAAACATTTTCAGCTGCACCAAATGTTTTATTTATTTAATTAAATTTAAATAATGATGTGAACTAAATAGGATATGAAATATTTATTTATATAAAAGAAAATACAACTAAAAGATAGAAGTATAAATTTTTTCAAAATTAAATAAGCAGTCCTATTAAAAAAAAGAGTAATTTAAAACAGTTTTAAAAAACATTTAAAACACAATGAAGATAAAAAGTTCTCACACAAAGGTTTTCACTGAGACAGCAAAACTGCCATCTGGCCAAATGAAGCTTACCCTGTTATTCTACCTGGTTTACTGCAGGTGATGTTGAGATGCAAGGAAAAGTGACATCACATAGCCTGATCTGACAATGTGACATCGGCCATTTCTACACTCGACGGTTATAGTGCTATTCTTCCACTTTCAACTTCCTATGGAATCCTGGCCTTTGAGACCCTTCTCTAAACAGCAAACCCCAGGATTCCATAGGATGTTGAAAGTGGAAAAATATCACTATAACTATCTAGTGTGGAAATGGCCATCAACAAAGGCATGCACAGTTGAGGGCGGCTTTATGCTATCATAAATGCCATTATGCAATTGCTTGCATTTTCTCAGGGATTATGTAAGGGTGGTATCTTATTAGGGAGCACAAGTCCTGTGGCACTGATACAAACAGTGGAGGTGCTGATTCTATAAGTTCAATATTTAGCAATCAATGGGCAGCTGTATTAATGGCTATGCAGTGAATGCCGACTAGTATCACCTCTTGCATGACTGGTTGTGCAACAGTGTAATTCAGTAACTCCCACATAACTATGCCGGCATAATTTTAGGATATAAAACAGGTAAATAAGATGTCAATCAACTGTTGTTCTTGTGTGCCTTCAACTTAACTCCTGACTTATGGCCACCCTAAGGCTAACTTATCATGAGGTTTCCTGCAGCTGAGAGTATGTGATGTGCCCAAGGTCACCCAGTGCGCTTCTACGGCCGACTGGGGAATTTAAGTCTGGCCTCCAGGTTCACAGTCCATTGCTCAAACCATTATACATGCTGGCTCTCAATCAATGCTTTCTATCTATTCTGAAGGAACAATGGCACCACCTGACTAATGCTGGGGAGGAGAACATTTTCACATGGTTTTGAGTCCCTCTTCAGAAAAAGGAATTAACAGAAAAGGGTACTTTTCATCAGGAACAACAGGGGTTCATAAAAAGCTCCACCACTAATATTGCCTCATTATGATAGAAGTTTGCTATTTCAACTCTACCAATAAAGAGGAAAATACGAAGAAGCTATAACACCATCACAATCCAAACAGCTGGAAATTCACGAATATCTGTCTATTGACCTCTGATCTCATATCTCCTTGAGGCTGAGCAACCCCTTAAAATGTTTTTCAGTTTACCAAGACAGCATTATACAGTGGTCAGACCATGAGACTATGACTCAGAAGACTGGGGTTCAAATTTTGATTCACACTTGAAGCAAATTAGAAGACTTTGGGCCAGTCATTAACTTGCAGCTCAACCTGTACATTCAAGGATTGTGGAAAGGATGAAATAGGGAAGCAAAAACGATGTCTTTTGAACTTCTTCGGGGGAAAGAAGGGATGTAAGCGCGATGGAAAAAATATGAAATTAAAACCTCAATTGCCTCCAGTCTTCAGAATCCATACCATGTAGGTGGCATTTTAATGTTTATTGTGCTGGATACATGGGACTTCTAAGTGTCCATAAAATTTTAGCGGCTAAGAAAGCAAGGACAAAAACAGAATAAAGACTGTGTGTTAATGAGGGGGGAAAAATCTCCATCCTATGTTGCTTTCACCCTAATTGTCTTATGATGCTTCTGATACTTGGACTTTAGTGATCCTTCAGCTTATGATGAAATAAACCCTTCAGTCTCAAAGGTGCTGCTGGATTCCACAATTTCACAAATGATGGGAAGACCCTCTTGCCTTTTTTTTAAGGATAAAATGAGGATTCACACCATAGTTACCATGGAAAATGAAGCGTCTGAAACATAGTTTGATTTTATTTATTTTTTTTACAAACTATTGTTACAAATGAAGAGTACCAGCATTATGTCTGTAATGAGACTGGTATGTCATCAGCAGGTACATAAAAAATGTTTGGATCATTCCTAATCTGCAAGTTATAAGAGTATCTCTCACCTGTTTCAGTATTTAAAAGGTACAGTATTGCACTTGAAAGCAAATAATAATCAACCTATTAAGAATGAAAATGAATAAAAATTCCTACTTATTTTACAACTGCCTTGCAGATGTCATCACCAAAATAATCAGTTATATTAGTGCCATCTACTGGTAGAATATAGCTAGCAGATAAAGTCAGATGTAGGTTACTTTCTATACACAATTAACCTGGGAGTACAGTCCACAGGACACTATGAGACTTACTTCTGAACAGACCAGCTTTCCTGCTGCTGTACACCCAAAATTTCTCTCAAGGCTACTAATTTAGTCCCAGCAATGCAAGCAACAAATCATATACAGATCTTGGATCTTTTTTGCACTGTAAGGCCTACAATCATGGTTAGTAGCTATGCTGGCTGTGACATTCTGACATCTGAATTCCCCAAAAGTAATTTTGTAAGCTCTGCATTAGAGCATAGAATCATAGAAATGTAGAGTTGGAAGAGACCACACGGGCTATCCAGTCCAACTCCCTGCTATGCAAGAACACCCTCAAAGCATTCCTGACAGATGGCCATCCAGCCTCTGCTTAAAAACCTCCAAAGAAGGAGACTCTACTACACTCTGAGGGAGCATGTTCCACTGCCGGACAGCCCTGACTGTCAGGAAGTTCTTCCTGAGGTTCAGGTGGAATCTCCTTTCCTGCAGCTTGAATCCATTGCTCCTTGTCCTGGTCTCTGGAGCAGCAGAAAACAAGCCCGCTCCTTCCTCTACATGGCATCCCTTCAAATATTTAAACATGGCTATCCTGTCCCCTAACCTAACATCCAAAAGTGGCAAGAAATACCACACCAGCAAGTACGCAGAATCCCACACAAAGATATGAATGTGTTAGCAAAGGAAAAATGGATCATTGCATCATCCCTTTATACTTAAACACAGAAAGCAACTGGGCTATCAGAAGGCAAAAACCTCTCTGCACCCTGCAAAGGAAATATAGTGCACTGTTTCATCGGTTAGGATAGAGTTCTTTAACTCCCTCTGCCAGCTTTCACTGTTAACTTTTGTTTGTTTGGCAGCTACCTCTTTTTGTGGGTTTATTTACAAAACTGTTTTATGCTGTTTACTACTGACACCAACAGAACTTTTTCTTCCTACAACTAACAGGAACCAGAGAAAGAGACAAATTTTATCTGTTACAATCCACAGGCAGTGCAATACATACTCCATCAGCTAAGTTCAGTAAGATTTCTCATTCAAACCAGTGCAAGTGTTGCAAAATATTAAATGGATCCTGATAATTTTATCCTTCTGTGGTACTTTGGTAGAGTAGTCCACACTATAAGCAGCAGATCTTGGACATACAATGCTGCAAATTACTGAGAGCAACACTATAATTGTGACCTAATGCTGAGCTCCAGTCTAATCAGTCCCGGTCAGCATAGTCAAAGGTCAGGGATTACTGGAGGTGGAGTCCAGCAACACCTGAAGGACCACGGGTTCCCTACCCCAACCCGCTGGTCATTCCCAAAACTGAGTCTTCCAATATCAAGTGAGAACTACATCACCAGCAAAAGAATGGTTAATCATAGCGAAAGCAGTTGCAGAAACACCCAAAGTAACCAATGCTATCTTACGGAGAAATACGGGTCTTCCCCAATCATTATTGTAATGTTCAACTTTTTTTTTACTCTAATTAGTATTTAATTATATATTTTAAAACTACGTATTTTAGCAGCAATTATTAATAAGATTCTTAAGATATGACATTCTTTTCCAGTAAATTGTAAGGCTACTCTATCATAGAGCTAAGGGATTATCAGATGAATATCACTGTCTCTGGCTAATGGAAGCAACATAAAAAGATTATATTAAGATCTTGCAGAAACAAATGTGATTTCTTTCATTTTTTCAACAAATAATCTCAGAACATTTGAAAAAAATAGTATAATGCAGTCATACTTTTGAGGAATCATAGAGAGGTAAAAACAGATTGTTTTATGAAAGGTTTTTATTGTTGAATACCAGAATGATAGCATCCTGAAATGCGTTCCTCTACTGTGGACTATTTTATCAAGATATATTCAGCTTTAATAAATAGCACATGTTCAATTTTGTCACACACACACACTTAAATTTCAATTGAATATATTAGGGTAGTGTATGAACTGCACAGATTTATGTATTTTCTATACTCATATATCTTTTTTTAAAAAAAAATCAAAGCCAATTGAACTGAAATAAGAGCTTGCTACCGATTTAAATCATCCAAGAAGTTGCAGCTTTTCTGAGCACTATTTGTTTCACATGTGAAGAGCTTAAGTTGCATAAAAGTCAATTCACATAAATAATTACCACATACAAGATTTGACAGGAATTTCATTATCCAAGAGAGTTTGCAAAGCTTTTATACAATGTCCTGCAAATTCAGATTAAAGTTTAACAACTTTCTCTGAGCTTTATTACAGTTCTTTTATTGCCACCAGTCCCCTGTATACAATTTAACTAAAGAGTGGGTGGCTTCCTTTGGAAATATTTATTAGCAGAGTGAAATTTATCTGTAAAACCTATTACCCACAATAGCTTCACCTAACTACCTACTTCTCTTCAACTTAACAAGACCACAGAGCATCTAGGCCAGTCACCACGATCCCTTCTAGACGTGCCAGAATGCAGCTCCCATCATTACACATCACCGTGGCCTCTCATATATCGGAAACTGAGGTTATAAAAGAGTCGTTTTCCTAAGGCAATCTATTAAGTTTATGACAAGGACATTATGTGGGCCAGTTACTTCATAATTCATAGTTCAATCTCTTAGTCACTATACAACACCAATTTAATATCCCTTAAACTTAAAAAAGGATTTGAAATCCTTTGTGCGAGAAATACCAATAGACTCCTTACACTGGGAAAGCACAATGAGGACAAAGAAGAAGAGAGAGAGAGAGAATCAACAGGTTGAAACCCACAGAAATGGCCACATACTCAGAGGCATCCAATCACACTGTTTCTTATTCTCTCATCACAGAGGCAATTATATCCTTGTTGTTAACAAGCCACAGAACTTCATCTCTTGATACAACTATCAGTAATTACTGTGTAACTGTAACACACACAGATTTTTTACTTACTCTGCAGAGGTCTGAAGTATTTTTGCTGTCCTGGCAAAGCGTTCAGATGTATGTACACCTTAAGTAGTTCAACCTCAAAATAATAACTTATCTGTAATCACGTAAGTGGAACAGGGAATCTAGCATCACACAAAGTCATCTCCACTCACATAATAGGACTTTTCCCTCCTCTACCACCCCCCTGCATCCCCTAAATCTTCTTCGCACAGGCACCAAATTATCTGGGGCAGATTCTGAGGGCATACCAAGGGATGTGTCATTCCTTTCCCATTCTGCTGACAGAAACTATTCCGTCATTGGGAGAGATTAAACTGAACATGATACAGAAATTTCAGAATGTATCATAATACTATGATTGTTTTTACATGCTGGTTTCTGAACCACTGCCAACACATGTTTTCTCATAAGTCATACATACCTCTCATATATTGTTTTTAAAGTTAACTGATCAGGAACACCATCAGTTTCTTCCAAATATAATATGAGCCAAGATGTCCTGTATGGCCATTGCTCTGTCAGGTTGATCCAGCTAGCTAATCTATCCCAGTTGAAAGTGATCTGATTAGCTCGCAATAAACGTCCTGTAACATATGAAACTCTTTTTAGGCAAACTACAGAGTCTGATGTCTGATATCTGTATCATGATCAATGAACAAAATGTATCAAAAACAGTAAGCAAGTTTGAGTGTTTGTGAAAATGAAGAAATCCTTATAAAAGTACATCAACACGGTTCACATGCACTCATGATAAATATGTATAATATGAAACAAGCATTCAAATTCCTCACAGCCAGTATTTGTTCACATCTCCAAACAGCAATATGTAATTCTAAAGGCATGCTTGCTTTCTGCAGCAAACCTGTAAATGAAGATTATAATGCTTCAGTGCTTGAAAAGTTACATTCTGGACTACAGCTCTCAGAATCTGGCAACCAGTATGCTCATAGCCTGCTGGGGGATACTGGGAATCATAGTCCAAAAATGTATCTTCCCCAAGCACGGCTTTGTTATAAGTAAATGATGAAGACTATTCTATCAAGCTGCAAAGTATGAAGAGAGATAGCCATGACTGTTGTATCACCTCTACTGAGAGATTGGTTCAATGATCAAAACTTTCCTCAACCAGCATTCAATCAGACTCCCTTAACAGTTTTCAGCCCAGGTTTTCTTGGGTAAGTATTCAGGCTTTCTTTGTTCACTCTTCTTCTTTCCTATCCCATTTTTCTTTCAGTGGCATGCTAAATATAGCATGTACACTGTAATTCTTAAATGTCTGACTTTATTTTGCAAAGCATAAGGAAACACACCTGTCACAGAAACAATATTCAGCAAACGCCTCATAGTTTGTGGACTGATATCACTGAACCAGTCTTCTGTAACCAATAGTTTGGTCAGGTCAAAAGACATCTGACGTGTAATGGTACGCTGCATTTGTCTTCTTCTGTAAGTGTCCTAATTGTAATAAAAAGCAAGGCAGAAGCATTTAACATTTCTAGTGTAATCAAAGGCAGAAAAACTTCTAACACTCAAAAGGAGTATATGAAAAAGTACTTAAAATTCCTCTTTAAAATGAGGAGTTTTGTAGACTTAAGACTACTTAATCAGTTGCACCTTACGGTACCAACTTCTTTCTCTGTCTCAACGGTACTACACAATCCCTTTATATATTGATCCAGACTGATATGGCTATATCCTTAAATCCTTAAAAGACAATTATGCTTTCTACAATCCTATTCTGTATGAAACATGAGTATGATCCACTTTCTTTTCCAGTAGCAGGAAAGTTCCTTGCAAAACACCCCTAAGCAGCCAAAAAAAAAGAAAGAGGAAGGATGAAACATTGCCTGGAATCTTGTTGATGCACAATGCTGATGTACAGCAACTGCATTTTCTCCCTGCTTGTGCAAAAAAGAAGCCGCACAAATAAATTAGTTGCCACCTCTAAGTCACTACCTCTGAACAGCTGCTAGGGAGGAAAAGGTTACTAGAGCCAAGGCATTGTGGGAAAGACACACTGGATAATCACCCATGCTATAGCAGAGCAAACTGTCTAAGCCAGCTTTCCCAAAATATCTGGCTCAAGGATAAACTTGCCCTCCAGGAAGCCATGCACCGGAGAAAGAGGCTGCTTTTGCAGGGAGCCCAATGACAATGACTTTGTCTTCCTCTTCCTTCTTAGGTATCACAAGCATAAAACTAAGGCCAGTACAGAGCAGCATATGCTGAAAAATCTTCAGGATAAGCATGCCTGATGATACACTCTGTAAAGGAAGAAATACCTCAGCCTATCTGAGAATTCATAAATTCTGTCTGTCTCTCTCCTGCAGCTTACAATAACTTGTTGAAGACTTCTTTAGTTTGCTGAGGTTTAATCTGTATTACTGCTGAACCCCATTTGCGTTTTTAGCCTGAAGCTGATTTTATTACTTCTGTATATTTGCTTCTGTATATATACTTCTGTATATTTGTATATACTTGTATATACAAGTATATACATACTTGTATATACTTGTATATACAAGTATATACATACTTGTATATACTGTATATACTTCTGTATATTTGCTGTGTTTTTAACGATTTTACTGTAAGCTGCATTCTGCAGCTTATCCAAAAAGGCATGACAGGAAAATATTAAACATCTATGTACTCACACAGAGAGAAAGAAGAAGTGGGAGACAGACTATTGCACTGGATCAGACTAGCTTCCCAGACACCACTTTGCAACAGCAATTTATATCTGTATGGACTCCAGTTTTACATCAGTATGGAGTAGTATCTACCAACACAGCCACAGTACTCAGACACTGCTTCCTACATGGATGCAAGCCTGTAGGATCTTCACTTATGAAGATTTATCACATTTCACTAACAGTATTTGTCATAATCGGTTTTAGCCATTTAGCAGCTGTTTGCTGTCAGACACTAATACATGCTAAGAAATTCATGTGGGTTTTTTAAGTTCTGAAAGCTTCCAACTTGGTATTTCTTACTCGTCGGTTGAGAGCTGTTTTACTTCCAAGCTTGGTCACATCTCCCAGACTGTTCTGTGAAACTCTTCTATCTACTTCTTCATGGAATCCTTTAAAAAAAATTCACATTTAGATATATTTTCTTTCATCATGCAAGTGACAATTACTCCTACCAGAACCCTGTTTGTTTTTAATCTTGCAATTGCTACTATACCTGAACCATCTGTGTATGGAACATCCCCATTTGTGGTTGCAGCTACCATCATCCTTTTAGCACTACTGAGTCCACGGCTGTTAAGAAAGACTGGCAAGTGGACTATATTTCTCATGTAATCATGTCCATTTATATTTGAGTCCCGCAGCACACTGTTTAAATTCTGATTAATTGCTTTTATAATGATATGAGGATCACTAGCAAAAATGGCAATAAATGGACCTTTTGAGAATAGGACTCGAACCTGTGAAAAGAAAGAAAAGTTGAATCATATCAGTAAAAATGGTAAGAATACCATAAAAAGCTGAGGGAGTAACAACTAACTGACTTGGTCTGGGATACAGTCAAGTCCTATGCTTCTGTCTCCCTTTTTGTGCTGTGGCTTGTCTCTGTTAAGTATGCTGGATGAGCAAATTAATATGCTTTGTTTACTTGACTTGTAACAAAGCTGCCCAGCAGTACTGCAACCACAATAACCTGCTGAGATGTAAAATTCAACAAGCAATATATATGCAACATAAACTAGTTGGATCCACAGTGCTGTTTGCAAAATTCCACTGTAGCTTCTGAATGTAAAAGCAGACCTTCCAGAATGTTTGAGATGTGACACACAAAGAGATCAGAGACTGTGAGAAATCTGCTGCAGAGAGTGGAAAATGGTAGAAAATCAAGAGGAAGTGTCCTTCTAAAAGGGCCTTCCATTTAAATAAAGCACTGCTTCTCAAGCTATCTGAAGCTGGGGACTGGCAGGCTGTCCCTCTCCAATGTGCCAGGCACTGGTATTGTATTTGTGCCTATTGATTACAGCTATTCTCCCCCTCCTCAGAAATTCACCATGATCTGGCACTAGTCCATGGACCACCACTATGTACAGCACCAACATAAAGAAGTCTTTTGGTCTTAGCCCTTCTCCCTTTAGAGTTATATCACAAGGGGGAAAAATGAAGTGATAGGCCAATTTGAAACTTACTATTTATTTGCTCAAAGATTTATATTCATTTTAACCAAACAATTCATGGTACATCTTCAAAAGAAGTTAATTATGATGAATTGATTACAATTCTCATCATATTTTACTAGGCAATAAGCTTTCTGAGCTCAGTATTTCAAATGAACATGCACTGGTTCAGCTATAAGTTCAATGAATGAATGCAATGAACCTTAAGTACCTAAACTAATTTGTTCCATTGGTTTCAGCAGAATTTAGTCACAACTATACCTGCACTGAAGTCAAATTGTTCTACATAAATCAAATATAATGCCCATACACTTTGATTTCAGAATATTTCAAAACCATTGAAAAGCAAAGCAGTAAAATTATGTTACTTACGGTGTCAAGCATCTGTAAAACTTTGTCCTGTTCACAGGCATCCAATCCATCAATAATCACTACAAGTCTTGTCTGATTCTGAGTAAAGCTATCAATAGTTTTTGCCATCTTCGCCATCAGCTCCACTTCACATTTGAGAACCTACCAAGATTAAAATAATATTAAAATGGCAGTGTTAATGCCACTGTCAATGCTGAGAAGGAAAAACATTCCAAAATTAATCTCATTTAAAAGACATACGTAACTTCCCCCTATTATTTAGAATACTCTTTAGCAATTCTAATTAAAATACATTCTTTAGGTTTAGTGGAAATCTAATATACATTTATTGGAATGTAAGGCAGAAGCATCCTGTTTTATAATTACAACCTGCTTTGTTCTCATGACTTGTCAGCCTTGAAAAGGCACTGAACCAATAAAATTCCCTTTATTTGTATTGTAACAAGGTATCGTGCTTACTTTCATAAACCCCTCACTCTTCAGTTTGTGTAGCTTGGAAGCAGCATTATGAAGCCGTTTTTTTAATTTCAAGATGGAGTCCATGGCCACCATGTCGACAGTTAAAATAACCCCCCACAACACACACAAATGATATCAGAATAGCATTCACTGTCTTTTTTTTTGGGGATTCACTTTAAAATAAGCTATTAATGTAATCCCAGCAACAATGCAGCTCAGAATGAAGAGGAAGTAACAAAGGATGGCAGGCAGCAAGTCTTTTCCTTTTCTTTTTTGGGAAACAAACAAAAAAGGGCAACTACATTTCTCCTTTAATATGAAATTAAGGGGAACTACAAAACTTAATCACCTCAGATAAAACTGTGATGAAATTTAAAGTTTATAATATATTTAGGACAACTAAAAAATTGTCAAGCTTTATCTGACAGATACTAATTATTGCAGGAAGCATTCACAAAGCAAACCTTACAAACTCTATTACACTAATTTCCAAATTACATTTATAATTCAATTTTTATCTATCTATCTATCTATCTATCTATTTCTTTTTTTTTTGGGGGCGAAATAAATGAAATAACTATACTTTCTTTTGGGAAAAAATTAAGGTGGTTATTTTTTACAAGAATACAGCAAAAAAAGAAAATTTAAACCCAAATTTAAATTTTAAACCCCCTACAGAAAAATAGAGTGATAACGGGTTTCAGTGTGACAGTACTCTGCTTAGTATCTGGATTTTACTAAAGCTTGAGTTTACGGGACTTAGTTTTAAAAAAAAGGCTATTTGGGGGAAAACTTTTCCAATGTACACAACATAATATCACATTTTAAACTACTTCTGTGAGTTCGAGGTACAAGTGGAAAGGAATGAGAAGTTGGTACTTGTAACGCTCTTTCTGGGATGACAGGAGGAACAATCCACCACGCATGGGACTTGGCCTCCGCCAGTGACGCAGGAGTCTTTACGAGCTGTTCCAAAGTTTAAAAAAACGACCCCCTGTCCCTCTCTCTTCAGTTACTTTCCTAGCGTGACAGTTGTTGAAACTCCTATCCTCCAACCCAGTGGTGGGCGTATTTTTCCTCCTGTACCCCCAAATGAGCGTTCGTAAGTACCAACTTCTATTCTCGGGCTGACAGGAGGCCTAACCCCATGGGACTTTCCCAAGCTGTTTCCTGGGGGGGTTTCTAACTCCAACACTGCCTGGCACCTTCTAAAAGCTGCCTGTGCTACTTGTATTATCCAACTTGTAATGTCTAATAAAGGTAGATACTTCCTTCCACCCTGCTGCCTCGCAAACCTTTTCCCAAAGGAGCACGTGGTATCGTATCCCACTGATGTTGCCATAAAGTGTTAAATGCCCCCACACGTTCGTGGTTAGGCTTTTTGGGCGTAGTCATAACTAATGAAAATACATGTTTTGATCCAAGACGCTATCACTGTTTTCCCCGCGCCCCAATTTTTTTTTTAAAGATATGCAGTGGTTCTTTTTCATTCATTTTTTTAATGTAGAACTTTACTACTCGTCTAACATAAGAGTATGCCACTTCTTTTTAACTGTTTCCCGGTTTGGGGAAATTTTGGGAGGTGTATCTCTTGTTTCTGGTGTATGACAAGCTTTTGGGTTTAATGTTGGGTCAAACCCCAACACTTTCAGGGAAAATCCATAATTTTTTTTTACTGACAGCGCTGCCAGCTCTGACACCCTCCTTGCTGTTTTTTTCCCCAAAAAAAATCTTTTTTAAAGGATAGTAGTCTTAGGGATGATTCCTTTAACGGCTCAAATGGTGGTCCGTTCGCTTTTATCCGGTTCAGGTCCCAAAAAGGGAATTGTGTACTTTTGGACCAGATTGCAAGGTTGCTCCCCTCAGAAACCTTTTTATATGTGGGTGGCTACGAAAAATGCCCCTTCTGATAGGACTGCTGATATCCGCCACCTGTCTTAATTGTTAGGCCTTAGGCCCTTGTCATTCCATCCTGTAAGAAATCTAAGATTTGTGAAATCCCTATGTCTTCCAATGAAATTCTTTTTCCTGAACACCGGGACGGGAAATTTTTGCCCTTTTCATAAATCCTTGGGTGGATTACGCCTAGACCCAAGAATGGTGTTTACCACCTTCTCGGTGTAGCCTTGATTCACTAGATGTCTCCGCTCAAAGTCCATGCTGTTAGTTTAGCCATTGAGGATCTGGATGACTTCCGGCCCCTGCATTAACAAACCCGGCCTGCACGGAACCTCCGGTTCCCTTGGGACATCCGCAGTAGCATTAAAAACCCAAAGGCCCCTTGGCCAAAATGGAGCTTTACACCCCCGAACCCTTTTTCCGGGCGAATTTTTCCCCAACCCTTTTGTATAATTTTACGGGGGGGAACGCGAATGCATTCCTGGAGGCCAAGACACCGACAGTGCATCGTATTTTCTGAACCTCTGTCTCCAGGTAATAAAAAATATCTTCTTGTTTTTGTTTCGCCGACGAAAATTTTTCCGTAAGGGTAAAATCGTTGTTGACTTCCTGGAATACATCCATTTGGGGCCTTTTTCCCCGGATGAAAGTATTCCTGCTTAAGTACCCCTCAGGTTTTTGATGCCTCTCAGGTGTATCGCTGTGATAGACTTTATATGTCTCTCTGCCCATTTGAATGGGTTTGCCTCGTTCCATATTGCCTAAATATCCCCCCTGCTTGAAAGGGTTTTGGCTGTCATGTTTCTTTTGAGACTTAATGACCCCCGACCAGATGGGCACATCCCTGAAGTCTCCAATGGCTTTAATCCAAATAATTGATGTTGCGGTGACTGTGACTTCCCTCCATTGCCCCTGAATGGCCATACCTTCGCAGTGTGCCCCCCAACCGTACAGGCTGGCATCTGTTGTTAAGTGCACCATTTTTGTTTGGAAAAACTGATTCCACGTTCTTTGTTTGCAGCCACCAACACATGTCTGCCAAACATCCTTATCTCTCTGTGTAATGTCTCTTCCTTGCAATTGCTGCCTGATGTGACATCAGCAACCTCTGTAGAGGCTTCACAGGGAGCTTGCCCACTGAACTAGTTGTTTTATCCAAAAGTCCCCAGTTTTGGGCCAATCACATTATGTCCATGATTTGTTTTTTCTTATCCTGTGGGCTGCCTGTTTTATTTTTACTTTTCCGTGGAAAGGTCATCATGCCCTTTACTGTCTTATATGGGCTCCTAAATTTTTATTCTTTGTCGGATTTAGTCACTCTTTTCTTTGTTGAGTAAAAAGCCGTAGCCCGACAGATTTTGGATTGTGAACCGCACATCCGGGTTAACCTGGCCTCTGACCTTGCTTTTACCAGGATGTCGTCTGGTGGGGGAAACAGTTGTACCCCCTGCGTTTGGTTGCAATCGGGGGAAATTAAACACCTTGGTGAACACCCGTGGTGCCGATGCTAGGCCGAACGGTAAGTCTGAACTGGTAGTGACTGTTTTTGTAATTGAATCTCAGGTATCTCCTGTCTTCCATGCACATGGGAACATGTAATATTTTTGAACATTTATGCCAAATAATCTCCAATTTCCCAATTGTCCTTTATGGATTGCAATGTTTCCATTTTGAACTTCTTGTATTTTACAATTTGTTAGATCCTGAGATTTAAAACTGGCCTGTGTTTTCCGTTCGGCTTTAAAAAAAAACAGAATATCCCTTCATATTGTCTGGTGGTACTTGCTCTATGGCCCCCTTTTTAAAAGATGTATGATTTTCTGCAGCACTCCTTGTGTTTCTCCTGATCCTTTGGTTCTGGGGGAAAAATTTTGTTTTTTGGAGCAGTGTGGAAATAATTTTTTGTAGCCTTGCGTTCCACCTTTCACCCACTGATCTGATGTTATTTCTGCCCCCTTGCTTCCGAAAGCGAAGTCTTCCCCCCCTTCATCCTCTCGTAGTCAGTACTGTTGCTTTCCTCGCTTGGGATTGTCCCCAAACTTCCCCCTGACCTTGCCTTTACCCTGTATTGCCTCGTACCTTGTGGCCTTGGTCTATTCCACTGGAATCTACCCGACCTGCAGTTGGGTATTTTCCTAGTAGCCGAATTCCTACTTCCTCGAAAAGGGGGGGGGTTAGAGTGCCTATAGCCTTTTTTTTTCCCCCTTTTTTTTTGAAGGGGGGCATGACTTGTTTCTTATCTTTTCTCTACTAAGATGTTCTCTAAAGCCTTAGGGCCAAATATATTCCCCTGTAGGAGAAAGCTAAATTTGTTCTTATTCTGATCCGCATCCCAATGTCTAAACCATAGTGTGTCTTCCACCGTCACCAGGTTTACGTTTTTTGCTGCATACACTGTTGCATCCAGTCCTGCATTGCAATGTATTTCAGGGCTTTCTGCAACCGCTCCACAGCCTTCCTTATTTTTCTCTCTGAGAAATCCTAGTTTTAAAATCTCTTGAGACCAAAGCACCGCTGCTTCCCCCATTGATGCTGCAGAGGGCTTAAATTTGTTGGATGCTGCTTCATGCGCCCTTGAAGGGAGGCTCTGCTCTCGCCGTCCATTTCCCTCAGCTGCGTGTCTCCCTCTTTTGGGGATAATCGCACCTGACACTAAACCCCCAATGGGGCCCCTCCACGGGGGGGCCTTTAGCAACTTAACGTCATCTTTCCCCAAAAGCAATGCCTATTTGTTTGTGCTACTCCCTTTCTGATTTTGCTTCGATTTCCCTTCTCCATGATCATTTCTTTGAAAAGTTCAGGCAGAGGATTTATTTTATTCTCTTTCTTCCTTATCACTGATTAACTGGACTTTGCACTTCTTATCTGCCCCTTGTGCAGACCTAAAGTCTGCAGTACCCTCTTAAGTAGGTTTTTGAATGATTCTGGTTAAAAATTTTATTTAATCCAGCTCCTCTTTCCCCATCCTAGACAACATTTTCTCTGAGTCCCTTTTCTGCTTCTTTTTCCTTATTCCTCATCCATATAATTTAGGTCACTCCCTTATGTGCTCCTCCGCTGAATGTTCCGGGAAATTTTTTTGCCCCCCTTTTCCCCTTAGAAGAATTGTTCTTTTCCTTGGCCGACTGAGAAATAAATCATAGTCTATTCTTCTTTTTTTGACTGGGTTCGATGTGATTCTCTTTATCCCTATGAATGTCATATGAGTTATAATTTTGGGCATCGCAGTTTGGCATGACTCCTCTTGAATGTTGAGCTTGGGGGGTATCTCCGCCTGTCCACCAACCTCCTTGGAGAGGTGGGACGTGCTGGGAAAAAACTGCCCCATAACTTCATGAATTTGGGATGACACTGTTTCCTTAATTATTAACTGAAAGTAACGGAGGAGTCAGTCAGACCAGGTTTTTAGTGCTGCTCCCCCCGCATACCCGTTTAATGCTTGACCAGCTCTATTTTTGGGGCAAGCCATCCCTAATGAATCGCCTCATTCCAAGCTCCATGACCCACCGTCAGCCGCTAATGCGGGTTTGGGCCCGGGTCCACCGCTTTCCTGACTTGGGGGGGGACACCCCGCCCTTTTTTCTCTCCCTTTAATTTTCTCTGAAGTGTTTTAGGGGCGGCCACACTAAAATGGCTGGCCGTGCCTGAAGGGTGGAAACCCTCCACGATCTTGGGGTGTGTTTTTAAGATGGCGGCCGGCCTTCTGAAGTGAGTTGTTTATAGCCGCGTGGGCTTTTGTACCCTTTTTTTCCGAGTCCTTGCTTTTACCCTTCTTTTCGGTGTTTTTCCTGGCGGGTTTTTTTCCGACGGGTCTTTTTATTTTTTCCAACTTGTCTCGTCCATCTCACTCTCACTAATGGAGGCCTGGAGATTGGGGCACGTTTTTCCTCCAAATGATTCCCCCTTTTGCATTTCTCCCGCCCCTTTTTGTAATGCCGTGAGGCGGTCTTTGGACGGCCCGTTTCGTGTGACCGAGCCCCAAATCCGTGGCGCACTTCATTCCTCCGCCATTATTGCTTTTTTTTTCTTTCCTCTGTTGAAATTAAATGCTTTCTCTTTTTTTGTCTCTTTCTCCAATTTGGAGAAGGGGTAAAAAGCGTCTAATTTCCCCAGGGAGAAATTAACTGGGGGAAAAGGGCAAATCGTTTTTATAAAAGTTTAAAGGCAACAGCTCGTGAAAAATCCCGCGTCAGCTGGCGCGAGGACCAAGTCCCATGCGTGGTGGATTGGGTTTCCTTTAGCCCGAAATTTCAAGTAACACGGCACAAAAAATGGGTAAGAGTTAAAGTTACATTAGCAAAAAATTCCAAGAGTTGGGATTTGTTTTTAGTTGGGGCAGTTTCTCAACCATATAAAATTTAAAACCTAGTTAATTTAACTGTAGTAACTTTGCAACACCCTGCA
The DNA here is from genome assembly GCA_948472985.1 of Iguana delicatissima. Lineage (NCBI taxonomy): Eukaryota > Metazoa > Chordata > Lepidosauria > Squamata > Iguanidae > Iguana > Iguana delicatissima. Next base: position 368,768 of record CAOKZL010001242.1, read on the forward strand.
CAAACAGAATCCAAGTACTGAAACTAACAATTAAAAAGGATGGAAATGTGGTTTCTGCAATGGCAAAACTTTGTGTATTTTCTGTCTCTAAATTTGCCTGAATTCTAATGAAATTTTTTAAATTTATTTTCATTTTTATGCACATTTATAAAATTTATTTGTGAAAGAATACACTTTCTCACTTTTTAAAAGTGAAATGGTTGTCAAAGTGGAAAGGGGGAAAAGCAATTCAATTAATAAATACCTTAGTATTTAGTTTGAACACTGAAAAAGACGTGTTGCTAAGAAACCAAATTTTTTCCCGGCATCTGAAGTGTGGCAATCATCTAGCCATTGAAGTTTCTGCCACCTGGACAGTCTATTGTAATGAAACAAAAATTGCAGACAAATATTTTAAAAGCATTAGATAATTACTGACTGTTAAAAATTTTTCCCTATAATTGCAGTTCATTTAAAATCAAGCTGCTTTACAGCATTTTTTTTAAGTTACTTGCTTTTGCTATGCACTTAACTTTTAAAAAACCACTGTAGCTATTACCAAATGAGTGACTATCAGGGCCTAGGTTACTGACAAAGTAATGCAATATATAGTGGCCCCCCGACTTTCACAAGGGTTTGGGGCATAGAACACTTGCAAAAGTAAAAAAAGACACAGATAACTCCCCCTACCCACCCAAGTGAGCACTTGCCTTCCCATTCCCTTCCAGAACCACCACCCCTGCCTTTTGACTGGGAGCACAGTCTTCCTTCTAGATGCCCAGGCAACAGCCAAGCAAATGGCAGCTGTGCACCTTCCCCCTCTTTCACTTGCATTTCATCCAGGCGTAACTGATAGGCAAGTGAATGGGAGGGGGCAGCCATGTGCCCGGGAAAGCTGTGTGCAAATGTGTTTTCCTCCCCCCACATACACTTGTTTGCCCAGGCATGCTCCCTTCCGAGTGCCCAGGTGATAGGTTAGCGAATGGGAGGTAGCACTTTTCCCTCCTTTCACTTGTATTTCGGTCAGGCGCATTGACTTCAGGGCACTAGGTGATAGGCAAGAAAATGGGAGGCAGCTGCGACATGACCGGAGAAGGCCCACATATAGGGTTGCCCCATACCACTCACTTGCATTTTGCCCAGGCCTGTGGAAAGGAAGACACATGTGCCCAGGCAAAAGGCAGGGCAATTGGAGCAGGAGAATAGGGGAAGGCAAGCAGGTGCCTCACGAATAATCAAGTTCGCGAAAGTCAAAGCCATGAATGTGGAGGGAAGACTGTAACTCCATGCAGGACAAAAGCCTTAGAGCAAATTCAAATCTGACAGCTATATTTAAGGAGGGTATCTTCGGTGGATATTTTCCTAGCATTTGTAGAAAAGTCCATTTCTTTGAGGGTGCCACCAGGCTATAATACTGCATATGATTTTAAAGAGGACTTTGTCACAGGAATACCAGTAAGTTTCCTCTGGGTAATTTATGATAGAAGGTAACAACAAATTTATGATTTGTGATAAATTAACAAATGCAGACAAACGTGGACATACAGAAGATTGGAAGTGATGCTGTCTACACAGATAACTTGGCTTTCATCTCCAAGCAGTGATAGTGAAACAGAGTTGAACAGAAAAGATTTCCTGTTTTCCTACTGAGAGAACAATCCCACACAGATAAGCAGTAGCACAGACAATACAGTATGAATACAAACTAACATACTGGTGTAAAGATCACAGTCTACCATCTTCTTCAAATTTAGTTGGGAGGTAAATGTTCTGCAATATCAGAATTTTAAAAAAGCTTCAACATGATTTACAAGAATAATGTATTAAATTATTCTAACCTGACAGGTAAGGCTTTTGTAGTTTGTTCAGGCAGCTCAGGTGGGTTCACAAACATGAGTTTAAGCAGCAATTCCATGTAGCCAATATGTCTGGCCAACCTTGTACTCAGCACCCATGCCCAATTCCAGTTCTCTCCTTCTCTTCGGCTACCAAAGTATATCACAGCTAGAATAAAATATTTTATAAATACCTAAATGTTAATGGCAATTATAACAGATTTAAAAAGGGGAACCAAAACACTGTTCAATTTATACCACTGCTTTACATGAAAATCATCATCATTTAGCTCCATATCATCTTTCTGATAAAGTATTATGGAAGCAGTTCAAGCCCTAATTCCTATATAGCATACACACATACACCCAACAGATAGCTAACCATTTTTCTTCCCATTTATATCTTTTGCCCTTTAAAAAGGCAGCAGTAATGCCCCAAATTATTACTTTATTATAGGGAAAAGCAATTCCTTTTGGGGGCTATTTGGAAATCTGTGAACTTTAGCGCTTCTATATTGCACAGTTCCCTGTACTCCTGTTTTTGACAATGTTCTCAAACATTCAGAATCAGAAATAGTCAGTGATTCTGCTGCTTTGGGCAGTCAATCCAAACTGAATTTTACAGGAGCGATTCTGGGGTGCTGAACTCTAGAGTTTCAACACCCTGGATAGCTCCATTAAAACTCTGGGTAGCTCCCATGAAACCCAATTTGGATTCCCATAAAGTCTACCACAGAGTCACTGGCCACCTCCACTCAGAATCAACGTAGCACAGACTTACATTTACACACAGTAAAAACAAAACTGATGCCAAATTATCAAATGTCTGAAATTTAAGTTCACAAATGTTTTAACTATTTTAATACATTTGGTTATGTGCAAAACCTACACGTGCAACACAGACTTCCCATGATTTCAGCTCACAATCAATTCCAGGGGGTCAGGCAAATTTTGCAAAGTCCTCTTTCTCCCAGAACAATCACCTATGTCATTCCAAATGATCCCTCAACTTTCTGGAGCAGAGTTTGGAGTGGCATTGGCAAACTAACTAAAACTGCCTCCCCCAACAACCTCTATAGCAGGAGGTGCCACTGGATCTGGATTTCGCCAATGAACTCCATTCCTACATCTTTCATAATTTACCCTAAGGGCACCAGATCCCATCCAATCTCAGAATCTAAGGAGGGTCAGCCCTGATTAGTACTTAGTACTATGCATATAGGAGACCGACAGTGAACACCAGGTGCTATAAACTACATTTCAGAAGAAGGAAATGGCAGAAACACTTCTGAGTATTATTCACTGCCTAAGAAAACCATATGAAATTCATGGGACTGTCACAAGTTGACAGACGACTTGGAGGCAAGTATGCGCACCAACATACACACACAGATTTAGTTTCATTTTGTATACAAATTTTCAGTTCATTTTTGAATACAAAGTATGTTTTTAATTTAGTCTAATTGAGAACAAGACTTACTAAAGAATACATATAGTAGTGCCAGTAAGCTCAGTGAAACCGCTATTCCAAGTTTAGCATCTACAGTGAATGCAAGCAATAAGCCAACGCCTCCACACAACAAAAACGTGAGGAACACAATAAGCCAGGAAAACTGGAACAACGGCTCAATCTGCTGTCCAGCAAAAGTCTTCATTTCATCTACAAAAAGGAGAAAGAAATGTAATAAAATAATAGTAATAGTAATTCCTAAGGCTGTTGTCTACTTCCTTTCAGAGTTCAGGTGCTCTAACAAATATTGTTTTACTCAGGAGTGAGAACTGTGTGGTCCATGTGCCACATACTGCCTGTAAAGCCCCATTGGAGGACGCTTCACGCAAAAACAAAAACTAGTAAAAATAACTGGACACAAGAAGTATGTACAGTGTGCAATCCCTATTCTGAAGGAGAGCACAACTTTGGAAGGCAAAACTCACCCTTATTTTTCTCAAAACCAGGAATGACCTCCCAGTCACTTCCTATTTTGAAAAAAAAGAGGTAGATGTGGCCCACAGAAATGGGGGATTATGAGGCAGAGGTAGCCCTGAACCCTCTGCAGTTGCCTACCCCAGTCTATCTGGACTTCCAAAATGATTTTGATGAACACCATCAATAACCCAGATGCACTTAGCAGCCAATCAATAACAGGAGAGATCCTCACCTTAATCTGTAACCAGTTAAAACAGTAGAAATAGAGAGTAAGAATAATTGGTCAGTCTTCACAATGGAGGGGTGGCAACTGTGTGTTCCCTCAATTTTCTGTAACAGGACCAATCCGTTTGTCTTTTTAATTGATGATTTCAACCTTGGAATCATATTTCATATATACACTGACAGCAGCTAACCAAGAGAGGAGATCTTAGGGTAGCAGCAGACAGTTTGGTGGGTATGTCAATTCAACATAGGGTAATTAGAAAAGGAGACTGAAATAATGCTAGCAATATCATAATGTCTTTAAAAAATCTATGGTGTTATCACAGTCTGAGTACTGTACACTGCTCACCACACCTCAAAAATGATACAACACACAGAAAGGAGGTATTCAAATGTTCAGCGTGTGCTACAGTGGCAGTTGGAATCTTTAGCTCTTCAGATACCGGACTGCAGCTCTCACCATTTCTCACCATTCACTATTCAGGCTAGGGCAGAAAACTGTACAGTTCCCTCTCTTGGTAACTCCTTTGTGGGGAATGGTTATAAAACTGGGAGGGGATTATTAGCTCAGAAGACAGGTTAAAACAAAGATATTACAGAAGTATACAACGTTATATATGGTGCAGGAAATGTAGATAACGATTAATTTTTGACCCTGCTTTAGAATATAAGAATTAGGGATAATACAATAAAGCTGAGAGGTAGAAGATAGGGCAGACAAAGGCAAGTACTTTTCCCATACAGTAGACAGTTTAAAATACTAGTTTTCTTTCTACAAGGTGTAATAACGGTAGCCAGCTCTGACGGCTTTAAAAGGGGATTTGAGCAATTCATGGAGTATAAGTCCATCAATGGCTTCTAGTGATAATGGCTAAGTATTACCTCAGTAACATATTCAGTATGCCTCTGAACACAGGCTAGGTGTTACTACTGCATGCATGTCCTGTTTGTGAACTTCCCGGAGCAACTGGCTGGCTACTGTGGAAAAGAATGCTGGACTAGGTAAGATCTTGGGCTGATCCAGAAGGGTTCTTTTTACGTCCTTAATGTTCTGGTTTTAAAAAAAAAATGCAGTACATTTCCTAGCCGATCACCTTTTTTTTAACACTAAGAAAGCATAACTAGATAAAAGGGGAGCAGCCCTCCAATCTATATTTTTCAACTATCTAAACTGGCAACTTTCAGCCCTCACATATGGCACATGGCATGACATAATAAAGAGGAAAAAAATTAACCAAATATCTGAAATTCTTGTGCTCTGAATAAAAGCTATCTTCTACTCTGAATCTAAGAACAAGGTATGTCCCAACTATAATAGAAAAGCCCAACTGTATAGTATTTTATTAACTATGCATTAATGATAATAAATATTTGAACTAAATTTTACCTTCAAGTTTCTTGAGCAAAAAGGACTTCCCACTTCCCCACTGAGCATAAAGTCCAACACAGATGGGGGGCTGCATAGTCGGTTCACTAAGAATATCTGCTAGTGCACTGCTATAAAGATCATAACCCAGCATATCTCCATCAGATTCAGTGGGAGATAAATGTCCTGCAACATCAAGCAAGCTTCATGAAATAAACCTATTACACATCTGTATGTTCTCTATTCATACACTGACATCAAATCACGGACAATTTGCTGAAAGGAAGTTGAAAATAATAATAACCTTTGAAATTCCATGTCTTCTATGCTGTATAGGCAAATGTATTTAACATCTTTTTTTGTTCATTTGTTCTTCCCTGCTTCTCCTGAACAAAGGTACAGCATCTATGTACGCCATTTTCTTCAAAAATTATTTTTCCACGTAGGTTTCATTAAGCTTTTTTTATTACTTTCATGATTCCCAACACATGTTATGAACAATCTACATTCAATAATTCTCCTTAGCTTCTAACAGAGAAGCCTGAGAATGATAGGAGTTAAGAGTAGCATAAAATAGTATGAATGAATCAAGACCAGGCCTCTGTAGAGTTTTCCCCAGTGCCCTTTGTGTTACTAGCTTGCAGTGTGATTAAGAAAACACCAGGGAAACCTGCCCATTGTTGCTAACACTTCCAGTTCGCTTACTCCTCTATCATGTCCTTTTATGAGCTCATTCAACAATGACCATTTCAGTAACAAAGCATTTGGTGCACTACTGGAATTCACCCACGTTTTATTACTTCATGTTTATGCATTCCTCCTTAACCATGTAAGCTAATTCACAGATTACAGTATTACTATCGTACAGTATTACAAGGAGGATAGTCTAAGAAATAGTTTAATAGTTGAAATAGTTTAAATATTTTAAGACAGTTAAAGCCCACTGTCAGATTTAAGAAAAACAAGCCCAAATTAAAGGAAAGATTATTGCAATGATCTCAGTTTTTGTTTGTGAAGATATAAATAAGCTTAAATCCCATCCAAGCTTGCATGTTGCCTTTCTCCTTCCATAGGGCTGGAAGAGTTGAGAGGTTTTAATTTCAGCTTTATTTAACTGTAGTTTGTTACGCTGTCTGGGCAAGAAAGTATGGCTAACATTAACATTGCTTAGTTTCAAAAAAGTCAGCTTCAAACTGTGTTTTTTTTTTCAAAGCCAGCTTGTTGAAAACTAGCATAGTTAATAGTCTTAACTGTTCCAGAGAATACAACAAGCTGTGGTTGACTAGAAATGGCAATAAAAGCTTCCAAATATTCTTTGTTGGCCAAGCAAGAGAAGTTGTTCAGCATGCAAGTTCAAGAAGATGCTAGATGCATTCCTGTCTCAATTTTGAACCATAGTTTAATGGGACTTTGAAACATAGCCATTGCCTTCCCTTTATACACAGATGAATTTTTAAGCAAAATGAGGTGTTGGTACTCACCATGAATTAATCACTCTTAGAAGTGCCGAGGAGTAATCCATTCTCATCCAAAGCTAGTGGTTGTTCACTGCCTATCAAAGGTAAGCTTGAGCACCCCTAACTGGGATTGTTCCTGGACTGGCCCTCTGTCAGTTCCCTGCTATGTTTTTCCTAAAAGAAACTACAGGTTCAACTCCACAAGTGAGTCCCTTTGCTTTTTTTTCTCAGCTTGTTTAAATCTGCCACAGCCAAAACCATCAAAAATGGGAAAGAAGAGGGAAGGGTTATTAAAAGAAAAAAATGGAAAAAGAGTAGAGGTGAAAGGAAAAGTAGCAGACAAAGCAAAGTGAAGTGAATAGATTTAGGATTGAAAGGAAGAACTGAAGTAAGAACTCTAAAAACTTCCATCTGGCAAGGCAGGAAAATAACAACTGAGAGACAAGAGAGTCAATGGCTTTCAGAAAGAAAGCTAATGACTCCTGCCTTCCTAGCCAGAATAACCCATATGATGTGGATTGCTCCTCTGCATCATCCAGAGAATTACTGTTCTGTCTTTTAAATTTGAAGTGTGTGTGTAGAAGCATATGTGTACATTCAAATTTATACTCTTCCTTATTTAATATAACATATTCCTGAAAACATCTGAAGCTAACGCTTTTTCTAAAAAAAATGCCTAATACTTACTAGCGCCAAATATCTGTGTTAAAATACTTTTCTGGTGGCTACAGTCAATGTTGTAAGGTGTCTCTCCAGCTTTATTGGGCCTGTAAAGCAGCCTGCCATCTTTAGGGTTTCTTAAAAGCAATTCTGCAAGCCTGCGACTTCTCCCACGAATAGCAATATGAAGTGGAGTATCTCCTTTCTGTAACAATTGTCATCACATTAATGGATGTAAAACAAAATATTTTACTACAAAGCAGTTCAATTAACAGGTAGTTCTTTTCAATTTGACCCCACACTTTTTATAACCAGAATTTGCCTTGGCTTATTTTCTACAACTGGCATGTCTCATTACTTGGTCAATTTTGTTTCTAAAAGAAGAAACTCTACAAAGTGAGTTATTTTATTGAGTTTCTTTCCAAAAGGTCCCCCTCCTCTCAATATTCATGCTGAAATACCTTTATGAATCTCAACTTGATTTTAAATCATACTTTGATACAGCAGTCATCAACTAGTACATACCTTATCTACAGCAGAAACTTTTGCTCCTTTGTCAAGCAGAAGTTCAACTATTTCAATGTTTCTCATCTTGGTAGCCTTTATAAGAGGTGTTTCTCCATCCTTAAAATAGAAGTAGAAATGTACTATGTGAATGCTTCAGGATAAGATGTTCACCAACAATGTACTTTGTCTTCTTTATTTGATGACAAAAATACACAATTCAATCTTAAAAGCTGGAGAGAAGTTTGAAGTTTCCGTTTCATTTTGGTCAGATCTGGTAGCCCATGATGCTATATCAACAGCAGACACTCATATCACATAACAAGTTTTAGTTACCCTTTAACATATTTAAGCTACTATCCTACATAAGCTTGTGTATACTTACTTTTGTATAAATACACACAGAATTGCACTGATAACCACTTCATGATAATCACCACTGGGTGCTCTAAAGAGCAGTGGTTTTTTCTACATTGTTTTAGTTCTCTTTTGTCTTAACAATTTTAATGGTTTAATAATGGTAATACAAAGTGAAAATCCTGTTGAGAAAGCCAATGTGATGTTAATGGTCTGAGCATTCAGACTACAACCTTAGAGACCAGGGTTTGATTCCTTGCTTGGCCATGGAAAACCACTAGGTGACCTAGGGCATATCACACACTCTCGGCCCCAGAAAACCCTGTGACAGGATCATCTTAGGGTCACAGGAAGACACACAACAACAGCAACAAACACCCTGTTTGTATATGGGATCATTTTCTAAGTAAAAATGGCCTTTTTTTAAAAAAAGTGTAGTATGAATGTATGCTATCTCTGCTTTAAATGCTTTCCAAATGAATTGGCTGAATTAATACTTTAGGAAAGCTTTATCATACATTTTACTTAGTTTCCAAGGTATGGATGTTTGATGATAAATTATGTTATGCTAATTTGTATTTTATATGTATTCTGTGTTTCATATTTATATATTTCATTTTTTGTGTACTAAATTGTGTTGGCCTATAAACAATAAAATACAGAAAAAGACAGGGTAATATTTTAAGGAAAGTGATGGGAACCAGTTATTCTAATATATATCTCCCTGTCTATCTGACAGCACTTTTCTAAAGAAACCTTTAGTACTGAAAAGCAATTCTAAACTAAGTTTGTCCTGAAGTGTGCTTCTTTCCACCTTCACAAACATAACATTTTTAGCCATATTGGTTTATATAGCAATAGAGGAAAGAGTGAAAAAAGAAACACTATTTACAAGACAAACCATGCATCTTTTTGTTTTTAGGAGACAAAAATCATTAATGATATATTTACCTTTGTACATATTTCAGTGTCTGGATTGCACTGCAAGATATCTCTTACCATTGTGGCATTTCCTTTCTCAACAGCCCAATATAAGGCAGTTTTATTATCCTATGAAGAAATACACACTTTTGATTAGCACTTCAATGTCAGATTAACTTCAAAAACCACCTAAGACATTGCTCCTATTTAATGTATATAGCAAAGTGGTAACACAAAGAAGGGAAAAAGCTTTAAGCCACCTTAAAGCATTTTGTCACACAGAGAAGGGGATAAGCATGTTCTCTACTGCCCCAGAGGGCAGAACCAGATCTAATGGTTTGAAGGTGCAGGAAAGCAGGTTTTGACTGAACATTCAAAGGAACTTCTTGACAGTATAAAAGCAACTGGCCAGTGGAATCAGCTGCCTAGAGAGGTGGTGGTGTCTGCTTCTATGGACATCTTCAGAAAGAGGCTGGGCAGCTACCTTTCAGAAATGCTTTAGCTGGAGATCCTGCACTGAGCAGTGGGTTGGACTAGATGGCCCATGATTCTACGACTGTACATTCCAACTGCCACCGCCCTGGCTTTGGAGGGGGAGTAAAAGGCAGTACCTGCTGGATTTAGGAGTAAGAGGCAGTACCTGCTGGATTTAATCCTCTCCCACACTCCCACTAACTTTTCCTTTTGTGTCACATCTTAGTTAGACTGTAAGCCTGAGGACAGGGCACCATTCTGTTGCTCTTGTAAAGCACAATGTACAGTGATGGCACTGTATAAATAAATTATGATGATAACCATCATCTATAAACATTTACTCACTAGAAACTTGTTGGTTAGTCCTGAGCAGAGTAGATCTATTCAATCACATGTTAACTGGTGAAATAAATCCAATTAAAGCAATGGATTTACTCTTGACAGGGCTAACAATAAGATTCTGGCCACTGATTTTTCAAGAACTATAATCCAAATTACACAATTCGCAGTAGTTTAAAAAAATAAAGTTGGTGTGTGAATCATGCAGCCCTCCAGAGGCTGTTAGACTGCAATTCCAAGGAGTATATGCTGGAAGGGGCTGCTGGAATTTATATTCCAATAAGATCTGAAGGGCTGCGTAATTCCTGCCCCACAAAATGGGAAGCCTGTTTGTTTATTCTGGTTGACTTCTTGAATTTGTTAATGACCAGTGTGGTGAACACAACTGCTCCTGAGCATCCTTCTCTCACATAATCATACTAAACCAGTCACTGTCTAGAGAACTAGCAGCAATGAAAAGAGTGTAATAATGATTAAAGCTATATTGGCAGAATAGGTACAATGAATTCCACCAAACACAGGCGGGAGCCTTTCTGAAGGCCTATTTTGAGGAAATGCAGACAGGAAAAAAAAAATCCTGCCACCACTCCATCTTCAAAGGGCTGTCCAGCAGACCTGTATCGAGCAGTTAGGGATCTTCTATAACCTAGCTCACAAGGGAACTCAGGCTACCTTACAGCCAATTGCAAATAAAATTGCTCAAATGTATTCAAAACTGGTTGCTACAGTTTATACCAGTCCAGCGAATGTAACTCTGGCCACTGCTTGCACAGTGATAATGGTGTGTGATGTTTTCAGAAATGTAATAGTAACCACAAAATTACTTACCTGACCTCTAATGTCAATATCTGCATATTTATGAAGCAGAGCTCTCACAATTTCAACATGTCCACCTCGGACAGCCCCAATCAGCACAGTGTCTCCACTCTGCAGTTAGGAAAGAAGACACAGTTCAGATATTTCCTGTTTTTCAACCAAAATTCAGTCAAAGTATTCCATATATAACTGTCTATAGTTTGCCTTAGGCATATAGGGAAAAAAGTGAGTGCATGATGATATATACTTTATAAACAAATATACTTACCCTATCAGGAATATTTACATATGTTCCTGCATCTAGAAGGTCCTGTACTATTTCTGTGTGTCCCTCTTTCGCAGCAATCATCAAAGCTGTGTTTCCGTCCTTATCTGTTAAGTTTACATTTGGATTTCTTTTCAGAATTTCTTTTACTGAATCTGTAAAGCCACCTTTTACTGCCACAATAAGTGCAGTCATAGAATTCTGAAGTGGAGAAAAAAGACACACACAAAAAGACACAGAGAGAGAGAGAGAATATAAGAATTATTAGCAAACTTGCAAAAGTTTACAAAAATATTGCAAAAATATTACTATATTCCATATCGCTTTTCAACCCAAAGCAAACTTGTATTTTTAGGGAACAGTAGTTAGCAGAAATTTCACAACAACACCTCCAAGCAATTCAGGTAACTGGCAGATGACTCTCTATCGTCCCAGCAATGAATGCATCATGTAAGTACTGCAATGAGATGCAGGTCTCAATACCTTGATGAGGATATAGATGTGAATGAGGCAGTAGCTTGGAGAAATTTTCTGCCAACAAATTTATCTGCACCCTTTCAGAAAAGACTTAGAAAGCAGGACTCGGAAGCCTATTTAAGTTTTCGTCCTCTTCTACAGCAGAAGCAGGAACATAGAACCTCCCAGATCTTGATAGACTAAAGATCTTTGGACATTATATTTGGACACTGACCATGATGGCTGGGCACGATGGTAGCTGAGCACCATTTGCACAACCACATTGTCCCCACCCCTCTACTACAGTTCAGGAGTTTATTGAAACTTAGCAGAAGACAACAGAACTATATTCCTTGTTAACAAATTTGACACTATTTGAACAAACTGATCCCCATTCAGTAATGTATTACAGGCAGCCATGCACCTTTTCTCTCAAATATTTCCTTTTTTAAATTGAAAGACTTAGAATTTCAGCAACAGAACAGCAGAGGATATGAAAATATCAGGCTCTTAAAATTAAATAACCAAATATTCATTAGTATGATTTGATTGCACAGTGGACCCTCAAGTTTCACGGGGCTTGGGACGCAGGTTACTCTCAAAAATAGAAAAACCACAAATATCTCTAGGCTCCCCAAACATGCATGGTAGAGATTCTAGTGCTGCAAATATTTCCTTTGGTGTCATCATCCTTCTTGAGAAGGAAGAGAAGGATGAGGACACTGAAGAAGATTTTTGCACCAGGGGCTGTTCCTATCCACCTCCTTTCCCAGCAACAGCTCTGCCTGTTACTATGTTTGCCGCTTTGGCACCACAAGGCTTCCACTGCCTCCACCAGTCTCCAAGTATTTCTTTAGAAAAGCCCCTAGATCAGGACTTTCCAAACAGTGTGCCACAACACATTTGTGTAACCTGGAGTGTGTAGGTGTGTCCCCTACAATCTTGGAAATATATGTTGTTATTTATAAATCATATATTTTTAAAAATATATGAAAGGTTTTCATGAGATATGCTGTGTCCCCATACATTTTGTTATTGGAATTTATGTATGTGTCTGTATCTCTCACAAAGGGTCAGCTTAACCTCCAGTTCGCTAGTAAAACTGAAATTACTGTGTCGTGAAATGATGGATGTCTAAAAAGTGTGTCACCATCATGAAAAGTTTGGAAAGCTCTGCCCTAGATCCTTGCAGGGCTGGGGTGGCAGCAGCAGCTCATCCTCTACCTCTCCTTTCCCATCAACAAAACATGTGGATGAGGCTGGCAAGTACCAAAACAAGCTCACTCACATGTTTTCTGGGGAACAAAGTTATTGACTTCCATATGCACAAGTCCTTTTTTGGACAGTGCTCCATGATCCCCTGCTTCTGGGGAGCAAACTGTGAAGAGGCAGGTGCTGAGCAAGGAGAACTAGCTAAAACATCTCCTTCAGTGTGGTCAGAGAGGAGGCAGAGGAAGGGAAGGCTTGGAGTGAGGGAACAGCATCAGGAAGAAGAGGAGGAAGAAGGAGAACAGCAGTGTTAGCAGCACCTCCCTCCCAGAGCCACTCCTGTCATTACACAACAGTACCATCACTATCTACACCTATAGCTACACCACTAATTAAGCAGCAGCAACAAGCTCACCAGTAATCAAATTCTTAAAAGTTAAACCTAAGGAAGTTGACTGTTTCTAGGCCATTTCCGCACTAGACTGTTATAGCCCTATTACTCTACTTTCAATATCCTATGGATGGAATAATAGTGCTAATAACAGTCCAGTGCAGAAACGGTCCTAGAAGGCTGCTTGAAAGCATATTTAGTCTGCTCTTCAGGCAAACAGACTCCAGAGTGACTAACAACCAATATAAACAAGAATTATCAGACTTAGAATCTAAAAGGTACAATATGAAAGAAAACAAGGATGCAAACAAAAAAAGCAAACTCAGGCATCAGTTCTTGTAAAAATGGACCGGGATAGAAACAGTTCAGAGAAAGGAAGAGCCAAAAGAAAATGGTCTTTAAGCAGAGCTTAAAGAATGACTGCCTATTAGGTGATATTTGAAGGAAAGGACATAGTTTTACCATGATCACTTTTATTTGCTTCTATCTACTGTTTTATATTAGAAAAATATTTAGAAACAACTGTATCACAGTTGTCAAAGTACTCACAGCTCCTTCTTGATCAACATCTGCTCCCATATGCAGTAAATATTTCACACATTCCAGGTGACCTTTTCTTGCTGCCCAGATTAATGGTGTGGTACCATACTAAAGAAAGAATGTATATTTACACATTAGATACATTCTGGCTTCATTTCAAAAACTGAATACCTACTGCAGGAACAGATGTCAACTCTGCATACCAACAGCATACACACAACATTTGTTGTGGAGGAGGAGTTCTTGCTAATGGGAATAGCATTTTAAGAAGAAGAACTGAAGTAATACTTCACTATAATGAAAGAACATTACAGAAGGCAAATAAAATTGAAAGTGAAGTTAACAGTAAAACAAAGCTGATACCATTGCAAAGCGGTGTATGGAGACTGGCTAACGTAAGAGTAGTGCAAAATATATGTAGATTCAGACAAAATACACAAAGATTCAGAGAATAAAAGCCAACAGCTAATCCAATAATCACATGTGGATAAAGTCATGAAAGATAATGTAATATGCCTACATATTTTTTTTTTACATAAAACCAAGTAAAACACCAGACCTATACTTATCAGATTCAGCCAGCATGGTCAGGAATAGATTACAGTGCTTGTAGATCAAAACATCTGGAAATACCACGCAGTGGGCCTATGAGAAAAAATCTAAGCAGTACAAATACTACTGAATGATGACTCAAAGAAAACATTACGAAATGGCCTTCATACTAAAATATGTTTTAATTTCTGTAAGTAGAAGTATCTTGTTCAAAGTCCAACCCATAAATATAAGCAATGTGAAAATGACAGAAACATGCAGCACAGTACTATGTATGTGCATTCATATGTCAATCTCACTGTATTCAGTGGCATTTATGGCCAGACAGGGGACCACAGGATTTCGGTCAAAGTATTTCTCATAAGAGCTTTTAAAAAACATCATGATAACTTAACTACAGGGAAACTGAATTGCTCTTAATTTCCACTTAATGCATCAGAGCTCAGGTTGTTAAGTCTCATAATTTTAACTTCTTAAGGTGAGGTAAGTCTATATCTTAAAAGGAAATCGTTTTCAGCTTACCTTGTCAGAGCAGTTGACTTTTGCTCCATACTGAAGTAGAAGTTGTACTATACGAGAGTGGCCCCGTCCTGCTGCCCAAATTATTGGATAGACACTATATTGCTTAAATAAGATTTCAAAATTATTTTTTTTAAAAAAAGCGTATGAGTATGTTTGGATTTTTTTTTTCCAAGCATTAATCCAGAATGCTACAGAACACATAAGACTATAAAAGAGGCACAAAATCATGTTCGCTCTTTCATTTCTCTATTTCTTTCAGGGGCATTTAGCTCATTTTAGTAAGACAGCATTTACAAACCCAGAACGTATTTACAAAATATAAGATTCAAGGTATCTTGTTTTCTGTGTGGAGCTTATAATAATGGAGAATGATAAAATTTCTACACTATAATAGTGTATAAACCTGAATAATGGACGCTTTAAAAATGTATAGTGATAACACTGAAAAAACCCCATAGAATTCTTATTCATCAGCAGAAGCAAATCAGTAGGAACTTTTACGAAGATGACCACAGTATAAGCCCAACAGTGTATATCAAAGGAGGACACACACAGAGAAGCAAGCTTCTGCAGTATGTAGCCAGTTCACTTACTTGCATTATGATGCCAATTTAAGCATCACAGAACTAGCTGGAGAAGTCCTTTAACATGGCTAGAGATGAGCACCCCAATCCTAGGCCGCAAAGCATACAGATGCATGTCCAGGACCAAGGCTGAGTCAGAGCTGTTACATTTAACTTACATATTTCTAAATACCCTTAAAAACCTCTGTATTTTTAGAACTTTATTGTGTCAAGTCCTCCATACAAAAACATTAATCTTACACAAAAAAACATGCAAAAAGCATTTGCCCTTTCATCAACAGTTATCCAAGCAAGCCAGTCAACATTAATTACCCTGAAGTGCAAAATTCTTCTCCTATTGTTTTCAGTGCAAAAAAGAAAAGAAAAATGGAACAACTTACCAGTCCAGTGGTGTTTGGGTTTGCTCCTCTTTCAAGAAGCAGCTCTGCTACTTCAGTACGGCCTTTGTAACAAGCCCACATAAGAGCTGTCCATCCACCCTAATATGGGAGACCATCATTTAAGACAGTTTAAAAATCTATTTATGATATTTAAATAAAATGTCACATCACCCAACTGAAGAGCTATTTCTTGAAAGCCAACATTCATTCATTGTTAAAGCAGTTCTACATGGAACAAACAGTGTAGTCTGAGTCTCTGCACAGAATGAAAAACATTCTATACAAAAAAATAAAACTGAAATCAGAAATGGCAATTAAAAGCCAGTAGGAAAGCATTTCAACTTTCTAACCCACCTTGGATAACATCTTAAAGTGATCATTTTGAAGCAACACAAAGTTCAAACACTCATTGCAAAGTTCCTCAAAAAACCAATTCACAAAGAGAAAACATCTTCAAAATCAATCAATCAACCAATCAATCCTTCACAAAGTTTCTCAACTTCTGATGGCGCTTTTAAGGATGAAAGTTCATAGTTGTGAGGAACCAAAAACGTAATTCATTTTCCTGATGAACACATAGCTCAATCTGTTATGCTTCAAGAGGAAAAGCCCCAAAGACATCACACCAATTTTGGTTGCCTTAGTGGATGACCTACGCAGCAAACTGGACAGTGGCTTTTAATACCATCAACCATGGTATCCTTCTGAGTTAACTCTTTGGGATAGCGTTTGGAGGTACTGTTCTACAGTGGCTCTATTCTTTCTCAGAAGGGCTCTCTCATAGGGTGGTGCTGGGCGACTTCTGTTTGACTCTTTGGCCACTGGCCTGTGGAGTCTCTCAGGGGTCAATCTTGATCCCTGTGCTATTTAACATCTACATGAAACTGCCGGGAGAGGTTGTCCGGAATCTTGGGGTCAGGTGTCACCAGTATGCTGATGATACTCAGCGCTATTACTCCTTTCCACCCTGGCAGCTGGGTGTACTGGATGAGAGCAAATGAAGCTTAATCCAGACAAGACAGAGGTGCTCCTGGTCAGTCAAAAGACGTAATCTAGGAAAAGGGATCCAGTTTGTGTTATATGGGGCTACACTCTCCCTGAAAATGCAGGTTCACAGTTTGGGAGTACTCCTGGATTCAGCTCCGAGCTCACAAGCCTAGCTTTCAGCAGTGACCAGGAGTGCTTTTGCACAACTAAAGCTAACACCCCAATTGTGCCCGTTCTTGGATAAGTCTAATCTGGCCATGGTGGTACATACCTTGGTTACATCCTGTTCGAATTACTGAAAAGCACTCTATGTGGGGCTGCCTTTGTTGGCCCAAAGAGCTACAGGTGGGTTGTTAACTGGGGTTGTCTAAAGGGAGCACACAACTCTCCTGTTGCAACAGTTCCAACAGCTGCCAATCTTTTTCTGGGCACAGTTCAAAGTGCTAGTTTTGATCTAAAAAGCCTTATACAGATTGGGCTCAGGTTACTTGAAGGACCATATATCTCCTTTTATGAGCCCAACAGAGCTCTAATATCACCCAGAGAGGCCCTTCTCTATGTCACACCATCCTCTCAAGCTTGTTCAGTGGGAACAAGGGAGAGGGCTTTCTAAGTGGCTGCTCCCAAACTTTGTAACTGGGAGCAGCCTAGAGAGGCCAGAATGGCTCCATCCTTGCTCTCCTTCTGTCACATGTCAAAAAAAAAATTGTGCCATCAGGTTTTCAAAAACTGACTAAGGCTTTTGATATTGTGTAAGTCTGTTCTTAAGGCCTGCATAGTTCATTAATGCATTTTAATGTTTTTTATGTGTAATGTTTTTAACTTCATAAATTTTTTTCCAAATTTCATATTTTACTTTTATGAATATTTTGCATTATTTTTAATTTGTACCATTTTTAATGCATGGTTACCTGCCTTGAGTCCCATTATCAGGTGAAAGGCAGGAAATAAATAAATAAATAAATAAATAAATAAATAATACCATGTCTCGATGTTCCATGTTCACATTGCAATTAAGCAGCTCTGACACAATGGCGACATGCCCCTCTTTAGCTGCCGAAATGAGAGCTGTCCAGTTATCCTAATATGGAGAAAGAATGTTGAGGAAGAGGAAAACATAGTCCAACAGATAATTAAAAGCAGTCTTCACACCAAGAGATAAAGAGAACTAAAGTGAAACAACTACGTTGAAGTAATGAAGCCTTTTAAAAACGCACAGATCTCACTCTAGAGACAGAATATTTGAAGATTCAGAAAAAAAAAATTAGAAAGGAGTTTGTCAAGTGTCCAAAAACGCAACAAAGAGAAACTTCATCAAGCCACTATTTCAGTTTCCCCCACCTCTCATACAGATTTGAGGACTGCTTGCGCCCTACCAGCTCAGATTGATGTATTTCCTGTCCCCGCAACATGGTCTTGTAGTGGCTGGCAAGAGGATGGGGAGGCAGCTGAACAAGGAGCATTGTCACAAGCTTTTTTCTAATAGCCATTGCACAATAGATGTGCATAGACGTGAACCAGCTATCAGAACACAAGAGGTGAGGACAATACTCCTCTACCACCATCCCCCGCAACATCAGGTGGGAGGCGTACGTAGATTGTGGAAGCCTCCACTATCTCCATTTGGCTTTCCTTCTCCAACCTGCATGACGTTGCACAGCAGCAAGCAGAGGGAGCCACGCAAGGATAATAGAAGGCTATAACCTCCATGACCATTGCTTGGGGTCTCCCAGTTCGGGTATCATGCAGGGGAGTGGGCAGGAGGAAACTGAATGAGAACTGTCAAAGCTATAGCCTCCACAATCCTTGCTTGGCTTTCAAGTGCTCTCCTCCTCCTCCACCACAAACTAGTACACATGGCCAAGAGGACAGGCAAGGGGAGACAGTTTTCTTTGACTCTTCAAAAACTGCACAGTTTTTAAAGACGATTCCACAGAAGGGAGAAAAGTGACTAAACTATTTGCTCTCTTCTGTGGGAATGAATATTTAAAACAGCACATCCCTAACTCATACCACAAGGTACTACTTTATTAGTGAAGGAGTGGGGCAAAAGACATGTACAATATAATCCTGGCTCTACTTCTTGAGTTCAGAGCTCTCTGTGCAGGGTATAGGCCAGGGATAGCAAAAACATGGCCCACAAGTCACATGTGGCTGATATATAATGTACAGCTTGCAGAAATATGTTGGCTGAGCGCCTTTTTACACTGAAATTTCTATAAAAGATAAATTTTAAAAAATCAGTTTTATGGATTAAAACAGAAATTTAAGGTTCATGTGAGTAAACATATTTAAAAAATTTAAATCCTAATTTTTATGCTAGATTTGAGTCAGGAGGTAAAAAATTTTGGATTAGCCCAGATTACTGAGGAACTGTGCTGGAGAATCAGTAATCACATGAGGCAGCACTGATAATGTTAGATTTAGTGGGCATGGCTCGTGGTCACCTAATTGTGGTGTGTGTGGCTGTACTGCTGGCAGTGAAATTAGTGGGGTGTTAATGTGATTCTGGGCAGTGTATGGTTTGGCTTCATTGTTCATGCCAGAGCTTGAAACTCACAAGACCTCTTAGATAGCCTGATAGTTGCAGTAGTGGGTTGTTGTGGGTTTTCGGGCTTCCAGGATAGTTGCAGTAATGTCTGATCGTGTCATAAAAATATTATGATAAGACTATAATTTTGTAAGGTGGCATCTGATTAAAATATTAACTTTATTGGTTTATATACTTTTCACCATGTTTTGGACATGGTGAAACAAACACTGTTAAAAATATCTGTTTTTAACTCTTTTTATTTTGGCAATCTCATTTAATGTTATGAAATTCAAATCCGCATATTTTTCTTAATACACTCAATGTAGTTAAATATGCCCAACTGAAACTAATACAAATTAACAGTTTAAAATCTACATACATAAATAAATGTAATTATAGATATGTATTTCTTAATATCTATTATAAATTTTTTGTAACAAAATATACATGTAACAACAACAATGTGTGCATGATGCTTGGTCATGTCTTGTGGCTCTTAAAACATCTGATGTTTATCGTAAGTGGCTCTTCGGTTAAGCAACTTTGGCCACCCCGGTATAGGCTGATCAGAGGATGGAAAAGATTAGCAGCAAGAGAATTATACATGCTGGTAAGTGTTTGCAGGAGGGACAAAGATAGTGTAAGATTGGATTCTTTGCTCTGTACTTACTGAATCTTCCAAGTTGCAGTTTGCTCCTTTCTTAATCAATTCTTGGACAATTTCTAAATTGCCTTGCTCAGCAGCAAGCATTAATGGAGTCTGACCATTCTGCAATCACATGAAAAAAGTACATGTGCTGTAAAACACTAATAGAACATAAGCAGCTTTATGATGAGCCCTGTTGAGTAATGTTGATCATTCTATGATTTATTACAGCATAGGACATACAGAATGTAGAATTTTAAAGTAGCAAACAGGAATTGTAGCACATTTCCTAAAAACACCATTAGGATAGTGAAACCATTATTACAAGTAAAAGGGATTAGCATTAACGTTACTCATTACTGTTGAACAAATATATCTGACTGATCTACTTTTTGTTCTTCAGCTATGTCGTACTAGAAAAATGCACATTCCAAAAGGAGCCTATGAATTGTCATAAATGTTCCTAGGTCTTCAGGAAACTTTTTATTTTTGTTGTATCACAGCAGAATGCCCTCCAGAAATATGAGGTTTTAAAATTTATTGTGTTTTAAATTGGGTATATATGCATGTGTACCTTCACAAATATTATGTTCCTGGAAAATGCCTACATATCACTTGGTATTTTTCTACTCAACATCTAACTAAACGAATAAACCATTTCCATTTCCACGTATTTTGTCTGAGATAAGCTCTGCATTCAGTCTGTGACTACCATTTAATACATATAAGCCATCAGGTGACTTTACAGATAATGGGTACTAAGCAATGTGATTTCATGAAATTTAGTAAAAGTCAGGTTCCTTCTACATTAATTTTGTACTTCTTAAAGGAATACATTATAGTGCTAAACAAAATTTAACTATTCAAAACAAAAACAATTGGTGATTAAATAAGAAAACAAATTTATACATAACTATGTTGTTAAACCTAATAAAGTGGTACTTTATTGCTTAAGGTTTTTTAAAAACTGGCTAAGGCAGAAATATTTTAGTAAACTGCCTTCAAATAAGCTCCACTAAAAGAAAATGGGGCCTATGTCCTAGGAGACTGTGAGAAAACATCAAGTTTATCAACAATTCCAGTGGGATCCCCTTCACCTGATTATTCAAAAATGCACTAAGGGTGGCAAGGAAATAGCATGGGTGCAGAAGCAAATATTCATCCTTACAGCTGAAAACAGCAACAACCATTATTTCTGGTTGCAACTTCTAGTTTTTAGTGAAGCAGTCAAGAGGGTAAACCAAAATGGCATTTCAGACATCTGGGAACAACTTAGGGTAAAAAATCAATTGAAAAATTAAGTAAAAATGTTAGAGAGTTACAAGGGTTTTAGGTGGGTATTGTGGAAAGCTGGGAGCACAGGAATCCTTGGGCTACATTTTTCTAATCCCATCCAAGTAACACACAAGAGGTCCTGTGCCACTCAAAAAGACATAATAATCCAATAAAGCTGAAGTTTTACTGAAATCTAAATAACAATCTACATTTCTCCCTCCACATTAAGGTGTTCGACTGTCATGCATCTGATTCGTGAGGCCCTCGTGCCTCTACTCCCCATTCTTCTCCTTCCATTCCTCTGTGTTTTCCCAATGCAGAGAAAGAAGGCAAGCATGCCGAGGCAAAAGGTAAGGCAGTGGGGTGAGGATGAGATGTGCATGGGCCTTCCTTCAGCCCTCCTGAGCTCCCCTCCCATCCCCTTGCCTCTGGCCCCAGCCCTGAGAACTCAACACAAGTCAAAAGATAAGGGGATGGAGAGGAAGAAGGCAGTACACACTTTTCTTCTGCCCTCCAGAGCTCCCTTTCCATCTGGCCCTAGCGCTAAGAACTGGCACAAAGGCAAAAGTTAAGACAATGGGATGGGGGAAGAAATACACACACACACACACACTTTCCTTTGCTCTCTAGAGCCTCCTTTCCCATTGTTTTGTCTCTGCCCCAGCACTGAGAGCTTGCACAAAGGCAAAAGGTAAGGCAATGGGGTGGGGGAAAACATGCATGCACACTTGTCTCGTGCCCTCTAGAGCAATCCCCTCCCACTGCTTTGCCGCTGCCCCAGTACTGAGAAGGAAGGCTCCCACAACAGAGCCCCAAAAGGGAATGGGAGGGGGATCGCAGGGGGGTATTCATGATCTTTCCACTTTCATGAGGATACTGTGCTCTGAATCCTCACAAATGTGGAGGGCCTACGGTACTAACAAGGTAATAAATATATAAACAAAAATGAAGAGTTGGTATTTACGATAATTCTGGGATGACAGGAGGAGCAATCCACTACGCCTGGGGTTTGATCCTCACGCCAGCACATGGAGGAACTGTCCATGAGCTAGCTGAAAAACCGTTTAACCGGCTCCTGTCCCTCTCCAGCCAGTTTCTTTCCCTAGTGTAACTGATTTCATTTTTCTGATCTCTCTTAACCCTTATAAACACTGTTCTCAATTTAGTGGTGGGCGTGGATTGCTCGTCCTGTCATCCCAGAATGATCGTTCCCGTAACTACCAACTCTTCATTCTCGGGCTGACAGGAGGATCAATCCACTACACCTGGGACCTTCCCAAGCTAACTTATGGGCAGGGTCCTAATTATAACACTGCCTGCAGAACACAGCGTCCAAACACCACCTGGGCAGATTTGTATTTATCCAGTTTGTAATGCTTAATGAAAGTATTTGCCTCTTTCCACCCTGCTGCACTGCAGACATCTTCCAATGAGCAGGATGAATTATAGGCTACTGAAGTCGCCATCGACCTAGTAGAGTGCGGCCACACATTTACTGGACGCGGCTTCTTTGCATAATCGTAGCAGAGAAAAATGCAAGCCTTAATCCAACCCGCAATGACCGATTTACTGGCCCGCTGTCCAAGTGTCTTTGGTTGAAAAGACAGCAGCAGAGCATCTGAGTGCCGGAAGTCACTTGTTCTTTTTATGTATGCCTTCACCGCCCTCCTTGCATCCAAAGTATGCCATTTCTTTTCCAATGGATGTACTGGCTTAGGACAGAAAGTTGGCAAATGAATCACCTGCACGTGAGATGATGAAGACAGGCATTTTGGCAAGAAGGAAGGGTCGAAGCCCAAAGTTAACTTGTCTTGTTCAAACCTGCACAAATGCTCATTAACAGAGAGTGCAGCCAACTCTGAAACGCGTCTTGCCAAAGTGATTGCAAGGAGAAAAGCAGTTTTGAAAGATAACAGTCTGAGCGATGACTCCCTTAGTGGCTCAAAAGGTGGCCTGGTTAACGCACTCAGCACCAGGTTCAAGTCCCATGATGGGAACCTATGTATGGTCGGAAAAGACGACAAGGTTGCCCCTCTCAGAAACCTTCTGATATTAGGATGTTTAGTGTAAGAGTCTCCGTCCAAAGTTGGGATTTCTGACAATGCTGCGAGCTGCCTTTTCAAGGTGTTAGGGCGCAACCCTTTGTCCAATCTGTTCTGTAGCAACTGTAGGATGCCCAAGACCTTCACTTCTGCCAGATGTACATTATTCACCTTGCACCATTTCTGAAAAATTTTCCAGGTCCTGTCATATATTTTCTGTGTGGTCTCTCTTCTTCAACCCAATATAGTTTTGACCACACTCTCCGCATACCCGTGCTACGTTAAAAATTGCCTTTCAATTTCCATGCTGCCAGACTCAGCCATTTGGGGTCTGGATGGCACACTGGACCCTGAGTGAGTAAGTCCGGCCTCAAGGGCAATCTCCACGGAGGCGTTTGGGCTAACTGCAGCAGCAACAGAAACCACGGTCTCCTTGGCCAGTGTGGTGCTACTAGTACCACTGATGCTTTTCGTTGCGGATTTTTGACAGGACTTTCTGGACAATCCCGATGAGAGGAAATGCGTAGTGTGTCCCTGGAGGCCAAGCCACTGACAGAGCATCGTGTGCTTCCGCACCCTTGCTTCCATCTATAGAAAAATACCTTTTTAATTTGGTATTTTCTCCAGAAGCAAACAAGTCCACTTGTAAGGGACCAAAAATACTTATTAAGTCGTTGAAAACCTCCATGTTGAGAGACCATTCTCCTGGATGCAACCAATTCCTGCTCAGGTAGTCTGCTTGTATATTCAACTCCCCTTTCAAATGTACTGCTGTGATAGATCTTACATGCACGGAAAAGACGTGCAGACTCCAATACCAGGGGCACCGAATGTAAACCTCCCTGTTTGCAAATGTATGCGTTGACTGTCATGTTGTCTGTGAAAACCTTCACACGAAAGTCTCTCATCAGATGCAGACACTTCTGGAGCGCCAGGTGAATGGCTTTCAACTCTAGGTAACTGATGTTGAAACGCCTGTCCAAGGATGTCCAACACCCCTGCACTGAGTAACCCTCGCAGTGGGCTCCCCAGCCTCTGAGACTCGCATCCGTCGTCACATGGACCATATTGTGAACCTGAAATGGAACACCAGCTGCCACATTTTCTCCTTTCAGCCACCAAGCCATCTCTGTTCAAATCTGCTGTGGCACCTTCACTTTGTAACGTCATTTTGCTGCTACTGCAAACTGATGCGTCTGCAGCAGCCGCTGTAGTGGTGTCGAAAGGAAACTTCCCCACTTGAACCAACTGCGTTGTGGAGATTAATATCCCCAAAACTTCTGCCAATTGCATCAGGTCTACTGACTTACACTGCCCTAATCTGCATGCCTCCTGTCTCATTTTCTCCAACCTCTCTTGAGAAAGGTACATTCTCCCTTTCCAAGTGTTTATTCTTGCACTTAAATGCGTTAATATCCTTGTCGGGTTTAACATGCTCTTCTCGTGATTGAAAAGAAACCCGTAATCTGTCAGAATTTGGATTGTTAAGCTTAAATCTTTCCTCAACTTGGCCTCTGAGTGTGCCTTTAGGAAGATGCCGTCCAACTACGGGTACAGCTGCACCCCTTGCACCCGGAGGAAAGTTATCAACGGAATCAGCACCTTCGTAAAGACCCGTGGCGCTGACGCCAGACCAAAAGGCAGGGGCTTGAATTGGTAGTGGTAGTCCTGGTAGTTGAATCTCAGGTATCTCCCGTCTTCTGAACACATGGGGACATGGAGGTATGCCTCCTTGAGACCTATAGACGCCATATAGTCCCCCAACACCAAATTCTCTTTGATCGTTTGTAAAGTTTCCATTTTGAATTTCCGATATTCTACGAAGTTGTTGAGGTACCTCAGATTCAACACCGGCCTGTGCTTGCCATTTGGCTTGGGAACCACAAAGAACACCGCATACACACCTGTGAACTTTTGATGTTCTGGGACTTTCTCTATTGCCCCTATTTTTAGCAAATGAAAACAATCTGTTGCTTGGTTTCTTCTTTCGGAACTGGAGATGGAAGAAATCTCTCCTTTGGTCTCATATGAAAAAATATTTTGTAACCCTGGGTTTCTGCATTCAAAACCCAGCAGTCTGATGTTATTCGAGACCATCTGTTTCCAAAAGACAGAAGTCTTCCTCCCACTTTTGGTTGTTTGTTGTCAATACTGTGTCTTTCCTCACTTGGAATTGCTTCCAAGCTTCCCCTGTCCTCCTGTCCTTGCTTATTGTACTGGTTCTGTCTTGTAAACTGTGGTCTTTGCCTATTCCATTGATATCTACCAGCTCTGTATTCAGAGCTCCTCCCAGAGAAGCCGTGCGATCTTCCTTCACGAAAGGAATAATTAGCGCTTCGAAAATTCCTTCTATCCACCCTCTTCTTTTGCAGAGTGGGCATCACTTGTTTCTTCTCTTTTTTTTTTTACTAAGACCTTTTCCAAGGCCTTAGATCTGAACAATAAGTCTTCATGGAAAGGGACAAAAGCCAAATTATTATGTGATTTTTGGTCTGCCTCCCAGTGTCTCAACCACAAGGAGCCTCTCGTGTTTGTTAGCAAATTGATGTTCCTCGCTGCCAACGCAGCAGCAGCATCTAGCCCAGCATCTGCAACATACTTCAACACCCTCTGGATCCGCTCTACCGCCTTCATTAACTCATGCATGCTCAGATCTTGGGCATCCAAAATGTCCTGAGACCAAAGAATTCCTGCTCTTGCAAACATCGAGGCAGCAAAAGACGCTTTTACTGCCGCAGATGCTGCTTCATGTGCTTTTCTAAGGGATGACTCAGCCCTTCGCTCATCTACCTCCTTTAACTGGGTGTCCCCCTCCCTGGGGACAATTGCCCCTGAAATCAAACCTGAAATAGGGGCATCCACTGGAGGCACTTTAAGGAACTCAACATCGTCCTTAACAAAAGAGTATAACTTCTGGCTATATTTAAGACCTTTCCTGGAACTTCCCTGAGAAGACCACTCACTGGTAATGTCATCCTTAAATAAATCTGGTAAAGGAATTTCCATTCCCCTAGCCTCTTTTTTCCTAATCACAGGTGCTAACTTACTTTCCTTACTACCTTTTCCAACCTCATCCTCCTTACAGTTCTCCAATCCTAATGTTTGCAGCACCCTTCTCAAAGTACCCTTGAAGGTTTCTGCCTCAAACATCCTATCTGTTTCTGATTTCTCATCCTCCTCATCATCAGTGTACTGGAATTCCTTCCCATCCATGTCCAGTGCTTCGTCCTGTGCTATATCTTCCTCAATGTCATCAACTTCCTGTTGTATTGCTTTCCTGAAATCCATTTGCTCTACTGATTTCTGCATTTCTCCAATATTCCTCCCTTTTGGAATATAAAACTTGTCCTTATTAACTGCAGCCCCCCTGTTGCTAGTACTTGGCCTTTCTTCTTGTTCTACTCTCCTTTTCTTAGCTTGTGGCATTTCATTCTGGACACAGTCATTTAAATTAATTTGTTGCTGCAAATTCAGTTGATTAGCAGAATTAAATTGATGATATAAATTCAGACTGTTTAAATAAATTTATCATTCTGTACATGGCCTAAATCACGGTTGTTAAAATTCATTGGTACATGCTGATTAGTTAAAAGTGCCTGGCATTGTGCGTTCACAGTTTCTTTAATTATCTGATGCATTTCTCCCTGGAACGCATCCATGAGATGTTGCCTTGGGCCTCCCAGGCCACCCAACCATGTCTCACCAGACTCTTTCTGAGGTTCTGGCCTCTGTGTTGGAGCACTCGCCAGCCATCCTGCCATCATCTGCTTCAATTCCGGAGGCAGCCTCAGCTGCTCCATCATGAATTGCTCATTTTCGGCCATTCACGCCTCCGACAGAGCCGCCGCCCTTTGTGAGTCCACGTTGCCCGCAGCATTCAGACCTGCATCAGCACTCACGTGCGCACTGGATGACTGCCGTGCATCACCCTGCGAGGTATCCGAGGGCCTGCTTGCAGTGCACAGCGCCATCTCGGAATCCTTGTTTCCAAGATGGTGGCCGGAACTCTCGCCGGTAAGTTTCTGAGCACTCGCAGCCGTTTTTGGGAGCTTTTTACTGTCCCCAGCCTTCTCTGGCTTTTTTACCTTTTTGTCTGCTTTCTTTTCCATCCTAGTCTCCAGGGCCTTATTGCTGGCCACAGTTTTTATCTCATCTGCCTCATTTTCACTTAAGGTCAGGAATATTTTTCAGAGCTCCGCCGAATGATCTTCTTCATTAAATCATTGCGGCTTGGATCTCTGGCCAGTAGCTCCGCAGTCATCGTCCGTGACCCACCTTACGGCGGTTTTTTGGACGGTATTAATTTTGTCTTTGTCCGAGCCCAACAATTAATTCTGTGGTGCTATGGACTAAATCATCAGAAGTCACCGAATTTGCACTGCCATTTCTCTCTGTATCCATAATTACCTTACTCCTTGCCTACAGTAAACTATTTTACCCTGTGGAACCGGAGAGGGACCTAAACACATCTTGCTGGTATGCAGGAGAAAAAATAAACTGGCTGGAGAGGGACAGGAGCTGGTTAAATGGTTTTTCAGCTAGCTCGTGGACAGCTCCTGCATATGCTGGCACGAGGGTCAAACCCCAGGCGTAGTGGATTGATCCTCCTGTCAGCCCGAGAATATAAGATTCCCAGGAAAAGCAAACCAAAGGAGTTGTAGCTTGTCACCTTAATACATTACTACAAGTACAGTATAACAGTTCAAAGCTTTAAAAAACTTTCAAATTGCAATAAAAAAATGACCACATGATCCCAGAATCTAAGAAGAATATTCTTAGCCTAAGTGCTTTTTCCCTCACTTTTTCCCTCATTCATATTCTAACATTTTAGTATAAAGCAGGACCTATTTATTATCAGGTTTAGTTATGCAAGAATTTCAGGAAAATTACTGGGAATTTAGCGTACCTCATTCCGTTCATCTACATCTTTGCATTTCTCAAGAAGTGCCTTCAAAGCAGGAACATTTTCTTCTTCCACATATGTCACCAAACTCTGAGACATCAGACCTGCCATCTTTGCATGAAAGGTCAAACTCCACAGTGCCAGTTATCTAGATTAAGAAGACAAGCAGTTTTAATGTGTCACTAACATATTAAGGTGTTCACACACAAAAGGGAACACAAAGCAATGACTGAAAAGCTGATGCTACAAATTATTTCTATTGTACAAAAGGATTCCATGGACTATGTGATTTTTTTAGCATCATGATAAAATTCACCATTAAAACTATCAGTGAAATACATGAAATTAATATTAATTCAGAATCATTACGATGTCTTCGAAATTACGTAAGAACAGTAATACCCATAAATTTACATGAAACTGTTTTGTATTTAATTGAAAGTCTTAAATTGTGTATGTAACATGTTAAGATGAAAGAGAAGAAAGAAACAAAGAAATGGATAAAGAGAGATAGGATAACTGGTAGAGTGCATGTTAAAGACTTAATACATAGAAGAAACTAGAAACATGTTCAAAACCAGCTACATTTTATGGCCAAGACCCTGCTGTGTCAAAGCACTTGCACAACAGACCATTGCACTTGTGCTTTGACATTTTTCTTACTTGCCTAACAAACCATCTCAGACTTTGAAGCACAAGCTGAAGCTGCGATTTTGTCAACGTTGACTGCATCCACTGACATTCAGTGGAATCTTTAATTGTATTAACAATTAACTGGAAGTAAACTCCAGTAACAATACATAATTTGACCTAACGTGTGTAAAATACAAAGAATTTCTTTTGTTCTAGAATTGGTAGTATGAAATGATTTCTTAAAAAATACACTCCATCCGGAACATCACAGACTTCCACGGTAACATCTACTTGGATCTAAAATTATGCAGGGTGTATAAACCTTTTAAGAGCAGCAGCAACATAATAAGCACCCACAAGTAGGGAAGATCCTAGTTCTATGTCCCTCCAACCCTAACCTGGCATCATAAGAAATGTTTATGCAACAGTTGGTGAAATAAAACAGAACTGATGACAAAAATGTATGGTTTGCAACCTTTTCTTTCTCAAAAAAAAAAAGAAAAGAAAAGAAAAACTGTTTCTTAAATAAGCTTTATGAAACTGCTATTTAACGGGCAACTGTTAAAAGTATAGATTGAAAGGCAAGTTATTTCAATCTATATACATTTCAATTTAGTGATAACTTAGTTGTTGTACCAGTAGAGAATTCTTTTTGATGTGACTTACTTTACTCTAGGTTCCATTTAAATCTCAGAGACAGCAGTGTAACAGTTGCAATAGTAATACAGACATAAAAGTTTCTCTCAACATCTATTAGGAGAGATAATCCTTCAGAAATTATTTACTCCACAAAACGCTTGTCATGACTGCAATATTTTCTTTGAAAATTTCAAACCTTCGAGATAGTAAGAGGGAATGAGGAACTAAGGAATGCACACAAATATATGGCACCAAAATAAATAAATAATTTCCAAATAAACAGCCACCTACTGATAATATTTTCCTTAAAATACACAAGTCTGAGAGCATAGCACACTGACAGTCAGCATTTTTGGCAGCTGAGCTACAACTTATGAAATACACAGCGATAAGGGAGAATAAGACCCCTGATCCTTGAGACAACACTTCTCCCTACACATACCTACCCAGGTAGTGGGATCTGGCCTTCTCTACTGTAGTACTCCGGTTGTGGAATGCCATAACTTCAGAGGCATGCTTTGCCTTGATTCTG
The DNA here is from genome assembly GCA_948472985.1 of Iguana delicatissima. Lineage (NCBI taxonomy): Eukaryota > Metazoa > Chordata > Lepidosauria > Squamata > Iguanidae > Iguana > Iguana delicatissima. The sequence goes on from CAOKZL010001242.1 coordinate 398,717, forward strand.
GCCTCATTTTGGTGCCAACTTAATACTTTCTCTCTTCTCCGCATCTGTTACTTTTGGGGCCAAGTAACCATGGCTTAGCTCTGACCTACTGGATTGTGAAGCTCTGCCCATTGTTTTAAATGTATAATTTTTAAGTTGTTTTATTGACCCCCACACATACATGTAAGAGAGAGAAGTGCGCACACAGATCTCAGCAATTCCACCACACGTAAAACACAGATACATACACAACACAAAGTTGATCACACTGCATGTACACACGCACATGTAAACACACCTCACTTGGTGTAACAGCAGATAACAGTTCCTAAGGCAACATAGTAAGGGTGACCCAAAAAAGGCAGCCTAAAGGGTAGAAAGTCCAGATGCTGAGGCAGCATGTCAGCTCAAATGGTGTTTGTATACCCTACACTTCCTGCTTAAAACAGTGTCTCACTGCTTTCTGTTAGCCTAAGAGATGGCCTTACAGATTCCTCAGTGATAAAAGCCTCTCTGTACTCTAATTCTTTCACTAGTCTCCAACTTCACAGGAAGCAAGAATAAATCCCACTATATGTTAACCCACATACACATTCATATTCAGTCTCAGTGAATTAACACTGTTTAGGTCAAACATAATCTGTGACCTGTAGATCTTACTATTTATAAGCAGTACGCTGGACTACTGATGTCAGTCAAACACTAATTAAATTAAATTAAATTAAATTAAATTAAATTAAATTAAATCGTACCTTTAACAGCAACACTGCCACCTATGGCAAGTAACACGTCGTCTAGAATTTAGAAGTAACAAGCTACAAATAATTATCTGGAACTAATTACTCTGTATTAAGTGTATAACAAAGTCCTGCTCCCTACCACCCTAAGGCTAACTTAGACATTGCCCCAAACCTTTAAAGACAAGTGAGGCCACATAAATATGTTATGCCCACATGAGTTGAGATATGAGACTCTCACATGCCATTAACCATAGTATGGTAATATCTCAAGAACTTTTAAAAGAGCCAGGACAGTACTAAGGAGGAGATGGCAGCCGACTGTCAAATACTTTCCATAGTATGATTGGTGGAAAGAACACTGAAAGAGTTCTAGCTCCTCCCTTTCCAACCAACGTGCATATACAAAGATTTTCTGTTATTTTTTGTGTGACTGTGTGTGCGTGTTAATGGTTCATGTTTTTAATTGGCTTTAATTTTAAAATTTATAATCTTTTTTAAAAATTTCTAATTTTACCTTTTTTTAATCTGTTGTAAGCCACCTGAATCCCAAAGTGGGATTAGATGAAGAAGGAAAAGGACGCAGAGTCAGCTGAAATGCTTTGTGATTCTTACAGAACTGGGGACAGATAGCTAACCAGCAATAATAGTAAAGGTGTTTCACAAACAATTTAATAACTAACTCTAGAATTAAAAGACAGGCAGTAACAACTTATTCTATAAACATTTTAAATAAGTTCTGAGGCAGGAGCTTTACAATTAACACTAAGATAAATGCTAGATCAGAAAGTGGGCAAATGCTGCCAACTTCAACCAAACTTACTAGGTATAGAAGAAGCACTTGTTTGGTGATCCTGACATGTATTCATATATATAGAGAAAAGTCACAGAACAGGATCAAAGCAGACAGACACCAGAAAAAGGTAAGAAAGTGGAACTAGCAAAATCCTTAAAAGCATCATTACGTGGTGTCAGCTAAGTAGGCATGTGCCAGCAAGGCATAAAACCACAGTCCTATAAACTAGGGTTCAAAAAAGATCTTTGAAACATATCCAAATTCTGCCTTTGTTGCGGTAAGAGAATACTATGAGTCATTCAAAACCTGTCTAAAATTAAAGGGCTCTCGGTCTTAACATTTTGGAAGAGAGACTTTCGTGCTAACGAAATCCTACATAAAGACTTAAAAAAAGACAAAATCAGAATTTTCCTAACTTGAAAGCTCTGCAGAGCCTGAACTATATGACCTGATAAGTGAGGGTGTTGTTGTTGCCACTGATATTGTTAATAAGTAGAGCTGCAAGTCAACATGTATTCATGTAAATATAGGTGACTATTGTATTTATACGAAAACATGTTATAAGAAATGCACAATAATTCCGCTTATTTTTGCTGTGTTATGACTGAACATCCATATTTCAAACTGCTGAATTTTGTTTTATATAAAATATAGTAAAGAATACTCTAAGGAATATAGCAAAGTGTGGTTTTAAGGTGTGATCTCAATTTAGGAGTAGTTTACTGTATATCTACACTCCTGCAGATCATAGCATCTGTTAGGAGTGACATTTGGTGATGAGACGTTTCAACATGTTATGTTAACTGTTCAACTTGCGGTTGACAAAGTACAAAAGGCATGTTTTGAAGAGAAATAGTATTAAGGCATGATTTGTCACATCGTACCAGTTACTACTTGCGTGGAGAAGGACAACAGACAAACAAGTAGATGGGTAACAACAATACACTTGGTTAATGGTACAGAAAGTGTAGCCTTCCAGATGTTACTGTACTTTATTCCTGGCTTCTATTCTTAACACTTATCTTCACTGTAGTTACAAACACTGAGGCAGGTCATTATGCTACACAAACTATGTAAAATATTTAAAGTTTAATGTCTTTAACTCTACAAATTTCTTAACTGTTTTTAAAACTCTATATTTATACTTTCATGTATGTTTTAAATTGTGCTGTTTTTAATGTTAGCTGCCTTGAGTCCCACTGTCAGGAGAAAGGCAGGCATATAATAAAATAATTTTTTGTTGTTGTTCTACAACATGTAGTGTGACTAGTTACATATTTTCATTCAGTAGCAAGGAAAAGTGATCAACTCAGTATCCTGAACAATATCAAAATCACCATTAAAAAACACTATTTCCCTGAAATAAAGATACATTGCGTAACACTACACAATACATTTTTTAACGATGATGATAAATCCTACGATAAAATGGTGAGGGAGCTGACAATGTCTATAGAAGACACACCTAATAAATGTTATCCCAGCCAATTTTGAAAGTTGGAAAGGTTTCTAGAGAAGTGGAGAAATATCTTCTATGGAAATAGGTTCCAAAAAAGGGGGTCTTCAAACAGCTATGGTCCATGGATACCTCTGAAAATCTGAGAAACTGTTCTGACCTTCATCATAAAATATCTGACATAGACTGCCTCCCTATTCACAAAATGTTTAACATAGGGTGCTGCCTTGTCACAAAGAACAACTTGCCTGAGTTACAAGGCAGAGACTGGTTTTTTGATCTCCCAGTGCTAGACCGCATATTTGCTACCATGAAGTGCATCAGAATACCCATTCCACAAAAGTTAAACTGATAATACTCTGAGAAATGTGCACACACATCATAATCAATATGTTCAACAGAATGAAAATACGCAAAACATTTCCAGGTTCCTCCCTATTCCTCCCAACTTCCTGGAGACATCCACTGCTTCCCAAGTCTCACTCAAGCTTACTACATTGGCCCATTGCAGAAGCCTGGAGGGCCACATCTCCCATTACCCCCTCAAATTTTGGGTAGTCAAAAATTGGTTTTACACTCTGACTAAAAGCAGCCCACAGGTCCAATTTTTTCCCCCACAATTTTATGTGTTTTCAGCTCTCCTCTCACTATTTTTAAAAGTCTGTAAAGGCTTTCTTTCAACAAAGAAGTGACTGAACTTCCTACTCCAATCACTTCCTGTTTTCACCAAAAGCCTGCAAAGGCCAACTAAAGGATGCTACAGGCCTAAAAAAGACCAAGAGACCCAAAATGCAGCAAAATGGCCAACAGCACTCCCCAGGGGGTGTTACTGGCCACTGGAAGGGAATTTCCAAGGGCCTCCAAATTTGGGGGAGGGGGTACAAAAATGGCATTAAGACTACTGTACGTGCAGTGTATAGGCCACAGCCCCTCTACTCAATGTCAACTGTAACTAAGAAACATTTCTAGAGAATATTTCAAATAACAGCACACCTCAAAGGAAAGCTAGCTGGCTTGTAACATTCTGCTTTATCAATCACAGCCATTTGTACTAAATCTGATATATGGCAGATACAGCTTCCCAACACAAAATGTGGTAGAGTGATAGAAGAAGGCTTTGACACCAGTCCATAAAAAAAGATACTTTCCCACATTGAAAAAATGACTTATGGCTACCCTAAGATGAACCTATCACAGGATTTTCTGGGGCTGAGAGTGTATGATGCATCCAATGTCACCCAATGGGTTTTTATGGCTAAACAGGGAATCAAACCTTGGTGTTCAGCATCCATACTCCAGTGCTCAAGCCACCACACCATGCTGGCTCTCTTAAAAAAAACATCCTACTTCCTAATAATTTCCAATCAGGTAGAAATAATAATGAGAGCCAGAGTGGTGTAGTGTTAAATAATGAACTATGACTCTGAAGACCAGAGTTTGAATCCCCATTTGGCCTCTGAAACCCACTGAGTGACCTTACACAAGTCACACTCTCTCAGCTTCAAAGGAAGGCAAAGGCAACCCCCCCCAACAAATCTTGCCAAGAAAACCCTGTGATAAGGTTGCCTCAGGCTCATCATAAGTCAGAAATGACTTGAAGGCACACAACAACAAGAAATAATAATCTGTTGCAGCAAACAGAAGGTGCTGGATCCAGAGCAGGGGTCAGTGGAGCCCTGCTGGCACTAGAAGAATATGGTATGGTAGCCATTATGACAGAAGCTTTCTTCCCTGGGCAGCCCTGCCCACCTGCTCAAGAAGCTCCCAGAGATTAGCGAAGCCTGAAGCAACATAGAAAGTAGTGGTAGATGACAGAGGAACTGGCAAAAATAGATGCATCATTTCAATGTTTAGTGAGAAGTGACCACTGAGTCCCAGTTCTATCGAGGGATGCTAAAAGCTAAAGAAGGAAAGGTCTGGGTCCAACTCAATGAGTCTTATGGCAACTTAAAGGTCAGCAAAAAGCTTCTGAAAGATCTAGTGGAAATCAGGAGTACCAGAATATTGGAATCTGATAAGATTTACGGCTATTGTCAATGTATGACAAGACTATTTGGCATCTTATGTCTTGAAAACCCAAATTCATTCTCAATTTAACGGAGAACTTTAAATATGTCATATAAAGAGGAATTCAAAACAATAAACCAGCGAAGCCTTGTTCTGTATGATCTCAGCTATGATTTATAGGTATACGTAAAACCATTTCTTGGTTGATGTCTACTAGTACATCCGTTATGATTCATATTCTTTCGTATCAGTCCCTGGAATATTATGATTCACAACATTACACTGCGTACCAAACGAGAAAACTACATCCAATGTTGTAGCAGTATCCTACTGGTGACTTGTACGGCAGGAGGGGCAAGCTGAGATCACAAAACATCCATCTACCATTATAAATTTTCTCACCTGAACACAGGAATCCTGGTAAAAACTTCCACATTCAGCACTGTGTCCAGGAAGGCCATGTTAAAGCCAGGAATGGAAATATTACCCTAACACCTAAAAACAGAGCCAAGGGATCCACTAGCAAAAAGTATTATCATTATAAAGTCCTCCCTCCACATTTGCAGGTTTGACCTTCATGAATTTCACTGTCCATGAAGTAAGTGTGTGTCTCCCCTGCCCCACAAATTCTCCTCCTTCCATTCCCTTGGAATTTGCTGGGCACTGAGAAGGAACACAAGCACCTGGACAAAAAGCAAGGAAATGGGGGTAGGCACGTGTGCGCTTCTTCTCCCCTCCAGAACTCCCCCTCCCATTCCCTTGCCTTCACCCCTTGTGCTGAGAAATCATGCCAAGGCAAAAAGGAAGGGAGCCAGCCCCCTGTGGAGCTTTCCCCTCTCATCCCCTTGCCTCTGGCCCTGGCACACAGAAGGCAAGGGAATGGGAGGGGGGACAGCTGGAAGGGAATGGGAGAAGGGAGAGCTGGAAGGGAAGGGGAATGAGAAGGGGATTATAGGGGGAAAGTTACTTGTGGTTTTCCCACTTTTATGAGAGTTCTGCATCCCAAGCACTTGCCAAAGTGGAGAGGCCACTGTATTTATTTATATTTTGCCTTTGCACTCAAGGCAGCTTCCCTGAACTCAACACTGACACCACTCCTGAAGGCATAATTTCTCAAAAGGAAGTGGCAGAGTTAATAGCATGGAGACATGGTTGTTAACCATTCTTTTGGGGCGGGGGATTACTGCCCTCCAGATGCTGGACAGCAACTTTTGGAAGATGCACTTTTCACAGCCCTGATCTATACAAAACTGGATAGCTACTCTGCAATTTGCAAATCATTGATCCATGGGTGTGCTACCTGTACTGTCACCTTAACTTCAAAAGCCTGTGCAAGTTATTAGTTTAACTTCTGGAAATAACAATCTGAGCCATCCACAAGCAGTTCACTGTGTTGGAAAAAAGGAAAGAGAACAAATGGAGTAAAGAAACAAAAAGAAAGAAAAGTGTCCATTCTCACTTTCAGAGGTGGCTCCAACCACTATTGGCTTCAGCTCTGCCTATTACTGCCATGCAGCCAGTATAACACACTTCAGGCAATGTGACCCTTAACAGAAAGAAGTTCCATTACCTTTGCATTACCCTTATCACACTATCCCAAAAACATCAGTTGAGCTGAAATAGTGTCAGTTTAGCAAGGTTTACTGAGCAAAGGAAAAATGCTTCCTTAGGACTTGATGGATGATGAGTCAACATATATTGTGATTTATACTTTCAAGGAAGTGCTATAGTTTAGACTTCTACTTTTGGCCAGGACTAAGCTTGTGATTTTCCTATCATTCTCAAATGACACAAAGTACCATATTTGCTGGCATATAAGATGCACCCGTGTATAAGGCATACCCCATTTATACATTGGCAAATACTATTTGCCATTGTATAAGACACATCCCATTTTCAAACAGTATTTTTCAAGAAAAAAGTGAGTCTTCTACACCAATAAATACGGTAAATGTGTTATCTGATAAAATCTGTCTACGATTTCTTTCAGTAGTGTTAGTTTCTCCGCGTGAGCCTTACATCAGCTGCATTTTAAGATCAGTCCTTCCATATCCAACACAAATGTAAAATCTCCATTCAAAATCTGTCCAGTACTTTCCACTTCCTAATTCCTCTTCTGCATTTGCAGCTCTTGGGACTGGTCAGTATGGGCTCTTCTGGCTAATGCTACAGTCCAACAACATCTCAGAGCCACATGATTCCCAACCTGGCCACATAATTTCCATCCCCCAGTCCACACTCTTCCTTCACACAAAACTAGAGGAGCGTGCTAGGAAAATAATATATTCAAACTATCTGATATATTGGTCACAATGAACACATGAAGCTGCCTTAGTACTCTGGGGGTGGTGGAGAGGGAATAAATGGAGGGAAGGAAACTGAATCAGCATACTACATATCATGCCCCACACTGATCAGAACTTGAGTAAGCATGTGTTCAGGACCTATATGTATGGGGATGAGGAAGGTGTGCATATACAGGATTGGGATAAGCTCTGTAGGTACAATCCCACCACACCCTAATATTAATTCCTAGGATGAAGGTATCTCCAGATCTTCTAGCTGCAAGTCCTATAAGAACTTTGGTTCATTTCCACGTGATGATGGAGGGTGGGACTCCATGTGCTAAAGCTGTTCCTGCTGCTGAATATGTCATCAGGGTAGTAACTACTCTAGTTGTTATGATTGGGGCAACTCAATATGTTATATTTGATACAACAGATTATTTTTGCTATTTAGATGTTTGCTGTCATTGGATAGTTCCCTTTTCTGATACCTTAGTATAAATTACTAATGGATTCTTTCATCTTTATGTATATTTAATAGTGTGAGATATTTCCATCAACCAATTGGTATTTAAATCCTGTGATGACTTGTAACTGTTAGCAAACTACCTGGAAAAGCTGCTATACATTCTGTGTTTTTGTGATGTTGCCTTAAAGTGCCAATAATAATAGATTTCCCAAGACAGAGGTGCTTTCAGTATGGTTTTACCATTAAAAAGTGACAATCAGATAAACTGACGCTAATTTTTACAGTCTTTTGTCCTCCAAAAGGGTAGGCCTCTGGTATCTCTGCCTCAAGGTCATCTACATCAACTGGCACTGTCAACTCCCTAATGTCTCTCTCCCAGTCTTGCTATCTAGCATCCTTCAGCCACAAGCACAAGGTCAGAACCAAACCATTGCTCCTTTCCAATAATAAAAAAAACCTCAGCAACTGTATTAACCTTTGCTGATTAGTCTAAGACAACACATACCTAACATGCACATATCAGATGTTGTCAACACTACATATGAAACAAACTGTTATTACAGAACCAACGTATGTATATCACTTATCATGCAAAAATAAGCAAGAAACTTCCATGATCAGATAAATATGCTGCATAGTGAGACAAAGAGAAGAACATTTAAAATGTGATTATAAAAAGAGTTAGCTATACTTCATTTCAAAAAGGTATACATACTGATCAAATACATATATAATCATTCATGCATTTTAAAGAATAGATACTACAGTACTCTTAATATATTGTGGCAGTACCTATGTTATACATGTGACCAAAACCAGTAATATCCTTGATCAAAGAATATTTCATTCCACTAAAACAGATTTTAATTATTTTTAATTGCATAATGTCTTCATCAGTTCCACTTAGTAATGCTCCAAAAAGAAAACCCTTCATACTATATGCGCATTTAGAAGAGGTTTAATAAAGGACAGAATCATATTAAGTACTGTAACAGTAGATTTGTTTTTCCCCAAGGCTAACATAAAACCTAAAAGCTTTCAAACTTTTCTCCATTTAAATTTGCTTTTCTTGCATTAAACTACAAACTGACTGGGAACTTTGTTCAGCAGAGCATCCAGCATAACAGATAAACACTAAACATTTTTTTTCTTATTGAGACCAGACAGCTGTGCTACTAGTTCCTTATACAGCATGCCAAGCGGTTTTCACACACTGCAAAGAAACCTGGTAACATTACGCTTATGCTACAAAGAGGTATGTACATTGTTACCTGGAAATTTAGGAAGGACAGTGCTCTTAATCTGCTAATATTTATGAGAGCACAAAACTGTTGGATTTCGTCAGGAGTGCAACATCCCATATCATCATAAAACTGGACAGCTCTCTATTTTTCTCAGGAGAAAAATAATTACTCTCTCCTGCATTGAAAAAGGGAACACCATTAACAGATATACTGTGTCAAAAAAAAAAACAGGCGGGGTGGATAGGGTTATATGCACAGAAAGCAAGAAGCGAGGGTGCACACACGCACCTGTTTACGCTGTAACAGAGAGTGAGAACTTTACATATCTACTCATAAATATATAGCATCTGAATTAAGGTAAACACCTATAGCATTACAGCCTACGGCGCCACGCCTTCTGCAATTTCTTACTGCAATCACTGCTGAAACATTATCAGCTTCAGTGACAACGGACAGTGAATTGTCATGGAAATGACAGTGGCAATTCACTGACTCAATTTTTTTTTAATTCATTTTAATATCTCCACATACACATCCAGGATTAAACAGCTGGTTGCCCCTCCAAAGCATTCACACGTTCAGGAACACAACGAACGGGGAAGGGGTGAGAAAACGACTCGCCACCCAACACCGTACCGGAGCAGCAACAGAAAAGGAGCCGCGGCGGCGGCCAGCGCGGACCCAAAATTAAGCTCGCTGAGGGAAGCTCTCTTCCTCCGCATACACCCCACTCCCGGCCCGACCCCACAATTAGCTGGACCGGCTGAAAAAAAGGGGGCTGGAGGAGGAGGAGGAGGAGGGCGGGGAGAGGATAAATCGGCAGGAAAAGAAGAGGCTGGGCGGCTCCTCTCCCTTTGTTTGATAGCCTTGTTCGGCGACCCCTACCCTCGCCAAAACCCATCACCTCTTCCCTCCCCCGCATGTCGTGTACCTACTTACCAGCAGGAATAAATGGGGAGCCACTGGACGAGGAGACGGGGGAAGAGGAGGCGGCGGTGATGATGGTGGTGCCTCAGGGGCGAGTGCCAAAGAGTTCCTGGCAAACCTCTACCTCTCTGAGGAGCGGGCGACGGCAGCCATCTTAGCTCCTCCCGCCTCCTTGTTTCGCCTCTCGCCGGCCCCCCGCGCGGTCACGTGGCCCGGGCCGTCCAACGGGGGGGAGCGAGTGCAGGCGTGCAGAAGGGCGCGCGGGCGGGCGCGCGGGCGGCCCAGTCTGCGGGTGGGGGAAGATTTTGTGTCAGAGTCCGCTTCAATACGGTTTGGCAGGAAAGACCTTTCCCCTCCCTGAAACTCCTTCTAATATTTTAAGGTTCAAAATCTAGCACATTTACTGTGGCATTACTACTTGCAATTCCTTGTGGTGGGTGCCTTATATATACATTAGATATATCAGTATGCTAGTGGTAGTGTAAGCAGTAAAAGAGTACAAATTAGATAGGGTTTCCCAGCTTTTCCCTGGCCTACTCTGCAGGGCTGTTAAGAGAGTCAGAGCCCTGGACAGTTAAGTTCAGAGAGGGTACTGCTGCTTCACTGTCTAAGCCAGAGCTTTCCAAACTGTGTGGGGCGACACATTAGTGTGTCAGCTGCACTGTGTAGGTGGGTCACATGAACGTAATGGGTGGAGGGGCTGCCTCTCCTGCTGCTGTGAAGGGGGCTGCCTCTGCTGCCACCACTGCCACCCCAGCCAAGGAAGACCCCAGCAAGGGCAGCGGAGGGCCATGTGGAGGGGCGGCCTCTCCCACCGCCACTGCCACCCCGGGCTGAGGAAGACCCCAGCGAGGGCAGCGGAGGGCCAGGCCTGGGTGGAGGGTCTGCCTCCACTTACTGAATTACTTACTGAATTATTGTGTCACAAAATGATGCACATCTAAAAAGTGTGTCACCAACACGAAAAGTTTGGAAAGCTCTGGTCTAAGCTAAAGAAACTCTCTCTGTGTCTCTATTTGCTTAACTAAAGTTCCTCTGTTTTGAATTCTAATCAGCTTTAAAGGTTGTTCCCGTGCTCAGACTCTTGTTAAAATTATGCTGGCATTAACTGGCAAAGTCAATGCCTAGGTTCTCAGCCTGGCTTTCCATTGCTCTCTGTAACAATATTTCTTGCACTTCACTGCTGAGCGAATGCATGTGTGATACAAGGTTCATTGTTGATTGTTAACCAGAAGTTACTGTATTATCAACCATGTATCAGAATTTTAGTCCTGGGAAAGCAAATATGCTCGCACATGTGGCCTACGCTTTATGAGATCATTGTCATCGCAAATCTATATAAACCTCTCCTTTTTTTTTTTCACGGCTAATAATTTTATTAGAGTCATGAGTGTGCAAAAAAGTGTATCTTATTTAATATTTCCAGATAGTACCGATAAACCTATTTTTAAACCACTGGCACACAGTGAACCTGTTCCATCCCTCCAGGGTCTGAAGAACTACTGTGTGAACCAACCCTAGCCAAAATGACAGCTCAGCTCTCCCAAACAAGTCAGTCTTTTGAAGATGGACAAACAAGTGCTCGTATGTTTTTCAACTACAGCTCCCTTAATCCTCCACCACTGGCCATGGTGACTAAGTCTGGTGATAGTTGTAGGAAAAAAATTTCTGGAAGGCCGCAATTGTTCATCACACCATCCTGTGATCCCATTTCACTGTGTGTAGCCAAGGCAGCACAGCTGAGCCTTAAGCTTTGAGTCTGTAATCTTTGCGGGCACTCTGATCAGCCACATAAGAAGCTGTAATGTTGGAGGCTCCGCTAGGATAACGACTCCTGGTAACACTTGAAATTTGTTCAAGCAAGGAACAACACATGGAGATTCCACAACCCTCCTGCCATGGTGGTTAATCCAACACAGTCTGCACAGATGGAGTGTGTGGATGCAAACCCAGGTTTCATTGAGTTAATGAGCATTGGGTTCTCGGGCAAAGTGCTGAAGGATGTTGCTGCTGGTGGCAGTAGCAGCTTCTCTCCTTTTGGCGAATAAACCGGTGAAGGATTTTTGTTGGGACTGTGGAGTCTGTGCCTGCCACAGTTTCAGTCCTCCTTCCCCCACCATCCTGCACTGCCAGGTATGTGGACTATGATCACAGACATCGTGTGTCATCTGGGTTGATTACACTGATTTGTCCAGCTATTCTGACCAGTAGAGGATGCATTGAAATGACACTTGAAAAGTGGTGTACTTGGGAACACAGGTTGTACCAACCTTTCTTAAACTGGATAAACCTCTCCTTTTTACAATAAAGGGTCCTTCTCTTTGCTGATGTAAGAAGTGGTTTTGACTACATTCTTGCTGAGGGTGGGGAGAGTCTCTTTGGCCAAAGTTGGGGATCTTTCCAGGCTGATTCAGAGCTCACCTGCAATCGCATAGACTACTCAGGGAAGTCTGTGTGGAACCAATATTTTAGGTCTGGCCCCACATGTTTTTCTAGGGCTTAGGGGTGATTACCAACAAGGTTCAAGTCCCACTTGGCACCAACAATTTGGAGGGGGTTCAAGTCCCACCTCAGGGGTAACTGCCAGTTGTGGATTCAAGCACCAACAGTAGACACATTTTTACTAAATTTAATTCTGTGTAATAGATATAGATAGCCATGCGTATATGTTAAATAACAAAATCCACAAGCAGCATTATCTTTTTTGAGGGGGCAACTCCAAAGTGTAAAATACATTATACAAGCTTTCGAAGCTTCTCTGGCATACAGAAGAAAAATGGTAATGATGTCACAGGCTTGCATTTTGTCTGAAATGTCAATCAAGATGGTATTGGGGGATTTCATTGCACCCTGATTGGCTGTGTGAGGACTAGGAACAGAGCAGTTGAAGACAATAAAATTTCACCTCCCATTAGCAACAGAAAAGTAACTTCTCTTGAGGTCTAGATGTCCCTGTCCTAACCACTCCTTTCTTTGGGAGAGAATATTGAATTTCTCAAGGAGTCTCTGTAAGTTGCATCCAGAAAAACTTCTGGGTGTTGTATAGGTAAAACTTGCCAAATTGTAGTCCAGTGATCCTCGTTAGTATAGTGGTAAAAGCTGTAAATTATAAACCATACAAGGGAATGTTGGAAGTTGGTAATGCATACTCAGAATATAGTTGGGGATCGTAATAGAGGAACATTTAAAGAACTTATAAGACAACAATATTATTCAGCGCAGGTAAATGTGATACATGGTAAAAGTAATCTTTATGTGGGGTTAAATATTATGTGAGTTATAAAAGAATGTTGAGATTCCCTTCTATATTATATCATTCTGTGGAATAAAAATTCAAATAATTCAAACTGTATTTTAAGAAATTGTGAAAGATATAATTATTACTTGTTATATAAATACAAGTATCTATTGTTTTTAATAAAAAATTATAATTAAAAAATTGTAGTCCAGTGAAAGAATTTTACTTTTGTTAGAGGCAGAAAATCTCAAACTTTTTGCCATATGTAAACAGTACAGAAACTCTTTGAGAAATTCAATGCTGCCTGCATTTTACTGCTCTTTGTCTTTAGTCCTTACAAGGCCAATAAGGGGTGTGACCTCTGCCTGCACTGAAGTCCTTCAATACCATCTAAATTGCCAACATCTCGGACAGACTATTGACTTGTGGCTGTAACATCATCACCGTTATGATCCTGCATGATTTTTAATCTCTTTGTCTGATGAAGAAGTCAATGAAGCTTCAAAAACTTATATGCTATTTTCGAGTTGTCCCCAAAAAGATATCGCTGCTTATGGATTTTGTATTTTGTTGTACTTTGCTGCATGGCTATCTCAATTATTTTTACACATATATGTGCATACACATGTATATGTATTCACATCTACACAAATAGATGCAGCTTGTAGATGTAGAGGTTCGGGGGTTATAAATTTTTGTGTATCTTCAAGTTGTTTCCCCCTCATAAATGTATCACATTTTCTTGGCAAGATTTGTTCACAGAGTGTTTGCTGTTGCCTTCCTCGGAGGCTGAGTGTGACTTGCCCAGTAGGTTTCCATGGATCTGAACCTTGGTCTCCCAGATTCCTAGTCCAATAATCAGACCACAATACAGTATTGCACTACTTCTGGAGTTATAAATTGTGGGTCAAACAGCAGAGAAATCCAAGTAGAAATGTTTAGGAGTTTAGGAGCTTCTGAGCAGACATGCTCAGAATCAGACTAAACATCGTTAAAAAGCAAATATAACCATAATCCAATGTAAGTTTACCTAATGCAATTTTCAGTAGGATTTGCTTCCACGGAGTGCCCACTGAATTGTAACTGCCTTAGGAGTTCATAAACTTAGAATATAGTAAAACAAAAATTTCAGCATATGCAGTATTGGAACTACTGCCTCACTGAAACAAGCTGCATGACACATTTGTTTTGTTGTAAAAATTGTTATAGTTACCTTATTTTAAATAAAAGAATTATGGCCTGCTCACTCTCTCCTGTCCTTCAGAGTTAGTAATCCACTTGAACTCAGCAAAGGAGGTATAAGAGAGAATGTCCTCTCTTTATAAACAAGTTAAAAGCAGGGTGTAACTGCTAGCACCAGAACTTGTGGAACTGGAAGGAACCTAGTTACATGGTAAAAAGTGTATACAGATCTAAAAACAGTGCCTGTGAGTCATCTGAAATGCTAACTGTGTACGCCTCACATATATGCCCCCTGGAATCTTTTAACGTCTTCCATAGTAACACATATGCAGGAATTGAATTTAAACTCCAATACAACAGAAAGACTTTGGGCCCACAAAAAGAGACAAATGGACATTTTTAATCCTAATTTCCCATCAGCAATCAGATTTTTCCCCCAAAAGACAGAATTAGGGTTATTTTATACCTATGTGCCATGTAATGCCAAATTTGATTTGAACAAAAGGCATCTAATAAAATAGAATAGCTCTGTGTGTGTGCGTGTGTGTGAGAGAGAGAGACAGAGAGAGACAGAGAGAGAATCAGATGCCCTTTCCATTGACTACAAAATGAAACTCATTTCTAAATCAATATTGCTGAGTTGTCATAGAGATTTTGCTCACACTGATTCTGCCTACGTTTCTCCACAAAGAGCAGAACAGCTGTCTGGTGTGTGTGTGTGTGTGTGTGTGTGAGAGAGAGAGAGAGAGAGAGAGAGAGAGAGAGAATCAGATGCCCTCCTTCCATTGACTACAAAATGAAACTCATTTCTAAATCAATATTGCTGAGTTGTCATAGAGATTTTGCTCACACTGATTCTGCCTACGTTTCTCCACAAAGAGCAGAACAGCTGTCTGGTGTGTGTGTGTGTGTGTGTGTGTGTGTGTGTGTGTGTGTGAGAGAGAGAGAGAGAGAGAGAGAATCAGATGCCCTCCTTCCATTGAATACAAAATGAAACTCATTTCTAAATCAATATTGCTGAGTTGTCATAGAGATTTTGCTCACACACTGATTCTGCCTACTTTTCTCCACAAAGAGCCTGAATATACTGCGAACCAAGAACTGACTTTCTTTGATTCTGTGTTGGAATAAAATGCTAATGACAGAAAGCTTGGATAGCTGACATTAATATTTTAAAACCAGTCATAGCAACTCTGAACACTTGTACTACTCAAAATCATAAAAAAAGGAGATTAGGAGGAATTAAAATAGTTAAAACACTACCACGATCACACTGTGGACTACTGGAAGAGAGCCACTGAAATAACATGGGGGTCCTGTTTTGTACCCCAGCTAGGCAGAGAGAGGAGTGACATGCTATTGGTAACATGAAGACAGAACTCTTGTGAAGTAGGAGGAAGGAAAGGTGTATATAAAAATGTACATTTTTTTTCCTGGCATATAGATGTGCAGCCCCATTTTGTTGAGCAGAGGTGTCCTTATTTTTTACCCTGGTCCTTTGCAGCTTTTTCCAAATTTTAGATCAGATCTAAACTAAAACTTATAGTATGATGGCAATGCAATAAAAGTTTTGCAGCCCTGGCACTCCCTTGTTGCAGGCAAGGCCCAGCAGAGAACACCACAACACCAAGATGCTGACAGATGCTACTAGGACGAGAGACAAAGAGGCCTGCTGTGTTCTAGAAAGCATGAGGGAGTTCCAAATCCAGGCATCTTTGGATGATATTGGTTATCTGGATCTATTGTTAACCAGCATTCAGCCTGGAAACGCCACGAACACCACAGAATAGAAAAGGAGGGAGCATTTTGTTTAATTTTTTCCTTTTCCTTTCCAATTCCCATTCCTTTCCATCTCATCATTTTAATGTTACCATGGATTTTTTTTAAAAATGCATTATATATTGCCTAACAGTTCTGAAACAGATGGAGAAAAACAATCCCAGACTTTTTTTTTAAACTACTGTTTAATCATATTTGAAAGACACAAATTAGAAAAAACATTTATAGGCAAGTTAAAAACACTTTTAAAACTTAGCAGTATGCTACCTGAGTGTAGCATCTCTGAGACAAAACTAGAAATAAGTAATTATTAAAATATCACATCACAGTGTAAACTAACACAGTGGTATTTTAAATTACCATACACCAAGACTTAATTTTATGGATCTGTTGAAAAATAACAATTTTTAAAAAATATATTTATATTATATATATATTGGAATAATAAAAATGAAATTCATGGAGAATGTCTTTATATTCTGAATCAGGGGAGGCGAGTTGAGGAAATACTGCAACTATCCACTTCTGAAGCATATTCTCATCTTAAAAGGCAGATATTTGAGGGGGAAGGAAGATAACTATTTCTGCAATGAGCCAAGAAAAGACCCCTTCAATGTGTGTCCATGTATGAAATAAACTCTCTATTTATATTCTTATTTAATAAATTTTATATTATTTTTAATAATCATGTGTGCCCTACGTGAATGGGGTTTTCCCCTAGTTCCCATTCAATACGTACAGAAATTTCTCTCTGAGCTAGAATACACTTGAGGTCTGGTTTCAAAAATATCTATATACTACTGTTTTTGTATGACACTTTTTGCCACTGTAAGACACATCCAAAGACACAGGCATAATCAACAAACATCAAAAAAGGTATGAAATGAGAAATTCATTCAAGTTAAGAAGCCAACACCCATACAAGGCAAAAACATTTAAAACAAAAGTTAGGCAACTGCTTCTTTCTGACCTAAGTTGTACCTTTGATATGCAACAACTAAAGAACATTTTGAGAACTTTGCTATGGAAGCAGCAGTATGTTTCACAAGTGTAGTGGAAAGAAAACAGCCAAGATGAGATTGAAGTGCCCGCAGGTAGCGACAGCAAACCAGAAGCTCACCAAAGTAAGTGCCAAAGGTTAAAAGAATTTTTAAAGCCTGGCATGTCAGTGAGATTTAAATCCTGTTAAAGACAAGGGATGGGAAATGCTTTCAGTATTTTGAAGTGGGTCCAGGTTTGAAGTCACTTTCTGTGGTAGAAGGATCTCTGGCAGCCTCCAAATGCTACTCAAGTGGATAGCTATTTGCACAGCTGGGCTTTCCAGGTCCTCCTCCCAATTCCACCCACCAAAAAGCTGCTCCTGGAGATCAACGTACCATATGGGATGTCCTGTAATCTGATGGGATGCTTCAGTAGAAAGAACTCAAAAAATCAGGAAGGGAAAAATGATTCACTCCCACTCCCAGCTGCAACCTCCAACAATAGATCCCCAAGTCTTTTCTAAGGGTCCCAGTTCCAGTCTCCAGGAAAGCCTTCTCAGGGAGCTTCAATCAGAGGATGGAGAAAGAAAGTCTGAACGTGTGATGCAACTTCTGCTCATGTAGCACACTGAAAAGCAGCTCTTCACTGAACAAAAATCTCAACAGCAAGTTACCAATTCTTTACCTTGCAAAAGCAATTCTGATACCACTTTTCTGTTCACACAGAATATTACCCTAACACAGGAGGACTACAGTGAATGGACAAACACTTCTTGTGAACTCAAGCTGTTCATTTCATCCAAAGTTAGTAGTAATAAAATGAGAAAGGGCAAATATTCCTGTGCAGAATTATATATGGTTTTGAGGATAAACAGGAGGAAACCCTCCCTTTGAAATATTTTGCACAAACCTAACACAGAGAACAGCTGAAGCTATACAGCTCAATTAACTGCATTGGAAATGAAATGTTTGTTTTTAATGCTGCTTTAAGACAGCATATTAGAAACCCACAAAGTATCTTGGGGGAGTCTGCTATCTATCTAAGGTGCAATGAAGTAAATGAGTGTGGCAGCTGTTAAATGTGGTTACAGTTGGCCAGTGTAACCATAATGTCAATTCCAACCTATAATAAAACCAAAATCCACATTGACTTCACAGCCTGGAAGCATATAAGATGGGGGTAGATAACTAATAGCCTCCAGACTTAGTGGATTACAACTCCTATAATCCTTAACCATTCATTGACCATGCTGGCTGAGACTGATGAGACCCACAGTCCAAAAGATCTCAAGAAAATACAGCTGCCTACCCCAAATTCAAGAGCAGAACCTGAACCATTTAACACAACCATTTTATAAATTAGGACAGGACTCTAGCAAATTAACCTTGTTAGTATTGCTGCACCAAAAACAACACAGAGGCCTGTGGAATTATGAAAACAACAGGCAGGATCCAAGGACCCTTAGACATATTCAGAATAGCACTGAATGGCATACCATATGGTACACTGTGTTCCAAATTTTCCCATCTTGCCACAACTCCTTGGGTTCTAGCAGAGCACCTGCTTTGTATTTGGAAGAATGCAGATTAAACCTAAATCACTCCATTTAAAAGAAGGGTGGATATTTTCCTGAATTCAGGGAGCCACACTGCATCATTATGCCTCTTCCAGAGAGTTACGCCATGTCACCGCAGTTGCTATTTCAGCCAATCAGAACTGATATTGTGCCACACCAGTTACCTTGTATATATGCATGCGCCCTTCCTCCATTGGCTGCATGTGTGTCAGGGCCTTTGGAAAGTTGGTGGGTCTCAAGGGACGCACTGAACTCCCCCCCAAAGGAATGAATGCACCTACAGACTGTACAAAATTGAACCCTAAATTAAAAGGATCTAATAGGTGATGTGAAAGATTGCTGTGCAAGACCCTAGCAAGCTACCATCACTAAAGAGTACACTGGGCCAGGTGGCCAAACAGTCTAACATGATATCAGGCAGCTTCATCTATTCCTGTGCTGTCCTGGGATAAGGAAATCTGTCAATCTCAGGAGCACCTTTTAGGGCAATAGTAGATAAAGTGTGCTCCTTAGACGTTATTAGACTGTGGTTCCTATCATCCCTCCCTACTGGCTATGCTAGGTAGGGCTGATGGGACATGTAGTTCAGTAAATTTTGGGAGGCCACACATTGTTTATCCATGGGGGGTTGGATGACTACAAGGACAGTTGTTACAATGAGGCATATCAATTCCACATTAATTCCAAGCAACCAAAACACTGCTCAAAAGGCAAAACAGGAACATACACACCTTATTAAGAATAAAAACAATAAAAAGAGAGACATACACAAAACAAGTTATGTTTAGCCAACCAAGACACATAGAAATCAAAAGTAGATTAAATGGTTACTTCATTTGTGGTGATAATCAGAAATTAAAATACCGCCCAGGCTGATCTGGAGTGCTGATATGAAGTGGCTTTCTCAGCATTGAAACTATCATTTATAAATAAAACAAACTGAAATTATAATAATGCCTTTTTTTTTGTCCAACTGAAATCTCGCTGAACTGAAGAAACAATATGGTTCTGTACAGGGCTGTTCATAAGTAAGGCTCCTTCAATGAAATGTAATTCCAGGAAAGCAAGACTAGGATTGCAGTCTTGACTTTGAATGAGATTTAGTTTCAACAAAATTAAGTTGAATTTGAGGCTCTTTGTATGCAAATAAACTGGACATATTTCAGGTACAATCAGAGGGCTACTCTTAGTTAAATTAAAGAAAAATCGCATTTTTTTGCAAAATTTTTCATCTGGTAGAGGAGAAGGAATTTAAAAAGCAGAAAATTAATTTTATTTTTATAGCACCATTCTTTCTGTGCTTATTAAGAGGTAAATCACATTGTATATTAGAATGGAGGATGAATGGAGAAACATTTAAGCTCCTCCCCTACACTAACCCAGTGGCAGAGCTTTGAAATAATGTGTTAAAAGTAACATCCATACTCATAATTTGGTAGTTTTCTGAGTAACAGGAGCCAAGGTGCTACTTTTAATAGTAATGATGAAATGCTTAATATTTTGGCATTTCTAGTGTTTTGAGGGTAGGAATTATTGACCATTTTGTCTATTATTTTAACTTGTCAGAAATAAGTAGGTAAGCAAGTTGGGCAGTTTCTTCAGTCCCACAAACCAAATAACTGCCTCAAATTACTCATAAGTAGCAAGTAACAACAATAAGCAGTGCACTACTTGCTAAAATGTAGAAGATTTTAAAAAAATGAGTTGATTTTTTTAAAGTAAATTTCCAAATTCTTCCTGGTGGGTAGTCCCATTATAGCAGTGGCACAGGGGACATATTCAGGCAACCTTCTCAATTTTGGGAAAGATGCTGTAGAACAGACAAAAACTCCTTCCTTTAATCCTCCCATCAAACTTTACTGATGTTTAGCTACTCAAAGAGATATTCAAAGAGTCATGTTTAGCATAAAAAGAAACAGATGATCTCAGGAGCATCTTTCAGACAAACTAGGAAGAGAAAAGTCTAGCATAAGCTTTTGTGAACTCAATCTGCTTCAGCAGCTTGCATCTGATGAAGTGGACTGTGTTTATGAAAACTCATGCTACAAATTTCTCATTCCTAATTAAATCTCAAAGGTGCAACTGGTTTCCTTTGTCACTTTTTGTAACCTTTAGCTAGATAAACAGTAACAGAAGTGAAAAGTAGACTATGCAGAAAGGCCAGATTCAGTTCTCTGTGATATATAGTTTTTTAAAAAAAGGCTAACATTGGAGAATGGACTTCATATCAACTTCTGTGGTAATCCGGGATAGTATGGGGGTTTCACACTTACTCTTCTGAATAACTACTGCCACTTGGAGGAAAAGGCAGAGCACTCCATTTGGATACCATTGTGTATAGTGAAACTAACTAGACTGCTCTATTTCTAGTGGTAGAGATTTTATTATAGTGCACACACAGTGTACACACTCCTCTGTGTAGAATGGACCAGGGCACTGATTCTCCTCATGTTTTTAATATAATGACAATAGGATAATATTGTAGCCCTACTTAATCATACAAATAATGGTCACAAAAACATGTAAGAGTTGCTGTGTCTCATATGTCACATGTAGTCCGCAGTCCATCCTTCCCCCTCCCCTTCCATAGATATGTACAGTGCCTATGTCTGTGGGGAAGTTGTTCGCACATATCATTCGATGCACAGAAGCTTTCAGAAAACTCAGAGGCCCAACAGCACAAAATTCAAGGTTGCTTAAAAGCTGCTGCATGTACAGCTACTCTGCTACACCACATCCAGGTTGAGCTACTTGTTACAACCTTGCTCACATATTGCCAAAACCACTTTATAGAAAAGAGGTTATATTTTTACATCATTTTAGCACCTCCAATGTTAACATTCACTTCCATGACTGTCAGTATGCAAACTCTTTCAAATGTGCAACTACTTACTCCAGTGGTTCTCAACCTGTGGGTCCCCAGATGCTTGTGGACTTCAGCTCCCAGAAGTCCCAGCCACTATGGTCAATGCTCAGGGCTTCTGGGAGCTGAAGTCCAAAAACATCTGGGGACCCACAGGTTGAGAACCACTGACTTACTCTCTTTCATTCTGTATTTCTGACACTGTATTTCTGACACTGAACTCCTTAACAACATTTCGTTTCCTCATACAAAAGGCATCTGTCTCCAACTATCCACAGATATCAGGGAGACATAGTATAAAAGTGGGCCACTCGGTTTAAATATTTTCTATTTCCTTTTCTTGATTCAAATTTGATTTATGAAAATTAAGCTGAAGATACCTTGAGGTTTGTATATCAGTTGCTTTCCATGTCCTGAAAGAGCAAATTTACCCTTTTGTGCTCATCTGAAATAGTCATGCACTGCATAATTGTGTATGTTATAAAACATTATCAGGAAGAAGCTTCAGCTTATTTTAATGATAGACCAATCTTGAGTTTCATTACTTTTGATGTGACACTTCTTATATTTTAAAAGATAAAATGTTTTCCATTTACTCTAAAAAAAGACAGTAAAATGGTATGAAAATGCGCAAATAAAAATTATAGCCCTTTAAGCACTTCTTTAGCAGTTGTTAATGTTCACCAAAAATCATTAATATTTATCAATTCCCTTGATATATTTTAAAAATAAAAATGAGAAAACAAAACAGTTGGGAAAATTTTATCAAAAGGTAGGGTATGATCTCTATGTATGAAATCCTGGTTTCCTAAATCACAGGCTGTCCAGTGTTATAGGGTACATAATGTTAAGGATGAGCTAGAAAATGCCTATTCAACAATTTCACCCTTTGTTTAATATAAACTGAATTAGAACCATAAAATAATCTGACTATACTTATATCATAAGCACCTTCCCACACAAATTCTTTACATCTCTGACAAAATGTCAAGGTAACCGCATCTTATTCACTCTTCGTAAAATAATTTGTACACAGTATCAAGGAGAAAATTTGCTGTAATGTCAGCATTTCAAAAGACACGAGATGCTGGCTGCCAATTTGATTCTCAGTGCAAAGCTCATGTGTACTGAAACAGCAAAATAAACAAGCCAGATCATTTAGCCCTGGAAAGAATGACTTTTGAGTTGAAAATAAAATTTTCAGCGGGCTTCCTTGCAATGGCAATATTTACCAAACAAAACCAACTATAATTTGGCATTGATGATGTTTGCAGTCCTGTTCTTTATATGATATACCAAGAAAAGCCTTGAAAAATTGAGATGCTTATTGCAAATTCCTTCTTAACACTTCAGATACTGTTTTTTTTTCACTTCCCTATTTTGTCCACCAGCACACTATCACTTATATTTAAACTATGCTTCCCACATTATATTAAGCATGAAAATACAACTTAGAAACTTTATTTCAGTAGATAGAGGGCTTAAGGTAAGGCATTTGCTTTTTAAAGACATTTTCTTTCTGTTACTCTGGATTGACACAATTGTTCACCACCCCCATCAGTGCCTTGGGATACACAACGTACATTCAGCAAAGGGGCACACCAATGACCCAATGGACATACGCTGTTAAGTCCTGAGTGCCCATTGAAATAATGGTAACATTTTCATATAAGGCATGATCCACAGGAACATGGCACAAGAGAGGTTAATTTGCTTTGTTCTCATTCTTACTAGTGTATTCAATATTCTCTAGAGATATAGCATTCTTTATTTACTAACCATCCTTTCAGACAAATACAAACCCCTTTAAAAGGTGCTATAAATGGGCTTTGAAAATATAAAATATATCCACCACAGCATACTGAATCATTGTTTTGTTGATGTATTTCTGTAGATGAATTCTCTTTTTTGATAGAAACTATTTGCCACTGAATAGCTGTTATGTCCCATAATGCTTTTTTCTTCTTCATCATCATCTTGCTTTTTCGACCAGAGGGCCGGATGCTTTCTTGGTCTTTATTTCCTTTTTGAGTTCTTTTCACTGGAAATATTAACAACACTAAAATGCAGGCAATGTGGAGGCAGAAATACCAGGAGCTAAGCAAAGAGATAAAGGTAAAAAAGAGATAAAAAAAAAATAGAAAACTCTGGTCACTGTAACATCATGCTTCCATCTACCTTTCAATCAAATAACTGCTTTTTGTACTACTTATTGTCCCTATTATTGTACATTTTATTAGTCAAAATATAGTTTCTGTGCTGCATCTGAACAGTTCAAACTGTGACTTTTGTCTTGAAGAGAGTGAATAGCAGGCATCTACCCTCCTGCTCTGGTCCTAACAACATTCTGGTAATGGAGGAATTTTGGTATCTTCAGAGCTGCAAGAAATGAGGTTTGTGACATGAGAATAAGACAAAAGTACTGGATCTTTGTAGTTCTTTTGAAGAGCTAATCTTAGAAACACACTTTCTAAAAATAGTTCATTACATAAAAAGCAAAGAGAGAGAGAAAGGGAGAGATTCATTATGGCCAGCATCACAAAGTCATTTTTGTACATTTTCCTTTTCTGTTACTTTTTTTAAAAAGACATCTTAGAATTCATAAGATAATATTTTTGCTTGAAAAATTCCACTGAGAACACTTCTAAAAATGTTTTTTAAGGGTAACTTCTAAAAGAAAACAGAATATATAATACATTACTCTCCAAACACTCTACAACATCAATCCTACTTCTCACATTTTGTTGAAAGTAATTTCACTAATCCCTTATTTGCCAGAAAGAAGCAGTAGCAGCAACAGCAACCAACACTACCCGTAACATGCTCCCATATTCTGGTAGAGAGCATAGGGGAACTACACATTTGGATGAATACAATTTGCCTTAGGCTCTTTCTGCCTTTGTTCTTCCCTCTTTCATTTGCCACAATTAACTATATCATTTGGGGAGAGATGTTCTTCGGCACTGCATAGATTCTATACTTTAACAGTCATATTATAAACTCTTCAGCTTTCTAAAATGAATGCATTATATTACATCATATTGTGTTATATCATATTGTATTGTAAAAAAAATCCACTAAAAGTGTCAGTTTTTACATTTTATCTTTCTCCCCAACTAAATGGGACAAAGAAAGGTTTGGAGAGGCCAGGAAGAACTTCTACTTGCTACCAAGTAGACAGGGGGGAAAATACAGATATTCTCTTCAAGTCCTATCTACATGTTTTCTATTTATCCCCATAGTAGTTATCAACTTGTTTTTGGTTTTGTTTTAAATTAAATTTGATGTTCCATGACAGTCTGCAGATTCTCTACCAGACACCAAATATGATATGGAATTCTAGGCACGTGGAAGAATAGGTTGCTCATCTGTGGTTCTTTGAGTGGCCATCTGTGAACCTACACACATAGGTCATTCCTGCACCTGCACAGCAGAGATTAGGAACCTATCAACTCTTCTGCAATGTTCTAGGCAGTCCTCCTGCACCTCCCCTTCCATGAGTGTGTCTGGCATTCTTTGTGCCTTTTCCCCTCAGTTCCATAACCCACAACAGCCCCACAGTAGCCTTATATTACAGAGACAGACTGTGGCAGGGAGGGCAGGATTGTGTGAATTCAGAAATGACCACCTAAAGGACCACAGTTACAGGTAAGCAACCTGTTCTTCTTCTTTGTAGTGTCTGTGACTCACACACATGGTAGATTAGAAACTTGGAAGTGTGTCAACAAAGATGAGCTGTCAAAATTTCTCATCCAACAAAGCTTCCTGCTGCTGCTGGATATCTAGTCTATAATGCTGAATAAAGGTAGTAGCCTGTGACCACATTGCTGCGCTGCAGATAAGAGTACACCTGCTAAAAGCACAGTTGAGTTCAACACTGCTCAGATTAAATGACTTGATAGATTAAATGAGGTGGGGTAGGCCTCTTGGCCAGCTCATAAGCCAATATAAACATGGTGACAATCCACTTAGAAAACTTATGGGGAGAAACTGCATATCTCTTCCTTGGTCTTCCACAGCAAAGGACGAGCTTTTGTTCCTTCCTGAACAATTTAATTCTACTGATGTAGAAGGCCGACACTTTCGTAATAAAAAGGAATAGAGAGTCATCTCCAGAGCTGACTGCAAGAATGGACAGAGGACTGGTAGAGTAATCTTCTGCAAAAACTGGAAATGAGATGTCATCTTGGATAAATATGATATATCTGGTCGCAAGACCACTTTGTTCTTATGGAATCTTGTGAATAGACTGTCACACTGGAGAGCACAAATCTCTCCCATCCTTCTCACAGAGGTGATGATAATCACTGAGAACGCAATTTTCCACATTAACAGAGGCAAGTTACAAACCGCTAAAGGTTCAAATGGGCAAGCAGCAAGCCAAGACAAAACTAGTGGCAAGTCCCAAGCTGGGATTGGTGTAGACACTGAAAGTTGTAAATTCTGAAGCTCTTAAGGAAAATTTTGACTTGATGAACAGTGAACCAGGAAGACTCTCCTGATGGTTGGTGAAAGAACTCCCAGCTGAGCTAAGTGTTAAAAGAAACATGTACAGGAAATGGAAGAATGGCGAAGCCACTAAAGAGAAATTAAAGCACAGCCAGAATATGTAGGCAGGTCAGAAAAGCTAAAGCACAGAATGAACTCAGGCTTGCTAGAGCCATTAAAAACAATAAAAAGGGCTTTTTTAGATATGTCTGCAGCAAAAGGAAAAACAAGGAAATGATAGGGTCACTGCTTGGAGAAGATAGCCAGTGACTAACAGGGGGAAGAGAGAAGGCAGAACTACTCAACACCTTCTTTGCCTCAGTTTTCTCCCAAAAGGATAGAAGTACTCAACCTGAGGGGTTGGGAGCAGATGAGGAAGGCAGGGGGAAAATGCAGCACAGAATAGGTAGAGAAATAGTACATGAATATCTGGCTAAACTAGATGAATTCAAGTCTCCAGGGCCAGATGAATTATATCCAAGGATATTAAAAGAACTGGCAGGAGTCATTTCTGAACCACTTGCAATAATCTTGGAGAACAGGAGAAGTCCCAGAAGACTGGAGGAGGGCAAATGTCATCCCCATCTCTAAGAAGGGAAAAAAGAGGACCCAAACAATTATTAATGGGTCAGCCTGACATCAATACCAGGAAAGATCCTAGAGCAGATCATAAAACAGTCCAGTTTGTAATTACTTAGAAAGCAATGCCATAATCACTAAAAGTCAACATGGATTTCCCTTAAATAAGTCATGCCAGGCTAATCTTATCTCTTTTTACGATAGGGTTACAAGCTTGACAGATGAAGGGAATGCTGTAGATGTAGCGTATCTTGATTTCGGTAAGGCCTTTGACAAAGTTCCCCATGACATTCTTGCAAAGAAGCTAGTAAAGTGCAGGGCTACTGTTAGGTGGATTTGTAATTGGTTGACTAACCAAACCCAAAGAGTGCTTACCAATGGCTGCTTTTCACCCTGGAGAGAAGTGACTAGTAGGGTGCCGCAAGGTTCTGTCCTGGGCCCAGTGCTATTCCGTATCTTCATCAATGACTTGGATGAAGGAGTAGAGGGCATGCTGATCAAATCTGCAGATAACACCAAACACCAATACCCCGGAGGACAGGGTAAAGTTTCAAAATGACCTTGATAGATTGGAGAGCTGGGCCAAAGCTAACAAAACAAATTTCAAGAGAAATGCAAGGTCCCGCACTTATGCAGAAAAAATAGAATGCACAAATATAGGATGGGGGACACATGGCTAGATAGCAATATCTGTGAAAGGGATCTAGGAGTCTTGGTAGATCACAAGCTGAACATGAGTCAGCAGTGTGATGTGGCGGCCAAGAAAGCCAACGCGATTCTTGGTTGCATCAATAGGAGTATGGTGTCTAGATCAAGGGAGGGAATGGTACTGCTCTATTCTGCTTTGGTTAGACTTCATCTAGAATACTGTATCCAATTCTGGGCATCTCAATTCAAGAAGGATATTGACAAGCTGGAACGTGTCCAGAGGAGGGTGGCCAAAATGGTGAAGGGTCTGGAAGCCATGCCTTATGAGGAACGGCTTAGAGAGCTGGGTATGTTTAGTCTGCAGAAGAGAAGGTTAAGAGGGGACATGATAGCCATGTTTAAATATTTGAAGGGATGTCATGTCAAGGAAGAAGCGGGCTTGTTTTCCGCTGCTCCAGAGACCAGGAAAAGGAGCAATGGATTCAAGCTGTAGGAAAGGAGATTCCACCTGAACCTCAGGAAGAACTTCCTGATGGTCAGAGCTGCCTGGCAGTGGAATATGCTGCCTCGGAGTGTGGTGGAGTCTCTTTCTTTGGAGGTTTTTAAGCAGAGGCTGGATGGCCATCTGTTGGGAATGCTTTGATGTGTGTTCCTTCATAGCAGGGGGTTGGACTGGATGGCTCTTGTGGTCTCTTCCAACTCTATGATTCTATGTAGTGCATACATGGAAATGGCAACAAGAAAGACTTTAAGGGAACAACAGATCTGCCTCATCCAAATGTGCCTGAAAGATAAATACCTGGGCCAAACTGAGTTGTCTCTGGTGGAACTTTCAGAATTTTTCAAAATCTATTCCACATCACATTATAGGAATAGATAGTTAAATGGTTCAGAACACACTGTACAGAATCCAGAAGTGTTTTCTGAGTCGTATTCTCCAGGCTGTGAGATGCAAGGTATGGATATCCAGGTGGTGGATCTGTCCATTTAACTGGAACAAAAGTTCCAGCACTGGTGGGACCCAATAAAAAGTGGCATTATGCCAGGCAGATTACTCAGGTGAACTGCTGCCAAAGCCACCAATATGCAATCTGCTACCTCAACCTCTATCTACCATTATCTGGACAACCAGAGGAAAGGGTGTGATGGGATAAACTAGGGTTCCTTCCCAACTGTAAAAAAAAAACATCACCCAGACTGGATTCTTGCTTCCTGATCCTTCACAGAACCTAGGGCACTGAGTATTTTTCACTGACACAAACACACTGACTGTCAGGTGACCCATCTCCTGAAGAGGGACAGTGCCACTGATCTCTTCAGATGCCACTTGTGTGAGTGAGAACTGGACCTGCTTAGGGTGTTGACGACAAGGTCCGAGTCTGCTGGAAGTTGGATAGCTACTGGCCAAATGCCTCTCAGGATGCATCAGCTCCACAAGGACAGAGCGACTTGAAGAAGTTTGTGGTATCTCCTTCCTCTCTATTTGTTTATGTATTGTACAGGTGTGGTATTGTTCAATGGTACAGTCACTGCCTTGTTGTGTAGGACCAGTTCAAATGCCCAAAGAGCCTTGTGAACCATCAATAGCTCCAGGGAATTGATATGAAAACTTGATTCCCAGTTGGACCAATGGTCTCTGACTGATAAAGAATTGACATGGGTACCCCAACCTGTTGATGAAGCACCTGTTGTGACAGTAGTATTTGGTTGTGAGATACTAAACAACATTCCTTTTTTGAGGTTAAAGCCTGTCCGCCAAAGAAGTGAGTCGAACCAGCAACCAAATGTCCAAATACAGAAAAACGACAACATCTGGGGTGCACAAATGTGCAGCCATCACTGCCAGGCATTTTATGAAAACACATGGCACTGATGCAAGGCCAGCTGGGAAGACTTGATAACTGTTGAGATATGTGCCATGGGCAAGGGAAGATTGGTAAAACCACTCTAGCAAGGGACATTGCTTCAGTTCTCTAAAACATTGGGTCAGCGACTGCTAGTCAAACTACTTTTATTTAGAGATACAGAGATTTTGCTATGTGGTACGCCTGCTCTGTATAGACATGTATGTCCTCTGATGAAGGAAGGACACAATAGCATCTGAAGACATCCGCCTTGAGGATTAATGATGGAGACTCTGATTCATAATCATTGTCCATATCAGATGAACATAGAGAATAAATCAAATTTGATTCTCTACCTTTCTAATGTCTCAGTGTCAATGCCACGGGGGGGGGGACAGCCCAGGGGCCAAAGCTCTAGACAAGGACACTCTCTGTTACCAGACTGAATTTTGTGCCAATGGTTTGTGTACAGGTATAACAGAAGGTGCTGTCAAGGACAATCCTTGTATGGTTGCCTGAGTTTGAACCAGACATGGCTGTGTGTCGTGAAGTGACTCAGTACCTCAAGCTGATGTTTATATCAGTACTGAAGGCTGATCACGCTGAGATGGTCAAGATACAGAGACAGATGGTTGGGGCTTAAGGCAATGGAAGGAAACAAAAGACCTGCTCTCGAAGGAGGATGAATCCCATTCACCCATGGTAATGGCACCAAGGCAGAGGTGGTCCCCATTGTGGTGGGTTCCAATAAAGTAGAAAAGGGGCTGCCTGGAGTGTCCAAAGCTCAGGGATCGATCCTTGTTCTGTATGGGGACACCAATGAGGCTAAAGATGCTGGAGAGGCATCTCTTCCCCATTTTGATGGCTGTGAAGAGATTGGTTGTGATGCAGGGCCAGCTGATCCTTGCCTGAAGTAGGTTCCCCATGGCCAGGTCTGGAGCAAAGGGGTTGTACAGCTAGCACTGCACTGACCAGTCTCTCATTCCATTTTGCCAAGCATACTGAAGCCACATGTGAAGATGACTCCAGCAATTCCCCTTCTGAGAACTCCCCTACTAACTGAATGTCCCCATTCCTTCCAGGCTGCTTATGATGTTCTGGAGGTAGCTGAAAATCTTCCAAGTCATTTTTCTCCAAAAGCCCTTGGACATGAGACAAAAATGAGATGGGGACCGGTGGAAGCTATTCCATCGCACACACTGGTGACACATCAATCAGGACTAAAACAACTGATTCAGAAGGGAGAAAATCTAGCTGAAGATTGGTATCCAAAGTTGTTGGCAATGCTCATCTGTCCTTCTTCCTCTTTTTTTCTTAGTCCCAAGATAGATATTTTTGAGAATTTGACTATTTAAACCAGTGGCCTTTCCCCAGAGTGGCAGTATGGAGGTGCCAAAATCAAAGACATGAGTGTGTGTTTTGGAGTCAAAGCCATGTGGAGTCAAAGTACTGGAACAAAGGACATTGGATTTGATGCATCCATTTCAGTGGACCCTAACAGAGTGACACAGTGAGTTGTGAAGCACGAAAGACTTCTTCTAGGGTGTGAGCCTGTAGATGTGCTGTTCAGCTCCTTAAGACTTGTTTAGTAAAGGCCTGACAGTGTCTACACTTTCCCACAATGTGGGGCTCCCCCAGACAGAACAAATAGCACAGATAACCATCTGTTATTGCAATCTTGGAGCAATAGTTTTCACAAGGGGTTCCAGAGGCCATCACACATTTCAAAGGAGACAAAGTAGTTAAAATGATAAAAAGAGAGGCTAAAGAAATGATGAACAATGATGGTGGTTGAAGAAATGAATGAGGATGAAGAATGACAATGACCAGGCAAAGACAAAGAGAGTACAGTCAACCCTCCACATTTGCAGGTTTCACTTTTTCAGATTTGATTATTCACAGATTGTTTGCTGTCACCTTTGCTGCCTCCCTATGCCATTTCTATAGGGACTGCAAGCCTTGTGACACTGAGAAACTGTGAATAAGGCTTGTAAGTCCCTATTAAAAATGGTGTGGGGCACCAGTGGGGGTGGCAGTAAGCCCCATCAGCCACCTACTTCTGCCTTGTGATGCCTCAGAGGAATCCCTGGTGAGTTGAATATGGTGATCATACTTTTTTGTGTGTTAAATATGGTTTGGGAGGGCCTAGAGTTATTCACATTTTTTTCACTTTCATGAGGGTTCTGTGCCCTAACCCTAGTGAATGTGGAGGGCTTACTGTACTTCTACTGTGGGGTTTTCTTTGTTTGTCTTGTTTTTTCTATTTAGATAGAGAAACTGGAGAAGTGAGATGAAAAGCAAAGCATTAACTAAGAATCTGAGGTTGGTAGGAGTATGCACAGTGGAGATTTCCAACTTTGCTGCTCACACTGCAGCAGTTAAGAGGAACCGAGAGGGAAAGATGTGAAGAGTGCCAGACACACACGTGGAAGAGGAGTGGGGTGCCTGCTAACAATACTGTGAGAACTTTGGTAGGTTCTGAATCTCTGCTGTGTAGGCACAGAAATAACCCATGTGTGTGATTCACAGAGACCATGAAGAAGTTTTCATCGCTGTTTGTTCAATTGTCAACAAGCAATAATAAATAACTTGCAAATCTTATTTCTAAAAAAATGTAAAACATAAACTCACCTGTAAAACATGTAAGATGGTTTTACAGAGAAGTACAAATGGTACAACTGTGTAACTTATTGCTATTTGAGTCGTCATCCATGTCATTGTATCGTAACATAATTTAATGGCTGGAGAGTCAATAAAATAGTGTCTAATATTTTTTCTAATCTAAACAAACAAACAAACAAAAAATCAAATACTCATTAAATCAGATAATCTTAAGAATCTTTAAAGAACATGTAGCAGCTCTACACATTTTGCAAGAAAGAACATTTAGATATAACCAATCAGAAATTCTTCAGTATTGACCCTAACATTGCATTGACAAGAAACTCTGCTGCAGACATCTTCACACTAGAATTTCTCCTTTTTCTATTTTGTTTCTCCTTTTTCTTTTAAAATTATACTATGGCTTTAACAGTCATTTTCACTGGCTTCTACACTACACATCCAGTAAAGTTGTGTTGAGAGCCAGCATGACATAGTGGTTTGAGTGATGGACTGGAGACCAGAGTTCAATTTCCTGCTTGGCCATGGAAACTCACTGGGTAACCTTGGGCATGTCAGATACTTTCAGTCCCCAGAAAACAATGTGATGGGTTTGCCTCAGAGTCACTTAAAGGCACACAAAAACAATACTAACAACTCCTCTCTATTAACATCAGATCTAGCTCTGCTGCTAATCCTCAATTTAGACACTCAGCTAGGAATGCTCAAGGAATTTACTTTTTTATGCAAACTGACTTGATCTACCCACCGTGGGATTAATGTGTAGATCCCCAAATACTTATCCTCTGTACATCACACCCATGAAATTTGCAATGCAAACAAAAGATGTATGAATTGTTCTTTGTTGTGGTAGTGGACCTTCCAGTCATTTCCAACTTACAGCGACACTAAGATGAAACTGTCATGGGATTTTCTTGGCTAAAATTTGTTCAGAGGGGGTCTGCCAAGGCCCTCCTCTTAGGCTGAAATGGTGTGACTTGCCCAAGCTCATCCAATGGGTTTCCGTGGCCAAGCGAGGATTCAGACCCTGGTCTCCAATGTTGTAGACCAACACTCAATCCACTGTACCATGCTGGCTCTCATTGTTACCAAACAAATATTGACAGAAAATACATGTAAAGAAGCATATTTAAAGGTAAATATATGTAAGATTTCTTTGAAATCATAGATTAATGACAAAAAAGATAAAATAGATATATGTATGAACATATGTGAAAGAGTCTGGAAACAGACATCCACGCAGTTCTCATCTTGACTGTAACACACTTTTTTTTCTCCAACATAGATGAAATCAAATGATGGAGATGGTAAGACTACAGACAGTTACGTACCTCATAGTTTTCCCTCTTACAATTGTCAATTCCTCCCTTTCCCCCACAATCAGAAAAGAGGAAGGATAAAAACCTCCTCTGGACATTAAGGAATTTTTCAAATGAGTAAAATAGCCATTGACCTCCCACACTATAAACAAACCAGGGTTCTGAGCTAAGGTCTCTCTCTTCCACCATATTCTACCTTCACACAATGGAAAGATTCCAAGTTGCGGAAGGGAATAGTACAGAAAGTATAGACCAGATAGTGCTTGTGCTACCTCAGAATTTGGGTGTAGGGGCAGGAAAGTCTGAAAGAGAACTGAAAATTAGCAGACAGTATCAGCTTCAGGATTCAGGGGACCTAAGATATCCCTTGTTGGTCATCTCCTCTTCATTTCTGTTGCCCATTTACCTGCAATTTTCCTCATAACCTAATCTCTGTAACACTTGGAGGGAGAATATGAAATGAATGAAGCCATCTGTTTTCCTCATGCTTGCTCATTTAGAGAAAAAGGTGGTGTGACTAAGAAAAGCTGCAGCAAAGCCAGAGGCTCTAGACATTTTCAGTATGTCAATCCTGCTGGGATATGGGCCTTATTAGGTTCCCAGAGCTACCAACCTCTAATGTATCAAAGGCCAGAATTTTAAAAATCACAACCAAATTTGGCCCCTACACCTTTCATGCATACCTATTGCTGTTCTAGCTAATACACTATAGACATGCAGGGCAGCAGGAATAGACTGCATTCTACTCCACAGATTCTGTGTTTAATCTATGTTTCCTTCTAGTTTCTTGGAAACATCTCTTAGCATCCATGTCAGTTCTTGGCCACTAAGTGAACAAATAAGATCTTTGTACATTTGTAGAGTGCTTCTCCACATTCCTACTTCCTGCCTGACAGAGATATCTTCATTCCTTCTCCTTTTAGGTAAATTTCTGCTGCCTCACCAATCTACTTCTTTCTTGTGCTCTGATCCTAATTTTCCCTGAGGATATCCAGAATTGACTTTGCTGGTTAATCTTATGGAAAGGCTGTTCTCATAAAGTGGCCTGTTATTTCTGATTCCAGCAGTGTTCTTTTGACTGCTTCAGTACTACCAGTTACTTCAGCAAGACAAAGCTCTGACAACAGTCAGGCACAATTACTGGCACTTTCTCAAAATGTAGGTTCTTTTCAGGATCAGTTATATTAATTTATTTATTAGCTTAATTGATACCC
Organism: Iguana delicatissima; assembly: GCA_948472985.1. Classification (NCBI taxonomy): domain Eukaryota; kingdom Metazoa; phylum Chordata; class Lepidosauria; order Squamata; family Iguanidae; genus Iguana; species Iguana delicatissima. Next base: position 432,950 of record CAOKZL010001242.1, read on the forward strand.
TTTCTCTCCAACAAGGCACTCAAGGCAACAAATAATACCAAAATACAGTATTAATATCTAGATTAAAGCTTAACATAAAAGCCATTACATTAAAAACAGAGAAAGAATGAACCAGCACCCAAGGGAAACCCTTTTTCCACACTCTAATTCAGACCAGGCTACCCAGCATGGCTTAATATTAAACAAAATGCGACATTACATGTGTTCCATCCTAGAAGAAAGATCAATTTCAAGAAAGCTGTTTTTGCTGGGATCAGGGCAAAACATCATGCTCTACAGACTCAAACCTGAAACCACTGACTCGCAGCTGTTTACTCTGAAGCTTTAAAAACTGGTATGTTAATCACATCCTTAGATTTAACATCACATCAATTTGTTGTTCAATTCTACTCCATACTTTCTATTCCAGTACACCAGAGTCAAACGTTCTGATCAAAGCATTAGTCCAATGAGCAGCCTAACATTAGACAAAGTAATGCATCTCTATGAAGCATCAAAATAGCTTGGATCATCCTTGATTAGTTCTTTTCAGGTGTTCCACCACCATCACAAGCCTGTCTGGTACGGACACAAGAAAGGGCCTTCCTCGTGACTACCCCCAGGCTGTGTAATTCCTTTCTATGCACTCCCACCTTTTGCCAGCAGGGAAAGACGATTTTATTTAAACAGGCATTTGCTGATTAACTGGTTGTGCACAAGGCTCTTTTTATGCACTGTATTTTTATCTTTGTTATTTTATTTTATATGAATTTATCTTATCTTAAATTATGGTGTTAATAAAACCACTTCTTCAATTGTGTTTTCATTTTGTTATTATCAGGTCTTCAGCTTCATCTTGTTCTAACCTTTCTGTAAATAACCTTGGGTGCCATGTTGGAAGAAAGGCAGACTAGAAATCAAATAAATAAATAAATAAATAATATAAATAAGGCCCAAAGCCAATTGTTGGTCCCAATTAGAGTAGACCCAACAGAGGTTATATATTTACTCACCATGCTCCCACTGCTTCAATGGGTCCGCTCTATTTAGGACTAACATTTGGCCTAAATAACTATTTCCATATTTTATTTCTGATCAAGAGAACAACATCCTCCTGCTATCCCACCTACATACTCAGAAACCGGAGTTTTGCTTAATTTTGTCACAAACATATTGTGTGATTTCTGAAGTCCTTGTAAAAAAGAAGACTCTTCTCTCTCTTACCAAGCACAATTAAGTTTTTTGGGTAAATGCCAACAGTGGCTTTGAACTTACACAATTATTTAGCTAGCACACCAACTGCATCTGCTCCTTGAAATGTCAGGTCTGGTCATGGCGACATGTGGCAGTTACATCTCATCTGGATTAATCTAATGCGCCTTACTGACTCTACTATTGGACTGCCTTTGAAGAGTGTTTATAAACTTCACCTGGGTCCAACTGAAACAGTATTGTTAACTGGGGCTGGCTATGAATTTTAAATAGTTTTAACTCTACAGTTTGTTAAATTGTTTTTAAAATAACTTCTATATTTGTATATTTACTGATTTCTTTGTAATTTTTAATCTGTAATGTATTGTTTTTAGTAAGCTATAAGCTGCCTTGTGTACCATTACAGGAGAAAGTGGAATCATCATCATCATTATCATACATCATACATCATCATCATCATCATCGTGAACAGCACTGATCAGCAATACTTACAGTTCGTGCTGCAAGTGTCATTAGTACCCCTGTTAAGAATGTTAAATAATATCCAGGATATACCCCATGCCAAATGGCTGACAAGATGAAGGTTTGTATTGTTGGACTGAAGGAGGCTCGTTCATAGCATACTCTAAAAATTCAAAGACAAAATAAACAATGTATGAGGGATAGGGATGAAGTGAACTTCATTGGAAAAAAGGTCTACCAGATAATAATTCCATTTTTGCATCACTCAGAATTTCAAACAGCATACAAGAGAATCAGTCCATTGTCTCCTACCACATGCTGAACACATGCATTCTTTGAGAAACAGACTACCCAGTCTGAGATAATTTTTGACTACAGAAAACAGCCATTAAGATATTAACTCTTTCATAAAATAAATTATTATTGGCGATACTGAATCTCCTCCACATTTTTGGTATAAATTATCCAAGATGCTGTTTATGTAGGGCAGATTGGGAATATCCTTAGAAGATGGTTCCGCCCCAGTGCCAGACTGAATTGGGAAGCAATCTTTTCTCCTAATATGAACAAAGCATTAAATTATAGTCCAAAAATAATATATAGCAAGTTTTCTATGCCACCTCAAGGAATTATTTTCCACCAATGCAAGCCATCTTCCATAACTACCACATTTAGATTTGAAGACAGATTCTTTTATGACAAGTAGGAGATTTCCCACCCGCTCCTTTCTCCTGTAGCCTCCTATAACCTCTGCAAAGGCTTCACGAGAATTACCTGTACAATGTCTGGGGATTACTGAAGGAAGATTAGTGAGGCAGAAAAGTGGGGCAAAAATCAACCTGAACTGAAGCAATTCTCTCATCTTCCAGCCACTACTTGTTCTCCTCTTTCCACAAAGTTCAGGAATGTTATGGCTCCTCCAAGGAGGTTCAAGATTGAGCCTGTCAAACTTGAAGGCAAGAACCTAATTTCCCATGAAAAGCCAGGACCACCAGAGGTACACAGACTGCATCCCACATAGACGCAGCTTGGCTTTCGAGTCAGAAAAGGACAACGGAGCCTCTCCCAGTGTACAAGAATGATGCCATGGCAGAGAAACTAACAGATGAGGTGCTAACCTACAAGGAAGGACTCCTTCAGAGAAGAGGTTTACTCAGAAATAGGCAACACCAAAATGCCTGCAGCTGAGCTCTGGGTTGGGGGTCCTAGCAACTCAGCAATATAAGTCTCAGTCTAAGCATTGTAAGAATGCTAAGAACAGTACATCGTTGATAGACCTTGGTGGCTGTTCCGGCCTTCACTGTAAACCATGTCTCTTGTTGTGATGGCTTAGTTGACATCTGATCTTGCGCTGTGTTTTGCTGTAATTGCAGAACTTTCCTTGCTCATTATCTGCTTAGCCCTTTTAAGCACTTTGACTTTACTTGCTCTAAAGTAAGATGTGGCATTTTCATTCTGGCCCTGTCCCTTTCTTCTTCTTTAGGATTTTCCCTCCCTCATTGATCTATTTTTAGCCTAGGAACCACCAGACCTTGCTACCGGGCCTCACCCACCAAAGGACAAGGAGGGCCCCAATCTCACCACAGAAGTATTCCAGGATACAAAGAAAAGTGAAGAGAAGAAATCATCCTTAAGTACACTTCCTTAAATTTATTTACCCTATTTACTGGCGTATAAGATTCACTTTTTCCCCCTGAAAAATACTATTTGAAAATGGAATGCGTCTTACATACCAGTGTTTCTTATACGCTGGCAAACAGTATTTGCTGATGTATAAAATGGGGTGTATCTTATACGCTGGTGGGTCTTATACACTGGCAAATACGGTATCTTAGGATCCCAACCTACAAATCCCAGGCTACCCATTTTTTCCTGCTCTCATTGACAACAAAGCAACACATCTGAAACCTTTAGCACCTGGTACAAAGTTAACATTACTAAAGCATCACAAGGGCATATACCCTTATTAAAATCAGGCTTCCACACTAGGGACACGGTGATTGTACTAGGAACACAGATAGGGCATGACAGATAGGACAGAGTGGAAACAAGACAAAAAGAAAGGATATGACCTAACTAACTGAAATAATGAAAAATAAAGGGAAAAAGTTCGGATGCAAAGGTAATATTATGTGTAATATATAATATAATACATTGTTTAAATATCTCAATTCAAATTAAATCCATTCAAATTAAAAACACACAGTCCAAACTATAAATATGAATATGGGAGAAGATGCATAAGACAAAAATCATTTGTCAAAGGAAAAGAGAAGGCCTAATGTCTCATCTTCATACAAACAGAAGCCAGATGCATCTCAACTCACAGTCTTCATTTTTATCTTTATAAAAATCTATAGTCTAGTGCTGATAAGTACTAGATTGAAGTTGTATCCTTGTAAATATGTATACTTCAAATATCAATACAATTATGTAGCTTTTTTTACTAGCACCTCAGCTTTTTGCTGGAGAAAGCACCAGGAAAGAATTTCATTGGCCACTGGTGAAGATTGTGAGTCAAAATGCATCTGGTTTCTGTTCATTTGAAGACTAATGAGATCTTAGACTGCCTATTTTCCTTCCACAAATGATTTCTGTCTTATGGGCATTTTCCCATATCACTATTTATAGCCTGTACTGTGTAGTTTTAATTTGAATAACTGATTTTTAAAGAGATTTATTATATTTGTTATATAGCTTTACATGCATACATACACACACACACGTACACACACACAAAGTGGAAATAATCCAGAACTTCTTATCATCAAGCAAAGTTATCTTCCCAAACGCCTCCAGCAAAAGCTAATGAGAGAGAAAGGGATACCTTTTGAGCCATAGAGCTGTCTGGATATTCCAGTTATCAAGAAACATCTTGAAACTTGTTGAGAACTGTAAAATTAACACACTATTATTTTATATCAGTAAAGATTCCAGGCTTAAAGAGATATATGAACATGTTATGCAAAGTGTAATGGATGGATTATTTCTGAGCTAGAGAAGGGAAAGCACACTTTGCAATCTATACCAACCACAGGAGTGTTAGAGAGAAGTTCTTTTCTTTTCTGTTTATGTTAGCACTGTCTACTTCCCTCCTCGGCAAGACTGCCATTTTGTCAATTTAGAACTCTTTAATCTTAGACAAGATTAAAGGTTTTGCAGTACAGCAAAAAATGGGGAAATGCTGTACTTTTAAAAATTCATTAATGTAAGTGATAGCAGTTATGTCTGGATTTGCTGTTGCTTGAGGCAGGGTGCGAAATTGGTGGGCAACGCAGCCACTGTGTTTGTTCAAAATCCCTCAAACATATGGCTTTTCGTGAGCAGAAAAAAACCTGTGGCCAAAGCTGCTGCTACTTCATTTGCACTCTTGATTCCGTATAACACCTCTTTTTCTCTCTCTCTCTCTTTTTTTTACACACATAAAGTCTGAAGCTCTGATACAAGAATTTGAAACTGAAAATCTTGCAACTTTGATCAGGGCTCCCCACTTCATACATAGCCCTGAGACTGGAGGAATATTGAATCAATCTTTTCTGGATACTTCATAAAGAGTGAAAGGATCCTTCCACATCTTCTAGATGGACAGGGAAGACATTTCCTATGCATGCAGTGTTCTTTCTTTGCAGATAGTACATGGAAAGGAATGAAGCAATGTTTTTTCTTCTGGTCTTAAACACACAATGCAAGCCACTTGGTCTAGATGGCCAAGTTAAATGGAGAACAGGAGGCTGTTAACAGGTAGTGACCAGCCAGAAGAAATGGCCACTTGCCATTTTGCATTAGTTTCAGTAAGCAGATTGCCAGTCTCCATGCTTGATGGAATGGGATCTGAGATTCTGTACCCCATTCACTAAATTATATGCATTTTGTCACTGAAGCAGATATCATACAAAACGAGAGTTGACACAAATACAGCACTGCAGGGCTCAACATTTTATTTTGAAATTGAAATATTTTTCAAAAGATTGATGACCAACCTCTATATGCAGAATTCGTAGATTTGAAATTGAATCCCACTGTGAGACTCCATTTTTATCATAGCCTCTAAATCCAAACCCAGCTGCATTATTAATTGCATCTGCTGCAACAAAACAAGAGAACTGATTGTAAGAAGCTGTAGATTATCTTATAAAATTACATAAAAGAAGCTTTCCAGCAAAGCCTGGCCTCTTTAGGTCATCTAAGCGACTAATTTGTTGCATCAAATACCATGATCTTTAAGCTCCCTTATTTTTAGGCAATGAAAACAGAGGGTTAAATAGTAATAAAATCCAAACATATTCTTGGACCATTTGATTGAAATGACCCTGGGAATAAGATATTTTTGTCCCTCAGAGCCATATTTCGCTGCAGAATTCAGACATTATGACATCTATACCTTAACAGTTGTAAACTGTGTCCACCTGCTATGTACAGGGTTTTTTTCCCCAGACCAAAATGGCTTGGGCGGAAATTATTCCAACCATTTTTATTTGTGGGGGATACACTTTCTGCAAGCAAGGTGAGCTGATAGCTGTTCAAAACAAATGTTTGGTCTCATGAATACATGTGTTTGGGTACTTATCTTTGGGGATACCTTTCATTCTACATCCACAAACACTTTTATGGACATGGGCATGTTTATACCTCATAATATTTTGGTATATTCATGGGGGTCAGAGAGCACCTGAGATTAAGGCATCCAGTGGCAGTTTTTTAAATCTGCTTGGATGAGATTTAAAGTTAATTCTATGAAATGAAGATGAGTGACCATTCCAAAGCTTCCATAAAGGATGTTATGATCTTAAAAAGGGATCACAGCTACACCTGGAATGCGACACAAAAACCAGCTGTTTTAATACCAAAATAAATAGAATCAAAATACATCAGCAATCCAACTTCTTTAATTAAAAGCTATGTTTTCCAAGATCTATAACTTAGGCCATTTCTGCACTAGACTGTTATAGTGCTATTATTTCACTTTCAACATTCTATGGAATCCTGGGATTTGCAGTTTAGGTAGAGGCTTTGAGGCCCTTCCTCAAACTGCAAATCCCAGGATTCCATAGGATGTTGGAAGTGGAATAATAGCACTATAACAGTCTAGTGTGGAAATAGCCTTAATCATCACATTACATAGATAGTGTGCATCTTACTTATATTTAAAGCTTTGCAAAATATTTTTTTCAGACACAGTTCTTTATCAATCCACAAGAGGTCAGTGTCTAAAATATATTATTTAAGCTATACAACATTACCCAGCTTGTAAAAGAATAGCTGCACAAAAAGATTACTTACCCAAAGTCCATGCAAAATAGTATTTGGGTCTGGCTGCCATAAGAGATAGGTACAGATAGATAACTCTTGTTGGCAGTGATGCTGTTGCTCTGAAATGATCATCAATGTTGTATTCTACAGGCAATGTTTTGCTAACAGTCATATGAAACAATAAGGATAGCCCACACACTACGAGTTTCTGCGCCACAGCTATCTGAAACATGTAAGAGGTAAGAGTTTGTGAGCACCTTGTAAAACCCATGAATAGAATTGATATACAGTCCCCCCCCGGCACATCAACCTTGATGTGTTTAGACTATCAGCTGTTCAGTCTCAGATATATCGCAAAGTTTGTTTATATATACCACAATTATAAAAAAGTAAGATCCCAACACCGACAAAGAAGTGCCCTTTCTTAGTCAGACAGATGATCCTTTCATCTTCTCTACAATTTAAGCAGCAGCCCAGGCTGACTCTCCCTGTGATATTTATATTCATATTCACATACAGACAGATATTGCACTTTTAATCCTTTTAAACTAGATCTCTCTGGGCAGTGCATAGTCCAGGGTTTCTCAACCAGAGTTCCCTGAAATCCTAGGGTTCCATGAGAGCTAATCAGGTGTTCATAAGACATCATGACGTTTTTTTTAAAAAAAAAAAAATTTAAACTGTAAATACAATAATTTTATGCAGGGGTTCCTTGAGATCTGAAAATTTATTTCAAGGGTTCCTCCAGGGTAAAAAGGTTGAGAAAAGCTGGCATAGCCCATAGAACTATGAAGTATAACAGGATATGAAGTGATGTTTATTCCTGACAAATGGGTAAATGGAGGAAGCAACAGTCTGTATTGCATACACCACCTAACAATGAGAACACACTTTAATCTTTATTTTCAATTCATTGTGGTTACTTATCAATTTGACCCAAAAACTATGGTGTTTATTATTGTTTCAGGAGGGTGGATTCAGGCCCTGTACTCGCAGCCTTTCACAAGTCAGGAGACACTCAGCTTCAATCCTTCTCCCTCTTTCCTGAATAGGGAAGTGAGGGAAAAAGAAAAGAACTCTCAGCTGGCACTGAACAAGTTCCCGCTAGTTTCCTGGGTCAAACCTCAGCTGTTGGCTGAAAGTGACTGGCTTCGCTCAGGGAAGTGGAATGGAGCACTCTGACAGCATTTGCAGGGCTCAACCAAAGCTTGGGAACACTGACCGAAAGCATCCAGCCTTATGCATGGCTTAAGGAAGGGCCTCCTTAGGGTACCCAATTAGGGGAAACACAACTTAAAAGATGAACTGGTTATTTCAACCATGGTTAGCACAAATCAAGTTGTCTAGGTTTTGGAAATAAAAAGTTAATTGCTGTTATTTGAATACAGAAGCACAGCCGTCTGCAGATATGTCAAGTGGAGGGAGGACAAAGGACTGTGTGAGCCAATGGCTTATTTCTGCTCATGGACACAGCACTGACCTGTGGCTTAGTTTTATGTGCCATTGTAGTTATTTTGCTTTCTTTACTTCATTTCTCCTGGATTAGATATTATCAAGGCACAAGTCTACTAGCACAAGCTCAGTAGGAAATAAGTAAATTTAAAAGGACTTGGTTTACAGCAGAGATGGGCCCATGAGTTGCTATTTTGGGGCCTCCAGAGATCTTTTCTTTTTTTTTTACAAAGAAAAGAAAAGAAAAGAAAAGAAAACATTGTATTTGCTCCAGAATGCCTCTAAATGCACTCAATGAGATGTAGAAGGCATTTTCAAAACGGCAGAGGGCCACCCCTCCCCAGCCTTCTAGGGCTCAAAAACAATTTTTCAAATTTTTAAAAATTATTTATTTTTGCCCTGAAATTCTCCAAAATGTCCACTAGGGATCATGGGATGCATTTCCACCACATTTTGCAGCCCCGTGATGCCAGTTTGGGCATAGGAGAGCCCTTTTTTGAAATCCAAAACATGATGAAATTTTCCTTTCTTTTTCTTTTCTTTTTTAAAGCATGCAGGTGTAGCCCTCCAAGGTCTCTTAGGTAGCTAATACAGACCCCTAGCCTTCCACAGTAGCTCCTGGCTTATATGGATCTTCACTCCTGCAACTGCTGGGAAAGGGTGAGTTGTGTTTGCCTGAGTATCTTGCTCCCAGCAGTGTCTTGCTACAGATGCATCTGCCTCCCCCACCTTTTTAGGAAATCGCCTATCAGGAAACATATGGCTATGTGACATGCAGCCAAGGATGCTTTACTTTGCCTTCTCAGTCACCTACCTATAAGCTTTAAAAAGTGTTGGTACGGTTGTGAATTACACAATTACAGTTATAAAAATACACACACACACAGAGTATGGGTAAATCAAATCACAATGGGTAAATCATTTTAATGCCTTTGTATCTGGAACTCTATGGGACTGCATTACCCTTCAAAGAAAATTGAATAAATAAACAAACAAAACACAATACTTTGATATACCAATTTGTTGAATGTTATGCAATAGTTTCTAGTTCAATGGAGTCCTTACCAAAAAGAACATTAACAACAGCTATTGGTCCATTTAAACAACATATCCTATTCATACTTGCACTGAATAGACTTTTTTCTCCAAATATTACAAGTGCTGCTTTCACTCCAATCTACAGATTATCTGAGGTTTTTCTGGAATTTTTTCTTTCTGCCTTCTAAAATTATGTACTGTATGACAGATTGTGGGAGCGTATTTTACATACGCTTTTGACACATCTGCTACCGTTTTGATTTAAAGTGTCACTCATTTCCTCAGATTTCCCACCCACATTTCTCTCCTCCTTCATGACCTTGCCCTGCTGCAGTTTGCTTACATGGGAAAGATAACTGGAATAGGCCTGCTTCAGGCATGTTTTAATGTTGTTGCTGGAGCTCGAAAATATTGGGGTGGGTGCATGCAGTGAACAGGGTTCTACATAAAACATAGGGAGCTCACAGAGTAACTGAACTATATATATATAATCCTAGAGCAGAAAAAAATAAAGACGCCAGTCCCATATCATTATAATTTATGTTCTCAATTTCTTATTTCTTATTGTGCATGTACTATTAGCTATTCAAGAAAATAACTGAGTCACTTTACTATGTTTGTCTAGCCACTGTATACAAAAAGAAAAGTAATTATTTTAACTGTTCCTTATACTTTGCAGTTTCACCTCATCTTCCAACTATATTCTTTCTATGGACTGTATTCTCATTTCCCCAGTTTACTAATGGCTCACAGAAATAACAACAAAAAATGCTTGGTCAGGTATTTTAATTTCACCTGAGCAAAAGGCAGCAGGCAGGCAAAGATTTTAACAAGCTTTATTTTCTCAGGTTTATTACAGCCATCCACTCACAAAATGCCTAGTCCATCACTATTCCTACTATGTTTCACATCAAATCCTGCTTCATGAAGGTAACTGTGACAGGGAAGATATGGCCTGGTTATTAAAAAAACAGAAGTCTGCTTCTGAAGAACATGTAGACATCTTGGAGCCTAACATTCTGATCCACAGCCTACTCTCCTGACGGTACCCAAGGCAAACTGACTTTCATTTCATCCCACAAAGTCTGATTTAAACTCCTACCTCTTATTCTGAATAGAGAAATGCTACTGCTGTCTCTGTTTTATGAAAGTTATTTTAAGAAGTTGACAGTACTGTATCAAATAAAAAATGCTGATGAACTATTCACTAAATATTAAAACCATTTCTCTACATTTTAAGGAGAACTATTAAACTACATTTGTCGATGTAAGTGATGCTTAATATGCACTTTCTGCTTTGTTTCCTTTTTAAATTGCATTTAAAACCATTGCACTTTAACACTATGCATGGAGTTTAGTAGGCTGCTGCGATCAAAGTTTTGCTTTGAGGAACATATACCTGAAAGGTACTACTTTTAGTCCATTTCAATGCTGAAAGTATTTTATTATTTTTGGAGTTGTCAAACTCCTATGTTTTCCTGGATCATAGCCTTTCTGTATAAAATTAAGGTTTATTTTATACTGAGAGTAGAAGGGAAAAATGGTGAATGATCTGTCTCATGATATTTAGTGGTGTCAGATATATTTAAGAACCCCTTTCTACGTGTTCTCCTTTGAACAGTTTAAGCATCTATCCAATTCTAGGATTCCATATCTTCTGTTATGGAATTCCCTTGACATTCATTTTTTATCAGATTGCTTCTGGAAGTAAAGCAATTTCAGTACTTGAAAATAACTAATTTATTGAATGGTTTTCTATGCAAATGTGGGAGGAAAAACAAGTATAGAAGCCTCTTTCTACATTTGACATCTTCATGTGGTGTACAAATTGCTGCTGAGCAATCCTTACTTCTTCAGATAAATACACACTTAAAACAGATCTCAAAAATGGCCAAAAATTGATAATATAATTGTCATAAACTAGTAAAAACTCATATAATAAGAAAAAAGTCAAATAATCTATACCTACACTATAATTATGAATTCACTCTTAATATAGTGATTTTACAAATTATACCACTGATCCATGGGTACATCAATAAAATACAAATTATATCCATATATCAAAATAATCAAATAAAACCCTTTAAAATTACATATAGAAAAAAAAATCATTTCAGGTACCATGTCATTTTATAATGTATGTCATGTTACACTTATCCTGCAAGGACTACACTAGTTGACAATTTGTTTGGGGGCACAACTGAATGTGCTGCAGAACAGTTTTGAAGTCCTAAATGGTTTAGGTCCAGCACTTCCTCTTCCAACACCATCCTGTTCAGATCCTATGATCTTATCAAGAGGGCTTCCTCTATATCCTAACTAAAGTGGAATGCACATGACAGGAAGCAAAAGGGCCTGCTCAGTTATCAAAAGCTAAATTGTGGAATTCTTTGCCTGGAGAGGCAAGGCTGAAGCCTTCTTTGACACCATCTTGCCATGTGGCAAAGACCTTCTTGCTTAAGTAGTTGCTTTTTTCATGCTTTACCTGCTGAATCCACCTATTGTTATTGCATTATGGTTGCTGTTTTGGAACTTTATTTTATTATTAGTTTTATCTGATGATAGTTATCTTGAGTGGTATATAAGTACCAGACTATTAGGGGCCCTCTTTAACCATTCGTTTTTTTTGTTTTTATCAAAAAAATAAAAAATGCAAAACCAAAACCAAAAAAACAGACAAAGAAAAACAACCCTTCTAGCTAGGTGGAGAAGAAGCAAGAAAAGGGGGAGTTTATAAGGCACCAAAACACTGTGTCAGGAGCTATGTTAGCCAAGGTATACCTACATTTTTTAATAATGTGCATTGCTATTCATACTTATTAACTTTAATTCAATTAATTAATATGTTTTTATATGTAATCTTAAGATTTTAAAAATATGGCCCCACTGACACACATGGATATGCACAGTGAAACAATTTCTTTTTATAGAAGTTGGGGTTTCATTTTTTTTATACAATATGGATGGTTTTCATGAACACTGAAACAGATCTTTGTTGGCAATCATTTATTATATCCAGTATATATATTTACATGAATTTTCTAAAATTATTATATTAACCTGAAAATTCATATCTGAGTTGTATCCACATTGATTCTTTTAGTCTTACCAGCAATTTCCTTTGGGCCATGATATATGTACTGTTAATTTTTTTTCTTCTGTGGTCTAATTCAGTTTAATGTTATTGTTGCTGTGCACCTTCAAGTCTTTTCTGATTTACGCTGCCCCAAGGCCAACTCATCACAGGGTTTTCTTGGCAGCTTTTGTTCAGAGGGGGTCAATTATATATAACTTGCAAGCATTTCAAACTGGCCATTTTTGTTTTCCTTTTGGTCTTTCTAAGAGGATTGACTCCTGTTTTTGTTTTGTTTTGTTTTGCTTTTGTTAAGACAAACACTAACAATATGATAACAGGTTGCAAGAGAACAAGAGAACTCCAGCTCCAGATAGGTCTACCTCACTGGATGGTGTTGGTCAAGTAATTATTTCAGCCTCGCTTGTAAATAAGATTAACAACGGTGACGATAATGACAATGAATACTCAAAGTACTTCACATACATTCTCTCAGCAAAACAGCCCTGCAAAAAAAGCCAATACTGTCATCTGAATATTTTCATATTGTTTTACAGCTGACTCTGTTCCACTGCACGACTGTATGTGAAATCATGGATGATTTAAAACAGAGTTCTTGGTGCAAAACTCATGGTCTTCACGCCAAACTTCTAGTTCCTAGCCCAAGGTCTGAGGCATGTCATACAGCAACCCTTCTGACACAGCTATAAGAATATTACTCTCCTCTGTGCTATACTTCATCTATATAATTGTTCACCACAAAACATTCTTTAACAACATTTCTTGTTACAGAAATTATTAAATTATGTCTTTATACTTGATGCTTAAAAATCAGTGGAAAGACAGTGACCATCTCCTTAGATCAGTGGTTCTCAACCTGTGGGTCCCCAGATGTTTTTGGACTTCAGCTACCAGAAGCCCTGAGCATTGACCAAAGTGGCTGGGGCTTCTGGGAGCTGAAGTCCACAAACATCTGGGGACCCACAGGTTGAGAACCACTGCCTTAGATGATGAAAACTTTATTTTAGGACCCCTGCTGGAATACATTCATTTTGAGGTTTACTTGACAGCTTCATAAGTTATAATAAGTTCTGTAAAGCTTCCCTGCTGAAATAAAGCTGGTGACATTTGTTTTTGCCATGTACTGAGTTATGCATATACTTCAGGCAATTAACAAGGGGATCAACAGCTAAAATATTTCTCTAAGAAGCCAGAAGCAAAGGGATTTGTTCTATAGGAACATGGGAATATGAGGGTAGCTAAAAGCTATAAGAAAAAGAAACTTACGAAGATAGACATTAATTTGAGACAGTTGACACCACTGAACACCAACAAATGATAGCTTGTAAAAAGGCATAATAGGAGGGAGATGTGAAATAAATCACTTGAAAATGTTGACTAGATTCAGTTAACATGCAATTAGCACAGTAGAAATTGTTACATTAAGCTGATATCATGCGCCTAATGTGGTTAACAGAAGGAAAAGGGGCTGTCATTAATTTTATGTTACAGAAACAAAATTCAAACAAGAAAAGAATATTAGATTAAGCAAAACACAGTCCTTTCATCTAGAGCATCACATTTGCTGATCCTCATTACCCAAGAAAGCTTAATATAATGATGCAATACTGTTTTTTTAAAAAAAAAATCAGTATACGAATCCAGCCAAACCCACCCATCCTCTCAAATAAGCATTTCAGCAAGATGACAAGGCAGTAGTTGCAATTCTTTTTCTAAGAAAGCAAGTTGAAGTAGCAACGTGATACAGCAAATGCAAGTGGGGACAGAAGAATTACACCATCCACATTATTTTCCATAAAGCACGCAATATTCACTGGTGTTCTACAATGCAGCCAGATTTCTCTTAACACCAGTTGGGAAGTGTAAAGTATCAAGAGCATTATACATATTGTCTTTTAAATAATATCAGAAAGCTAATGCAGCAAAAGTGTTGAGCGTGTGAGCAATACAATAAAGAAAACTTACCTGTGAAGAGCACTGACTTGGTATTGTGAAGGTAGTGTTCCTTATAGATCCTCATTTCTAAACCTTGTGGTTGTGAGAAAATTAAGAGCTTTCTAGCAAGTTTATGGATAGTAAAAAAAATAAATTGTCAACTATGTGTGCCTAAATTAGGGATAGAGAACAAATTCTAGTGGGAAATGGGTATGGGAAATGAAGTCCTGAAGTCTAGAAATCCTTCAGCTATTATCAGTTGAATTCAGAAGGTCTTGCACCAGCCAAATCATCTCACAAAGTCCTTTCATCCCTCCTCCACTCTACTTTCACACTAGAAACCATAATGACTAAACAGAGGTTATCATACTTCAGACATATCATGAGAAGACAAAGACATTTTCATAGGCCACTTCCGCACTACACTCTTATAGCGCGATTATTCCACTTTCAACATTCTATGGAATCCTGGGGTTTGCAGTTTCAGGAGGTGCCAGCCGGCCCCTCCCGAAACTGCAAACCCCAGGATTCCATAGGATGTTGAAAGTGGAATAACTGCGCTATAAGAGTGTAGTGCGGAAATGGCCATAGTGATGACATAATTTGAACTGAACTTGCCAGCGCATAGCAAGAATTGCTTTCAGAAGTTTGCTAAATTGCAAGGTGGGGATAGGGAGAGCAGGAACAACAGTGGATGGTCAAACCCAAGGCCTAATTTCCAGTGCTGGTCCCAACTACAATAAACCCACTGAATCAACGCAATGTGCATAATCCATTCAGCAGTTGATTCAAGGGTCTACTCTAGCTGGAACCAGCAATCTGATTGAGGTCAAGACTGTTTCTATCTACATTAAATTCCTAGAGATACAACAGAGGCTGTTTCTTCTATGGACCTTGCACTGAAGCCTTCTGAGAATGCTCACAATCTGCACAGCTGGCTCCAAAAAGTGTTGTTTTTCATTCTTCTCACTCACTCATGGCAACAGTTCCCAGAATTAGCATGTACAATGGAAGGCTTTAGCACTCTCAGAGGCCTTCAATGCAGAGAATGAAAAACTAATTTTTGCAGGTCTTCTTTGCTTCTGTTTTGGTTACTACCATACAACATGTGCATTTGAAGATCTGCCAGATATTTGCTTGGTGATCTAAATGAGATTTCCCAAGCATGTGCATTTGAAGATCTGCCAGATATTTGCTTGGTGATCTAAATGAGATTTCCCAAGCATGGGTATTTCTGAGCCTTTGGAATTTAGAAAGAATAATTAGAGTTTAGAAAGAATCATTCCACAATATAGATTTAAATTAAATTTCCTTCATTTTTTTTCCAAACGTAGTATATGCTGACCATATGTTTTTTAAAAAAAACAAATTTTAAACATCTAGTTGTTAATTTTTTTATGTGACTCTTTACTATCATGACAAGTGGAATGAAGACAAATTCCCACTAGAGGCAAGAAAGAGCAGGGATGAAGCTTTGTTAAATAAAGCATCACTCTCTTTCTGCTCCCACACTCTTTTTAACAGGATAAGGCAATTTTTGTTGGTCCATAAATTTTGCCCTCCCAGCACCTAATACAGAGCTTACCCCCTTGAAAAATGTGGTTCCCCTCATATTTTTTCAGATCAGAAGTCCACTACATTTTGGAAAAAAACTGCAGAAATCCCCACCCCCACCTTTCCACAAGAAAATCATTATCTTCTGGAGGATTCTCTTTTTTGGATTAAAAAAGGGGATAGGGAGAATGGGTCCTGAACCTTCCAATAATGGGCAAATTGCTACATATAGCCCACAGGCTATACATTGCCCAATCCAACTCTGAAAGCCTTTGTAATGAAAAATATGTAAAATGGCACTTTACAAAAATGTGCCTACACCCTTCTTTGATGGTTACTGCACAAATGGGGAGACTTGAATGGCAATAAAGTCACACCACGCATGTGGCAGTAACAAACATTATCAGGACATAAGAAGAGGAGAACATGTGAAAAAGTAATTTCAGCAGGAGCCAAGCATTAGTCCTAATGCTTTTTCTATTTCCTTCTGTCACAGATATATGAATACATCAGTCATTCACATTTTTATAACTAATTAAGTTGTAAGTATTCTCTATCTGTTGAGAGCCAAACTTTCTCAAGTTTATCAGGCAAATTCATACTTGAAAGCAGGAAAGAAAGAGTGAAAGAAATATGCTTCCATGCTCCAAACAAGCAAGATCAACTAAGTGGGGAAAGAGGCATCAGCCAATAAAGAAGCAAATGGCACACTGACCAAAGATCATTATGTTAGTAGTTTCATTCCTTAATGTTTTTCAAATTTTTTATTTTGAAAAATGCTTTCTGGGGGCGGAGGGACGAAGTGCTAAAATGCTCAAAATTAAAACCCCAGCTAACAGTGTGCCAACTACATAGATTTTTTAACAGCCACAAACAAAGCAAAAAGACATAAAGTTGTTAGTGCTTTAAGACTACAATCTCACACACGCTTAATGGAATGCAAACTCCACTGTACACAGTGGGAGTTACTTCCAAGTAAACTTGTTCTTCAAGTCTGTTAAGTGAATATTTTGCACATTGAAAAGCAGAAATTGCACACTGAAATTGCAGTAGTTCATTACTCAGTGATGAGATGTGCAGTAGGTAAGTAATACTGATAACTGTGAAGCTTAAAACATCTGCTTAAGAATATAAAATGCCCAGCTCATTATGCTTTGTTGTATTACAAATTGTGTGTCTTTCTCTAGCATCTTTTATGACTTAAAATATAACATACAATTCTACATATTCATGGAAAGCATTCAGGCTAACCAAAACTGTTTATGTGGAAGCATACACAATGAGATGGAATTTTTCATCCAATAGATAAAATGTGAGATATTTCACTGCTTTTATTCTGTAAAAATCTGAAAGAGCCTTACAATCTCTTTAGTAAATAAAATGTACATTTGATTCTTCATTGAAAGCCAAACTAAGGCTATAATTGTATGCACTCTTACCTGGAATAAAGTTCAATAGAAGATAATATAATTTGCTTTTTAATAGATGTGTATGGAATGACTTTGTGAGACTGGGAATAGCAATGTATTTATTTTAAAGATCTTGCCTTTTATAAAACTATATTGCATGCTTATTTTCCTATTTATTTATTTAATTTTATTTATGACAGTTATTAATAACTTTTCAAAATCCTGTATTTTCTCAACATGGCAAAACCCAAGGGTTAGACCAAGGTTCACACAAACTTCTAGCAAAAAGGAGGAGAGAGAAAGTTCTGTCGCATGAACAGACCTGTACCCAGGAGTCTTTGGATCACAGCCATCATACTATGATCTTTTAGGCTCTTTCATATAAAAAAGCATTGTATAGAAACCAAGGGAGTGTTTATTTTGAGGAATTTAAATGGCATCATAAAGTTAAAGTAAGAAAATAAAAAGTGTTTATTACAGACAATACAATAACAGCTGAAAGCGTCCACAATCACTCCAACTCCCTATCATGTTAACTTGACCAGCATCAGGTGGGATCACAGAGATGCCAATCCCAAATGTGTACAGTTCACAAGATCCAGAAATGAGTATCTATGGAGAATATCTACCTTTAGGCAGAGGTAATCCTTTTTTAAAAAAAAGAACTACCATTCATGAATATCTCTATTCATGGTCCACATACAGCTTGAGAGTTATGCCTGTAAGAAACAAGTAATGCATACCAGGCTTCACATGCAATGACAACAGAGGAACAGGAACACTGCAAAAGTCAGATCTTACATTTGGAGAAGGATCTGTTTGTTCATATTTTATCTCTTCTTTCCCATTTGCTTCAGACTGTGTCAACTGATATGACCTGCCCTCAATGAAAGTAATATAGTCTTTATAAGAGCATAACGGGCCTGCCAGGATACCCATGAAATTACAGTTGTAACTTAAATACTCCAGTAGACTTGGCATCCGCCTGAAATTCAAAAACAAGCAACTGGTGAGATTTCACTTCAGTTTTAAAAGAGATCTGTAGTACAAGAATAATACTAATATCCCACTGTGATTATACTGTGGTTGAAATAAAAGGTCTAGCTGACATTAAGTGTTTATTAAGATGTTATCCCTGTGTATACAGTGTAAACAGCCAAGCTGCCACAGCTTCTCCAAAAGCTGGTATGCACTCAAAAATAACACTATATGGTACAAGAGACTAGACTCTTGACTTGGAATTTGCTTAAATAATATATGACAATATCCAATGTAAACTGAGTTACATAAGTCTTGATACTACATCCAAACTGTGTTACTTGAACTATATTTATATCTTACTGATATTTGGGGGGCCAAATGGCTCAGGGTGATTTTATTTTTAATGGATTCAAATGGATGGAAAACTGTTCAGTGCACACAGCTTTCCTCGCTCTGGCTGAGCTGCAGAGTGGTTGACTGGAGACGAAATTGGAAGTGCTGAGTGGCAGTTTAGAGAACAGCTTACCTTACAGCTAAGCATCGCTGTGATGGCGTGAGTTCCTCATCCTTTCGAAACATTCCTATGGATGGTGGAAAGAAATGGGAGTGTAATACACTGGGCTGCTAAAGACATAAAACCAAGCCATAGTTTATCATTATATAAATAAGACACTGCAATCTTATGGCACAGATGTTTCTCCCTATCTCTCAACTGTGGCTGTGAAGAAGAGTTTTTTGGGTCAGGCAAATTCTGACTTAACATTAGCTATGATGATCTGAAGGAGGCTAAATACCCTAAAGGCACCAGATCCCATCTGATCTTGGAGGCCAAGCAGAGTTAGCCCTGGTTACTACTCAGATGAGACAATACCAATGAACACCAGGTGTTGTACACTCTATTTCAGAGGAAGGAACTGGCAAAACCATCCCTAATTATTCTTTGCCTAAGAAAACCCTATGAAATTCATGTGGTCACTTAAGTCAACAGGTGATGTAAAGGCACGCACACACATGATGAACTGAAACAAGGCAACTTCACACTATTGGGCTCATTTCAACTAATCACACTTAATGACACAACAAAACTGCAATTCATCAAACACAAACCAATAAGAGATGAAGCATACATGAGGTTGAGGGGTGTTGAGGATTCTCCAAATAACATGAAACCAGCGGTTCTTAACCTTTTACTACAGACCTCCTTTAAATATATTTTTTTCTGCAGATCACCAAGACTTAACCCAAGATTTAAAACCATAAAGTGAACCAAATATTTTTTTAAAGTTGCTCATCAAGACTGTTCAAATTTGATGCAGCTACAAAGGTGCCTTCTGGCTAGCAAGAAATGTCACATTTTTTCACAGCCACACAGCGTCATTCACTTGAATGTTCTCACAGCATACAGAGGTAGCAAACAAGTTTGACATATTGTAATGATGTCTATCACCCGCAAAAGACATCTTCTCTTTGAGATCAATGTATGACCATCTGTCTCTCTACCCATCTTCCATTTTTTTCCTTCCCTTTCATTCTTTCTTTCTATTTTAACTTTAAAAGCTCACAACATTTCCCCAAGCCTTTGTGGACCCCTTGTGAGAACACTGCAGCCCCCTAGGAGTCCACAGACAGCAGGTTAACAACTACTGTACTAAACCATTAATTAGCATTACATCCATAGGCAGCCATTAGTTCCCTATTTACTATCAAATGAACAAGCTAAATGCCCTAATCTCAATGTTCTTTTTCTTTCATAAGTTCAGCCTTATAAATTTGTCATAATAACTACTGCTTAGAAAATCTAGAACAGCTACATAAAATCAAGGCAACTCTGAGTCCATGAGCCATCACAATTGCCTATTTTGTTAATATAGTGCACCCAACGAATACATGGGGGTTCTGTTCCAGGAACAGCCATGTAAAACAAAAAACATGAGCATTGCATCCATTGTAGCCAATGGAGGCAACATGTGTATGTCAGTGGCAGCGCAAACACACATCTGGTGCATCCACTGGCTATAATGGGATGCGACACCTCATGTGACATCTCATTCATTGGTGCAGAGGTCGTGCCAGAAGAGGACAGACTGTAAGCATAGCTCTCCTAAGCTTGGTGGCTTCAACTCTCCTTTATATGCAGAGATTCTTCATCTAACCTGGATGATCCTTAAAATACATAGAATAAACAATCTCTTTCAGTTATTTTCTGACTGTCATTAAAAAAATGTAAATTACCATAAAGTATTACACCTAGGTAATATTTCATCCAGGAAAAGCTGACTTGTAATTACACAATGCTCCAGACTTTAGAGAAGGTAGTAAAAATGGAATTGTCTAGAAACTCTTACCATCATGAATTTCATATGCCAAGCTTGTAATTTTCTGTGTAATTATCATCATTGGGCTGTAACAAAGTGAGAATAAAAAACAACACTTGAAAACAAATAATTCAGAGATCATAAATCGTACCGCTCTCTTATGGGAAAATAATATTGAAAGTGATAAGATTAATTCTCTGTTACTAATTTGTTTTTTCAAGACTGCACAGCCCTTAGAATTCTTTTCCATAGGTAGATCTAGGCAAATTGTACAGAAAATGAAACCAGCAACATTAACACTCAATTCTTAGTTAATACTAATATTAAATCTTCATCTATTTTTTTTTAATATTATATAGTCCACCCTCCATACTCACAGGTTTCTCTTTTGCAGATTTGTTTATTCACGAGTTTTTAGCTGCTAACCTCAACTAGAACAGAACTTCTGAATGAATGGAATTTATGTAGATGCAGCCGTAACACATTTCCTTTGATTCAATGGTTCTCCTCTAGTTGGATCTAGAGCTTTGAATCTGGACAAAATGTTAGACTATGTTTTGTCATGAACAGGGATGGGAGTTTGTATATCATTTTCCCTCACATAGATAAGAGGGAGAGAAAAGGAACACACAGGAATACAAGACACACAGGTGCTTGTTCTCATTCCACGTGGACAGCACATGGTGTTAATATGTTTATTAGCATACTTATGCGCAAGCAATAAAATGGTTCCATGAGTCCATTCTTCCATGAGTCTCTTTGTCTCCCCATTCCCTCACCCCCTAACGGCTTACGCTTTTTTAAAAAAAATCCAAAGGCAAAATAAAGATATAACAGTTATCATTGTTTAGCAGGGAGGGGTATCCCCCTGACACAAAAGCCCCAGATTCCGAGTAGGAAGTGCTGAAACATGAAAGTTTTGTTTCAAATTTTCAAGCCTATACAATCTATCATATATTTGTACCACAGATACTAGACTGTAGCTGACTATGAAACACTGATCTTATTTTAAAAGCAATAAAAATAATTAGTATCTTTGTCACCACGTGCCTATAGGGAGTACATTGGTTCTTCTGCATCATACAGAAGATAATAGTTTGCTGCTGCTTAGACACATGGGTAATGATAACAGCGGAACAAGCAATATAACAAAAGATTCATGAGTACCCAGGAGGATGTCATTCCCTGATTACACAATTCAGAATAGGAAAAACAAGAATGCATTTTCACAATATAAATAATTTCCTCTGATAGGTGGTCCTGTCTCACAGAGAGCAGCAGTGAAAAAAATACTAATCACTGGCAACGCAGGTGTTTTTGGATATTTTGCATACTCTCTAGGCATGGGGAAATTAATTTATTAAAAGAAAAGGGATCCTTACAACCTCTCAAGGAGGTTTGCGCATGATCGAAGCTCTCTCAGAGGAACGAAATGTTAGGAAGAGGTGTTCTAGCTAAGGTGGCCTTCCCACCACAGGAGTCTTCAGGAAGCATCCCGCTCCAAGGGAAGGAAAGACAAGACACAAGAATATGTTCTGTAAGCAGGTTGAAGAGAACAGCATGAGAAGAATAAGGAGCGCATATATTTAAGCTTTATTTCAGAGGAAAGAACTGGTAAAACCACCTCTAAGTCTTCCTTGCCAAAGAAAACCCATGAAATACGTGGGGTTCCCATAAGTCAACAGGTGACTGGAAATCATATATACACATGTATTTAAGCAGCTGAGTAGTCTAGGCTGAGAAGAGAAGGTGACTGAAGCAAAGAAGCAAAAAAAGTTGTGAAATGCCAGTCACTCCCAAATTACCCCACCCAGTATCAGGAGGCAAGGGTGGCTTTTTCAACTAAAAAATAATGAAAAAATGGGTGTTCTTGGCTATAGAGCTGCATTAAGGCACTTCGCCATGTACAGTTTGCCTACCTCTGTTTAAGACTCATTAAAAGTTTCTGAATTATGCAGAAATCTACAAAGCTCTAGGAAATAAATATTGAACTCAGCATTTATCTGTACTATATTTGGACACAAGAATAATTGGGTGGAGGAAATAAATGTTCTTACCCTGAAAAATCAGCAGAATATTGTCCATAGTCAAAGATATAGACTCTAGAAATTTGGCACACAGTGAGGTATCCTAAAGCAAAAACGAAACAATATCTGAAAGAGAGAGGAAAAAGGTCATTTAATTATGTGTCCCCAGATCCAACAAAGATTCATACAGTCAAAATGAATTGTTTGTAAGTGTAATTGTTTCAAGTCTTGCATAGGCTGAGTCCTTGATATGTGAAAGACAGGCTCTCCCCAAATAAATCCACTCACTGACATTTATTAAATAGCTTTGCTGTCTGCTTATATGACTGTGGGTATTGATGTTAGGGATTTTCTGCAACAGCCCTATTGTTTTGGGACATTCAGAGACGTATTTGAGATTCTGTGCACAGGAAGGACCAGTAAGGACCTATGACTTCTCTCCACACAAATGACCCTCTAGATTCTAGCCTATCAACCTTAATGTAAAGTGGAATCATTTTATCTATGGCAGTGCTTTAAAACTTTTTGTGTTAAAAGAAAGGGTGGTATGGGGAGCAACTTTAGCTTTACATTAGAATGGTATCTTGTAACCACTCATATTGTTGCAACAATAAATGCAACAACAGAACTACAGAAGTTAACACCATTAACCCCTTCATTTCTCATAGTCTTCTTTCTTGTCTGAACTCTTTCCCATTGGAAACTTTACCTATTTTGCAGCATTTTGGTACTGTACGAACAATATGACCGCACAGAATAATTGACAAATCATTTCCCACAGACGTATTTAATATCATATACTCTTTCCTTTAGTCCTTTTTATCTCCTTCATTCCCCCAATAGCACTGCTTGAAGGTACCTGGAGCCCACAATCTATCTATGCAAAACAAGAGGGAGAAAGCCCCCCCACTACGCTCCAGAGCCTCAAGAAGTTAATCCTTCAGATAGATTACAACTTCCAGAACCCTCCCAGCCACCATGATCACTAGCCATAGTGCCTGAAATGTCTAGGAATTATAACCTCACCCTAAATAACTTTTTCCAAACTCCACCATATGCAACCACTACGGTTATTCCTGGGGAGCTAACAAGTACGAGTATGCTTTGTAGTACTTACAGCATTCAGAATTTTCTTTTTTCTTTTTAAAATTTATTAAAAAGCACCCATGTTAGTTACCCCTTAGTTACTTAGTTACTTTTGAGAAGCTGGACTTCATAGAGTTACTTTAAAAAAAACTATAAACATGACTATTTGAATGGCTTGTACATATAAATGAAACTAATTTCTTTTTTAAAGTATCTTTTCTGCATTTAGGGCACCCAGTAGATTAAATGAAATTTAACCTCTTCCTGAATACAACAGAAATATCAACTACTGTATTTGCTGGCATATAAGACTCACTTTCCCCCGAAAAATACTGTTTGAAAATGGGATGCGTCTTATATGCCAGTGTATCTTCTACACTCACAAATAGTATTTGCCAGTGTATAAATGGAGTATGTCTTATACACAGGTGCGTCTTGTATGCCAGCAAATATGGTACTTCAATATTTTATAAATCTACTATTTGCAAAAAGAACTTTTACTATGGCTTCTTAGTCTGATTTAAATCTTCTATTAATCTATGAAGAATTTTGAATAGCAAAGCACACTTTATATGAACTGCATGCTGTAATTAGGCTGCTACATCTTGCTTTAATGAGACTGCAATTATCTTAGAGGAAAGAAGCTGTGTACGATATGAATGAAGCAATTGTCATCGTGTTCATTCACAATAAATTAGAGCTACCAAAGATTATCACCATGCCAAGGTAGCAGCATTAGCCTTTTTATAACTAAGCACATTACCATATAGCATACCAAGGATTTCTTTGTTACAAGGGGGTTGCTAATATCATGATGCAACTCCCCTCCCCTCCCAGTCCAAGCCAATGTAGTCACATTTTAATGTGTAAGCACTTTGTAAAGTATTAAGGTTCTGCACAGCAGAATCAGAAGGTGAAGTATCACACTGTCCACAATCACTTAAAGTTCCCAGCTAAAACCATGCCAACGTACCAGCAGTGCTTTACAGACAAAAGTGGAAAATTAACACTAGCAAACGTGAAAGGCTGATTGTACTCCTGTTAATATACTGGCTTTTCTAGCCGCTGCCACAAACTGCTGATTCATGTTTAACCTGAGGTCCATTAAGATCTCTAGATCCTTTCCACATGCATAGGCATATCTCAGTTAACAAATGTTCTGGTAAAGAAGCCTCTTTTTACAAAGTCTTTTTACATCTCCCAGGCCCCTTGTCCCTTGTCTAGCTGAAAAGTTCTTTTTTAGAAGCATTGGGAGAATGGGGAAGGAGAGCTGGAGAAACACAGTTCTTTAGTGTCAGGTTGAGCGTGTCTGCAGTAAGCACTGCAATAAAAGTTTGACCTGGTAAACAACAGCCAATACTCTAACCAACCCTAATGTAACTGTGCATGCCTGCTTAAAACAAGAAGAACAGCAGCTCTCTCTAGAATCCTTTAGTGAACATGGATGAACAGCAGAACAGAAAGAAAGAGGTAAGGCAAATAAGCCTGCCTTACCAGCAACCCCTTCCAGCATGTTAAAGTGCCTTCAAATGGTCTGTAAAAGGTAAAAAAAATGTTTTGGTTTGGTTTGGTCCGTGCACTGGATTTTTCTTGCCTAGATGTAATAGCTTACATTTGTTAGTTTTTGCCTAGCTCTCCAATCTGTCAAAGTAATTGAATTCAAAGTAATTGAATTCTGATCCTGTCCTCTGGATTATTTGCTATCCCTCTCAATTTAGTATCACCTGCAAATTTAGTAAGTATGGCTTCCTTTCTATCATCATTTGTAAAGATACTGAATAGCACTGAGTCCAGGACAGTAGCCAGAGATACTCCACTATTCATTTCTTTCTACGATGAATAGTAACCATTGGTGAGCATTCTCTTGATTCAGTTTGTCAACCAATTACAGATCCACCTAACTGAAGTGCTGTTCAGCCCACAATTCAGCAGCTTGCTTCCCAGAATATTATGAGGGACTTTGTCAAAAACCGTGTTGAAATCAAGATATACTATACCCACAGCACTCCCTTGATCTACAAAGCTTGAAATTCTACCAAAAAAAGAGGCAAGATCAGTTTAGCATGACTCATTTTTGAGAAACACATGGTGGCTGTTTATAATCACAACATTCCTTTCTAAGTGTTCACAGACTGACTATTTAATTATCTGTTCTATAACATTTCCTAATATCAACACCAATTTGACTAGTTGGTTGCTGCTTGAGACCTCTTTTTGCCATTTTCTGAAGATGGGGAAAACAATTTCCCCTTTCCAATCTGCTGGGATCTCTCTTATTCTCCAAGAAATCTCAAAGAACATTGACAACGGCTCCGAGATTAAATCTGCAAGTTCCTTTAGTACTCTTTGATGAAGTTCATTTGGTCCTGGAGATTTGAATTCATTTAGAGTAGTGACGTTATTCCTTTACCACCTTTTTTAACTATTCTGGGCAGTAGTCTCATTACTGCTTGCTTATTTATGTATTTATTTATTTTCACCAGTTAGAGACAGTTTTCCTTTTGGAAGAAGACTGAGGCAAAGGAGGAACTGAAAAAAAAGGAATGCAGCCCTCTCTCTGTCCTGTTAGAATTTTACCATCTTCTCTACACAGTGGCCCTGCCACTTTCTTGTCCATCCTCTTGCTCTGAACATAACCAAAACAAGCAAACAAACAAACACCTTCCTAATTTTTTTAACCTCTTGAGCAAGCATGAGCTCATTCTGAGCTTTACCTCTTCTGCCTTTCCCCTACAAGTCTTGGCTTTGGTGATTTCCCAAGCAGCATCACCCAAATTTTCAGTATGGCTGTGGGGACTACAGTAGATACTCACGATCAGGTCACTGTTATTTTCCTCCACTTTAATTTTTAACCAAATGCTTTCATTCCGTTTTCCATTCTCTTGAAATCATGGATCTCCTCACAGGTATAGACATCCTTGATATATAACGCTCCTCCTCCTCCCTTCCTGCTTGGTCTATGCCTTTGGTATAGATTATACCCTCCCATTACTATGTTCCAGTCATGAGAGTCATCCCAACAGGTTTCTTTGATGCTTATTAAATTATAGTTGCCTTCCTGCTTTAAGTTCACCTTGTTTATGTCCCATGCTCTGTGCATTAATGTAGAGACATTTTGAGAGCATAGGTCATTCTCTCCAGCTAATTCTTTGTTGGTTTCTTCTGCCCACTTTTGGGCTCCTGTATTATTGGCCCAATTACCCCTGTACATTAAAGCTTTTGTCCCCGTACTTGGTTTTCCCCTTGCCCTCTAGAATACTGTCTCCCCCCGCCTCATGTAACTCAGCTCACAGCCCTGGTGGTCCTCTTTACAAAACTCCTTGCAAACACGTTCTTTACAGATGCAGTGAAGTACAAGTGTCTCTTGCCAGAATTACTTCTTTATGAAAGCATAGACCATAGTCCAAGAAGCCAAAATTTTACTGATGGTGCCATCTGCAGAGCCAGTTGTTCATTTCTAGTATTCTTCTCCCTCATTTCTAGACTATATCCTTCAACAAGAAGGATCAATGAAATAACCACCTATACCTCAAGGCCTTTTAGCTTCCTTCCTAGAGCTTCATACCTCTTGCAATATGTTGAAAGTGACATCTGGCCGTATCATTTGTTCCAGCATGGATTAGAAAGAAGGGTAATGGTCATAAGTCTCCTCATCCATCTCAAGATATATTATCAGGCCTACACAACACTATTTCTGTCCCTTGCAACACAAAATCACCTACTACACCATCTGTCTCTTCTTTCTTTGTGATCTAACATTAGCCCAAAGAATACTTCAAGGTTGCCTCCCTGCCTTCAATAGGCATGAGGTGTTCGGAGTATGAGTTACATATCAGGACAATCAGAGTTATGGCACTCCCATTTTTATTTTATTTTTTTGGAATATTAAATACTTATAGCAAAACCTATCAAGCAACCTGAAAAATGCAGGGCAGGGCTATAAAAACACTGAGAGATTGTTCTGTGTTCACTTAGATTAGGATGAGTGTTCCAAATCATGCTACTGAGTTTTCAGTTTTAAGAGTTTTGTATGTGTAACATGGATGATTCTGTATGCATGACAGCTTTATTTCCAGTGGGTGGACATGTTATTTTTAATACCTTTAATTTCATTAGGGCCATGTATAACAATTCTAACCTCAAATTGTTAGAACACAAATTTTTAAAAACCCCTGTAACATATATTCAGCCTGCAACTTTCAAGGTTTTGAAAACACAAACATGGCTAGGAAGAGAATAAAATCTTCACTTAATATGCCAACATATATAAATGTTTTGTTCACATACGCAGGCCCCTTAAAAGCAAGCGCAGTTAGACTGGGAAGGTGCTAATTAACTAGTTTTTCCAGTTTTGTCAAAGCCAGGAAACTGGTCACCTGCTCTGGAACAAACCAGAGTATGACCATCTGGCATGACCACATTAAACAATCTACAGAAATCTCAAGGCCCATCAGAAGAATGTCAATTCCATGATTACTTTTAAGAATCCCAAGTGACTGGGAGTTTTTATGTGTGTTTGCTTGCTTGTTTGTTAAAGGTTTCCAAGTGGTAAAGTCTGAATTCTAGAATCCTCAGTTCCATATAATTTGATTAACAGAATTTCTCTTTTTTGAGTTAGATTATACATACCATTTCTTCCTTTAAAAATTAATTATTTATGTTTAAGGTAATAACATGGCCTGCACTAGTCTATATAGACTATACAAGGTCAACTGTGGACTTGAAATGGAGAGGATTTCAGAAAGTTCATGGCTCACAACACTGTGGCAGAAGTAGTCTTTCTCTCTCTCCACCTCCAATCCTGACATTTTTAGAACTGCCACTGCCAGATGCAAGTTTTCTTCTCAAAATGTCCAAGTTTTTGTTGTTGTTCCAGTGCATCCTCCAAAAAAAATATTGCTGTTGCCAGCTGGAAGAAATTTAGCCACTTGAGACTTAAGTTAACATTTTAAAAAGACTTGTGTTGCTGCTACCATAGTGGTAAGCACACTCATTCAAGAAAACCCTTTACTCCTACCCACTCTGTCAACACAGAAATGCTCCTCTTTAAACTCACTGCTAGTGAACGGGGTGGCAGGCAGGTGTGCATCTGAGTTTATAGGCATTCTTCATTGATTACTGCTTGTCCTCAATTCTGTACTTCCCATTTTCCTCTATTTTTATCTAATTCTGTTCCCAAATTCAACCCTTTCAAATATATCTTTTTTAATCAGTCTTTGGAAGTCTTATACGCCTTACCGATCAATTATGTGGTGTTAACGCCTTATCATAAAAAGTGCAAGAACAGAAACATGACATTGATAAATTCATAAAGTTTTTTTTTCCTACCAAAGTAACGAAGTTCACCTAAAAGATACCAAGAGTTTTAATAGCAAAAGACAACTTTAAGTTGTGGGAAAATTCTTTCCAATCTTTCTCCATTAAGTATTATTTTTCTCAAGGGTTCTTTGAAAAATTTATGGCGGAAACAAGGAATTAGAAGGATATTATATTTTTTAAGAAATACCTTCGAAGAGAATCTCTGTACTTGTATTATTAGTACTAGCATTTATTAATTGCTTCTTAGTCTGCCAGTATTCCTGAATAAATGAACAACAGACACAAACAAATCAAAACATTCTTTTAAAAAGTCTAAGGGAAACAAAACAGGCAACAGTCTCTAAAATGAACTCTGCTTTTAAAAACCAAAGATCATACGAAACAAAGCAGTTTTGACTGCCTGTTAGATGCTTAGGAAGCTGCCGCAGAAGGGATTTTTTTTAAACCCCCAAATGCTTCCAGATGTCTCTGAGTGAAGGTGCAACAATTTCTCTATGTTTCTGACCCTCTCATGCCCATTTCTCTATCTGTTTGTACACTCTTACACTAGAGGTTTTTCTGCAGCCTGAAATCTAACTCTTTGATACTGTAAGAAAGGTGTATAAGGAAGGGAGGCACAGAGTATCTGGTGCTGCAAACTCTGCAAAATGACACCAGCTAGAAGTGTGAAACAAGAAAATTTTACTCAACACTGTATACCTCCTTCACAATGATATCAATGTGACTGCTCCCCTAAGTTCAATTTTCTGCTAGTGTTCCCCATAATTCCTAATTAGAATGTTTCAGTCCCTGGAGTTCTTACAGGACAAGCTATATGAGTCAAGAGAAAGCAATCTCCAAATGCTCTGGACTACAACTACCACAATCTTTTGTCAGTGGATCTTCTGGAAACTGTAGAACCAAATATATGGAGAGTATACAGTTCTACAATGTAAGCAGCTAATGTGTATTTTCTACATGAAGTGAACTTTTTAGCTGCAACTAGGTGGTACAAATCTTTACCACAAAGTTAAATTTTTTATCTTTACTATAAAAAGATAGCAATGTGTCGCTATGACAAGTGCAGAGGCCTGGAGTGGGAAGGTAACAGCCAGCCACTGCCAACCCAACAGACATTAGAGGTGTAACACATAACAAAGGGAAAATGATTATTTTGACCATATAGCAGTCTTGTATTTTACGCACTAACTTAGTACCTCTAGGCAGTCAGCCTATTAGAAAAACCATAGAGTGGCACTTCTTCTGTGACCAGCACAGGAATCAAGTAGGCTGCCAGAGAAAGGAACCCTCATTAAACCCAATTCAAACCCTCACCTCATCCCACAACCCCCGCAGAGCAGTAACTTCTGCAGCCTCATTACAAGGTTGTCATATGGCTGAATGCTCTGCTGTTTTCATTGTGAAAATTCAAATACACAAAGAAAACCATTACCTATTAAACTTTATTTCAGACAAAAGTAGTTTGAGTGTTCTGGGAGATGTTATTCACTGTCTAGCTTAATTATCTGAAAAATAACCAGTGGTATTTAGTATTCACAATTGCAGGTGGGATTTGGAAGATAGCAAACGATTTCAGACAGCAATACTGTGGGATCATCAATTTCTAAGGCACATGCACACACAAGCCCCTTCCTCTTTACCGTGCTCTATCCCGTTTTTCGTTCATTTCATCAAGTAATACAGGAAGCAACATTCTGATAAACAGAAATGCATTTAAAACAGAACACTGAAAAATTATAAGCGGAAGACAACATTTCAAATAATTAGCATTATAGGAAATGAATTCAAATGCAATCATATGCATAATAAGCTAGTGCACAAATTTCACAGTCATTAGCATTCTATCATCAAAATAGAATCTGCTGTAGCAATTAATATGGAAATCTTCATTTTATGTAAAAACCTACAACTGCAGCACAAAGCATCTGCCTGCTTATAGCAGTTATTAATAATATGCATTAATTAAAATTCTTGTTTATTGTAAATTATTTCAGCAATAAAACAAAAGTATGCATAGCTCTTCCCAAACAGCCATACATTCAAGATGTTCCCTTGAGGCCCCAAAGCATATCTGGGAGTAAAATAGAAGAGGAAAAGACTAAACAGTATTTGTTGAGAGAGTTATGCCTATACTAAAATATATACTTTATTTTATGAGAGATCATTCTCTCTAAAGAAGGTAAAGCTACCCAGTTTGGCTCCTACTAACATGTCTTGCCTGGCCTAGCACCACAATGTATTCTCAGTCCTGACAATGTAGAGACTGCACACTCTTCTCCTATAAAGGGTCTTGAGAGCTTACCGCCATACAAAAACAAGTTTGCATTTTCAAATGCTCTTGCTGAAGATCTGAACGACATCCTTCACCAGATCTCCCTACAAATTCATGCCTGTTGGTTCTGCTGGTTCAGCTAATGTCAAGGACAGTGTAGGTATCCTGTCATTTTAGAAGTGTTCAACATCAATGACCATGTTATACTTCTTGGTTTTCAATTTATGGGTATGTTAGGATTCTATTTTATCCATTAATTGCTTTCCTGTCTACATGAAGCCATCTGGAGACACAACAATATGCATCATCTGTCCTCCTTTTTTTCTGCCTCTCTCTTCCTCTCTTTCCCCTCCTTCAGCTAATGCCAAGGAGCTGTGGAATTCCTGAACAATGAGTTCCAGGATGGGGAAGAAAGTCGAAAATGAGTATATTAAGTAAGTAAATGACTATTGTTGGCTAGTGGATGGGCTAATTTAAGATTAGGAGTACAGTCTGTTCTGGATGGTATTGCATCTCCTCTAAAGTTTTCAAAGAGATAGCCATGTTAAACTCTCTCACCATAAAAATTGCAGGGGAAGGGGATGATAATCAGCTGTATCTTTAAGATTGATTATTTTAGCATGAGCTTGCCTGGATTTCAGTCCACTTCTTCAGATACACTGATGGAGTACAGTATTAAGCTGTCATGAGATCCTTGGATATAAGGTGGGATAAAATTATTTTTAAAAATGATCAGTAATTTAAAAAAATTATATGGTTGTATTGATGAGAACAGGATGTGCCAGTATACAGACAGATACGAACTGTGACTTGGGCAAGAAAACTTCAAGGAGCTGAGTAAGATGATACAAGTCTGTCAAGAAGCTTGACAATGTGAAAGTCTTGAGTCTGTTAGTGTTGAAAGGAATAAATTATGCTTACCTGATAGTCAGTTCTCTTGCAGTGGAAAAATTTTCTGAGGAGAATTCTATTATTATATGTGTCACTGTGAGGAAAATGCATATGCTAATACACATAGTGTTTTGAGAAAACACTGTCTCTGTTCTCAACTCTGCTAATGGATTAGAATTCATGGCTGTATTCCAATTCTGCTATTTCTCTTTCCAATGTTCCTTTGACATTTTTGTGTTTCAAAACAGCAACCTGTAAGTTACTGATTGTATGTCCATAATGGTTAAAGGTCCTCTTTGTCCAATGGGGAATGCACAGGGGCACTGCTGACAGAGAATGGTACACTGAAGGACGAGCAAGTAAATGTACCTCTGATCTTGTAGGTGATGTTACCTGGACCTGTAATGCTGCAGACAGAAGAGATGTGTGGACATCACAGACTGTCTTGGGGTCGAGGCAAAGCTTGCCTCTGTATTTCCTTTAGTATTATGTGTCCTTTTGTGGGTGAGTACTCGCTTAAGGTTCAGAGGGTGTAACCGAGTGAATGTCTATCACAAGAGCCTATGAAAGAACAATATTATTCTCCAGATCTGAATATAACTCATACCCTAAAGGCATCAGATCGCACCTAATCTTGGAAGCACTTGGATGGGAGACCACCAACAAATACGAGGTGCTGTAAGCTGTACAGTGGACCATCCATTTATGAGGGGTTCTGTTGCAGGAACCCCTGAGTAAAAAAAGGAACATGAATGCCTGCATCCCATAATACCTAATGTTGGCAATGGTTGCATATACACGTGCACTCACTATACTGCTAGTCCCTGGCACACGGGGGGAAAAAAAGCCAGTCCTCCACATCAAGTATCCTAAGAAGCATTCCTCTAAAGGATCATATTTGCAAGTTGGAAGTGCTCAGAGATCCAGCACTGTCTCTACATGCTGTGGCTACTGTTTCCAGGTGGGTCTGCAAATGAATTTTTTCAGGAAATAAGGAAAACATCATTTAAAGCAAGTGGTTCTGTAAACCATTTTAGGGACCCCTTATTAGGGATGAAAATCTATATTAAAATTCTTTTATTTATGAGTAAACAAATAAAATAACCAATGAATTAGACATTTTCCTTCTTTCAGGACAGGAACAATATATACTGTATTTGCTGTTCTATAATACGCACTTTTTCCTTGAAAAATAACATTTAAAAATGAGGTGCATCTTATATGCCCGTGTGTCTTATACACTGGCAAATACCAACCTCTTTCCTATGCATTTTGCAACCGCACAAGTTCTCAGTGCCAAGGAAAAATGCATAGGAAAGGGAGGGGAAGCTCTAGGGGAGCTAAAAGGAGCGTTCCCGCAAGGGTTCCCCCACCCCTTCTTCCCTTCTGCTTTGCTTCAGTGTGAGTTCTCCACACTGAGGCAAAATGCATTAGAAAGGTAGGGGAAGCTCTGGAGGGGGAAAGGATCCCTCGCCCGAGGCTTCCTGCACACCAATTTCCCTTCTGTTTTGTATGGGAAGGGAAAGGATGTAGATCTTTCTTTTTGCCCCTCCAGAGCTCCCCCTTTCCCTTCCCCTGCAAAATGGAGGGCAAAGGAGGGTGGGAGAAAGGTCCAATGAGCTTTCTTTCTCCGCCTCTGGAGC
Source organism: Iguana delicatissima (assembly GCA_948472985.1). Taxonomy (NCBI): domain Eukaryota; kingdom Metazoa; phylum Chordata; class Lepidosauria; order Squamata; family Iguanidae; genus Iguana; species Iguana delicatissima. The sequence continues at coordinate 466,872 of CAOKZL010001242.1, forward strand.
TCCCTCCCCTTCCCTTCCCTTGCAAAACAGAAGAGAAGGGAGATAGGGGAAGCCTACTAATCCCAGAATGATCGTTCACGTAAGTAACAACTCTTCATTCTCGGGCTGACAGGAGGATCAATCCACAATGCCTGGGTTGATCCTCACGCCAGCTGATGCAGGAGTCGTTCTCAAGCTTGTCTTCAAATCCGTTAAACCAACTCCCCGTCCCTCTCCCTTCAGTTTTTCTTTCCTCCTGCGTAACAGTAGAACACATTACAATCCCTCTCCCGCAAATAAGGTAGAAAGAACAGAATAAAAAGGCTTAGGTGAAGACTGCATTCGCGAAACAAATTATGGTAGACGAAGTGATCTGAAGCACCACAGAGCTGGGCTCGGTCACTACAAAGCAGGGTTCCGTCCAGAAGACCACCGCAAGGCAGGCTTCAGATGAGGTGGCTGCGGCTACGACACAAATGAAAGCGCAGCGAGTCTCAGAGGAGAAGCGCACTGCTGAGTTACAAAGAATTTTCCTCTCCTCAAGTGAGAGTGAGGCAGATGATTCAAAACAAGCAAAGAGTAACAAACTCAGTGGAGGAAAACACTCTTCAGATAAGAAAGGTGACAAGAAGGCTAAAGCTAAGGAGAAAGAAGTAGTAAAAAAGGCAGCGAAAGTGCATGTAGGTACGAAGACACATCCGAGGATTCTGGGTGCCATCTTGGAAATAATAATTCCAAAATGGCGGCCGAAAGCGCAGCCACTCCTTCAAACGCTGCGGGCGCCATCTTAGGTGTGGCGACACATGCGCACAACACCAAGGGGCCTAATACAAAAGCGACTGAGGAGTCGCGCAGGGCTACCACACCTGTAATGGTGGATTACATGGGGGCTGATCAGACCGCATCAGCGGCTGAGTATGGTCCCTGGAGTACAGAGATGCAGTGCTTTATGGAAGGATGGCTGCTGAATGCGGCACAGCGAAGGCCAGAACCACAGCGTGATCCTGAACAGGTATGCTGGGGCGGCCAAGTAAGTTACAGGCCATGTGCAAATGAGAATTTCCACACTGAAATACAAACGATGATTAAAGAGGCTGTGGTTTCACAGCTTCAAGAAATTTTAATGCCACAAATTCGGCCACATAATACGGACCCAAATGATTTAAATGATCGTTTGGCAAGGCAAGGAGCAAACAGTGCTTTACAGCAGCGAGATGAGCCATCACAAAGAATGGGCATTCAAAGGAATGACAACTATGAAGAGAATGCAAGTGATGAGGAACAAATAGAGCATCAGGTAAAGAGAAGGAGAATGGAATATGGGAATGGATCAAAAACAGGCACAAAGGAGAAGCAGAACTACTCCACAGGAAATTATGCAATGAACAGAGCACATTCCTCGCAGTCAGGAGAGGTCCACGCAAACATGCCTGAGATTACCGTTCTCACTGATGAGGAAACAGAGGAGGAAGAGATTGGAGAATTAGGGGAATCTGGAGATCTATATTCTTATGTTGACGATGAGCAGATGGAGTCAGACAGGATGTCTGACCCTGAATCCTTTAGAAGCATGTTAAGAAGGGTGCTTCAAACATTAGACCTGGAGGGTGATAAGGATGACAGGGACAAGACAAGTAAGGAAGGTAGACTACCATTAGTAATAAGGAAGAAGGATTCTAGGACATGGAGTTCCCTCTGCCAGATTTGTTCAGAGATGTAATTACGGCAGAGTGGAACAATCAAGGGAATGCAAAAAAGAATTTGTCATATAATAATAAGTCATACGCCTTCCAGGAAGAGGATGTGAAGTTGCTAAAGGTGCCTCCTGTGGACGCTCCTATTGTAGGATTGGTGTCTGGTGCGACTGTCCCCACAGAGGGAGACACACAACTTAAAGAAATGGATGAGCGCAGGGCAGAATCTTGCCTGAGGAAGGCTCATGAGGCGGCATCAGCAATAATTAGAGCTTCAACAGCTGCTTCAATGTTTGCCAGGGCAGCAGTGCTGTGGTCGTAGGACATCTTAGAGACCCAGGACTGTTCAGTGAACAAGTTAACAAAGGCAGTGGAGCGAGTACAGAAAGTTCTCGGGTATATTGCAGATGCAGCTTTGGATGCTACGGTATATGCTGCAAGGAACGTGAATTTGATAATGGCGGCGAGATGCTCCTTGTGGCTAAGACATTGGGAAACGGACCAGAAGTCCCGCAGTAATTTGGCATACGTACCGTATCAAGGGGATCTGCTATTTGGTGCTAAGGCGTTGGAAAACATCTTTGTGGAGACTATAGACAAAAAGCAGGTTATGCCAACCCTACAAAAAAGGAAAGGGGATAGGAGAGGCTACAGGAGTTCAAACTACTCCTTTCGAGGAGGAAGAGCTTATGGATATGCGGGAAGGAGTTCTGAGTACAGAGTAGGAAGGTTTCAATGGAACAGACCAAGGCCGCAGTTCACGAGGCAATATCAAAGCAACAGGCAAGGTCAAGGTCAGGGAAAGCTTGGGGCAAATCCCAAGCAAGGTAAACAATATTTACAACCAGCAATTGAAAGTTGGGGGAAGACTTCTGTCTTTCAGGGACGGGTGGTCAAAGGTAACATCGGACCAGTGGGTACTAGGTGTGGTAACCCAGGGATACAAAATATTTTTCAACACTGCCCCCAAAGACAGATTCTTCCTTCCCCAGTATCGACGGATCAGGACAAACATTAGGTAGTATTAAAAGAAATTTTGCATCTTTTGGAAATAGGAGCCATAGAAAGGGTTCCAGAAAACCAAAGAGGGAAAGGAGTTTACTCGGTGTTCTTCATTGTGCCCAAGCCAAACAGGAAACACAGACCGGTATTGAATCTCAGGTATCTAAACAAGTTTGTGGAGTACAAAAAATTCAAAATGGAAACATTAAAAACAATCAAGGAAAATTTGGAAGTTGGGGACTATTTGGCATCGATAGACTTAAAAGAAGCACATCTCCACATTCCCACATGCCCCAACGACAGAAGATACCTGAGGTTCAATTACCGGAATTACCATTACCAGTTCAAGGCATTGCCGTTTGGCCTGGCGTCGGCACCGAGAGTCGTCACAAAGGTATTAGTTCCCCTAATAGCATTCCTGAGGATACAAGGAGTGCAGCTGTATCCATACCTGGATGACATTCTGCTTAAAGCACAGTCAGAGTCCAAGCTAAACCAGGACTTGAAGATGACAATTCAGGTACTGTCAGATTAAGGCTTCTTACTCAACATCGAAAAGAGTGTGCTTACCCCAACAACAGAATTAATACATTTGGGGGCCTGAATAGATACAAGGAGAGGCAGGTTGTGTCTGTCTTTGGAGAGATTGGCAAAGGTACAACAAGCAGCTCGGATGCTAACGAAAACCAGTTCTCTGGATGTAATGCAGTTGGCAAGAGTACTGGGCACATTAGTATCAACAACACAATTGATTCAATGGGCCAGTTTTCATTTAAAACCTCTACAGAGATTGCTGATGACGCATCAGTCGGCCATCATGAACAGACAGCATTACAAAGTGGAGGTGCCTCAGCAGATTCGGGCTGGCATGCGATGGTGGCTAGAAAGCAGGAATGTCGCTGCGGGCATTCCTTTTCAGATACAAAATGTCATACATATAACAATGGATGCCAGCCTATATGGCTGGGGAGCCCATTGTGCAGGTCTGGCAGTGCAGGACCGTTGGACTACCAGGGACAGGCGTTGCAATATCAACTTTTTGGAGCTGAAGGCGATTTGCCTAGCACTTCAGAGGTGTGGGCGCCTGGTCAAGGGCCGTCATGTGCAGGTGTTAACAGACAATATGACAGCCAAGGCCTATGTATGCAAGCAAGGAGGGCTGCATTCGATGCCTCTGATAACAGAGGCAGATCGTTTGTTCAAATGGGCCGAGCTGCATATACAGTCAATCTCAGCAGTACACCTAAGGGGGTCCAAAATGTACAGGCGGACTATTTGAGCAGAAATTACCTACATCCGGGAGAGTGGTCTCTCAATGTAGAGGTTTTCCAGGAGATAAACAACAATTTCGGGCCTTTACAGGTAGATTTGTTTGCTACGGCAGAGAACACCAAGTTAAAAAGATATTTTTCAATTTGTGGAGACAAAGGTGCCGAAGCTTGCGATGCATTGTCAGTACCATGGCCTCCAGGAACGCAATGTGCTTCCCGCCAATAGAATCGTACAGAGAGTGCTGCTGAAGGTACGCCTGGAGAAAGCCTCGGTGATATTGGTAGCACCGCTTTGGCCGAGGAGGCCATGGTTTCCATTACTTCTGCAGCTAGCTCAGGGTCCACCATGGAGATTACCATGCAGACCAGACTTACTAAGCCAGGGTCCTGTGAACCACCCGGATCCGAAGTGGTTAAAGCGAACAGCTTGGAGTTTGAAAGGTGATACCTAGCTCAGCAGGGATATACTGAAAGTGTCGTGAATACAATACTTGGCTCCAGAAGGGAGTCCACACAAAGAATTTATGATAGAACATGGAAAACCTTCGTGAATTGGTGTGTAGAAAAGAAAATTTCTGTTAAAGAGATAGGAATCCCACAAGTACTTGATTTCCTGCAAGAGGGGCTGGAAAAGGATCTTAGGCTGAGCACGTTGAAAAGGCAGGTAGCTGCTCTGTCAGCAGTCCTGGTGGAGGACAGTGGTTCTTATGAGAGCCATCCGCATATATAACGGTTTTTGAGAGGGGTGACATTGCAATCTTTCCCCACGGTACACAGATTCCCTTCATGGGATTTAAACTTAGTGCTAAATGCGTTGACAGCACCACCGTTTGAGCCATTTGCAGAGTCCTCCTTGAGGCTACTGTCTTTTAAAACAGCTTTTCTTCTGGCTATAACATCAGCAGGGAGAGTGTCAGAATTAGCAGCACTGTCGGTGAACGAAAACCTCTGTATATTCGAGCATGATAAGTTGACATTGAGGTTTGACCCCTCCTTTAAGCCAAAGTGTTTGACATCACTTCAGCAGCAACAACAGATACATCTGCCAACGTTTTGGCCAAAGTCGGTCCATCCGTTGGAGAAAAAATGGCACACATTGGATGTTAGGCGTGTAATGAAGGCTTATATTAAGAGAACAAAGGAATTTAGGAAGTCAGATGCACTTCTGCTTTCTTTCCAACATAAGACGCGTGGTCACCGAGCTAGCAAGGCAGTGATAGCGTCATGGATAAAGAACTGTATTTACATCTGCTATGATTACTCTAAGCAGCCAACACCAGCAAATGTGTGGGCACATTCTACGCACTCAATGGCTACTTTGGTGGCATACGAGTCCACATTTTCATTAGAGGACATTTGTGGTGCGGCGGGGTGAAAAGAGAGTTCCACCTTTATAAAGCATTTACAAACTGGATAAATATAAGTCAGAACAGGCAGCTTTTGGCTGCAAGGTGTTGCAAGCGGTGCTGTAGTAATAGATCCGCCCATGTAACAGCTTGGGAAAGTCCCAGGCTCTTGTGGATTGATCCTCCTGTCAGCCTGAGAATGAAGAGTTGTTACTTACGTGAACAATCATTCTGGGATGACAGAAGAAGCAATCCACACCCACCACTAAGTCAGATACGGTAGCATATAGACAGGTGGGCTTGGTAGGACATTACGCTAGTAAAGAAAACTGAGAGGAGAGGGACAGGGATTCGGTTTAACGGATTTGAAGACAAGTTTGAGAACAACACCCACGTCAGCTGGCGCAAGGATCAACCCAGGCGTTGTGAATTGTTCCTCCTGTCATCCCAGAATGATCGTTCACGTAAGTAACAACTCTTCAATCCCCCCAAAAAAACATTTAAAAATGGAGAGCATCTTACACACCAGTGAGTCTTATATGCCAGCATATATAGTATATATTTTTTATCGAATGTCAAAATAAAGAAGGCAGATTTGTACAGATATTCAGAATTATCTTTTAAATATCGGGTTCATTATATATTTATGTATTTACAACAGTTCATCCTTTAGCTACCACTGAAATCTTCAATGCAAGTATCAAATAACATGAAGGTTCTCCCTCTGCCTGAATCACCAGCCAAAGGTTGTACAATGTCAGATGATAATCCTATTTATTCAGTTTAGAACAGTGGTTCTCAACCTTCCTAATGCCGCGACCCCTTAATACAGTTCCTCATGTTGTGGTGACCCCCAACCATAAAATCATTTTCGTTCGTTATTTATTTATTTATTAGTTAGTTAGTTAGTTAGTTATTTCCAACATCGAATAGATTGGAAACACTGCCCTAAATCACTGCTCTGGATAAACTTCTAATGCCTAAAAAGTGGTAACCCTCCCCTTTTTTTTTAAGCACAGAAAGCGTCCATCAATGCTAGAATTAAGACAGTAGTTCTAGTTCTGAATGTTGGGTTTCCACAGTTCAAAAAGCCAGTCACTCCCAAAGGCAACGCCGAAACAAGCCCACATATTACACGAGGCGCCAGGAGGAAAGGACAGGGAGAGAGGAAAGAAGGTGGCGGCATAAGCAAACGCGTTTTGTTTCACTCCCACCCTCCCTTAAAGGGAGTGGGGGCTCTTGCGACACAAACCTAAGCCCTTGGCTGACGCCCCCTGCTCCTTTCCCGACCGAGTTCTCGGTCTCGGAGGAGCTGATCTCCCCTGTCGGATGGCAGATCTGCCGCAGGAAAGTTTCCCCCTTTGCCTGCCGGACCAAAGGCAACAGCCACGCTGACAACTCCCACGGAGCAGCGTGACCAGAATGAATGGGCGACCGAGCAATCGGGGAACGTCCCTACAAGCACCTCCACCCCCCACCCGGCAGAGAAAGACTGGGAAACGTCCCCACATGCACTTCCAACCACCCACCCGGCAGAGAAAGACAGGGAAACGTCCCCACACGTACCTCCACCCCCCACCCAGTGGAGAAAGATGGGGAAATGTCCCCACACACACCTCCACCCTCCACCTGGCGGAGAAAGACGGAGAACATCCCCACAAGCACCTCCAGCCCCCCACCCGGCAGAGAAAGAAGGGGAACGTCCCCACAAGCACCTCCAGCCCCCCCACTCGGCGGAGAAAGATGGGAAATGTCCCCACACCCGCCCACACCTCCTCTGCCCTCCTACCAGCATGGGGTCTCCTCTCCTCACCTCCGCCTTCACTCTCGGGCTCCACGCTCTCTCCTCTTGGTCTCCTCACCTCTGCCTCAACACTCTGACTCTACGTTCTCTCTTCTAGTTCTCCCCACCTCTGGCTCCACCTCCGGCTCCTCCAACGCTTCCCCACCCAGCAGGGAAAGATGGAGAAACGCCCAGCACGCCTCCTCTTCCCTCCTCCCAGGGTGGGGTCTCGGAAGTGGCACTCCTATTCGCTGTGAGGCCACCTTCTTTTAAAAGGGGGCGGGGCGGGATAGAGGAGCGGCGACCCCTGTGAAATGGTCATTCGACCCCCAAAGGGGTCACGACCCACAGGTTGAGAACCGCTTGTTTAGAAGATTCAGCAGCAGCTCTAATCTCCCAGGGAGGGTGGCTGAACAGACTGAACTGAACCACAAATATCCAGAAGAATTATTATTTCTCTCCCTACTAGAATTAGCCATCAAAAAGATCACCCGCCAATATATCAACTCCCTCCACAATTACTATTACTAGAAGGCAGTATCAACAAAGCACAACCTTAATATACACAGTAGACACTGGGTGTAGTATGGACAAAAATAACTGTAATTAAACCAGAATTTAAATCTCAACAACTGTCTGTGAACACTACTAACAGAAGAGTAGTTAATACTAAAATTAAACCATTAAAGTATTAAGGAAAAAGAAAAATCCCAGAAAATGCATATGTAGTGGCTTCCCATGAACTAATTTCATAAATATTTCTAAACAAGTGGGAAATTCTGGGCAATTCAGATTGCAAATATATTCCACACTGCAAACATTTCTTAACAGTAGTGTTCTGTCTAAATATAAGACAAGATTTCAAGTATAAAGTACTAGCATTAACACTATTTGCATTTATTTCCATTCTTTCTACAGAAAAAGTAAGAGGCCATATCATCCTAATCAAAGGCCAAAAGAAAGGCATTGTAAATCCAAAGTTCTTCTCGCATCTGTGAAAGGTAAGAGACGGTGCACTCTCTACCAAGCAGAGAAACTTTCATGTCATCAGTTTGGTTCTACTTTAATCCTTTCAATGAAAGAAAAGTCTACTGTAGAAAAGGATCTTCGAAAGAGTGGGAGGGTTGTTATTCTGTCTACAATCGTGATCATCTAATGGATAAACATGAAGCTGCATTCATCTACATTAGCAGGAAACAGCATCTTTAGGCAGCTAGACTTTTTAAAAAAAATCTGCCCTTTTCCTAGGGTACACGTTAATAGGCATACCCACCATCATTCTGGCACTCATTTTACATGGCATGGTTGAAAAATTGGTGAAAACGGATTATAGCAAAGGGACATGACTAGTCACATGCCATGGTACATCAGAATACTCTTGACTGATCAAATAAAATATCTGACTGGCTTGAGGGTTGTACATTGTTCCTAACCGTAAAAAATACTAGCTTGACATTTCCATAAAATGTTATCACTGTCTCACTGCTCTGTTTTTTCATTAAACACTTATTATTTATTCCTTTCCTCACTTGGATTTAAGGGTAAAGGAGGGGGGCAGTGTAAGACTTTTTAACATAGTTGAAAAAACTGAGAAACTGTTTGGAGCTGCTATAAATAAAGGCCACAGCCAAAGGTATGGACTTTACGAGGTAAACACCAAATTGGCTTGACTTTACTGAAGGACTATTTTTCTAGTTTCCTGCAGTCAGAGTCCAGTATTAAAACATTAAAACTGAAAAATGGTTGCAAAGCATACTGAGAAGTAACATCAGTAATGACATCTATAAAATTTACATTTTATACCTTTTTCTGCTTTGAATATGCATAGTTTGATTTGGTATACATAAAATGCACAATAAAACGCAAAAAGACATGGGAGACTTTTTCCAATCCTTAAATTGCTGTCTGTCTGTTTTCCTTTGGGGAGACACTGCTTCAATTGTTTAAATGCTAACTGCTGCTATTACGTGTTATTTATATAGGGCCAGCAATTGCAAAGTACTTTACAAGCTTTATTGTACTCTCACAACAGCTTTGTGTTTATTCCCACTTTACAGAAGGGCAACCAAGGGTAACAGATTGTGACCTGCCAAAAATGAGTCTACAACAAAATCAAATTTCCTCTCCTCTGATCTAACCTCAGTTCAGTACTCACCAGAACACTTCAGCTCTTTAACACTGGGCTGTATATAAAGTAAGGGTAGGCAGGAGCATGGGTGGTGAAGACAGAGAGCAAATGCCAGTCCATAAGGAAAGGGCAGATATATGGACCATGGACAAGAGCCTGCACATTCTACCATACCACTCAAAAACATACACAGAGACCAGCACTCTGTCACTGAGATATGCATGTGCAAGTGGTGCTACATATGGAGGACAAATTATTCACTATAGCACAACAGATGTATTCTACTGATAATGGCAGAAGTGGATTTGCACATACAGAAATGCTGTGCACTGTGGCTATGCACTGCACATGTTAGCTGCACATTGCTCAAGATGCACTGCCCAACATCACCCAGTCATCGACACGTTTTGTGCAGTGTTGTTATTCAGCTTGGCAGTTGTGTGTTGGTAATACAACATATGTCCACATGCAGGTATTTATGCTACGCTGAGGGGATGCTGAATTGCAGACAGAGTGTTAGCTCTCCCCTTCTCATGACTTCTTCTCTCTACAAATGGTACCCGTATCAGCCCACCAAATACTTGCAATGAGGAGGCAGGTACGTAGGCAGAGTCCTTCACCAGGTTAAGCCCACTCTGTGCTATCTTTCCTAGGTATATTGTGCTCTTGACAACCAACATAATCAGCTGTTTAGCAGGCAGCCGGAAATGGACTTCTGATGCAGAAGATGTGATGGGGATGACTCTTCCCATATGCTTTGCTTCCAATCACAATTACACAAATAAGCTGTAATTTCCCCAGACATAATGTGCTCTGACACCTTCTGGCCCTCAGAATGTGGCTGAGTTTGGTGCGAAACAGAAAGAGCAGGTGATGGCAGGAACTGGAGGAGGGCAGTGAGCACCGATTACATCCCTCTGACTATAGAAGGGACTGAGAAAGCAGGAAATGAGTGGAAGCAATTTTTTTGGAAGTGGCAATGGAAAAACAGGCCATTGAGGAAGCGGCCAGACACCAGACACTTCTATCTTATTTTATGATTTTCAAGTCTTTGTTCCATTTAGAACCTTGCCCTTCTTCGTGATGTTTAATAAAATAAGCTACCAGTGATGAAGTTATCTCAAAGACAATCCACCGATCCACTGATACTACTGCTGTATACTAAAGGAAAACAAGAAACTCTTTTTCTACTTATCATCAATTGTACCATGAAAGAAATCACACATCATTTTACTCTGGTTCTCTATCCATAATAAAAGTAAGGAAATTAACCAAAATGCCCTTTCAGCCAATTTAGTTTTGATTCTATCATTTCTCCATGTCTTTTTTGTATCCTTTACAGGCAGAAACAGAGCGAGTCTGTCCAGTTACAACAAACACAGAATTATCTCCCTATCATTCTTCTTCTCTGGGTGTTTTTTGCTTGGTCATATCCAATGCATCACTAATATAATTATGGCAGAGTCTGATCAGCATTAAAATGTGTTCAGCCAAGGACTCATCAATCCAATTGGCTGTGTTTTCATTCTTCTGTAAGATCTTGCAATATACTTCAAGTCTTTGGTTTCTGTCTGTCACACTGGACCTGTTCAGGCAAAAGTATCACAGCCTGTCTAGCTGCCACTGACTTAGAACCAAGACAAAACCGGGCAGGCAACTAGTGAGCATTTGCATTCCTAAAATGTGCCTCTCCCTTTTCAATGACTACTCTGGCAGGAGGACAGGAAATTGTTATGAGAAGGGAAAAGGGGGTGCATGAGTCTCTTGCCAAAACAAATGGGCTAATGCTCCTTTTTTAACTGTGGTAGTGGGAAAAGAAAAACCAGCGTGGCAGGGTAGGCACTCTAATCCAACTAAGAATATCACAGTGCAGGAGCAGACCTCTGTGGTCTTACTACTTCCATCAAGGGCTTTCACAGTGGCTGTTCCCAGGCTGTGCAACTCTTTCATCCTTCTGCCAGAAGGCTAAGACCTCTGTGTTCAAGTAAGCTTTTGACAACCAACATGCTGCAAGGGATTATTAATGTTTGGGTGTTCTTTCTTTATCGATGTCTTTTAAAATTGTTTTAGTTCATTATTGTTTTAATATTATAATTTATTTAATTTTGTTTTGATATTTAACTGTTGGATTTTATTTTATTAACTTAATCTTGATGTGAGCTGCCTTGAGTTCCAGTGTTGAGGAGAAAATGGGATACAACTCAGATCAGATCAATAAATAAATAAATAAATATTACTCAGCATGGAGTAGTGATCTGAGCATTGGCATATGACTCTGGAGACCAGGAACTGAATCTCCACTTGGCCATGGAAACCCACTGGGTCAACTTGGGCAAGTCATGCTCTTTCAGCCTCACAAAAGGCAAAGGCAAACCCCCTCTGAACAAATCTTGCTGAGAAAATCCTGTAATAGGGTCGCTGTTAAGTTCAAAACAGCAACAACGACTTCAGAGGCTGCAGTCCTAAATCAGATGATAACTGCTCATCTGTCTACAGATGCTACCTGTTTCTGTTCCTCTAGCATTTTCAGTGGATAGTGCAATATAGATACTCATCTTCCTCCACATTGTTACCGGATGTTTATCACACTGAAAGCAGCATAGTATGGATGAATAACAACTGCACTCAAAAGTGTACCTATTTAAGATGCAATCCCTGTGAAAGTAATGAACTGTTGCAGAGAAGCCTCCTCCGCCTGCTGATCGCTTTAGAGATTCATTGGCTGCCAGCACACTGTGGCAAGACAGGGAGGAATGGCACGGTTGACTTTCGAGCAGACTGCTCCCTCCTCTTTTTCCATTCAAAGTGAGAACAATGGGAAGGCCTCATTTGCCCTCACTTAGGTCATTATGTTGGCTATGTGCTCTCTGGTTGGCTGAAAGTACCTAGCCAGCAATAGGAAGATGGGTTTTTTTCCCTGTTTTGAGAGAAAAAAATTCAACCAAATGATAGTTCGAGAAGAGGCAAAGAGGTGCAAAAGGAGAGGGGGAATGTACGCTTTTGTGACGACCAGGAATTTTCACTTATGAAAACATGGTACAGCCATATTCAAAACAAGGTCTGGAGAGAACAGATCCCAGAATTGTTTAATTTTCCTTTTTCTGTTCGAAGTCATTTCAGCATACAAAATATGATGGTTACATGCAGCTCTCAAAAAGTAATATATTCAGTCGCCCTACAGAAAAAGTTATTCATTCAAACCAAAATGGGCTACATAAAGCAGTATTGTTTTCTGTGCAACACTAAGGACCTCCCTTCATTTCTTGGATAGGTGCCTGAATTTACCTCTTGTCTGCTGATCTGGGAGCAGAGAAGTTTCAAGGGAAGCCAAGGTACTTTACAGAACTGTAAGTCTGACATCTATGAATGTAAGTATTGTTGAAATTAAATATAGTCAACCAGTGGTCTACATTCTATGAGCTCTCAAAGAACAGTGTTGCTGCTAAACAGTTAAGTGGGTTTGACCCCTTTCAGTGAAGAAGATCAGATACAATCTATGTTTATGAAATCCTTTCTTCCATCACAGTCTACTGTCATCCTTCATATCTATCTGTTTCAAATGGCTTCAATGAATTTTGCCCCAGGTTGACAACACCTAAAACAGCTTAATCATATTTTAAACCTCCCATAGCATCCTGCAGCAGCCAAACTTTAAAAGAATTAGTTTGATGAGTACATATGTTGATTGTCATCTGAACTGTACTTACACTAAATTCCTAAAAGTCTCTCAGATTTAACTTAAAAAACAACACACGCACTCTCCAGGTCCATATTTTAAAGTGAAATTGCACATAGGGGAATGAGGACAACAATGAGTTGGGTTTGGCCCCTGGTGGACTCTGGGTGGCAATGCAGCCCCACCTCGACCACCGGAAGTTGCTCAGCCCTGGAAACAAAAAATATTGACATATATGCACACACATAAAAATTCCAAGCATCAACGTTATCTAAAATTCTCACAAAATGTCATTTTGAATACTAGGCGAGTATGTTACTAGACAAGCGATAAACAACTATATGGGGTAGAAAAAAGAGAAATACAAATCAATTAAGATACAATATAAATGAAAACTCATCTGTTAATGTCCAAGTTTCTTCTCCAACCTCATGAAAACACAGTAAAACATAACAGAAACACACACACACACAATACTTTCACAGCTTTTTTTTCCAAGTGGGGAGAATGTTGTTCCTCCAGTTTCTGATGGCCAAAATCAGAGCAGCAATCAATAGACTGTCAAACCATTTCTGATTACTTGTTCGTCTTCATAACTAAGCAAAAACATTACCGGCCTGCATGGTACAGAAACATGTGCAATTATAAATATACTCTTGTAATCTCTGAACAACAACTAAGTATAGGCTTGACTATGGTCCATCATCACTGGCCTCGTATGTTGGATATACTATTTTTGAGGATATACTATTTGTGCATTTTAACAACTGCTTCAAAGGCTTGTCACATCTTCAGGCACTTTTAAAGTGTGTACGTCTACATGGGAAATAGTATTATTCTTTTCCAACATGTACATAACACATTAACTATAACCCTCAAATGTGCTATAGAAGACTGTTTTGATCCTCAGACATGGTCTGGCATGTTTTAAACTTAACAGCTCTTTTTCCAAGGACGTTTTGCTTTTTTTAAAAAAAAGAGTAGGTTTGCATTTTCCCATTGCAAAGGAAAATAACTGGAGAAGAGGCAGAGCAGGGCTGGAGGAGAGAGAGAGACGATACTTTCTCTGGAAAAAAATGCAAAAGGGGAAAATTCTCTTTGGAAAGCAGCTGAAATTCTCAATACCTATTAGATTATGTTTAAGAATAAAACCAGTCTTCTACAACAGTGCTTCTCAGGCTATGTGATGTAGGAAACTGGCATTTCTTCTCTGTAATTTGTCAGGAACTACAAATATACGTGGCCTTTGGCTACAACTTTCTTTCTTTCCTGGAGACTTGACACAGACCAGCAGCAGATGGCTAACAGACTGACATTCATCTACGGACCACTACTCTCAATAGTTCTACAGTATTTTGAGCTTTTCCTTCTTTTAAAGTATTCTCATCCTTTATGATCTGAGCCCTGAACTTTTCTGAAGATAGTGAGTTCTGAATCCACCACTGAAGATCTATGGAGAAAACAATGACAGGAAACATTTTTTGTTTCAAGAGCCTTTGAATTAACCCGTCAGTGGAGATATCCTTGCAGTGGGTAGGAGCAGAGCCAAAAGTAAGCAGGGATGCCCCTTTCTCTTTCCCTTCTACTCCTTCCAGCAAATTTCGGGGAAGTTAGAGAAAGAAAGAGGAGGATCATTCTTGCCATTAAGTCTGAATTGATCACTTACTTTTCACTTTTAGTCTCAGGTTAAAATTAGGGAGACAGGCCCTGGCAGCCTTTGTCTGTAAACTACTTCATATATGTGTCAGGTCATTTTCTATGACACTCTACATATGAAATATTTATCATATCCTATTTTTAACTATAATTTTTATTGAGTGTGTATATGTGTATATATATATATATATATATATGATCTTAACATCATACAATCAACAACGCATATTGATGCATATAACATGTACCAATAAAGTGAAAGAAAAATTAAAGGCTTTATGTATGCATCGTATATATCAGTCTCTCATCTAAACTTAAACTGCAACTCATTATTTCTTATCTAATTCTTTATTCATACTCTTCTCTTCATAATACTGTACTGAAGCTACAACTTCTCCATGACTTCCTCTATTCCTCCTCACAATACTCTTTACAGAGTTTTGCCCTTTTCCCTCTTTCCCCATATTTATCTCATTTGTACATTATTTAAACAAACAGTTGCTCTAATATTTTAGTTGCTTTATAATCCCTTAAAGTTTAAGTCAAGGATGAAATATTTATCATATCCTAAAACACACATAAGATATTTACATTTACATTTGAAATCAGCAAGTTAAACTTAGGGCCAGTTGTGTCGTGCATGACAGCAACAGACTCTAGTGCAGCCATACAAAGGACACTGGGAGTGTCCATTCCTGGCTTGTGAAATAACCAGTCTACAATTAGTTCCAAAATGGTTGATTAGTTTAGTCAGAAGCCACAGCCGAAATGATTCACACTTCTGGCTTATTAAACAACCACAGTTTAAAGTTTGCACTAAGTGGGATTTCCCTGAGTTTAAAAGTTTAAAAGCAGACACTGAAGCTTTCATCTTGCAGTTGAGTTGGGGGAGAGGTGACAGGGTATGTCAGTCCAAGGCTCTATGCTCTCAACTACATTAACATTGAGCCACAGCTTAGCTCTGAGTCCAATAAGAGACTTAATAAGCAAGTGGTTCTTGTTTACAGATTGCAAGAACTATCTAAATATTATCTTTATTATTACAACTTTATTAAGCATTTCCCCTTCAAGGCATCACACAAATATACAGCAACTAAACTTCACAATTCTTTCAGGCAAAAGAGAACTGCCATAGTCATCATCTAATTTTCCTTAAACCATACAAATACTTACAGGAAAACAAACTACCAAAGTTAAAGTTTACTGCAACTTTTAGAAGTGTTTGTATGGAAAAGGCCACCTGGAATTTCTTTCCAATGATCTATCCTTGCCTTTCCAGAAATACAAGTTTTTCAATGGGGGCCAACTAGATACATGATGATAGGCAGACTTTATTAACAAAAGTAGATAAACCATACATTGCATTCACAGTTATGAGCAGCCAACTAGAAGAAAAGTCTTAAACAGCTATTTAAAACCCCCAAACAACTATTCCTGATGGGTCAGGGGGATGGAAATAACAGTCATCAATAATTACAACTGTAATACCAGTTCAACACCCTCAAGAAAAATCTACAGCAAAAATATGCAAAAATAAATTAATCAACACCACACTTTTATTTCTCATCTTATTTGGATATTTACACTCTATCCCTCCCTGTCCTCCTCCATCAGCTTTACATACTTCATTGGCTCAAAGTGTAAGAGAAATAACCATTTTCAAGTAAATACATGTTCCCTAGACTGGCCCTTACCTTTGATATCAGGTGAAGACGCAAGAAGATAGAGTGGTAAATGAAGTGCCAGACATCAAGGCATTGGCAGTTGGTGGCTTCCATACCAATGAGACAGTGAATCTGCTCTGGGTTCTGCCCTCAACTTTAAAAGAGCTGTCCAAAGTGCTGAATCCCTTCCACAAAACAGGTTCAGCAGCTTGGACAATTCGTCTGAAATTCAGTCTTAAATATAAAGCTCACACACCAGATCGCACAGCTGACCAATGTGAAAACATGTGAACAGATTCAAACTGAGCACTGCACCAAGAATGTTTAATATGACAATTTACATGATGTTAGGCACTATGATGGACAAATATATCCACAACTCAATTCAGCAGAGGTCTAAATAAGCCAGAATGTATTTCTTGGTCGGCTTATAATGTTGACACATGCACATGGATAGCCCTGTGCACATATGCACTACTGGACAGTCTTTTGGGAACTGTACTATCATCCCATAGCATCAACAGCGGTGGAGAGCTGTTCAGAAAGTGAAATGAGTTAACTGGATTACAGTAACAGACTCTACATGGGATTGCCTTTGAAGAGTGTTGAGAAGTTTCAACTGGTCCAGAAAGCTGCAGACAGACTGTTAACGGGTGCTTCTCTCATGTTGCAGCAGTTCCACTGGCTGCCAGTCTGTTTCTGCGCACAATTCAAAGTACTGGTTTTGACCTATAAAGCCCTAAATAGCTCAAGTTCATGCTATTCAAAGGAGCATACTTTCCCATATGAATCTGCCCAAGCTTTAGGATCAACAAGGATGGCACTTCTCTCTGTCCCAGTGACTTCAAAGGTACACATGATGGGAACAAATGAGAAGACCTTCTCTGTAGTTGCTCCCACACTCTGGAACTGCCTCTCTAAGGAAGCTATAGTGGCTCCTTCTTTGCTGTCCATTCAGTGGCAAGTTAAGACCTTTCTTTTCCAGAAAACCTTTAGAAAGTGATTTCTAAGAGGAAAATGGTTTTTTATGGTACTGTACTGTTTTTAATCTTTGTTTTAAAATAAGATTTCAAATGTTTTAATTCTGTTGTTATTTAATACTATTTGAATCTTAATTTTGTGCATTTTTAACTTTATATGTATTTATTGTTTTTTATCCCTTTTTGTAAGCCACCTTGAGTCCCACCCTGGAAGAACTGGATATAACAAAAGGAAAGAAGGATGGATGAATGGATGGATGGATGAATGAATGAATGGATGGACAAAGAGTACAGAAATAGGCACAATGTTGTTTTGAAAAAAAAAGATTCTTACTAAGCAAGAATTGTCTGGGAATATCATGCAACAATTTGTTTTTACTTCCAACTGTGTAATCACATGTAACATATGCCATGCCTTCCTATTAGAATGGTTGCAAGGTTAAACAAGTTCTTTGAAGTTAAAGGGGTTTTTAATAGAAAGTGTTATTGCAATCAGACATGAAAAAAGTAACATCAAAGAATGTAAGACAAGGACTGCTGAGCAAATACTTTTACAGCTATACTTCCCACTGTGCCTTGTTGTACAGTAACACAATGCATTTTGTTCTAGAGCATAATAAAAGGGAAAATACTACTTCCTCCTTACCAGCACCACTATTACTGACAGCAGTGCCTCTAGCAGGTTGGTTATATACATGCAAAAATCCTGTAAAGAACTGATATCATATGCACATATCACATATCCTCAACAAACTCTGAAAACCAGCCTCCCAAGTGGCAGTCACCATGTATTTGTAACTGGCCATACAGCTTTCAGACCAGCTTTTTAATACATATTACATATCCAAGAACGATTATCCAAAATCACTGTATCAGTTATGTTCTAGAAAAATTCATTATTTTTTATTTCAAATATAGGCAACTCACAATATGCATTACCTTGAGTTTCAACGCTGCAAATTTACAATGTTTCTCCAGAAATAAAGGAATCAATGTAAGCCTCATCCACAATGCATAGCTTTCCCAGCATGGCTGTGCAGTTGAGCAAGATGGAAGAGTGAGGGGCAAGAGAACAGGGAGAGGGAGGGGAAAGACTGAGGCTGTTTAGAGTTTTAGTACAGAGTTTTAAGTGGTAAGAAAAGATGACTGGCCTTGTCTTCTTTTACCTGCCTACAGTGGGGGAGGGGGGAAGAAATTCAAACCTTGCCATCATTTGGAAAAATAGGGTTCCTCTGCCTGCTCAACAGAAGGACCATGAGAGAGAGGAATAAACTGGAATCTAGGACTGGAAAAGGTTTCCTCTGCTTGCTTAGGCGGGGGTTTGAGCAACAAGAGTCTCCTTTCTTCACCTGACAAACCTATGGCGAGGGCACAACCAGAGATGCACCGCCTCTTTCTCCTGATGTGCTTTCTCCATTTGGGAAGGCTGCTGGAAAAAGCACAGCAAAAGAACATAGTTTTTCCCAGCTGTTTTCTGTCTGTGTACTCCTTTGAAGAAGAGCTGTTGTCTAATGGCAAGCCAGCTCACCCTAGCCAGGCCCTGTTTGGATCAGTAGTTCCTGCCTCGTCTGGTCCCTCTAGAGCAGTGGTTCTCAACCTGTGGGTCCCCAGATGTTTGTGGACTTCAGCTCCCAGAAGCCCCAGCCACTATGGTCAATGCTCAGGGCTTCTGGGAACTGAAGTCCAAGAACATCTGGGGACCCACAGGTTGAGAACCACTGCTCTAGAGAGCAACTGCACTTTTCTTCAGGTTGGAATGGTAAGATGTGATCTTTTATGCTTTAAACCTCTTTAAAATTTGTGGTGGGTTGAGTAAAATGGCAAACTTTGTGGCTACTTCATCTTCATGGGAACACATCCTCCTAGTCTCCAATGAACTGGCTCCTTCAATTTATGTCAGTCTCAATTTATAATCCAAGTCTAGAACACAACCCTGACATAAATTGAGACCCACAAGTGGGAAACCAAAAGCTTTCTTAGACTTCATCCGCACATATTCAAAACAGAAAAGCTGTGAATTAAACATGCATAGCCTTTCATCACAGACCAGATGTTTGTGCATTTTGTATTCCAAAAATAAAATGCATGGTATTGCAAGACAGACTCCTCATGTACTGAACATATTTTGTATCTGATTTTGCTAACAGGATTCCAATGTAACATAAAAAGTAACACAGGTTTACTATTGGATATTTTTAACTATTTGAATCTGAAAATGAAATCAAGCAGAACGACCTATAGCATGCATGGCTCTTGCATCAACACATTGTGCACACTAGCTCAGAAGTATAAAAGTAATCTCAATGTGACTGAAGGTTAATATCATTGTATCTCTTCACAGCTCTTAAAACTATCATTTTTTAAAAAAACCTAGCAAGAGACTTACATTACTTAAAATTCAAATGTTCTGGCTGAGTGGTTCCACTAAAAAGCCCTGGTGTCCTTGAAATACAATACTCTAATGCACTTGACGCAACAGCAAGAAGCACCCTAAAGCCAATGCATCAATTATGACAACTGGAGCTATTTGAACCTCCTCCAGCCTAATCCAGGAAATCACAGTTCATCTCAACACTCTGTAATGAAAAGTTAAGTCTTGCACTGACAGTTAATTAAAAGGCAAGCCAATTAACAGCCCTCAACACAGCCCATTAATCTGTCAAGAAATTTATGTAAAATATTAACCTTGAAACAGAAAACATCTCTGTAGGTGAGCAGTAAAATGTCACTCATTAGAACCACAAAATTTTACAGAATCACTTGAAAAGGACATTTCCTGAATTGCACATTCTTATTTCTACACTAATTCTCTCACTCCTTCTTCTCCCAAGTCTATATCCCTTAGATAGTCATACTCTGCTGATATATGAGCAATACTGGGTGGTTCACCTCAGTTCTAAGTTTATTCAAAACTACAACAGCAAATTTTAACATCTACATGCAACACCCAATTCAGCAAAAATTAGCTAAAACCATAAATGCTGACAATTCAGGTTTTTTTATCGAAAGCCAACACACTAACCTTCAAAAGAACAACCACATCTGTTATTTCATTGTGCTCTTCATCAGTAACTCCTAATCTCATTCTACAAGCAACCATGCATGCCATGAAGATGGTGAAAAGCAGCATACGTTTCTCAACTTTTTTTCTTTCTAAATGCATCTAATTCTGTCTCTGTTTTTTAGTGGAGCCTGATCTATTTGACAGGAATAGTTTGTTGAGGTAATAAAGCATGTAGCAGTACTACAATGACTCAGAGCTCATTTGCTCCCCATCAAATTGCTTGGCAGCATGACAGGTGGAGTAACAAAACCTCACAGAAGCATCACTAGAAGATACAGTCACTGCCTTCAGTGAAAACTGAATAGCTAGGGAGAGAAGGAAACAGAATGACCAAAAACAGGCATACACACATAGTTGGTTTGACTGAAAATAAAACACTGTACTGAAACAGCTATTGTTGTTGCTGTGTGCCTTCAAATTGTTTCCAACTTAAGGTGACCCTAGGGCAAACCTATCACAGGTTTTCTGGGGCTGAGAGTATGTGACGCACCCAAGGTCACCCAGTGGTTTTCCATGGCTGAGCTTGGATTTGAACCCTTGTCTCCAAATTCATAGCCCAACACTCAAACCACTACAGTATGCTGGCTCTTCTACCAAAGGACAAAAAACTGGAACTAGTTCTCTAAGTCCAAAACGGCTCTAAAACTGGTTTTCATAAAAACCAAACTGCAATACATCTTGCTAAATTATTCCTGTAAAAGAAGAGAATCTCAAAAGCGATTTCTGATGTGGCATGGGTATCATCGAACAAAGCATTCCATTAGTTTAGCCCTTTTGAATGATACGAAGCATCTGCATTGCAAGCCTTATTAGTAAGCACCACTGTCCTCATCAGTGACAGTAGCATTGTACACACATGCTCTTTGCTATTAGATCTCTGTTCCTTATGCCTGTCACAAAGATACGATCTGGGACATTTTGCTGCATGATCTATTCATGGCTACAACTTTTTATAGGGAGTGTGGGATCCATCTCTAAACTGAAACAACTCTATAAGCCAACTTGCCATGCTGTCTTTCAGAACTGCTTCATCTATCACCCTCGCAGCAGCAGCATCCCCAAAGGTTTCACATGGACTCTGTAGCAGAGTTTGCAAGAACAGTGTATGTAAGCAGCTTGCCACACAAACTTTAAGGTCATCTTGACTTCAGGGCCAGCAAAACATTCTGGCTGACACGGATTAATAACCTCAGCAAATCCAATAGCTGCTGGCAAATAATGTTGCAGATGTATGGTACATGAGAAAGCACTTCTAAGAAGTTACATCCTTTGGAAGGCACTACTTGCACTGTGTGGATTCCTTTCTTGGTTGCCTCCAGCACCTGTCATATAGTCCCATGTTTACATAAAAGCTTCTAACAGACACGTAAGAATTTCTGCTATAGGAAATGGCACTTGTTAACAGATGTCAATTATAGTCCACAACATAATTTGCAGAATCTATAGGAGCGTCACTGAAGTAAAGACAGCACAATAAACAATAAAAAGAACTGGCCTTATAATAAATAGGCATTATAAGCAAAAAAGGAAAGAAAGAAGTATTCTCAATGCATGGGGGTAAGCATACTAACAACAGCCTAAATGTGCATTTGAAAGCTTTCTCATGAGAAAGGGCTTATTAAAAGGGAAAGAGTCATAAAATTGTTGTTGTTGTTTGCTCTCCAGTCATTTCTGGCTTATGGCAATCCTAAGGCAAATCTATCATGGGGTTTTCTTGCCAAGGTTTGTTCAGAGAAGGTTTGTCAGTGCCCTCATTTGAGGATGAGACTGTATGACTTGCCCAAAGTAACCCAGTGGGCTTCCATGGCCAAGGGGGGATTTGAACTGAATACCTAGTTATAGCTTAAGGATTTGTACAGAATGGAGTTTGTTGTTGTCGTCGTTTTAATCTGGTAGGAAAAACTGGAATTGCCATGCCACTGCTTGCATATTCTATTACATTTTCTAAAGATAAGCAACAGCAAGCTTAAGTAATGTTTATCCATAAATTATGCTGGTGCTAAGTGAAGGTCAATGAGAACAATAGTTTAATATAGAAACTGAGAACCTGCTCAGCCATGTCAAATTTTTTTTTTATCTGAAACTAGACTGACAAGACAGCTGAAGGCAACTGTACAAAAAGAACATGTGTGACTACAGCAGAGAGTAAATTACAAGGTCAGTGATGTTTTTTAAAAGGATTTTTAGTATTTTTTTTTTATTAAAAATTTGCTCCAAGTACTTTGTGTATTATCTGGTCCAACAAATTATTTGAGTTTTCTGTGCATAAAACAGAAAATTCTGTATTATTAATTTGGCAACCTGTATTTTTTACATATTGCAGATATCTTACACAATAAATATTAAAAAACAAAAAAGTGACACATAGAAGTTGGGAAGTTGAAAAAGGCATCATATATTTAGATGCACATATAAACAGGTAAACATGAACAAGTTTACTAACTGGACCCAGATTTAGTCATGCCTGGAATGTGTGTGCACGTGCTGTCAAGTCACCTGTCAACTTATGGGGATTCCATGAATTTCATAAGAGTTTTCTTATGAAGCATTCAGAGTAATACTCAGAGGTGGTTTTGCCAGTTGCTTCCTCTGAAATATGGCCTACAGAATCTGGTATTCACTGCCTGTCTCCCATCTAAATACTAACCAGGGTTGACCCTGCTTAGTTTCCAAGATCAGATAGGATCTGGTGTCTTTAGAGTATTTATGTCCAAAACTTGGAGTAAATAAGCTGAAATTAGTGTTTAACATAGTCAATGTATGGATAAATCTGGAACCAGCACATTGTTTTTAAGAGGAGGTATTACTGAATTCTGCAAAAACTGGACCTCTCTCAGTCCTAATATGTACTCACTAATGCTCTTTTGAGAAAATCACAGTAAGTACCCATTAGTTCAAGTCTCCCTCTCAGAAAGTTTTTACTTGTTTCACCATGAAGGAACAGGATTGGTTGTAACTGATTTGTTTATCCTCTCCAACCGAGCTCTTGCTGAGCCAGATGCTACTTACTAATTAACTGAAGGCAATTTCAGATATTTATGTGCAATAAATGCATGGCTGTTATTCATCTGCTGTAGGAGATCCAAATCTTCTCTCATTGAGAGATCTTTTTTCACACGGAATCTCTCTGTAATCATTTCTCACCTTCTCAATGGCCAGCTAATCCCATCAGCTATGATAATAAGTCTTACATAAAATGTAGTTGCAAGAATGTGTCATAGACACCTACTGTAGACTGTGCCACATTACTAAAAATTTCACAAGCAGTCACTTTGAAGGCAGTTTATGAAGTCAAATGGGTTGGAATAATTTTCCAAAATGTAAATCCTAGACAGTCAAAAAGCTAAAATTCCCAGATCTCACTGCAGTAGAGCACCAACATCTTTGCAAAATATATTATTTTTAAAAAATGCTGAGATTATGGTTTATATCCAAGGGCTAGTCTTAACTCACCTCAGCAAAGGGATTTAACTGTTGACTAACCATTGTGCTACTGATTCAATGTAGATGAGATTAATAATTAAATTTAGGCATATGCACTTTTCCTCCAGTTAATTTTCCTCTCATTAAACAAAAACCAGGCAAACAGATCCTTTAATAAAGTTGCTCCCACCCATCCACTAACCATCAGAGAATCCATCTGCCCTAATTCTTAATTTGGTGGTGGTTGTTTGTTATTTTATTGCAGGAAAAGGCCCTAAAACACTGAAAGTTTTGCTCAATAACTGAATATTCACAGCTTATTTTGAGCTTTTGAATAAAAAAAGGAGTAATTTTGTTATTACAAATTCATCTCTTGGCGTATACACTATGGTAAGTTTTTATAATGCATATGCCAATCACAATTACAAGTATCTTCACAAATAAGAAGTGTTATTTTTCCTTTCATTTTTAAAATTACATAAATATTGTCAGAACATGATCAAAAGATGTACCGTCACCCCTCCACATTTGCTAGGCTTAGGGGCACTGGACCCCTGTGAAAGTAGAAAAACCATGAATAACTCTAGGCCCTCCCAAACCACATTTAACACACAAATAAAGTGTAATCACCATATTCAATCTGCTGTGGATTCCTTCGGGCATCAAGGTTCCTTCACAAGGCAGAAGTGGGTGGCTGGTGGGGCTTACTGCCACCTCCACTGCTGCCCCACACTATTTTTAATACAGACTTACAAGCCTCATGCGCAGTTTCTCAGCTTCATGAGGCTTGCAGTCCCTACTAAAAATGGCATATAGAAGCAGCAGAGATGACCACAAATAATCCGTGAATAATCAAATCTGCAAAAATGAAACTCGCAAATGTGGAGGGCTAACTGTATTATATTTGCAAATCAGGAATTCCCTGTGTGCAATCTTTGTGTGCAACTAGTAACTGGGTTTGAAAGAACTCTGCCACTTATTCCCCTATTACAAAATGTGTACTGTCTCCACTTGGAAGACAGTCCTTTGACCCTTTCTAGAAAGGGAAAACAGACTATCACAGTCATTTTTCTCTACCTCTGTGCTTACCTATGTTGAACATCCAGTTCGCATTCTGGCAGCCTCATTGAAGGCATATGCTGGTTTCTTTGCAAGATTCAGTTCAGTATGATTCACATTAGGAAATTTGCTTTTTAAAAAAAAAAAACCTAACACTTTAATGGTGGGAGAAAAATAATTTAAGCCCACTCTTGTTTTATTGGTGGAACAGTTTTCAGCTGTTTTTCTTACTGCGGCTACCAGCTGTACCACCTCTCATTTTTTCCAAAATCATACTGGCAAGAAAGGACAGACTTCAAATGAAAAAAGAGGCCTCATTTATGAGAAAAGTGCTCTCTTGGTAACTTCTAGCAAATCTGAACTATTAAGACCTACAAAATAGAAGACTGTAAGATTTGTGGGAGCCAGTGGAGTACAGCTGTTTGCATGCTGGACTAGGACACACGAGACCAGGGTTGAATCTCCTCTCAGCCATGGAAACCTATTGGGCAACCCTGAGCAAGGCACACTCTCTCAGCCTAAGAAAAAAGCAATGGTAAAATCTTGCCAAGAAAATAGTAGGATGGGGTCACTAGAAGTCAGAGAAGATTTGAAGGCATGTAACAACAACATAAGAGTTTTACATCTGAAATATCTATTCTACTTGCCATTCTCTTATTTTATACTTGAATTACCCAGGTGTATGTAGGGATAGGCAGCCTCTCGGGACTGGTTTGTTTAGAAACTGTGATTCACGCTAGCACAGGAAATGTGTATTACGCACCAATTTGCACCCTATAATAGGCTTTTGCAACACATTTATATATATGGGAATACTACTTTTTATGGTACTATGAACAAATTCAACAGCAGTTTTCACTGGTTTCAAAGGGCATGTTGTAGACAAAGCACGGAGCTTTTAAACAAAATTAATCTAAGCGGAATCACAATCTGCATCTGTTGCCAGTATTGACTAACAAGTCCAGTTTACAGATTTATTCTGAGCGTGTGTGTTCTTTAAGGTCAACCATTGACTTATGGCAACACCATGCATTTCACACAATTTTCTTAGCGAAGGAATACTCAGAGGTGGTTTTATGAGTGCCTTCCTCTGAAATACAGCCCACGCTACGTGGTATTCACTGGCAATCTCCCACTTTGCTGAGCTTCTAAGATCAGATGAGATCTGCTACCTTAGGGTATTTAGGTCATATAGATCTAGTCTGCTTGGGGCTAAAACTGGATTTAGTTCTATATGTGTACTATAAAATAGCTTTTATGAGAAGTCTTGGTTATGGTTGAAGACATTCATTTATTGCTTCTAGCATGGAAGGATAAAAAATTTTCAAATATTTTCAACCTTAGTGGGCAAGAGATCTTTTGTGTATATTCTTGTGAGGAGGATGTATTTCAATACTAAACACTGTTTTTCACATAAATATAATGTTTTTGTGCAGACCTGTTTTTTTACTTATTGCTGCTGCTAGAAAAAAGGCACAAAAGTCTTTTTGCTCTCACACACAATGGTTGATAATTATTTCATTGGTGTATCCCAACATGTTGAAACACACTTTTGCATTAAGGTAATGAACATTTGTGAATATCTGGCAGAAATTTAAAGACTGCATGTAACTGGAAAGGCTTAAATACTTTGTCACTTTCTCAGTGGTTAGAGTCTGGAACATAATGTTAATGAAGAAATTAAATGAAAAGTAAGGGCTACTAAAGATAACTGAGATCACTCTAAATCAGTGGTTCTCAACCTGTGGGTCCCCAGATGTTCGTGGACTTCAAGCTCCCAGAAGCCCTGAGCATTGACCATAGTGGCTGGGGCTTCTGGGAGCTGAAGTCCACGAACATCTGGGGACCCACAGGTTGAGAACCACTGCTCTAAATTCTATGAGACTTGGCACAGTTTATCAGTTATGCAAATGAAAATGCAAGTTTTCTCTCTCTCCTTTCTTCATATGTTGATTTTTGGAAAGATGTTCTCTTGTAATTGCTGTCATGTCAGGAAGAAATTTCTCAATTGGAATACTCAGGATCTAAATCTGAGATGTTATGTTTGTTTCTATATTCTTTACATCCCTAGTCTGAGAACCTTAAAACAGAAACTGGAAGGCTTTCTTCCCTCTTTACAATACTAGCGTTGAATACACTCTAATGTGCTGTAGAAAATGTGCATCATCTCTTCTACACTACCTTTCAAAAGATTGCTCCTTATTAATATTCTCAAGTAGGCTTTCATAGTTATTCAAATTGAACTTTGCCATATTGATGACTTGAACCATTGAACTCACAGCGTAATTTGTCAGTCAAACTTTCAAACTGCTTCATTTATAACTTAAAAAATGTGCTTGCTGAAAATTGATGCATAAGACTTTGATTTTTTTCTAACATTTTACCCTGACCATAATATACATACTGCCAAGGAAGCTTCCTAAATTCACTTTAAGAATCCACAGAGTGTACTTGGATTTGTTCTGACATGAACTTCAAAAACAAAACAATGAAAGGGAAAAATCTTCACAAAAAAGGAAAGGGTGCCCAAACTTCTTTTAAGGGATGTAAAATTTCCACAGATTCTGAAGCCATGGAAAGAAACACAGCTTTTTAACTGAAATTTTGGAGCAATCTGAAGATAGGAGCATCCTGTACAGATTTAAAATTACTCTGTTACTTCAGGTAATGCATTATATACATAACTTTACAATTATACAATTTTGTTTAGCCAAAAAAAACCAAAAACAAAACCATCGTGTTTGGTGTATTAAAAGTACAGCTCAGAGACAATAATTATAACTGATTTCCCTTTCAAGATGTTCATTTTATTTTATTTTTGTTACCAACAGACGTTTAAAGGACCTCTTTGATTCTGCCACTTTTGCCTCTTTTTGGAAATAACTTTAAGGCACTAAATATATGAACACCTCATCTTAAACATTTTATTCATTATTCTCAAATACAATAATCCAAGCCTTAATTTTAAGTTTTTTTAATTTCAGTTTTCAATTTTTCCCATTTTTGTGAAAAGGGATTCAAGAAAAACAAGGGAAAAAACCCAAGGGTTTTTCTTATTTTTTAAAGAGTTTTTTTCAGCACTTTACATTTCTAATTTTGTTCCAGGCCAGAGGCTCCTTTCTCCGTTTAAAAGAGACTAACCAAACAGAGGTCAAAGTATTATTCAACCCTTTCATGTAGGCATGTACTGCATATGCATTCATTGGCCAAGAATAAAGAAATATTGCAGCTGTCTACTTCATTTTTTTGAATTACTCTCTAAAATACTGAATGCTTTAATGATACCATCTAAAAATTTACCAACTTGGCTAAATCATACAGTAGTTCTACCTACAACAGATTCACTGAAATTAATGGTACTTGTCAGTGACAATCCCAACGGATTCCAATAGGTCTACTCTAGGTAGGAGTAACATAAGATTTAACTCAGCAGTAGGAATTATGCTGCCCTCCATATGTTGTTGGATTTCAACTCCCAGCATTCTTCACAATTGACATCCCAGCTAGTGCTGTTGGAATTTGCAGTTCAATAACATTTGGAAGGCCACACACTTTCCATCCTTGGTACACTGCCCAAATCTTACCTGCTCATATTTCTCAACAGATAGAAAGAAAGACCCACAACACACAACCACAAAACCAACCCTTGGCAATGATTTTCAACAATATTCTACAAAAGATTTGCTGATGGTCTATGGGATAGCCAAAGGTTATGCAAGCTTTACAAAATGAGCAGCAATCAAAACGAGTGGTATATACACACATATACACACACATATCCACCTATTACCTATTCTCAGTCACCAGTAATTGTCCTGGTACCTTATATAACAGATTCGTAAAGAAATGTACAACCACACTCACAGACTCACTAATAAAAAACAAAATGCACAGTCATTCTGAGACCTTGAAGCCTACAAGATTGCAGTGCCAAGTGTTTCAAAAGACGCCCATCTAGGCAGGAGGCTTTTGAGTGCTATGTCTTAAAAGTCTGGGCCCAAATCCCCATGTGTTCAACCATGTCCTCTGGCGCTGAACGCTATTTCTTTTTTCTAACACATTTATAACATGGTCCTCTCCATACTAGGAATAGCTCTACCTATTGAATCAAGCTGGTGCAAATAGATGAGGATTTTGGTTAGAGTCTTCTATTTAGAAGAACTCGCCAGTAAGTAAGTATTTGTATAAACAGGATAGAACAAACTTAACAATATTCTTAAAGAACTCAAAGCACGTAATCTGCGCTTATCCAGGATACAACAGTATCATGCATTCTCTTTTCTTCCTTAAAAAATGTGGAAATGAAAAACCATTATCTTATACTTTCACTTGACACAGAACTTTGCAGACAAATTACAGATGGGCAAATGAGATAATTTATGATGAAATTGCTATGCACTGAGAATTACAGCATTCCACTCTACCTGCAGGACTTCTTTCTGTAAACAGCAGTTATGATAAGCTTATGGTACTTTGAATACCAGACAAGAACAATGTTTCTCTAATCTCTTCAGGGAAATCTAGACACTGAAAACTATTCTAAATTAATCTAGTAGCACCAACAACATGATTTACTATGCCCAAAAATATGACATAAAATGGGCCAGGAAAGGACTGGTTGTCTTCATTTCACACAGTTTGCTCCATTCAAGTTTCATATACTTGAGGATAACCCTTACATTTCACTTAAATAATATATGAATGTTTCAGTACTCACTTGTGCATATTCTCCACTCCTATAATGATCATGATATAGTAGGAAATTCCACTTTGTATAACAAAATGTAAGGCATACCTATGGGTAAAAGGTATTTTGTTAGTCTAAGCACACATTTCAGTTTTTTTTTAAAAAAAAACAGCAATACTGACCAACAGCTAATTGAGACCTCTCCAGTCCTCCAGAAATTGACAGAGTTTGAAGACTCCAATGGAGTAATTTTTACTCATGTTCAACTTCTCGCATGGGCTTTCAATATTTTAAACAAATTAAAATAAACAAACAAACAAACAGCAGGGAGGAATATCCATTTTGCACTAATGAACTCACCAAATACAACATGTAATTGTCAATATTCATCTCATTTTGACAAATGCTGTACACAAGCAGCAACTTTTCAGAGCTTCTGAAGTTACTGCAGAGCTCTCATTGCCCACAGTATTGGTGTTCACCATACACCCCCTATGATGGTGCCTGATATATCTGTTTTGCACCAGTTCACTCTGAACAGGCTTTCGCCCCTGAACTCAGAGGTTAGGGACTGGAGAACTGTCAGAAAACAGAATTTGTTGAAAAGCAGAACCCATGTACTGTGAAGTAGGGAACATGAAGGACTTACAGAGATCACTTGGGACTGACCATTTGTGCACTGCTTGCAAAGACTCTCAGTCAGCTTGATGCCTTTTTCCTCCTCAGTTTGCTTTGCAAGCAGCATGCACATGCAAGTGGTTCCAAGTGAGTCTCCACAGCCAACAAGAATGGTGAAAGAGCAGAGCCTCTGTTGAATTAACAGAACTTGTTCTTAACTTGGAAGTATCAAAAGAGCAAGTTGTCAGATAACAAGCCATCAAAAGGTGGAAGCTTCTTGCATCCTGGAAAAGCTGAGACACACCCTGAAACACAAGTGGCACTAATATAGCAAATTATCAATTTTTAGTTCAACTTGCTGCTAATACCTACGCTTCACCAGAACACCTTTGAAGGTGTTACTATTTACATGACAGGATGAGCATATGTGTCCATTTTGTCCAGTCATATGTCCACTATAGGATGTACGTGTGTCCATTCTGAAAGAAGAATTTCTTAATACTGAAATCATTCAGACAAGGTGCTCTTTGTTATCCTTGCAACCAGCTTTGCCACTCCATGTGTCTTGTATGGAAAGAGGGAAATTTGACAAATTATAACAATGGAACGAACAAGCTTCCTCTCTAGGGCAGTGGTTCTCAACCTGTGGATTCCCAGATGTTTGTGGACTTCAGCTCCCAGAAGCCCTGAGAATTGACCATAGTGGCTGGGGCTTCTGGGACCTGAAGTCCACAAACATCTGGGGACCCACAGATTGAGAACCACTGCTCTAGGGTCTTTATCACATAGGGCAGGCAAGTCACACTTATAGCAGGATAAGAGTGTTTTTGGCTGAAACTGATCACACTACCTTGTTCACACTACCCTGTTCTAGTGAGAAACCATTTGGAAAGCATTTCTTTTAGAAAGGAGATAAAATTAATGGATGAATCCATTGATTTGACCTCCTTCATAAAAGAAACACTTTCCAAACACCTCTCAGTCAGAAGACCTCCTTGCCAAAGATCATCCAGTAGGTTTTCATGGCCAAATGGGGATTCAGACCTTGGTCTCCAGAGTCCTAGTCCAATGGTTAAAATGCTACATCATGCCTGCACATATGCAGTTATGTGTATTGGTTGCTGCTGTTGTTGTGTGCCTTCAAATTGCTTCTGACTTAAGGTGAGCCGAAAGTAATCCTATGATGGGGTTTTCTTGGTGAGATTTCCTCAGGGGGGATTGCCTTTGCCTTTCTCCAGAGGCTCAGTGTGTGCCTTGCCCAAGGTCACCCACTGGATTTTCATGATATATACATACCTTATTCTTTGTTTCAGCCTAAATACCTAAAGGTCCCAGATCCCATCTGATTTCGAAAGCTAAGCAAAATCGGCCCCAGTTAGTACTTGGATGGGAGACTGTCAATTAATGCCAGGTGCTGTAGACTATATTTCAAAGGAATGAACTGGCAAAAATTACGTCTGAGTATTCACTGACTAAGAAAACCCTATAAAATTCATGGGATTGCCATTAAGTCAACAGGAGACTGAAGGTTTATATACACACGTTCTTTGTCTCTGATGGTTTTTTAATGTTCAATATTTGTTACCAAGTTTTGTCTCAGGTGGGATGGGAAAACAGTTATATTCTTATATATATACTTTCTTATTCATCTAATCTGGTGTTTCTTCTGTAGCAAATTACAAGGGTGCAGGAACTGGGAATTATTAAGTCTGGGAATTTGTACAATTTGTACAATTTCTAAGGAGCTACATTTTCAGTTGCTGCTTAATTTTCGATTTTGTACCAGTTCTTCACCATTCCCCCAAAACCTTTCACATTAACTTCAGCAATGCAACCTCTGAAACAGCAGCAGCAGCACAGGAAAGGCTAATTCAGAAGAAGGAGAAAGATTTTAGTCCAGTTTTCTGCCCTGGAATGCTAGTTATCCAGGTGGAAGGAACTGTGGGAGAAATTCAGCTGTGCGTCCAGAAGATCTATACCGCGATTAACTTCTTTACTATGAGCTCCCTTTAAATATCTTTGGTTGTTATGGGCCATCAAGACTAAACTCAAGAGTTAAAACCCTAAAGTGTTGCTCACACAGCTCTTCAAATTTGGAGAGAAGGGGGAAAGAAGTAAATGCACACACTCCTATTATATTTTTATTGGAATGATTCCATACAAATGTTTCTGTCTGTCTCTCTCTTTCTCTCTCTCTCTCTCTCTGTCTCCTCCTCCTTCTCTCTTTCTTTCTTTTTTAACTGTAAAAAGCTCATAACATTTCTTCAAATCTTCACAGAATCCCTGCGAGGAAATTGTGCCCCCTTGGGGATTCACTGACTACAGGTTAAGAATTGTTGATCTATACCTCATGCTGTTTATCAACATTTGGACTTTCTGCTGTACAGCTTAGTACAAAGTCAGGCAGATACTAAGATGCAGAAGTTAACCAAACAAGAAGAAATGATATTTGGAGAAGCAGCACAGAGAGTCATATTGCATGACAACCTCTTTTAAAGACAGGCATAATTGCATCACGTTCTCTGCCCAACACAGGTACAGAAAACTGCAGAATGCAAGCTGGTGCATTGGGTGGGGAAAACTGCACAAACCAAAGCAAGAAGGAACAGATGGTATACCAAAACTTCTTTATCAATACGACCTAAGACTCATTTATAAAAAGAGCATACTTGACAAAATTTAGTCCAATAGCCTATCAACTTTCAAGTAGTAACATTTACCAGCCTAAGAAGTACTAACTGAAAGTTGTCAGAAGGTCCTTACAAGTACATCTACTGATTACAGCAATTTGCCAGTGAGAACCTGTGATGATGTGTGTTCAAATTGTATTGGTGGGGAAACATGTGAGTCACATTTGAATGAAGAACTCATAAGGGGAAACCTGTATCCATGGACTACAACAGTCCTATGTCACCTTAAATCAAAGTTGTGGAACAGCTTTCATAATTCAGGACATTTACCTCTACAGCAGAGGTGGGAAAATGAGGTCTGCAGGCCACATGTGGCAACCCAGGGTCATTTTTGCAGCTTCCAGGGGTTAAAAATGCCTGAAAATCCTTCCTAGGGGGCATGGAGTTATTTTGCCATGTTTAGGAGGTGGGCCAATTGATTTCGCCATATGTTTTAGGCCCTCTGGGCCATTTTAGGCCCAGGAGAGGCCTTTTTAACAATAGGAAATGAGTGGAAATTATTTCGTGTTTTAAAAAAAGGCCTCTCCTGCATCTAAATTGGCCTGGGGGCCTGGGGGTCAATTTAGCAAAACTGGCAAAAATATCCCACCCCACTCCACCCCAGAAGACTTTTGTGGGGGGGCATTTGGGGGGTTACCGGGAGATTACAGTGGTTGATGAAGCCCTCCAAGGTCTCCTAGAAGACCAGCGTGGCCCCCTAGACTTTCACAACTGTCTACCCCGCTCCACAGCATAATGAAGAAGCAAACTACACTCATAATGTTTTGTTGAATCAACCTTCCTGCAAATGTCTTCTGAAGACATTTATCACCCATACAGATACGAGGAATATGCTAGTTACAATTCTAGTAGTAAAATTCAGTAATGCAGAACTGACTTCAGAAAGAAATTCTATGTACTGCCAAAGAGAAAAAAATCAAGTTACTTACCATCCAAAACAAAAAAGTGCAAGATAAAGGCCCAAAAGGGTGGCAACAAGATGCCTTATAAATGGGCTAGTTTTGCTTGAATGAAGGTAAGTTCGAAACCAAAAAGCAGCAAGCAAGGCAAAGAGTTGGCACACTACAAAGTTGACCTGCAGAGAAAGGAAAATAATTATTCACATTGTCATATGCTGAAACTGTACAGTTACTCAATTTGCATTGCAATAAGGAAACCAAATTTTCATTATTTTAAAAGCCACAAGGCTGTAAACATTTTAGTTCATTCTCACATGCAAGAATAAACCACTTACAAGACTTTAAAAGTTTATTTTAATTCATTTCGCACTTCAGTGCTTTTTTGCTGAAAGTGTATTTTGCGCCTTAAAGTATATTCTGTGCTCAATTCCATTTTCTGTGCAAGAAAATTCTGTATGTATAAAAATATTTTTTGTGCAAACAAACTTTGATTCGTTAAAACATTCTTTCTTATAAGTATCAATCACATAATTCTATGTCATGTTGGCCCCATAATGATGGTCAGTATTATCCAAAGGAGCCCTGGTGGCGCAGTGATTAAAAGCCAGTACTGCAACCACAAGGTTGTGAGTTTGATCCTGCCAGGCTCCAAGCTTGACTCAGCCTTCCATCCTTTCACAGGTCGGTAAAATGAGTACCCAGCTTGTTGGGGGCAATTAGCTAAAAATACATTGTAAACCGCTTAGATAACATTAGTTGATAGGCGGTATAGAAATAAATGCTATTGCTATTGCTTGTTTTTCACTGTAACCTATGAGAGTTATTTTCTCACTACTATGTAACATAACTCATTTG
The DNA here is from genome assembly GCA_948472985.1 of Iguana delicatissima. NCBI lineage: Eukaryota > Metazoa > Chordata > Lepidosauria > Squamata > Iguanidae > Iguana > Iguana delicatissima. The sequence continues at coordinate 501,346 of CAOKZL010001242.1, forward strand.
GCTGGATTTGGAAGATACTGCATTTTTAAAATATTTCTTTCCATGGTGATTGTGATACACTTTATATTTCTTTTTATGCTTTTTTTGGTAATAGTATAGACTTTTGGAACTTTAAAAGGTGAGGGAAGAGACAACCTTTCTTGTCGAAGATAAGAAAAACTGCAAGTATTTATGTTCCTAGAGAAATAGTACAAGCGCAATCCATACCAATCATTTCATCATGAATCCTTTTGTGCAGCACACAAATCTCTCAGATCTGTATTGGATATAGTAGTTGAGAAAACTTCACATATGGCAGAAAAGATCATGGCTGGCGCCCTGTTACTGACCCACTTTTTGGTCATTGCAGAGGTCAGAATTCTGTTTCAACTGTGAAGGGATCAAAATCTCCACCGAAGCTCACGTTGTAAGAAGTGTTGTCTGAGAACAGGGAGATGAACGAGGATATATTCAGATATTCTCTTGTAGCTGGACATGCTGCAAAAGAATATCACCTGCAAGAACTACCCAAGGACACCCCAGGGATCTTTGCAGATGCCTGTTGCTTGTTACAGTGCATCTAGCTACAGGAAAACAGTCCCTACTCACCCCTCTCCTCCGTCTGACACCACAGAAATGGTACACGTACACAACTGCCTTCCAATACAGGATCTCTACCCCCCCCCTTCCTTCCTTCTTTCTGCACAATCCCGTCCCAATAAATTCAATTCAATTTATTCCAAAGTGAGCATTACACATGATTGCAAGCCTTATTTACTAAATACAGAACTTTATGTACAGTATCAAGAATCTGGAATTTCAAGTATACTTGAAGTATAATGCAGTTGTTTTCAGTTTTTCCCCCTGCAGTTTATTAAAAAGTGTGTACACTTGATAACCATTTAACATACAGGTCTCATACATCAGGAGACTAGAGCAACGCAGCCAGGAGCGCAGGAACATGGGGGACAGAGGGAGCGATTCGCCCCAGGTGGCAATGTTTCTAGGGTGTCCCGTAGCCCCGCCCCATGTGCCTTGGTCACACCCCCACTCAACACAGCCCCACTCCCAGAGTGGCCATGCCCCTCATACCGTAGCCCCGCCCCTCATGCCCCCCCACACACCCCAAGCTCCGCCACTGAACACAGCTTAACGCAAGGTGAAACCACTGACAAAGAAATTACATCTAATCATTATTTTAAGATCCATTTATTCCTTAAAATGCTGAAAAATTAATAAATTGAGAATAAAGAAGATCTTTTGTTAAAAATTTCCTGCCATTCAAACACAGAAATCATGCATCAGAAACTCTGAAATGGACATATTGGACTTCTTGGTATGTCCTTTTAAGATTCTGGGTGCCTCAATCACTCTGAAATATGTTATTTCAGAACTCAGGAGGCAATGACACAAGGTGACATTTTTGACATCACGTTATTTGCTCTTTGGAAGTAATGCTGTGTTCCCAAAGCAATCAGCGGAAGTCTTCTGAGACTTCTTTTTTATTCTAAAAGCTTTTTTAAGAAAGCAATGGAGAGAAGCAATGTTCTCGTTTGATCTGCTGCTTTAATCAGCCACAGCACTTCACTGTAGAATGCAAGTTTGAAAATTGCATGCAAGACATTTCATACATCACAAATATCCTGTTGACAACAAGAGGGCACAGCTACAATGTGGAGATGATAAAACATATGGAATAGACTGAGCAGAAGCATATTCAACGTGATATTTCAGAGCAGAACTCTTAACATACTTTTCCTTCATCACACTCTATGGTGAGCTCAAGGAACGAACATTCTGCAGGCATGAGAGAAATACTTAATCTATCCCTTGTCCCTCAACTCTCCCATGCAATTCTTCTCCTTTACCATGCTTTACATCTTACATCTAGAAATAAAACAAGGTAAGAAGAAGGCCTAGTGATAAAAGTAACATAGGAAGAAACTATGATACAGGGAAAGGATCAAGCACACCCTCCTGTTCCCACTACATAATTGTTTCATGCTACATTCCCTTTTTCATGTTACCTCAGCACACACAGGTTTGAGAATCTATTATGTAGCTAGGATATTATGTCTTTATCAACCTCAAGGAGATCCACAAAGCAGATGTTACCTTCTCTCAGACTTCCATCCAGAAAAAAAAGATATAATAGATATCATGGATCCTACTTTCATAGTTCTTTCATATCAAACTGCCCACACAGACAGAGATAAATTAGTAGAGAATGTGTACTTGGTCTAAATCTGTATGCATCTTAGTAGTCATGCAGCAAATTCACTTCAGGGAAATGAACAAGAAAACCCAACTGATCAAGAGCTCAGAATGAGAGAGGAAAGTAAGTAGCTAATGTGAGTGCATTCCACTGTGGTCAAGCATCTCAACAATGAGAACTTGCCACTGCACAACATAATAGTAAATAAACAAACAACCCTCCAAGCATGAGTGCGTGCAAATTCAATACGATTCTAGCCTACACAAAGTAACATTATAGTGCCATACGTTGACAAATGGGTAAAAGCCCATCTCAGGAAAAAAGAAATGAAGTAAATTGTGCCTCTGCCCCCAATAGCTTTCAGTAGTTAAAAACTAAATACATCAAAGCAGGTTGTACTTCTCAAGAGACTCAAGGTAGAAGGTAATTGTATTTGTCAGGCACTGTGATATTTTTCTACTAAAAGGAATCTCTCCACCGAAACCATTTGGTCTATCGTTTCTCTGTGTAACTTACTAATACCATTTCACGTGGCTGATTCCTTACAGCACCAGCAGCAAGCACAATAGTTTAGCAATCAAGGGTATGTCTAAATTTTGATGTAGCCAAAGTACTTAAGAAGCAGCTCTAGAAACAATGTTTCGCACTGAGTCTACTCAGCAGAGTTATAGCTGGGAAAGAGTCAAATTCTTAACTTTTCAAGTCTGGAAAGCTATATTAAAACTTTTACCAGCAAAGTCTAAAAGCCTTTTGATGTTGGCATTGTTTCAACTAGAGTCCAGTAATGTAAGCTACCATTTGACACTGTTAATTTACTGCAGGCCTAGCAAATCCTTAAAATAAACACTGTATTAAAATTAACAACCCAAATTCTTTCAGTGTTCAACATTCAGAATAAATCTTCCATTGTAAAGGAGACCGTATATTGCATTATACTGCAACTCAAAAATCCTACCAGTGTACCATGCTGCTGATAAAAGTTTACCCATTTACAAAAGTGAAAGACTGTAATAAACTTGAATTCACATTTTGAAATATAAATGAACTTTTTTCAGAACAAAAAATAGTCTTCATCATGAACACCTTTACTACGAAGAAAAAAAAAAGGCAAATTGTTCTCAGAGTTTGAAGATGTGCTTCAAAGATGTGTAGGTCTTGTGGACGCCCTACAACTGCTAGACCTACATCCTCAGGAGATATTCTAGAAAATATGCATCAAACACAAGGCCCGCAGGCTGAATCCAGCCCACTAGGCCATTTCATGCGACTCTCATACCTCTCCTGCAGCTGTGGCCCTCCCCCTGCGTGGCAAGCCCAATATCCACTTTGCTGGCCCCTGGCTGCTGGTATTCTGAAGAGGGACCCAGCAGCCAGCACTTGTGATCTACTTCTACTTCTGACTGCTCCTCTGTCCACATCTCGCTGTCAGAGTGTTGCTGCGGGTTACCATGGCAACACTCTGCACAGCTCACAAGAGCCGGAAAGAGGAGCAGTCAGAAGAAAAGTACATTGCCAGTGCTGGCTGCTGGGCCCCTCTTCAGAATACTGGCAGCCAGGGGGCCACAATATGGGGATGGGGATTGGGCTCACCAGGTACAGAGAAGGGCAGGGGGGAGAAAGAGGCACAGGGGAGATGGGCAGAAAGAGGCACAGAGAGGGTCTGGGGAGCAGAAAGCAGCACACTTTGGATATACTGACCAATTTCATGTCACTTTGCAGAGGTATAGGAACTATAAGCTACAATCAAATAGCCCCAAAATGTCCAAGAAAAGAAAAGATGATGCAGAGGGAAGGCAATTTAAAAAAACAGTAATAATCAAATACAGAGGAAACTATTTAATAGAATAAAAGAGCAAATACACTTATATAGTCTTACAGATACAACCAGCCCTTTGAGGGCAACCATAATGCAGATGTGGCCCAGGATGCAACTGAGTTTGACACCTCTGCTCTAGAAGAGTGGTTTAGAATTTGTGTCCCCGGGTTTTTTGCAAGAAAAAGAATATAACATGTTGACTGTAGGTTTCAACAATTAATATATCTGGAAATATAGCAGTTAAAGTGTTTGAGTGGTATTTGTTTTACAGAAGCTACTTCATAGACTTACATATAATCTGTGTTAGAAAGCTCGAAACCAACATATATTTCTTTTTCTTAACATTTTCATTAGTTATTTTTAGTATTTAGTATCTTCTTTCTTTAGTTATTACTGTTACAATCTTCCCTCCACATTGGTGGGTTTGACCTTCGTAAATCTGATTATTTGCATGGCATGTGTTTGCCTCCCCCTTGCCCCCAGTCATTTTCCTTCTTCCATTCCCTTGCATTCCTCATCCCAGGCTTGCAAGTCTTGTATTTTAAATGGACATTTTCTCCTTTTGGGTGAGCAAAGCCCTCCCCCACTGCTGGAGGCATGTACAAGCACATTCTGCTTGTAATAGCTGCTGATTGGTCAGGTGCTCTCTTTGCTCTTACCCCCTTTTTCAAGATGGTCACCAGAAGTAACTAGAACACAAGAACTCTGCTCTTCTCCCTCCAATGGGAACGTACCAATAAGACCTTTACTTGGTCTTTTTTGCTTCCCGCCACCAACATTGGGGCCAAAGGCAAAGGAATGGTGGGGGGATCTATGGAGGGAAATTGTTGAGGAGGAGTTATTCACAGTTTCCCCACTTTCATGAAAGTACTACACCCCAAATGTGGAGGGGCTACTATATTTTGTTGCTGCAATTTTGTTTCTTTTTGGTTTGCATGTATGTATTTTGAAAATCTTTAACACAACTTACTAAGAAAACTTGTGTCCCCAGATGATGTTGGACTTCAGCTCCCAGAAGCCCTACCCAGCAGAGCCAATGATCAGGGATTCTTGGATAGGTAGTACAACAACATCTATGGACATAATTTTGAGATCTACCGTGCTAGAGCTGCCTTTTCCAGTGCCTAGCGGTTGCTAGTCACTTCCATGTCAGTGAGACAGTGATCCTCTCTCTGATTTAGTTCAAATTTTAAGGCAGTATCCAAGGTGTTAAACCCTATCTTCAACGCAGCTTCAGCACCATGTATAGCTTCCTTAAAATTCAGACTAAAATCAATAGCAGACTCACACTGACACAGAATCTACCACTAGTGGAGCCCTCTCTGTGTTTGACTACAATCTCCAACATTCCTAATTAATATGACTGTGTCTGGGGTTAATGGAGATGGTTGTGAGCAGTAGGTTGGCAAAGGTTGCTCTAGAGCCCAAACACATTCAGAAAACAATGGAACAAACTCCTCCCAGTAACATGTTACCATAATGCACATAAATGGAACAGAATGCCGAATAGTTCAGAGGTAATAGAAAATCAATACAGCACCACTGTTTGATGAACAAGGTGGTAAGCATTTGTATTAACAGGGACATGACTGATATTACAAATGTTAAAAAAAAAACCCCTACTTTCTAATTTTTTCCCTTTTTCTTCTATAGAAAAAGGGATGTTTTTCTACTTCATCTCAATGGCTAAATCAGATTAAATAAGCTGAGAAAGAAAATCCTCTATGAAAGTCAATGCATAATTGTATCAGGTACAAAACACATAATAACTGGAAGTAACCAACTGAATGGGAGCATAACATCATTCAGACCGTAGAATTGCCAGAGAGCATTTGTGATGTGTGAGAAAGCAGTAGACCAGTGAGTACTCTTTCTTAAAATTTCCCCTCTTCCTCTTATTCCCTGCTTCTCTCTCTAACACATCTCTGACAAACACTATTAAGTTGTAAAAAAAATGACAATATCCCTACAACAAAGTTCTCATCATGATAATAAGGATCTTTAAGAAATTAGTTTCTTCATCACAAAATGCTGGATCACGGATGTGCAGTTCACAACGCACCAAGTCATGTTAATGAAATGCTTTCTACAGTCTATGCTATGAGTAGCTGGTATTCTATTTATGTCTGCCTTTCTGTAATTGTGCACCATTACTTATCGTCTGCATGAAGTATATTGTTAATATTGTACTCCTCTGCTGTTTTATTTCCTTAGTCTGTATCTACTGGCTCGTTACTCAAATTATATCTGAAATTTCTATTTTGTTTTATTATTATCCCATGCTATTCACACTACTACACTGGTCGTGACTTTTACATACCAGTTTAATGTATTGCATGCTGTTTGCAAAAAGTTTGTTATTCGTGATATATGTGCAATTTTTGTTTTGTTCTATTGAAATGTGTACATTACCCCACGTTTTTGATATTATCACACTGGGTTGCTAGTTTTACATACATGCTTCACAGACTGCATACTGTTTCAATTATTTGTTCTGGGAATTTTCACTAGTTATGATTTTGTTTAGCATGAGATACTCAAGATGATATGTCCATTTAGTACTGTATTATCTACAACAACGCACAAATAAAAAGCTATATAAAAATAAGAAACCCTAAAGATTTAAAAGACCAGCTTTATCAATTTTCATTTCTTGCTATCCTTCCTCCATCTAATGTACTTTTGGAGGCAATTATAGAAAGAAAAGGAACAAAACAGAAACACAGGCATTATACTAAAACTGATCAAAATACAGTCGACCCTCCGTATCTGCAGATTCTGTATCCACAGATTCAACCAACCATGGCTTGAAAATATTAAAAAACAAAAAACAAAAAGCAAATGTTGATTTTGCAATTTTATATCAGGGACACCATTTTATTACACCACTGAACATAATGGGACTTCAGCATTCACACATTTTGGTATCTATGGAGGTTCTGGAACAAAATCCTAGTAGATACGAGGGCCCACTGCATTAAAATCAAACATACACTCAAGATGGTAAGAACAGGGGGAAAAAATCTTGGCCAAATAAAATGCACTCCAAGCTAGAAAAATGGCTAGATTGGCTCTGGCTTAGCACCAGAGAAATTTCCCTTAGATATCCTTCCTACACATACCCCATGCCCTTGTGATGCGTTGGACTAACTCTCTGAATCACCCAGCCAGCTGTACTGCCTTAAGGTAAGCCTTCAAGAACAGAAAAGGCTTCAGTCGTATTCTGCATCTGCCACACATTTACGGACAGGGGAACCAGCAAGGCCTCAGGTTCAAGAAACAGCAACTCATACAGGTGCTCTATTTGCAGGCAAAGTGAGTTCAATCCGGCCAATTAAACCACTCTTAAGTCCTACTGATGTCATGCTTAAGTTCCTCACTGATATTTAAGGGATGCAAATTGTTTGGACAGTACTCAAGATTTCTTAACTAGAGAATTTCTGAGTTTCAATGGAGTTTCATTTCCTCTGAAATAAACAAAAAGGTAACTAGTTAGACAAGAAAAGGATTTAGATTTTGGTTTCACAAGCTTGCCCTACAAGCTTCTCCAACCTAAGGAAAATACACTACTGCATCACACTTTCAAGACAAAACAAAGACCTGGCCATGATTTCATTGCCCAAACACAGGCTCCAAATTTTGCTTTAAGTTTATGACCAAAACACCATCCACATAAAACTATTTATTGGCTCATTATTCACCTATGCAATTAAGTCAATGCATCAGCTAGCCTGATGCAGCAGCCAACAAAACTGTCTGGCTTAAGACCGACAAGAAAAATTAAAACCAGAATTTAACATTATTTTTTGCATATTACATTAATCCTCACAACCATGCTGTGAGCCCATTCATGAAAGGGAGCCCATTCATGTTTGTGTGTGTGAGCAACTTATGGTGGTCCCTAAAATTTCACAGTATTGTCTTAGGCAAGGAATACTCAGAAGTGGTTTTGCCGGTTCCTTCCTCTAAAACAACCTACAGCCCTGTATTTGTTCATGGTCTACCATACAAGTACCAACCAGGGCTGACCCTACTTAGCTTCCAAGATTAGACACAATCTGGTGTCTTTAGTGTATTTAGGCCAGCTAAGTCCTTTCATACTACACAAATATAGTGTTATGATTCCACTACTCAGGATTCCATAGGACTGTAACCTGAGTTTGTCATTTGGTGAGACATTGGAGCTCTATGGCTGAGAATTCTTAAGTTCTCTTTGCTAAACTGCAAATCTCAGGAGTCCATATGATGGAACCAAGGCAATTACTCAGCAATTACAGCACTACTGTGGAATGTGGAAGGACTCCAAATCAGTTTAGCAGCAGAGTGAGAATTGGAACTTGGGTCTACCCAGTCCTACCCTGATACTTGAATTACTTAGATCAGAGCTTTCCAAACTTTTCATGTTGATGACACACTTTTTTAGACATGCACCATTTCGCGACACAGTAATTCGGCTTCACTAAGCAAACCAGGGGTTAAACTAACCCCTGATAAGAGATACAGACACCTACATAAATTGTAACAACAAAATGTATGGGGATACAACATATCTCATGAAAACCTTTAATATATTTTTAAAAGTATATGATTTATAAATAATAACATACATTTCCAAGATTGTAGGTGACACACCTACACACTTCAGGTGACACACTAACCTGACTTAGACCTCATTGGCTCACATTGGCAAAATGCTAGTGAAGGGGGGCAGTTATGAATCTCTCCCTCTCAATGAATCTCTCATCCCAAGTATGACTGAAAACACGGGAGCAAAAATGTACCCATAATTCCCTCTCCAACCCTGAAGGAAATTGATATATGATTGTTGCCACCACTCCTTTTCTTCATTCCCCAAAAGGCAAAGAAAATGCCTTTTGGACTTTTTGATTCTTCTATTTTCATTGAAGGAGAGGTTCTATTCCCTCCCCTCAGTAGGTGAGCAACTAGATATATGACAAGTTGGTCAACGCAACAGATGATTACTCATACAAGAACATTATAGGACACTCTTGGAAGCCGTTTGTAAACTTCATATGGCACACTAAATACTGTTCCTGAAAGCTACCTTAATTAAAGAACAGTATTTGCCAGCATTGTATCAGTCTCTATCTGAGCAAGTTGAAAGAAATACATCTCTTATACAGGAAGCCCCCACCTTTTGATGCCCTGTTATCTTATGACTTCCTTTCCTGGCGCTTCCAAATTAAGGACAAGTTCCATTAATTCAACGGAGCTTCCTGCATACAGAAGCTTGCTTGGAACTGCTCACATGCACACACTGCTTGCAAAGCAAGTTGAAAAAGGAGGGTGGCAAAGGCACTAAGCCAGCTGAGAGACTGCAAGCAGTGCATACTCAGTCAGTCCCAAGTGTGCCTCTATCAGTCCTTCATGCTCCCTACAGTGAAATACATGGCTTCCACTTTTCAACCAGTTCCATTTTCTGACAGTTCTTGTGTCCTTAACCTGGCAGATAAGTGGGGGAAGCCCGTAAATACATTTTATAATAATACTTGTTAGCTCTAGACCTCTGTTACAGTCATAGCCACAGGTCCCAGGACACATAGCTGCCTGCATCCTCCTCCTCTGGAATCCTGGACAAAGAACCCCAAGCAAGCTGCCAGATTAATGAAACTTCAACGCTTCTGAGTGGCCAAATCCTTTCAGTCAGTGATCTCATGCTCACTGATTCTCCATCTCAGGGTATCAACCCTTTTCTGGTTCAGTCAGCTTGCAAGGCAGGCAAATAAACACTGCAATGCTGGATAAAGATCTGGAGTAGAACTGAGAGGCATCTTTATCACAGGAATAGTTAGATGAGCCCCAGCACTATAAATAGAAGAAGTATAGCCACTGCTACCTGGATTTGAATCTAGCCTCCTGTTTACCTGCTCTCTCCTTTTTAAACCACAGAATATTCAGCAGCAGTAACTTAGCCCTCTCCTGTTTTCTCACCCACCACACTTTCAAAATGAGTTATGGCTGGCCCTCCTTTTTTTGCTTCTAGGAAGCCACTGTGTGGGATTTCAACTTGAAACTCAGCATGCAACTTAGACAACAACTGAAAACAGTTTCTCAAATTTTGCAGCATCTACCATGATATCCCAACGAGTTATGGCTACCAGAGATACACAGGGTATTCTTTTATGTTATTATAGATTATTAGACCAGTAGGCAACCATATGAAGTCTCTACCTCCTAAATCAAGTCACGCATAAAATCAAAGAGAAAACCACAGCATAGAAAAGTTCTGTAACTCAATTAAAGCATGCCTACAACTATTGGATACATGGCAACAAAGAATTATACAAAAATAAGCAAACATCTTCTGTTCTTTGGGAACATGTAGCAACAAAACTCAAGCACAATCAAATTCTTTCCATAATGCTTTTAGAAACCAGAATATAGACTGCAGCAAATATTGAAGATGACTGTGTCTGACACTTTCCAACTTAGATTTAAATGTTTCTTTACACAGTTTACTCTACTTGCAAAAGCAATGCTGCCTAATAAAAAGGTGAGAAAGCTGTTTTAAACAGTTTCCATCAACAAGTATTCTTCAACTAAAATTTCCAGTTAATTAGTTCCCTCCAAGCCCTGGTACATTCCCAGTGATGTACACATACACAAACACACACCTACAGCAAAATTCAAGATCAACACTTCTTGAGAAGACAGTAAGAGAAGCCTATACAGCCCAGATAAGTTAGATATGACTTCATTTATTACACCAACAAATAAGAATGTTGTATAGTTGCGACTGCAAATATAAAAGAAACTGCAAAAACATAATTTCAGTGGGGAACTGAGATACACATTTATAGAAAGATTCCAAACTATTTAAACCTTGATACAATATTTTTCATTTCCATTTCTATTCCTTATGTACAATTTTTTGCCTTTTGTTCCTATGGCTTTTGTATTCATGGAAGCAAAATGTTCAGTCAAGTGCTCCTTCCAAGATGTACCAAATTCTGCTATAGGAAAGTATAATTACCAGGATCCAATTGCATACCAGCAGAGCAGCTCCACTGAACTGATGCATTCGACACTGGAAGCAGACAATGCTATTTGGAAAACACAACTTCCACTCACACAATGAGGCAGTGGATGCCTATGTGCAAAAGCACCGAGAAAGTCAAGCTACTCACACTACGATGTGTTATTTGAACTGTTTGTACCAATAGATCTTGGTCCCTATCTATGAACTTAAGCCAATTCTGTTACACCTCTATTTTTTTTAATGTTTTTGTTAAAGATTTAATTGCATAAAAAACAGAGTGGATATACCCTATTGAGAGATATATCACACATACGCACCACTTCCATATTTATTGTCTCCAGTTGGATCTTCTTTGGCCCTTTCCACACGGGGTAAAAAAAACGGCTTAGGGCGACCTCATCCGGAGGTCGCCCACACTGTGGGTGCGCTAGGGCGGTTTGAAAAGTGGAGGTTCCACACCTCAAACTGCCCTAGTGCAGTCGCAAGGGGTGGCGCGGCGCGTTTTTTAAAAACCACATTTCATGTGGTTTTTAAAAACGCGAGCGCGCTAACCCGTTGCAGCGCCCCGTTTGAAACTGCAGGGACACGCTAGGGTATCCCTGCAGAGCTGCCCGGGGGCGGGCTTCCGGTTGGTGCACTGCCCTGATTGGTGGAGCGCCGCTGGAAGTCGCCGGCTGCCATTTTGGGCGCCGCCGAATGCCGCCAAAATTCGCCAGCGTGTGGAGCGGCGAACGCACGCTCCCCGCAGGGACGGAGCAACCCGTTTTCAGGTAAGATCCGTCCCTGCATGCACTGCCCCGTTTCCCCGTCCCCTGTGTTGAAAGGGCCTTTGTTTCCATTTACCCAAAAGAATGACAATTACATTTTCATTTCCACTTTCATTTACAGAAGAGAAAAACAGTTACATTATTTCTTTCTTTGGTTTCATGTACATTCATGTTTTTATCCAATCCAAAACTCCTCTCCATTCCCTTTCAAAGGTCTGGATAGGTTTGTTTTTCAGTAAAAATGCTAGCTTTTCTGTCTCTACCATATCCAGAACTTTTAATTTCCACTCTCCTAAGTCAATATCTTTCTTTTCTTTCCCATATTGCACATATATCAACCTTGCAGCTGTTATCAAATATAACAATATCTTCTGATGATTTCTTATCTCCCTTTGTTGTCCTAACATATTTAACAAATAGAATTCCAGTATCATTTCAAAATTCATTTTACAAATTCTTTAAATTTCACCATGTACTCCCTTCCAGAACTTTCTTGACTTTCTGCAAGTCCACCATATGAAAAAAAGACCCAATTTTTTCTTCACACTTCCAACATTTCGCATTCCCATTTTTAGTTATTTTTTGTAATATTTCTGGGGTCATATACCACCTATGAAGCATTTTATAAAAAATTTCTCTTAAATTTAAGTTTAATGTAAATTTTATATCAGTTTTCCATAATTTCTCCCAAACTTCTAATTCAATTAGATGTCACACATTCTGAGCCCATTTAACCATTGTATCTTTAACTGCTTCTAATTCCATTTCTCTTTCCAACAATAGTTTATAAAATTTGGAGATTCTCTTCTTCTGATTTCCCTTCATCAATAGATCTAATTCATTCTCTTTTCTCTCAAATCCGTACAACTTTTGGTCCATTTTAAATCTTTCTTTTAATTGTCACCATGGGAACCAATTTAGCTCATATCCATCAGCCTTTAATTCTTCTACTGTGCACATCCTTGGTTTATCCTCTTCCCATTTCAATATGTCTTGATATGTTAATAAATTTCCTTATTTTGTTGGAGCAATATTGTACGCTTCTTGTGGTGAGGTCCATGTTGGAAGTTTTGTGTAATATTTCCACTTTATTTGTAGCCAAACCTTGAACAATGTCTTCTAGATGCAATGATTGTTAAATTCTTTATTCACTGCTAATCTATCACATAGATATCCATGCCATCCAAATCTGTTATTTATTGCTACCAAATCTTTCATAGTTGCTTTCTCTAGTTGAATCCAATCTTTAATCCAATCTAGACAGCATGCATAGTAGTAGATTTTCAATGATGGAAGATCAAATCCTCCTCTTTCTTTTGCATCTTGAAGCATTTTAAATCTTATCCTTGGCTTTTTCCCTTGTCAGATAAATTTTTGAAGATCTTTTTCCCACTCTTTAAATACTTTCTCTCTTCCTATTATTGGCAAATTCTGAAAGAGGAACATAAATTTAGGTAATAAGGACATTCTAAAAGCATTTATTCTTCCCAAGAGAGATACATTTAAGTTTTTTCCATTTTTCCATATCATTTTTAATCTCTTTCCATATCTTCAAACAATTGTTGTCAAATAATTCTTGATTTCTTTTCATTAATGTAAATTCCTAAATATTTTGTTTTCTTAGTTAATTGACATCCAGATCTACTCTCCAGATCGGCTTGCTCTTTTTTGGTCATATTTAATGTCATCATCATTGTATTTTCCTTATTTATCTTATATCCTGCTACATGTCCATATCTTTGCAAAGTTTCCATCAATGCCTGAATTGATTCTTGTGGATCCTCCAAAAATATAATTACGTCATCTGCAAAAGCTTTTAGTTTCAGTTCCTTTTTCCTTACTTTCAGACCTCTTATCTGTGAATCCTCGTTTATTATATTCAACAATACTTCCAAAACAGCTATAAACAATAATGGTGATAACTGGCACCCTTGCCATACCCCTTTGTTTATTACAAAGCTTGTCGAAATGTCTCCATTCTCCATTCTGTTACACCTCCATTTAAGTACTCTATTTTTATACTTCTATTTAATTTGTCTGTACGAAGACAAATTAGTAAGAATACAAACTGAAACAACATCACTTTCAGTATGACAATATTCCTTTCAAATATATCTAATGGAAGAACAGGAAATTGATAAGCCATGGTCCTGAACTCAAAATCCTTGTTCAACATAACTAGATTGCAAAGAAGAATGAGTCCATGCAGCAGGAGACATCATTTCTCTCAAACAAATCAGGTTGAAGACTCACATCATTAGAGATCTTTCTCTTCCACCTTCTGAAGTAAGACGGATGATAATCAAATAAAGGGCCTTTTCAACTATGGTGCCCTGCATGTGAAATGCCAAGGAGGGCTCACCTGTATCTGCGTTTGGTAATCTTTTCATACTAGATGTTGACTTCACCAGACTACTTCAACCTGTTTTTCCCCCACTGGTAATACTGCATGGGGTATGGTTTGAGTGTTAGACTATGGCCATTTCTGCACTAGACTGTTATAGCGCTATTATTCCACTTGCAACATCCTATGGAATCCTGGGGTTTGCAGTTTTGGGAGGGGCCAGCCGGAGATCAGACTTTGAATCCTCACCCAACCATGGAAACCTACTGGGTGACCTTGGGCAAGTCAAACTCTCTCAGTCTCAGAGGAAGGCAAATGCAAAGGCAAACCCTCTCTGAACAAAACCCTGTGATATGGTCACCTTAGGGTTGCCATAAGCCAGAAATAACTGGGTTTAAGAATATAAGATGACCCCATGTTGGATCAGACCAAAGGTATATTTCTTCCAACATTCTGTCCTTGCAGTGGTTGGACCAGAAGTCCAGCAGCAGGATCCTACAATAAGCTTGATCTCATACTCCCTGGCAACTGATGTACACAGGCACACTGCCTTTGATACTGGAGGGTACTAACAGCCATTGCAACCAGTAACCATTGATGGCCCTCACTTTTTTATATCACTTTGTCTGTCTTTTGAAATTACTTTAATTCACATCACATTCCCAGCCAGATAATGGTACTAAAGACAGCTGTCAACAAATAAAACACAACATAAAACAATGTTATAAAATAGGCAGATTAAAAAAAGATGAATAAAGCACAGAGTTAAACAGCAGCAGAAGATCTAAAGGAAAACAAGGGACGCTCCACTATAAGACCACCCAAGAAGGAGCTCCTTAGGAAGGGAGTTTCAGTACCAGGGGCCTTCTGCCAAGAAGATCTTCTCTTGGGTCTGTTTCACATGCAATTCAGATACTGTTAAGACAGAGGGAAAATGTCTGCTCCCAAACATCTTAAAATCCAAGAAAGGGTGATCCTCACAAGTAAACTGGTCCTAAGGCATTTCAGCATTATAATTTTGTTTTTATGACTATTGTGAGCTACCTGTAACTCTTCTTAAAATAAAGAGTAGCATATGTAAGTTTTAAACAATTAAAATTGGGCTTTGGTCCATGTTATTCTATGTGAAATATAAGTGCAAACAATCATAGTGACAGCAGAAGATTAACCAGTCTCCTAGATATTCAGGAGGTAGAACAGCAGTACTGGAATAGATGTTATTTATTTCTATTATAACAAAACAATAAACTCAATTCTGTTTAAAATCTGTGCATGTGCCTTCAAGTTGCTTATTGACTTCTGGTGACCCAGGATTTTTCATAGAGCTTCCGTGAAAGCAACCCCATTAAATTCAAGGGAACATACTTTTAAATAAACATACATAGGTTTAGGAAGCATAAATAGGGTATAGGTATGCTGTACAAGGTGTCACATGCATGTATTAAAAATAATCAGGACATTTCCGTATGTACAAAGGCATCAATACTTATTCGCCACACTGATTTATCAAGAATACACAAATTTGGTTGCTATCACAATGCACTGTGCCTGTTGCATTATCCTTCCCACTGCTCCTACCAGAGACAGGCTCAATAGCAATTCTTAATATCTGGCTCCCAAGGCCAGCCAGAATTTGTAAACTCCTCCCATTTACCTAATAGCTTTAGGAAACAAAGAGTTGAGCAGCGTCCCATCCTGCCACAAAAAAGCAATAGCAAAACAGACAGTGCAATTTCATTATTATTTTCAATAAACTGTTTCTACAATAACATAAGAATCAACCCATGTTGTTCTTATGTGATACATTACTCTTCATACAGAGATTAAGGCATGTTTTCACCAAACACATACACATGTAAGCACTGTAATAGTTTGGAGAAATTAATTTATAATATATTCACAGAAACATATTGCAATTGTTGTTGCTGGGTGCCTTCAAATTGTTTCTGACTTATGGTGATCCTGAGGAAAACATCTCATGGAGTTTTCTGGAGCTGAGAGTGTGTGACATGCCCAAGGTCACCCAGTAGATTTCCATGTCCAAGCAGGAAATCGAACTGTGGTCTCTGGCCCTGGTCAGGGCTGTAGTCCAATGCTCCAACTACTACACCACACTGGCTCTCACACAGTAATACCATTACGTATTTCTTTAATTATATCTCTTGCTATCTCTTCTGGACACTGCATGTTACGAGTTCCAGAAAAACATATTTAATTTTGTCATCTGAATGAAATATGATGAATTATCTATCCTTTAATGCCACGAGTTGGATCCAACTCCCCCCACCCCCACACTTTGTGAGTGACTGAAAAACAAGCACACAAGGGATCAAGTAGCCATTTGGGGGATGTCAAAAGACTCCCTACTTTGCAGAAACAGTCACTGGAAGAAGGGAGCTAAAGAACAGTCATGCACAGTGAGAAAACAGCCTGCAGCATTTTGCATCTTGCCCTCATATTTTCTGCAGTTCTTAAACATGCAGCCTCATAACACCTTTGAGGCTGAAATTAAATTAATTTAATTTTCACAAACATTCTTCTTTATTAAAGTCAGATGGATATGCCACGATAATTTGTTAATATCTGTAAATCCCTCACTGCAGTGAACTGAGATGGGGAGATGCTTACACCCCAAACAATGGAGACAGACCGTTGTGGATAAGGCACCTGTGTTTCAGCTGATATAGAAACACTGGGAGTAGAGAGAACAAAGCAGAGTGCTGGTTATTTGAGTATATATTAATAGAAAGAGATTTTACTGTCATCTCATAATTCTAATATTAAATTTCAAAGCTGAGAGATTAACAGTGAGCTTTTCAATTCACGGCAATTCAGGGGTCACCACAGACACTGCATGGGGCTTGTATACAATCCTATTGATACAACATGGGGATATGTCCATGATAATGATCATCATCACCACCACCATCACCACTGTGTGTGTTGTGTGCCTTCAAGTCACCTCCTACTTATGGCCACCCTAAGACGAACCTATCATGGGGCTTTCTGAGGCTGAGAGTGAGTGACATGCCCAAGGTCACCCAGTGGGCTCCCATGGCTGACTGGAGAATTGAACTCTGTCTCCCGGGTCACAGTACAATGTTCAAACCACTACACCACACTGGATCTCTACTACTACTATCACCTATTTAGATAATGCCATCAAGTGCACATGACAATTACAAAACACAATAATACAAGAAAGAGCCTGGCCAAAGGCATACAATCTATTTAAAGCAAAAAAGGAACATGAGAAGGAAGGAGAAATACAGATATAAGTCAGTACAATACAGTTGTAAAACAAGCTATAAAACAAGTTAGAAAAATCAATACACCACAATACAGAACTCATGAGAAGGCTTCATAGAGATGCATAGTGGCCCATTCACCAACATAATCTGCATCACTAGGCCAGCTGAAGACTGCCTAGGTGTGGTGGCAGACATGGAAACAAATCAGAAATAAGGCAGCATCAAGAGATCAAGAAAGGCACAGTTCTACCTTGAAAAGCTGGAACATCAGTGTGGGAGGGTGGTGCCTGCTGTGATCACTCTACAGCATATCCTTCGACCATTCACAGACACCAAAAGCCACATACTCTTTCCTGTCTACCCAACATGGAACGCTCATATAGGATCATCTGAAAAACTGGAAATACACCAAGAACCAGCTCAAGGTCCTAAAAGACAGGAAGAGTTTTTTTAAAAAACTACAAAGGAGAAAAAGATTAAATCTTTCAAGTTCCAGAGCTATGCACACAAGGTCTTATTCTATTTCTGTTCTTATTGTGTGATTATCTTAGGCCACAAAAGGTGCTCATATTTTCAATGTTTAAAAAAGATTTAAAAGGGCCTTTTGAGACATTGAAGTTATTCCATGTTAAGAGATTTTTTGTGTGTGTGTCTACCCTTCCTTGCAAAAGCAGCCTGAAGGAAAAAGTTGCACAAACTCAAGTTTTGACCTTCACAGAAGGAGATTTAACAAGGCCTTTCCAAACGTACACAGCCAGTGCACACTAAAGATTCTAACAATCCCTAATGAAAGCTGGTAAGCTATTTTCTCTAGGTTGCTTATTCACTGACAACAGCCATATGGTTTTCAAAGCGATACACTTCGAAAGGGGTTAGGGTGGCTTACTTCATTCATAATCTGAGTAACAAAAAGTGTCTAATCAGTATGCTTCCTAAAATTAGGCATTCTTTTCTGTTCTATGTGGGAGATAGCCACCACTTTTAAGATACAAGTCTTATCCTGCTGAATACACAAGAACATCTGTAACCAAATTTTTTTTACAGATATCTCTGTTTAAAACAATAGGTTATTTTATACATACATTCCATATTGAGAAATATTTTTGAGAAGTTCTCCTTTATTCATTTCACATGCTTACACATACACACACTGAAAATATTTCCCCTGCTCTCTTCAAAATGTCCCACATTCACGCACCAGGAACTTCACTTTCATGAAATTTAACTAGACCATTAACTGTATTTTGCTGTATTGTGGCATCTTAGGCCAGTAAGACGTCCAAAATCTACACACTACTACATACAAAGTATTTTTTCCTCTTCCTTGTCAATCTTATCCCTCAATGTCTAATGTCTTTTACAAGTCTGAGGCAGGACTTGTCTGACTACTCTTCATTTTTAAAAAGCTACTTTGGGCAAATTTGCAATTGAAAAGCAGGGCAAAAATCATTAAATAAATAAATGCATATTTTGCTTTTTAAAGGAGACAAAAATTTATCCAGCTGAACAGCTCCAGAGGTTTTAAATAAAAAGCTATGGCAGATCAATACACCAGACATCATACACACACTTTTGTATGTAAAATAATTAATATATGATTTCTATAATAAACTATATGTGTCCGTGTGTGTGTGTGAGAGTGTAAAATTCATGATCTTTATATAAATATATATATATAAATAAGTTTCTTTGTTAAAAACTGTTTTAATATGCCCTTGACTGCACCCATAAGTCGTATTCATTGACAATACAATTAGGAGTTTATCTAAACTATACTGCCAATGAGTACAAGATATAAGCAAGGGCATATTAAAACAATTCATAATAAGGAAGTTATTATTAATAATATTTGTATTAATAAATAATATAATAGCTATTAGATTGCACAACAAGTTGTGAACCTCTGGTGCAAGTGTTGTGCAGCCACTTGCACAACTGCTTCTATAAGTGCTTCTATAAGTGTTTGAATAACAGTACGTACACAGCTTTTTGCTTTCAAAAGTGGACTTGGGACCAAGTACTTCTCAAATTGTGCAGAAGGATTCCCACTCTAGCACAGCCCGTATCTTTTTAGAAAATCTATTTTTCTTTTAATAAGTCAACATTTCTATTCAACGGTAAATAAAACTGAGCTAGATATGCAACTGATTGTGGCCAGAATCACAGAGAGACTGTCATTCATTCATTCATTCATTCATCCATTCAATCAATCAACCATTTTTCACCCACTTTTCTCCTGAAGGGAACTCCAGACAGCTCTGAAATAGGATGCCTTTTTCCACCCCACAAACACTGTGAATTCCCTCTTCCCACCACCACCGCAGTCAAAATGCAGTTACAAAATACCAAAACAACCACCCATCCAAGAAAGAGAAAACAAGGAGGCACCAATCAACACCTTCCCTTGACAAATGTTTGGGCTGTTTTAGAATTCAGAGTAAAACTGAGCAATAAGGAAACAGTAACTTCCACATATTTTTTTCTTGATCTTCTCCTGTGTTACAGGTGACAGAAAATCACATCAATTCATATTCTCTCTGTCTCTGTCTCTCTCTCAATCTCTCTGTACAGAAACACACACACATCCTTGGTGACAGGAAGAGGCAGGTCTCCCTAGCAGTTTAGTTACCCAGGGATAGGACTATGTTGTTCCAGTAGGGGAAAGTCCAGGAGCCCCACACAAGCCTTTAGAGCACCATCCAGCTGCAAAGGTTTGGGTGAAACTTCAAGACACCTTGCACTTGAGAAACCCTTTTATTTCTGATGAGCCTTGATGTCAAAAAAATATCTGCAGGCTACAGGCACACTTACACTGAAGACAACTAATTAACATTTTAAAAAATCAGCTGTGTATTTTTAACCAAATAACTCTGAAATATACACCTAAAAGGTCTCCACAGAACACAAGCCACATTTTAGATACCTAGGTTTCACAGTCCGGGAACTATGGCACATACGCAAATGTACACACAGAAACACACACCTCTTTATTATTATGGATATATTGACTATGAAATGGGTACTGAATACTAAAAAAAAATCTAGAGGGGAAAAAAGAAGATAAGGTCATGGCCCGGTTTATTACGAAAGAAAATGAGGCTGCCACCACAGTGTCTACAAAGATGGCATCAACTGACACTGAAGCAGCAATGCTATAAAACAGGGGGAGGGCAGACTCCAGTCTTAAAGGATCTATTGTGTTTTTTACTAAAACCCCAACCTTCACCAATCAAACCCAAAAGAGTAGATCAGCGGATAGCGCTATTATGTACTGGACCTTATGAGCCATACACGGGGTGATCTGCACAGAAAATTACACTTCTGCCTAAGAATTACCCTATTTGTTGGCATATAAGATACACTTTTTTTTCCTGAAAAATACTTTTAGAAAATGAGGTGCATCTTGTACGCTGGTGGATCGTATATGCTGGCAAATAGTATCTGCTGGTGTATAAATGGGGTGCATCTTATACACTGATGTGTCTTATAAGCCAGCAAATACAGTACTACAGACCAGGGATTCTAACACTATAATTTAGGCTAGAAAATGGATACTGTTAAGCTGTTGAGTATTGTAGTCTCACTAACCAATTAGTTTTCCCCAATAATTATCTATTTTGCAAATCTGATCATTAAAATGCATTAATTTACAACGCATCAGAGTAGTTTACATTATTTAGGAGAGACTGTAATTTTTGAGTGAATCTCCTTCTATTAATTTAGGAAACTTTGTTGTTGTTTGCCTTCAACTCATTTCCAAATTAACAATGATCCTAAGGAAATTAATCACGGAGTTTTCTTGGCAGATTTATTCTGAAGGGTTTGCCATTGCCTTGCTCTAATCGTGGGGCTTGCCCAAGCTCACTTAGTGGATTTACACAGCTTCATGGGGATTCAACCTCCCTGTAGCACTAGCCCAACACTCAAATCACTACGCCACATTGACTCTCATCTAGGAGACAGTAGTAAATAATATACTACTATAATTAACTGTGTGAAGCTGCAGCTGCTGTATGAGTACGTTAAGAATGACAAAAAATAGATCACTTACACAAAGGCCACAGTTCTTAGGCCAAAAACCAGTTGCTGTTCCTACTAGAATAAAACCACCAGAACCATGGAAATTGAGAAAATAAACTTCTACATAAGTTTCACTGATTCAACAGGGCTACCAATTGGATTTATGCCACAGCTCATTAAACTATTACCAAGATAACATTTGTCTGTTGGTAGAATGTATACCAGTACTCTTCCAGTGGGTTTCTGCTGTGCCTCTCCAGTAATACAGCCAGAAAAAAGTATCAACCATCACCCTCTCAGACAGCAACAGCTGTTCCATCATTCCACTTCTGAATATGCATTCAGAAAGCACACTGATTAGTTATGGAGGTCCACCCTAGTGCCATCAAGCTCCAGTTCCAGTCACTGTGGATTCTTCCTTTCACTATGACTGAAGAAACAGATGTACTGGTGTAACGGGAGTTGAAAGTCAGTGTAGTGGTTTGAGTCCTGGACTAGGACACTGGGAGGCCAGGATTTGAATCCTTCCTTGGTCATGGAAACCCACTGGGTGACGTTGGGCATGTCATACTTTCTCAATCTTAGTGGAAGGCAAGGACAAACCCCTTCTGAGTAATTCTGCCAAGAAAACCCCATGACACGTTTGCCTTAGAATCACTGTAAGTCAGAAATGACTTGAAGGCACACCACCACCACCACCACCACCACAACAGCTAGGTTACACCAGTTACGTTGCCAAGAGGCTTATGCCCAAAATCTTAAATGTTACATTTCAGAAGTTCATATTAGCTATTGCAGGGCTGTACTTAAAACATACACATTAATTTATATAGCACCCATTTGCCCACCCGCAGAAGTCAGATGTTTCATATAGGTGTTCCACATGGAACAATCCTCCAGGTTAGCAAAGAAGACAGCAGACACAGAAGGAACTAGGAAGCAAATGAATGCAAATAGTGCAGAGGCCAGAGTTGAGTTCACCTGGTCTATTTGACTTTTTTAAAGTTTTATTTTTTAAAAAACTCTCACTTTTAATTTTTTAAGTCAACAGTGAAGGAATACACACTCTTCCTTACGCACCTAACATGGGTGTAATCTTACATGTTCCTGTTGTCATGTTTATTCAAAGACTAAACAGATAATACATACTCCTACTCTGCTGTAGGTAAGTCCACATGCGCAAGTTATTTTTATTCACAGAGTATCAGAAACACAGGTTTTCCTGTTTTTCACGTTTAATTGTGGGAAAATTCAATGTGTACAAATGGGAGAAAAACAGTAATTCATTTTTATAAAACTGTAAAAGTAGATTTAGGTAGCATGCTTTCGATGAAATTTAGTTTTAAACGTTATTTTTAAAATACAAGTTAAGAGATAAATTTGATATTTATTGGCGATGTATT
Organism: Iguana delicatissima; assembly: GCA_948472985.1. Lineage (NCBI taxonomy): Eukaryota > Metazoa > Chordata > Lepidosauria > Squamata > Iguanidae > Iguana > Iguana delicatissima. The sequence continues at coordinate 524,141 of CAOKZL010001242.1, forward strand.
TTACTATCTAATTTAAATAAAAATAGGAGTTAAAATGTAAAACCTTATTTTTTATCATTGCTTTAAATTATTATTATCAACACTTTTATATTGATAGTGCAATCATAGTTATTATAAAAAATTTTAAAACATGATGACAAACACTCTTAAGATAATATCTTTGGACCATGCTGAATTTCCCTGCCCTATCCGAACACACAAGCTCTTAAAGTCACTTTCTCATCCTATTCCCCCACCTAAAGGTAGTTCTGGTTTCACACAGACACAGAGCTGTACCATGCTTACACTCAGCAGAATATCTTCATTCTTCAACTTTGATAATTCAACAGCCAAGGCTAGTGAAATTGTCCCAGTTTATGAAATACGTAAAATTGATTTGGCTTTATTTATTATAAGCCAGCAAAGCTTCAGAGTGAACATATCCTATGACAGATGAAATGTTCATTTCCTGACCACCTTGACAATGCCAGACTGAACTCCAATGTATTTATCTACATGCAAACCTGATTTAATATTCCACTGTCCATCATTTAAAAAAATACTGATCGCAACATTTTAACATTTGTCTAGTTTCCAGATTCACTGTTACTCTTGCCACATACCATACAATAGCAGAAATTGTTATGAAAATAAATTATTATAGAGTACCTTTAAGTCATTTCTGACTTATGGTGACCTTAAGGCAAAATTATCATGGAGTTATTCTGGGCAAAAATTGTTTATAAAGAGTCTGCCTTTGCCTTGTTCTAAGACTGAGAGAGTATAGCTCGTCCAAGGTCACCCAGTGGGTTTCCATGGCTGAGGGCAGATTTGAACTCTGTTCTGCAAAATCATTTCATAAAAGCATACATGTCTTTTCAGCATGACTGATCAGACATCCTTGAAAGTTGTCTCTAGCCTCCTTTTTTTTTAAACCATTTGTGGAAATGTAGAAATAAATTAGAAGCTGAGACCCCCTTTATTGTTTAACAGTCCAGTTTGAGGACATAGATTTTTAGCCAACTCCAGAAATTTCTGCTGCTGATGATACACTGAATGGTACGTTTGTTTGTTTTTTAGTACTGTGTACAACCAATGTGATTTTTATCAGGGTATCTTACATGAATTGCACTTCAGTTACCTGTTTTCCTCTTCTGAACTTGGTATCTTTAGCTTCTATTGTTATTTACATTTGTCTCTACTGTAGCCCCGGAAGAAAGCCATTTAGTTCAATGTATAAGCCAAAACACTTTTTTTTTAACTGAACAGAATATTCATCAAGGCATTTTAAAGAATAAAATACAGAATATCAATAAAGCACACAGAGACTTGCCTCCTCCTGTGCTTATGGATGCAACACATACACACATGCTTCTAGTCTAGTACCTCATGTCTCATTTACACAAAGAACAATAAAGCATGACAGACATATGAGATTTTTTTCTCTCCCAAACATCTTGAAAGGAAATCAACTGTCTAAGAAAAGTGTGTTCTTCAAAAGAAACCCTTTAAGCTATATAACCCACTAAGTTAAAGAAAACAAATGTTTGGAAATGAATGCACAATTTTGATGTTTTGAGAGCTTATTCTATCTGTGTGGAAGTCAATGCAAACAAGTCCACTTTATAGGAATACTTTATAAATTCAAAAAAAAATATTTTAAAAGAACAGCAACGTTACAGACAGAACATATTATGCGGTTTTCTAAATTGCTATGACTTTTAGAAGTCATAAGAAAAATATACAGTTAAGTTTAGGATACATTACAAATAAGATATCATTGTCAGTTTTTAACCTAAAGACAGACAGACCTTAACTACAAATATTTCTATTGACACCTGCCCGAGAAGACTTATTTTTACATAATCTCTCTCTTTCTAGTCCAATTCATTTTAAATGGATCCTGTGATTTAAACTACTGTGACCCCTTGACTTTTGCGAGGTCATGAAAGTAAAACAAAAACAAAAACCTGCAAATAACTCCCTGTTGCCTAAATGAGTGCTCCCTCTCTTATTCCCTTCCAGTGCTCCCCCAATCTGCTTGTGTTTTACCCAGGCGTGCTGCCTTCCTTCCATGCACTCGGGCAAAAGGCAAGCAATTATGAGTGGGCAGCCCTATGCCCAGAGAAGGCGCGCATGTGCCTTACCCCCCATTTGCCTGTGTTTTGCCTAGGCGTGCTGCCTTCCTTCCAGGCACCTGGGCAAAAGGCAAGCAAATGGGAAGGGGTAGGCACATGCACGGAGAAGCTGTACAGTTGCCTCCGCCCACATTTACTTGCATTTTGCCCAGGCACACAGCCTTCCTTCCATAATTCCAAGCAAATGACAGGCAACTGGGAAGCCATGAGTGCATGTGCCTTCTCCCCCGCCAATCACCTGCATTTTGCCTAAGCATTCTGTCTTCCTTCCAGGCACCCGGGCAAAGGCCAAGCAAATGGGAGGGAAAAAGCCATGCACCCAGAGAATGCACGCTTGTGCCTTCCCCCCATCTGCTTGCATTTTATCTGGGCGTGCTATCTTTCTTCCAGGCATCCAGGCAAAAGGCAAATGATTCGGAGGAGGCACACCTGCAGAAGGTACATACATGCTTTCTCCCCCACAATTCTCTTCAGCTTTGTCTAAGTGTGCTGCCTTCCTTCTAGGCACTCAGGCAAAAGCCAAGCGAATGGAAGGGGGCAGCCACATGTCCAGAGAAGGCATGAGTGTCTTCTCCCCTATTCATTTGCCTTTTTCCTGGGCACACTGCTTTCATTCCATGTACCTGAGCAAGAGGCAAGCAAATACAATGAGGCAGCCACCCGCCCAGAGAAAGCACGCCCACACCTTCTACACATGCAAGGCTGCCCCCAACCAATAGCTTGCCTCTTGCCCAGGTGTGTGGAAGAAAAGTACGCCTGCTTGGGCAAAATGCAGGGGAATGAGAGGGGACAATGGTGGGGAGAGGCAAGCAGGCACCTTATGAATAATCAAGTTCATGAAGGTCAACCCTGCCAATGTAGAAGGAGGGCTGTATAATATTTGCAGTTATCTGAAGAGTAATTATAGCCTAGCCAAGCAAGGGAAGATTCTACCCTTGGCTCTACATCAGTGGTTCTCAACCTGTGGGTCCCCAGATGTTCGTGGACTTCAGCTCCCAGAAGCCTCAGCCACTATAGTCAATGCTCAGGGCTTCTGGGAGCTGAAGTCCACGAACATCTGGGGACCCACAGGTTGAAAACCACTGCTCTACATGCATTCCCTTTCCTTCTCTTCCATGTTTTTTTAGATTGTAAGAATTTAGGCAGGGAACTGTCAAATCACCAATCGATAAGCTACTCTGGGAGCCTATTTTGCTGAAGGTACAAATGCTCTAAATAAATAAATACTATTTTGACCCAAGCACCCATCTTAGAAAGGCAAAAATATTTGAAATTCCCTATGTTTACATTCCTAAACATTCTCTTCTCGAGGAGAGCTACAGAGACCAGTGTCAGCCATCCAAGTGACCCTAACTTATGTTCATCCAAATCTCAAAGATCCTACTTTATTATTACTGGTACTTTAGTACAGAAAGTTTCTGGAGCGTCAGACACTGATAAGATGCATCAATATATTTTCACCACGTCTACCACCACCAATTCAGTACTTTTTTTTCTAAATAAGTCTCAAAGCATCTTACAATATTAAAATACACAAAAGTTTTTTTAAAAAAGTATCTATAAAGTCAATCTGAACTCCCTTTAATAAGAAATTACTGCAATAATCATTTGGCATTGCGCCAGTCTGGTCTTTTTTTTTTTTTAAAGCCAATTGTATCCCATGAAACACCTGGGAAAGCAGAAATGTCTTAACCTTGTAGAGAAAGAATGGCAATGTTGGTGCTAGCCGAGCCTTATGTGGAACAGCATTTTCATAAATGGAAGTCAACAATCAAATAGCTCCTCTCTCATGTCACCACCCCACCCCACCTTTCTTAGAGGACATACTAAGAGAACAGGCTTCAGATGATGATCTCATGGCACAGACAGTTTAATGACAGAAGTGGTTTGGCTGAGATTCAAGCCACAGAAAGCTACATAGGTTAAAAAAGCAGCATTTTACATCGGTCCCAAAAATGCATGAGTAGCCAGTGCACCTGGGCTGCACAGCTGGTATATGGTCCAACATTATGGTCCCCATCATCAATCTTGGACAATCTACATTAGCTACATTTTTCCAAATTGCCTTCACAGGTAACTCTGCATATAGACCAGTGCAGTAATCTACCTAGGAAGTTTACCAGAGCCTAGATCACTGAAGCCAGGCTATCCCTGTCCGGACAGGGATGTAGCTGTACCCAGAGCCAAAGCTCATGGAAGAGCATCTGTGCAACACAGATCATTGTACCACAAGTGAAAGTAACAGACCACAGAGACACCCCCCAGGCTATGTTAATGAAAAAAAGGAACATTGCAAACAACTATACAACAAAATCATCATAGTTAATATAACTTTTCCCCACTTCTTGATTGTTCTTTAATAATAATGCTCTAACTCAGCTATACTGTAATGCCAATATTTGGATACGACCAAAGTTCTGAAATTTTCACCTGCACACACGAAATCATCAGTAGGTGCAGATGGGTTCATTGCAATTTATAAAAACACACAATTTGGATTATTGTGTTCTTAGAACTTGTTTCTTCTAGGGGGGAAATCAAATCTATTACTTAAAAAAGGCCTTACTGCTTTGCACTTCAATCCAAACAATCTATTAATTAGCTGCAAAGAGTAGCACACACAACACCCCATTGCCTCTAATATTTTCTTCATGCTCAAATTCCCCAACTGCTGGAACTCTTGACACAGAATCTCTCTCACATTCCCTTACATTGTCCAGAACAATTTGTTCAGAAGATGGAGTAGAAAATTTAATTTGTTCTCTACTTTGTCCTGTTTTTTTTTTTTTTTTTTTTGTATCTACCATGCTAGCTTTTTCCCTCCACCAGCCTACAGGCTGTACAACACCTCTTGTCTATCACAGCCGCCCATTTCTATGGCAACAGAAAAGCAGCAATGCTCACAGAGACTTCTGTATTCCACAGTCACTAGGGTCAGACTGAACAAGGGCAAAACAAGGGGCCTACAGACCCTTGGAGCAAGCTGGGATGATCTATCCTGGATAAAGACATTGCAGCAAATGAAAATGGCAGTGCCTGAAGACAAGGTGGAAAGTTTCTCTGTTTCTCAGCATACTAAAATGAGTCCACCGAATGCATTTGAAACATGAGCTGCTAGAACAGCTCCACAATGTGACCCGTTTGCACGCTGGCCAATAAAAATTAAGGAGAAAAGAATTCAGACAAACCAAATCCAAACAAATTAAAATAAACCAGAAGTATTTTGTATAACCAGCTTCACACTGTCATCCTAACAACATGCTGATAACCAGCAGCAAAAGCACTGAAAGCTAAGTATTTTATCAATCATTCTGATAACTCGCTTACTTTACAAAGTGCTCTGTTATCTTTATCTTCTTCCTCCTCAAAGTGTCTTAGTGAACAAGGGCACTATTTTTTGCCATCTCAGCGAGAGAAAGAGAGATTTACTTAAATCCATTAAACAAGAGCAATACAAGGTATGACTCAGCCCAATTCAGTGAATGACATTAAACCAGTTTAAGAAGCAGCAGAATACAACCTAGTTAGCTCCTTGTTTGCAATATTTCTGCTGCTTTCCAGTTTGCACCCCTTCCAGTATTGCAAAAACTAAAATCTAAAGCAAGAAATGTCATGGTGAGGATCCACGAATACACTTTGGAGACCATGTAACTTAATGCAAAGCTCATGGACCCTTTTTCCTAGAGCTAGTACAACTTCTCCCCCAAGCTACAATCCTAGTCAGACCACATACAGAAAGAGGTTTGGTTCAAATACTTCCCACAAAACACAACTTGACTCAGAAATGCGTCACAGGCCATGCACTTCCTCCTCAGTTTCATCTTAGACTTCACTTTCAGAAATTCTGACACAATTCAGAAAAGGTATGCTTTCTTCATCTTTCATTTCACTTGCAGGCACAGTTTCTTGTGGTGGTTTAATGCTAAGTAAAACTTGCCATGGCACCCAAACTAGCAAAATAAAATTAGCACTAGCCCTCTGCACCAGAAAACAAAACAAAATAGTTTCAGACTCCTTTTAAAAAGAAAATCCATGAGAGTGGTTTGAATATCACAGTAAACTAAAATTAGCATTAAATGTAAAATTTTGCAGAAAAGAAAAATAAGGAGTCTTACCTAAAAAATATTAGTATCTTTTCCTAAACATACAGAAGAAATTATATTCCACTTTATATCACAGGCACAAAACTTATCACTTTTTTCACATCACAAGAAATGGTTGTTATATTACCAATGAGCATTTCTGGCTAGCCACAACATAAAAATCCATTGCTCATTTTATTCCACCACACCAGATATTGTTCATAATTACCTGACTACTCACACTGGGCATTATTATGAGTAATTTCACTTGTTACACACTGATCTTTTTGCATCAAAACAAAATAAAAATCTGCCCTTCGTGCCATAGTTCCAACATAAATTTGACTACACATAAATCAACCTGCACATGGAAAACTATAATATGAATCCCTTCTTTCTTTGAACTTCCAAAATAGTTTGAACAGTGGGAAAATAGTTTATGCCTATCTAAGTTAGAAGCAAATGCTAGTGACCTTATGCTGCAAATAAATTTGTCCTTTCAGTCTCTAGTTTGGCACATTTGTTGTGTTTAAAAACAATGTGGGACAAATGGAGGATGGAGACACTAAAGCTAAGGACTGGCATGTAAGAGATATAGCAAATGAGGAAACCACAAGTCATGAGGACCAAGAGTCAGAAGTGTAAAGCATGTTGTGGCTTACTCGTCCACATGAACCTAGGGCTGAGCATGAATGTGTATGTGCCTTCAAGCTGTCTGTCGACTTATGACAACCCAATGAATTTCATAGCATTTTCTTAGGCAAGGAATACTCAGAGAAGGTTTGGCCAGTTCCTTCCTCTGAAATATAGCCTACAGCACCTGATATTTGTTGGTGCTCTCCACTCCAAGCAAACCCTGCTTGGCTTCCAAGATCAGATAGGATCGGGTGCAAAACTGCCCCCAGTGGAAAGCCAGGGATTTAGGCAAAGGGGCCCAAAAAAACCAAAACAATGAACAGAAGAGCAAGAGATACAAGAATGATATAAAAACATAAATCCACTAAAGAACAAGGGAGCAGTATCCAGGGCCTTTCTGCACTACACCGTTATAGTGCTATTATTCCACTTTCGACATACTATGGAATTCTGGGGTTTGTAGTTTACTGGGGCCAAAGAGCTTTCTGACTGAGAATTCTAAAGGCTCCTCCCTAAACTGCAGGCCCCAGAATTCCTTAGGATGTGGAAAATGGAATAATAGCACTATAACAGTGTAGTGTGGAAAGGTCCCAGTCTCAAGAAATTTCCAGATATAGCACTGAAGAATGTCATATTACTATTTCATATGAAGGCATCAAAATGTCAATACTAGTTCCAGTAAACTTCCCTTTTGAGTCCATAGGCTTTTTTTTCACGGATAAATTTGCAGCATCCGGGTCAGGATCTGTTCCTCCTTCACTTCTAAATACTATATTTTATAAGTGCTCTGACAAAACATAAAGCTATTAACTTGGATGGCCTTCAATCTCTACCCTATTCCACTCATTAACAGAAAAGCAGAGTCATCTTTTTCCAACTACTGGAAAAGAAGAAACTTTTTAAAATGTGTACCCACTTGTCAGTCATAGCAGTCAAATAACTGTGATATTTTAAATCGGTTGCATCTGCACACCACAGAACTGAGAGATACTATCCCAACAAACAAAATATCCATGAAATACACTACACTGGGAAATGTACTGGTTGTTGCCCACATTTATGTTGATCATATCACTTATGATCTAAATGATTTGAAACATCTGAGTGGCAGCACACAGAATCCTTAAAATGTATTTCACGCCAAGTTCCAAGCAAAATGGACAAAAACCAGGACTTTTCAAAAACAAAGAAAAAACCCTGAAGTTTGTCAATCAGTCCAAAACCTTCATGGAAACGTTCAAGATGTCAACCTACATGTAAATATCAAGTTTAATCAAATCTGTTTCATAACCATGCAATCTAGAGCCAACTCTTCCCTGCTCCCCCCCCAAAAAATTCTGAAATGTTCGTTGACCACTAGTCAATGGGCCAGGTCCAAAACCTTACTAAGGCCTTTGTTTTGGTCCCACTATATCACATCAAGTTTGGGGGCTGTGATCATGTTACAGTATAGATAACTCAGTCCACTTTTAAATATCTGGTCAAAGTTATGGGCATCAGGCATCACTGATTTCAGCAAGAAATCTGAATATTTCAGAAGAAAATAAACATGAAAAATTAACTTCATTGGAAGATAATTTTCCACAGAAATCAATAGGATTTAGAAGTTCTTAACCTTGACTGTACTTCTCAGCAGCAAAACTCCAGTTATACACAGAGCCAGCCCTACTGTTAGGCAGAGTGAGGCTGTTACCTCTGTTAATCAATGCTGGAAATGGCAAGGAAGCTATTGGAGGAAGTAGTTATGTGCCAGACAGCTTGAATTACTCCCTGGAGCTAATCTGCTAGCTTGTATACACTAGAGGACGCTATCTCATTGTCACTATTGAAGAAAGAGTCTGTCATTCCAACAGATGTTTGTACAAGCAAAAGGATGATTTTTTCATGTGCCTCTTGAAAAAGAATGTCTTCAGTCAGCCCTATCTACAGAACAAGATCACAATATATTAAGGTACAAGAGAACACGTGTTGCATCCAAACATCCCACAATGAAGTGTCATATATGTGTGTGCATGTGTGTACGTGTGATAGCCCTCCACATTTGCTGGTTTCACTTTTGTGGATTTGATTATTCATGAATTATTTGCTGTCACCTCTGCTGCTTCCCTATGTCATTTGTAATAGCAACTGCAAGCCTCGTGAGACTGAGAAACTGTGAACAAGGCTTGTAAGTACCTGTTAAAAACAGTGTGGGGTAGCACTGGAGTTGGCAGTAAGCCCCACCAGCCATCCGCTTCTGCCTTGTGAAGGAACCCTGATGCCTCAAAGGAATCCACAGTGGGTTGAATATGGTGATAATACTTTTTTTTATGTGTTAAGTGTGGTTTGGAAGGGCCTAGTAATTCACGGTTTTTTTCACTTTCACGGGGGTCCTGTGCCCCAACCCTAGCAAATGTGGAGGGAATGACTGTATTGGGTAAACAAATGCAAACCCAATCTGACTGTGTCCACTTTAGTCAATTTTGTCTGCAGGCACACTGACCTATCTTTACCTTAAACTCAGAAATTATTCAACTTTGGAAGATGTTACAAAAAGTTGTCTGGCATCCCTAAACTATCACCTGTCCAATTTCTTTACGCTAAGTACTACTGATGATTTGGATAATACCTTTTGTATGTACTGGTACTATTTGTTATTAACTCAGACATAACACAGGGCTAACTTTTCAGTTTCTTCTCCTGAACAACAGCAGGTCCATATAGCCTGGCTGAAATACTCTTATCAAAAATGTAGAGTACATAAAGGGTTTCTAAAAAAAACTCTCTCAACATCCATCATCTCATCACTGTGTGATAAAACATACCATCTTGAATAAATCCTTAAAGCTAAAATAAATATAATTAAAGCTATTCTGGGTAGCCCACAAACCGAAATTAAGAATCAAAGCTCTGCTTTTAAGCTTTTGTACTTTTTAAAACTCATGTACCAAGCAAATATTTGGATTTGTATGCCTCAGTTCCCCCACTGGAAACAAACAGTTTCCTGCAGTACAGATAACTTCTGACATTTTATGAACAATCATGTCGTATTTTCTGGCAAGAACAACAGGCACCTGGGTAAATACCAAAATATGTTGCATTTCCTTAGAGATGCAAAATAAATACTTGCCACTCAAACAGCATCCCCCACCCATGAATTACAAATGGTTGAAGGCTTCCAACATCTGGAGCCCCATCTCTGGCTCACAGCTAGCTAGAGAAGGGCTCTACGGTTACATCTCTCTCTCAAGGCCGAGCTGAAACAGATGAAATACACACACACACACACACACACACACACACACACGGTGGCCACAAACAGGTCAAAGAGAATTTTGCCACAGGGTCTCAGGGAGCCAAGACTTCCCCTCTGCCAACAAAACTGCTCTGGGGCTTCTGGTTCCCTGGCACACTATTCTAAAGTCTCACTTTTAAGGGTCTGTCCACAACAACAGCAACATGAAGTAGGCACTTAATTATGTTACTTTCAGAAAATAACCTTTCTTACTATTACTTATACATCAGTCATGGTTGTGAAGCAGCAGGTTATACAATTAAATTGTTTATCCCCTCCCTCTGTCACCTGTAGCCAAAACGCCAAAAGCAAAAAACCATTACACCGCTCTTCAGCAGTGAGATACTCTTTAATTTTTATTCTTATTATAAAGAGCACTGCCACCGAAAAATCTGCCTATCCAGTGGTTTATTAAAAAAAAAAAAAAAGGAGGAGTATGAATGGTAGGCAAGCAACCACACATACACACCGTAAGAGCAACATGATGGCACATACAATAGGGTGGATGTGCAAATGCAGAACCTCCCCTTCATCAACACACACACACACACACACACCCTTCCAGACGTCCCTTTGCACACCACGCAGCCCACAGAGAAAGAGAGCGCGAGCCGTGCACGCATTACACACAAGAAAAAAGCATCCCTGCGAAAAGTGTTTCCAAACAACAAGAAAAAAAAAACCTGCTACTTTCTGGTGCGCAAACGTGGGGTGGGGTTGTGAGAAGGTGGACGGGAACGAAGGAAGAAATGCTCAGAGAAAGGAAGAGGGGGGATGGGATGGGATGGGATGGGATGCAAGGGGAAGGGCATCCCTCTCTCCCGTTGCAGTCCCCGTCCCCGTCCCCGTCCCCGTCCCCCGCTCTCGCCTCCCCTCCGGGCGGCCGCGCTCGGCTGCCCCGCCGAGCCCTCCTCACCTGGTCTATGGGCAGCCGGACGGCGTTGCTGAGGGGCTGCAGCAGCGTGGAGCCGGTGGTGCTGGTGGCCATGGCGAAGGGGAGACGGGGAAAATGAGACGGGAGGAGGAGGAGGAGGACGAGGCTCTTCGCCCCCTCCCCTCACCCGCAACTCTGGGGCCGGCCCGAAAGGATGGGAGGCTGAGGAGGGAGCGAGCGGAGCAGGAGGAGGACCCGCCGCCGCTCGGCTTCTTCTCTCAGCCGCCCCGCCTCCGCCTCCGCCTCCTCCTCAGAACATCAGCCACAGAGCGGAGGGAGCCCCAACCCGGAGCCGGCGGCGGCGGCGGCGGCGGCGTGACAACGGGGGGCAGCAAAACTCAAGCCCACCCAGAGTGACAACCCGGACGCCCAATCCCGACGCAAGGCCGGCACTGAGCGACGCGGCTGGAAGGAGAAAGGGGGAAAAGGAGAGGGGTGGGCCCAAGGCTTTTGCCCAGCCGAAGGGGCGGGCGAGGCGGCGGAGAAAGTGACAAGGCCGGCGTGCAATCCTGCCGCGACCCTGGCGCTGAGTGGCAGGACGGGGGCGGAGGGCGGGGCGGTCCGAGTGGCTTCGCCCGCCTTCTTTAGGGTAGGGGCTGCGATCTGGCGGATGAAGAGGAGGATAAGAAAGAGATGGAGGGGGGAAGGGTGGCCGTTCTTTTTTCCTTCCGCTCTTCCTAAGAGGGGGGGGCGGCCGGCGGCGGCGGCGGCGGCGGCGAGGCAGGAAGGTCTAGTGGGAGGAGAAGGGAGGCGACGTGCAGCGGGAGGGCCGTGCGTGCGGCGGAGCCTCGGAGGACGGCGGGAGGGATGCCCCGGGTGCCTGCGCGCTTGTTGTCAGTTGTGGGGACAGTGGCCGTGGAGGGTCCCTCGAAAGCAAAGCGAGGATGCTTGGCTTGCCGTGCAAAGAGTGGGGCAGGGGCTGGTTGGCGAGGCGAGGCGAGGCGAGCGAAGCGCCCCTTTTTTCCTTAGGCGAGCGTGAGGGATTACGTGTCACCACGCCCATCCCTTTTCTTTCAGCCTGCGTTTTATTTGTGCGAGCGTGATGGAATTAGCGGTCATGATTAACGTGGTCATTAGCAGCCGTTCTGAACTTCTGCAGAAGTTTTCCTCAGATAGTAAGCAATATAAGCGGAGGGTGGGGAGAGACTAGAGATTGATGTGTACGGGGGGGGAGGGTCAATTCGCAGTTAGTAAGAATCTCGGAACATTTCCGCACGACACTTTTATAGCGCGATAATTCCACTTTCAACCTCCTATGGAATCCTGGGGTTTGCAGTTCCGGGAGGGGCCGGCAGGCCCCTCCCGGAACTGCAAACCCCAGGATTCCATAGGAGGTTGAAAGTGGAATCATCGCGCTATAAGAGCGTCGTGCGGAAATGGCCTCAGACTGGGAAGGAGATTGCCTATTGTTGTTTACAATGAAGATCCACAAAGTAACTCTCGAAGGTACAGTTTCCCTGTTGGGTTTGCTCTTTCCAAGTGCTGCACTTAAAATTGTTGAAGAGGATAGCAACATAATAGTTTGTGCTTGGGCCCTTCTCAGTAAATATTTGCTCATTTTATGGGAACCCATTGCAGAGCCAGATATATTAATCAGAACAGACAGATAAAGGATGCATAATTTCAATCACAGCATGTTCATTTGTTGTGCTTTAATAAAAATTAAATACTGCTGTAGCACAGTTTCTTCTGGAGTACAATCCATGTCACATAATTGTTTGCTTGCAAATTCAGAAATGAGACCTACTAATTACTCCCAAGTAGTTCTGTATAAAATGGAAGTATGCAGTGTAAACCTAACTCAAAAATCCACTGTGTGACGGTGTCTACATTTCAGGGCCTGAGCAGGAGGCAGTCACAGTAGCAGGATTAGGCACCTGCTTGGCTCAGGGGCATGGATGCCAATATCAAAACTATGAATTTACTCTTCATCAAGGACAGTTGTAACAAGACTTCCTAACTGGCATCAAGGGCTGCTTTTTCTTCTCACAGACAGGAGTAGCAGATTCCCTTCCCCCAGCCTGTTAAAGCACCCTGTCACCTTATACACAGCTCTGGCCTTCCCTAAAAATACCACCTTAGTGTATAAACGGTAAAGCCTTTCTGCTGGATCCTTGGAGATATGAGAGCCACCACATGTGTGCTATGTCCTTGCCCTTCCTGGCTTATTAAAAAAAGCCAGAGGGGACTGGCCGAGTGGATAGAGGGTGTGGTTAATGCCTCCTTGAGACAAGGTAAAGTTCCAACTTGCCTCAAGGAGGCTGTTATAAAACCACTACTAAAAAAGCCATCCCTTGATCCCACTATTTTGGATAGTTACCAGCCTGTCTCTAATATTCCATTTCTGGGCAAGGTTCTGGAACGTGTGGTGGCCTCTCAGCTCCAGGGGTTTCTGGATGAAACGGATTATCTAGATCCATTCCAGTCTGGTTTCAGGCCTGGCTATGGGACTGAGATGGCTTTGGTCACCTTGGTGGATGACCTACGCTGGGAACTAGATGGGGGAGTGTGTCCCTGTTGGTTCTGCTGGACTTCTCAGCACCTTTTGATACCATTGACCATGGTATTCTTCTGGGTTGCCTTATGGGGATGGGACTTGGGAACACTGTTTTACAGTGGCTCCCTTCTTCCTGGAGGGCCAAAGCCAGAAGGTGGTGCTGGGGGACTTCTGTTCAACCTCCTACCCCCTGGCGTGTGGGGTCCTTCAGGGTTCGGTCTTGTCTCCCATGCTATTTAACATCTACATGAAACCACTGGGAGAGGTTGTCTGGAGTTTTGGGGTTCGGTGTCATCAGTATGTAGATGATACCCAACTTTATTACTTCTTTCCACCATAAGCCAGGGAAGGTGTCTTGGTCCTAAACCAGTGCTTGACATCAGTAATGGACTGGATGAGGGCAAACTAATTGAAACTTAATCCAGACAGGACAGAGGTGCTCCTGGTCAGTAGAAAGGCAGATCAGGGAATAGGGATTCAGCCTGTGTTAGATGGGGTCACACTCCCTCTGGCCATGGTGACACATGCCTTGGTTACATCCTGGCTGGATTATTGTAACATGCTCTATGTGGAGCTGTCTTTGAAGAGTGTCCGGAAACTCCGGCTGGTCCAAAGAGCTGCAGCCAGGTTGTTAACTGGAGCTGGTTACAGGGAGCACACAACACCCCTGCTGCAACAGCTCTACTGGCTGCCGATCTGTTTCCGGGCACAATTCAAAGTGCTGGTGATTACCTTTAAAGTCATACACAGCTCAGGTCTAGGTTATTTGAAGAACCATATCCTCCCCTACGAACCAGCCCTGGTGTTGAGATCTGTGGGAGAGGTCTTTCTCTCAGTCCCACCACCTTCACAGGTGCATTTGGTGGGAACACAGGAGAGGGCCTTCTCGGTGGCTGCTCCCAGGCTCTGGAACTCCTTGCCCAATAATACAGTAGTTTTATCAGAGACAGTTGTTTCTTGGTACACTTATATATATAAAAACATGAATTTTCATCACAGATGTATGTGTAACAGTCTTGTTTGTTTTATGACAACATTTTACCATTTCCATACCCATACAAAAGCACTAGACAAAGACTTTCCTCCACTGTTGTAACTATGCTAGTGTCCTGTCATTGTCTTTATGATCATTTTAAGAAGATGCTTGTTATCTCATCACCATACTAACATGTTTTGCATCTCCATTACATTTCACACTCTTTTATACCTGCACCCCCTTTTTAATATATGTCCATCCAAGCAGGCTTCACACCATACAACTTATGAATCAGACTGTAGTCCACAAAAAGCTTATGGTGAAATATATCGGTTAGTTTCAGGTGCTGCTAGATTCCCCCACCCACCCACCCACACATCTGTTTCCTCTTTCTGCGGAAACACACTAACATGGGTATCTCCTTGAAAACAGCATATTTCTGAATACCTGCTCAGGTGTGCATGCATGACACAGTCCCCTATCTCAAGGGGCAACAGAAGCCCAATTTCAGCATTCAGTCTCTCTGAATAAGTATCCTAGTGACACTGTGTGTCCTGTTGAAATGTGTGATCCATTGTGGAACATCTCTTCCATAAAGTGTTAGGAAGAAGAGTTGTGTTGGCTTCTTTTTTTATTCAAAGTATTTATACCCTAATCATGTAAAAGGCTGCAGATGACAAAGCAAATAAAATACAACATATAAACTAAAAATAGAGTCCAAATGCTATAAACCTCTTGAGATGTCATCCCTAACATGGCAATCCTATCCATGATTACTTGGAAGTACATCACAATGAAACTTATTTCTGAGCAGATGCGTATAGGGCTATAGTACAGGTATAACAGAGCAGCAGAAAACTATAAATAAGAACAGTCACTGAAAAGTCACTGAAATCTTTAGCAATCCAAAGGCTCTCTTTAAAAACAAGGTTGTCACACTCTTATTAAAACACAACATGAAAGCTTTGGGACATGCTCCCATGAAGATACTCATTGGTATCAAAAGACTCACTGAAAAGATTTAACTTGAACTAGAAAATAGAAGGACATTGCTCACAGAAGGACAAGAAGAATAATGCAGCTAGTCCTCTTCAAGGATGAACAGACATCTTAGAATTCTGTGCTTCAAAAGGACAGCTGAGCAATGGAACAGCCTGCTTAACAATGCAGTCCAGTTATGTTCACTGTTTTCTCACTTCAAATTATAGAGCCCCAAGCAAGTCCCCGCCCTTGTGTGGAGTTTCAAATGCATGTGTGCTAACACATTTGGAATCCTGCCACTTGTTCAGTCTTGACCACACACCTTGAAGCGGCTTTTCCTGTTTTAAAGGGGTGGTTGGATATTGTTAAATACAACATGTAATGTCTAGTTTAGCCTGAACTTCATAGGACTGGACTGCTATCTGACTCAACTACCCAACTGACACCTTGCTTTCTCCTTCCCATGTCATGTTTTCCTTCTGCCTTGTTCCTAATGTTACCCTGTTTCCTGGGGGTCCCAGAAGGGACACCTAAATGCCTCTTAATTACACAATTTGGGGAAATTAGCCAAGAGCACAAGCTAGCAATATGAGAAGCAGGGCAATGGAGCGAGATCTTTCACCCAGCGTCTACGGGGTCAAGCCAAGTCAAGGAGCACACAGAATTGAAATAATAATTGTGGTTTTTATTAAAATACAATCAAACAGTGTATGTAACACACTCATGCAGAGAACTAAAGAAATAAAGGTTGGAGTGGGACAGAGGGATTTTTAGAGGAGTTGTTACTGCAGTTTAGGCCTACCTGGTGATAGCACTAGATATCACTTTGATATCATAATTCGGCCTTACCATACCACCCCTCTCCACGTATTTTTGAGGCCCCCGGACAAGCACAGAACTAGGCTCGGCCATCAAACGCTGCAATATCCCAAGACAATACAGGCAGGCCAGAAATAGCCAGATCACCGCTTTAGGAGACCTCTCTGCAAACACTCTCATTATGTATGCACGCTGTTTACAAAGGACTCCCTGCCCCGAGCAGGTAACTTGGCAAGCTAGAAGCTTAAATGCCAAGCACTGAGCATTTGCATACAGTCTACCTCTTTGTCAATTCAGACTCAATCATGCTAAATTGTGACCTTTCTGAGATGTTGTCTCGCACCCAAAACTTATTGTTGTCCCCGAGTAAGGCATAGCCTGCAGTCACACTTCTCCCTATAAAAACCCCTGATTCCGAGACCTTGCTTGGATCGCTCTGGACTTCCATCCAGCCTTGCTGCCGCTTTGTTTGGTGAGCTGTCCCCTCAGTCCCACATACTGAGACTCCAGACCAATGAACTCAAGCTTCAGGGCAGGTGTCGTATCACTCAATTCAACAATCCCTCTCAAAATCCCTCTATACCACTCCAACCTTTATTTTCCTTAGCTACTTGTGTAAGTGTGTTGCATACACTGTTTGTCTGTATTTAATAAAATCTCAATTAAACTTGGTGTGCTCCTTGGCTTGGCCTGACCCCGTAAACACTGGGTTACAAGATCCTGCTAAGTTACCCTGCCTCTTGTAATGCTAAAGCAGTGCTTTGAGCTAATTTCCCCCACCTATAGTTGAGCACATTTTGGTGTCCCTCTGGGGACCTCCAGTAAACAGGGTGTGACACTGTAGGTTTATTTCCAGTCTCTTAAGTGGACTCCCACCCTTGCAGGACTGGAAATTCCCTCCCAGCGTTCTACTGGGGTTCTTGCCAGCCTTCCAAAGATGATTCCCACGCTTGGAACGACTGGCAATCTCCCCAACTCTATCAGGTATGCTGCCACCACCACCCTGAATTATGAATCATTTGGACAGGACAGGAGGGACCCCGCCCAATCTCTAAGCGTAAGGAACTTCCACCTCCCCCTTCCCCTGAGTGAGAGGTCCTATGTAGCGTGTGCCAACCCTGGCATGGAAATGGAGAGAAACGGAGGTTTATAAAAGTGTTTTAATCAAGGCATGCAAATAAACAATATCACACTTGGGAGACTCCCCTCTCCCAGGTACACTTAATTACAAGAATTTACAAAACAGATATAACAGCACAGATACATTCTTAAGATCAACCAATTCCCAAAATAACAACATCCCTAACGCGACTAACTACTTATTTCTAGTTACTCACAATTAGGTTATAAGCGTAGATGGTCTAAAGGAGAAGGGGGGGGTCCAGGAGACACGGCATGCCTGCCAGCTCGACTGGCCCAGCTCTCCTCTCTTTCTCTCTCTCTGGCCACATGGCCTCTCAGAAGTTTTATATTTTCCTCCTTGGAAGGATCTGGAAGCCTCTCCAAGATGCCCACCTCATTTTCCTTTTGGTTGGTCAATTCTCACCTTGTGACCTGTGATGCTGACCCTTTCCTTTTGGTTGGTCAACTCTCATCCTGTGACCCTTGATGTAATCCTAACACCTCATTAACCCTTGGTTTACCTGAAGAGGGAAGTATCTCCCTTTGATAAGCCTAGATAACGGAAAGCCCCATTATCACACAGGGTAACAGAGTTGTTGGTTTGGGTAATACTACACTTGTCCTGAAGCCCAGGTAGTCTGCAGCAGAAGTTCGGAGATATAAAGTCTTAGTATGTGGGACTGAGGGGGAGGCTCGCCAAGCAAAGCGGCAGCAAGGCTGGATGGAAGTCGGGAGCAATCCAAGGAAGCTCACAAAGTCAGGGGTTTTTATAGGGGACAATGTAGCCACAGGCTAGTCCATACTTGGGGAAAACAATGAGTTTCGGGCTGGAGACAAAGCCTCCGAAAGGTCAGAATTTAGCATGATTCAGTTAGGTCTGAATTGACAATAGAGTATACAGTATGTAAACGCAGAGTGCTTGACAGATGAGGATTCTTCTAATCAAGTTACCTGCTCGGGGCAGGGAGTTCTTTGTAAGTTGCGTGATACATGATGAGGGTACTTGCCGTGAGGTCTCCTGAAGCGGCAATTTGGCTATTTCCGGCCAGCCTGTATTTGTTTTGAATATTCCAGCGATTAGCGACCAAACCTGTTTGCGTGCTTGTCCGGGGGCCTCGCAAGCACGTGGGAAGGAATGGGTGAGGAAGGCTGAATTATTGATATCAAAACAATATCTAATGTCACCCCAAGTGTGGCTTAGGAACTACAGTAACACTAAACTTCCTAATTATCTGAATGGAAACAAAATGTTGGATTCTTATAACTTTGCAGAGTATCTTAAGATCTAATGATACCGGGGATATAATTTAATTGCTAGAAACCTATTTTCTTCTTGATAGTTTTGCAAAGGGTTGATATATGTGTTTCCTCAAACTTGTGTTTCAGGTTTTAGACTTAGGCCCTTTCCACATCACCCTTCCAACCCCCATGGGTACAGAAGAAGGACAAGACTGTAGCGACGCTTCTGCATGACGTCATTGCACTCCTGTCCTTCTCCTGTCTCCAGGCGGCGCAATCACAGATTAAATTATTGATGGGTTTTCCCTGTCAATGACCGTGATCGTGCCACCATCATGGACTTACCTGTCCTGTGGAAGCTCGGGAAGCACTATGGCTGTGCTTCCTGCCCCAGTACAGCTTCAGAAGATATCCAGCTGTGCTGCAGAAAGAAGAGGTTTGGCCATGGCGCTTCCTTCATGATGGAGCCAGTCGGTGCAGAGGGGAGTACTCCTGTCACACTCCCTTCCCTGCAGAGTTGATGCTGGTATCCTCATCAGAGGACTCCATGGAAAGGTAGAGTGCGGAAAGGGCCCTCAATCTTCTTGAAGAAAGATAATGTTAAAAAAACATAAGCATACAGCTGGATTGAGATTTTTTGACAATCCCTATATTCTGAGCAGATGGACAGTTTCATCAGAAGTATCTGTGACTCTCTAGAATTCTGCAAGGAAAAAAAAACAGGTACCCTGTCTTTCATTTCACAGATTAAAACTTAAAAAAACCTCCTCAAAGTTCTAGAATCAGTGAGCCGGTAGAAACACTGAGACCACTAAGGCAATTAAATTCAATGGCATCAATCTTCCAGTTCTCACCATTACACTGAGCAACTGTGTGTTTCCACCAAGGAGCCAATTCTCCCTGTTCTCACATTCCCATAAACAGAGCATTCTTACTGCAGTATTTTATCTCTTAGACCTATCAAACATCCATAAATGTTTTCTCTCAACCCATCTGCTCTGCAAAGAACTCTGCATGTGCCCAGAAACTCAAGTATATAAAATATAAAGTTAGAAGGACTTTTTGAATATGTGTGCTTCTGTGCACATGTATGCACCTGTGAGAGGGAGAGATTTGGAATTTTCTTTTGCTGTCCTCGCCTACTTTTCCACAAATAAACTTTTTATAATATGACAGTTTGCTGCACTACTTTGAAGTGGATTTTCTTACTAACATTTCCCTAGTATGTAAAGACTACATGGTTGTTCAGTTATCCTTCATGTTCCAAGGATAGTTCACAGGGTTCTGTAAGATGTGGCCTTTGTTGAGCTTTGTGAAAGTAAATCAAGAGAACATTCCTTTTTATTTATTAGTCCAGACCTGGATTGAAGAGAAGAGTAATCACTGACAATATGCCATAGAAAATCCCATCCACACAAGCAGCTGGTCAGACTACAGTGTTTGGGGGAAGACCAGTCTATTTTGCTAGCTATTGTAAATCTTTCAGAAGAAACCCCTACAAAAGAAGGCCCATCAGTAGCAAAAATCTCACACATCCCTCAGAACTGTTACAGGCTGAAACTGGCATGTGCCTAAACTGATTCGTTGACTAAATTGAACTGTGGCTATTCCATTTTAACAGCATTCAAACATGGTATCCAAATTAAGTGTCACCCTTGCCTGTTGAGTTCTAAATGGCTTTATAGTTTGTTTAAATGTGAAATAAGGAGACTAGCAACAAATGTCAATGACTTTAGAGCAATACTACTCAAAGTGGTGGTCCCTGGACCAGCGGTGGCCCTGAATCATTGGCTGCCAGCCCCTGGTGGGTTTCCAGTAATGAAAGTAACAATTGTACCCAATGGGCACAAATATGGTGCCAGTTCCTGGCACACTGGAAGAAAATAATTCCCAGTCCCCCTCAGTAGATAGCTTGAGAAGCACTACTTTGAAGTCTATGGGCCATTCCACACTACACTGTGATAATGCTATTATTCTACTTTCAACCTCCTGTGGAATTCTGGGGGTTGTAGTTTGAGGCCCAAAAGCTCTCTGGATGAGAATTCTAAAGGCCCTTCCCTAAACTGCAAGCCCCAGGATTCCATAGGGTGTTGAAAGTGGAATAATAGCACTATCACAGTGTAATGCGGAAAGACCGTATGTCAGAGGCCATTTCTGCACTACACTGTTATAGTGCTATTATTCCACTTTCAACATCTTATGGAATCCTGGGACTTGCAGTTTAGGGAGGAGCCTTTAGAATTCTCAGCCAGAGAGCTCTTTGGCCTCAGTAAACCACAAACCCCAGAATTCCACAGAAGGTTGAAAGCGGAATAATAGCACTATAGCAGTATAGTGCAGAAATGGCCAGAATCTAGGTATTTACTGAAAGATGCTTCAAGTAATGTAAATATTGCTTCTACAGGCAGTAGTACACCCATGTGCAAGCATTAGGGCAATATTTAAATCTGGCTATCGGTATATACTTTCCATAATTCCTCTTGCAAGTATTAATTTCTGAATATCAATAGCTAGAATGCTGAATGAAGCCACATTTATTTCATAGCAGAGCAGGTTTTTCAACTAAGTGAAAAATAACGGCAATGCTTTTCAGCAATCCCTATTGTGTTTTTATCTTAAAAGGACTTCTCCAAATATTAACGAGCTAAAGAGCTTGGCCTTAATACAATAATGTTTGATTCACTATATTGAAAGACTTGTTCAACATTTGGCCTTCGTATGTTTGATTGTGTGTTCAGAATTTGGGTTTCCCTAAGGTGCCATCACTTGTTTAAATACACATCTAAATGAGTTTTAAAATACACAAGTCAGCTGTTGCAAATGTTATGTTTTTAGGATACCTTTTTAAAGAATTCACATTCACAGAAAAGGAGTTGTACCTCAAGGGCATAATTAAAAATGAACAGGATGCAAGCTGGGCTTTTGCTTTTATAAAAATGTCAGCAATAGGCACTGCTTAATTTAAAAAAAATAGAAAATAAAATAAAAACTGCCATTGTACTCTGGGAAGTGGTGAGGAAATTATATCTTGGGGAAATATGGAAGGCTTCCATCCAGATATACATTTTGGCCCTTCTCCATAGAAGTCCAAGAACTCTGCTTCCCTTTTCTCTGTGAAGGGAGGTGCCTTCATGGGTCTTCCAGCCTTACATGTCCAGCCCTGCCCTATGGCAAGGTGAGGCAGGATGATTTAGGAAGACAGATTAAAAACAAGAACTGATGTTCAAACCATGGCAGAAAACTTTTGAAGTCTTAACCCTGGTGGAGAGTGAAGTATTTGGTGTTCTGCTTCAGGCAGCAAAACATCTTGGAATCAGTGGCGTCTGAAAGCAGATGTTCTTTTTTTAAATCTAACAATCTACAGTGACACAATTAATCTACTGCTGTCTTGGCCTGTCCTCTTGTTAGGCAAAGTGAGTAGTTAATTCACACAAATAGACCATATGTAACATTCTCTTTTGTGTGACATACAAGGACATGGAAGTAGACAAAGATAACTCCACCAACAGCAAGATGATGGTGATACTCTTCATCTGCAAAATGAAAACACTGCATCTGATATATTAATCTGTGGTGATGGGGAGAGTAGAAAGACTTTAGGCAGCATAAAAACTCCCTGGAGAAAGCAGGCTTGTTTTTATTGTGTGCCTTCAAGTCATTTCAAACTTATGACTACCCTAAACTGAACTAAACTGATCATGGGGTTTTCTGGGAACTGAGAGTGTGTGACACATCCAAGGTCATGCAGTGGGTTTCCATGGCTGAGCAAGGAACTGAACTCTGGTCTCCAAGGTTGTAATCCAATGTTCAAATCACTACACCGTGCTGGCTCTACTGGATGCCAAATTGAACCATCATGGTAACAGGGATTGCAGCTGACAGCAAACCAGCAATGCTGCTGGCAAGATTAAAGAGACCTAGGGCCTTTCCACTCTACACCACTATAGTGCTATTATTCCACTTTCAACATCCTGTGGAATTCTGGAGTTTGTAGTTTACTGAGGCCAAAGAGCTATCTAGCTGAGATTTCTAAATGCCCCTCCCTTAACTGAAGACCCCAGGATTCCATAGGATGTTGAAAATGGAACAATAGCACTACAACAGTGTAGTGCAGAAATGGCCAAGGTCTTCTTGGTAGCTGCTCCTGGTCTGTAGAAATACCTTCCACAAAAAGTTATGCTGTCCCCCCCTCTAAAGACAATAGCTTTTTTAATGTAGAAAAGCTTTCAGCTATTAAATGGTTGCTGTGAAAGGATCTTTTAATGTATGTGTGTGGGGGGGTGTCCTGTAGTCTCTTTGTTACATTTTGATTGCTTCTAAAATGTTTTAAGTTAGTGTGACATTCAATAAAATGGCTCTCTAATGTTTTGTTACCCTGTTTGCTGGGGACCCCTTAGGGGGATTCCCAACTCCTGTCAAAATTATCACTTGTGGGGAAAATTAGATACGAATACCGCTTTAGCAATGCAAAGAGGGCAGGGTAATTAAGGATCTTTTGCCCAGTGTTTACGGAGTTGGATCACAGAGAATCAGGCTAACTGCTCAAATCTAAGTATTTTATTGACATAGATGTTAAAATCCATCCAATCACTCAGCTGCACTCTCTCCAACAAGCATACAAGACTATAGAAATTTAGAAAGAGGTGAAAATTAAGAGAGAAAGAAACATAAGGGTTTTTGGGTAATACTGTACCAATCCAGAAGTCTTCAGCTGGGAGAAAACGAGCGAAAAGCCGATCTCAGCCACGACTTTTGAGGCTGAAGGGAGAAAAAGGAGAAAAGGGGTGTTACTCTAATTTTGGGGGTCCCTTGGGGAACACCTCAATGTGCTCCATGTGATGGGGAATGGAAACTAGCCAGAGCACAAGCAATAGCAATGCGAGAGGCAGGGTAACCTAGCAGGGTCTTTTTACCCAGTTTTTACGGTGTCAGACCAAGCAAAAACCAAACGAAAATGTCCAGTAAATGATTTTATTGAATAAAAGTCTCATGTACCAACGCAATCACGCACACACTCACCCAAGAGCTATGAAGAAACAAAAGAGAGGAAATTGCATAAGGGAGTATTGAAGGGGTGCAGCTGGGGTAATACCGCACCTTTTCCTGAAGTCCTGGGTCCTGGAAAGCAGTGGAGAAGTGGGGCTCAACACGGGGAGGGCTGAGGGGATTACTCAACGGATGGAGCAACAGTCTGCTGTGATGACCGGGAGTTATCCAAAGAAACGCTAAAAAACCGGGACTATTTGTTGGGGAAAAAGTACCTGGAGGACTGATCCTTTCCCGGGGAGAACAATGAGTGTTGGAGTGAGAACGAAGCTCCACACTGGTAACTTCCTTTGCGTGATGGGATTGCAAGGTGTTGCCAAAGGCTCAGGATCTTCGGCTGCGTTTGTTTATGGTGTGACTTCATGTAAATGGTCCTCGCTTGATAGGATGTTTGCTCAACTTGGAGTAAACACGCTAATCCTCTCAAATTGGCTTCTAGGGGCTGAGGACCCTTTGTTTATTGTGGGTTTATACCTCTTGGGGTCTCCTGGGGCTACGTGACTGGGGATTTTACTGGCCTGACCTGGTTTTTGGTCATTCAACCGTGCCTGCCTACGTGCTCATCCGGGTGACCTCTCAGGCACATGGAATCATATTTAATATCAAATTGTAGACCTCGAGATAGGGTTTCTCTGTTGGAGTAACAAGGGGGCTAGTCATAATGCTGAAACATGTCCTGGGGAACAGGTGGCTGCAGTTTTATGAAGATGGATTTCAGCTTTGTAGTTCAAAGAAAATACAGCCAAATATCCTTGTAGTTTCCTGCAAGATGAGTTTCTCATCCAGGGATGCATACCTCAAGGTGTCACATTCCAGGCTGTTTGCATTGTTTATTTGTTCCCAGAGACTTATTGTCTCTTATTGGTGTTGTTATCGCTGAAAATCCATTCAAATGGCCTGTGAGCCATTTGCGAGATTCACCTAGGATGCATGACAGAAAACAGGCTACTCTTTAATCTATCTCCATAGCTCCACTGCCTATGTGTCCTTCCAGTAGATCTCTACAGCTCACTATGTTTGATATAAAATAATTAGGACTCTCAGGACATAGTTCTTGGGTGGGTTAGGTGGGTAACAGTTTGTAACGTATTTTGATGACCACAAATGTTTAAGATGTATGTTGCTTTAATGTATGTTGTGAGCCACCCTCATCATGGTTCTGTACTATTTGAAGGCTGTTCCTGCTACCGTGTAGCTTTGTCCTTTTCACCCCAGTCCACTTAACCTTGCTTTCCTTTGCCTGGCTTTCATCTGGATTGGATCTGGGTCTGATGAAGTCATTCTGTATTCATTTTTAATTCACTCATGCATCACTTAATCACATGCTGGAGGGCATTTGCATCCCTATAAGCAAATATACAGGTGTCTGAAAGAAGGTGTCAACTTCCTATGAAGGGCTGGCTGGAATCTTTGTAAAACTGTGAAGGGTGAAGGTTTCACTACTAAATATGGCTTGACTGGAAAGGGATAAAATGATTTAAAACACACTTCAGACACAATGACTTCAACACAAGGGACTTTTTAAGCAGGGCACGTGGAGGCAAATGCCTCAGGCCTCACATGTGAGGGTGGGCCACAGATGAAAGAGGCCACATTGATGCCAGCATTGCTATACTGTCTGAGAAATAAAGTGGGAATAATCTCACTAACTTGAGCTCTATTAAATTAATGGAATAAAAATTACCAAACAAAATTTCCTTGGTGGCGGTGTCCTTTTGTCATGACAGCATGAACAAGGCAATCCTAATAGCAGCAACCCTACCCAAACTGTATTTAGACATTTTCTGATTATTTTATTTGTTGTCGTTGTGTGTCTTCAAGTCATTTCTGACTTACAGCAATCTTAAGGTGAACCTGTCCTGGGGTCTTCTTGGCAAAATTTTTTTCTGTGGGGGTTTGCCTTTGCCTTCCTCCAAGTCTGAGAGAGTATGGCCCTTTTCGCATGGAACCTCTGAAGCAAAAGGGCCCCTTGAGCGTCGCATAAATGTGAGGAGCGTTCCATACGACGCACTCACATTTGCGCGACGCTCAAGGGCCTGACGCGGACTGCACACGCATTTTTTTATTTTCGGTTCAAAGCCGAAAATGCTGCGCGGTTGCACATTGCTCCAGGGCCCCACACGCACTTACCTGGTGTACAGAGCCTTGGGAGCTGGGCCGGTCACACATCCTCTCCTCAGTGCAGCCTGGGAGGTCCCAGGCTGCACTGAGAATGGAAGAAGTGCGGCGCTCGTGCAAGCAGGAAGCCGCTGCGGAGCCCAAGCAGGAGAGACGTGGGAGCATTACTCCGAAGTCTTCGTGCATGAGCCTCCCACTCCGGCACTGTGAAAAGGTAAGGTGCGAAAAGAGCTATGACTTACCCAAGGTCATCCAGTGGGTTTCCATGATCAAGCAGGAATTCAAACCCCAGTTTTCAGAGTCACAGTCCAGTGCTCAAACCCCTATACCACATTGTATTTTTTCCTCCAAGAAACCACTGCACCAGAAGATATTTATCCTTCTCTCCATTGTATTGTCACAAAAGCACTATGAGGAATGTTAGTCTGAGAATCAATGCCGAGCCCAAAGTTACCTAGTGAGCTTCCTGGCTCAGAGGGGACTAGAACTTGGATTTCCTAAGTCTAGCACTCTAACCGCTGCACAACACTGACTCCAGGGAAAGAGCCTCAAATGAACATTCTGTCCCTGGCCTTTCAGTGCCTTTAAAAGATCCTGCAACAGTATTGCCACCTTAAGTTCATATTTGGATGTTTGCCTTGCTTCTTTGCCTTCCAACAGTGTGCACATTAGGTACTTCCTGCATATCAGTTTCTAATCTTTAAATGGCACATCTCATACTGAAGGTTTTGTCACCTGCCCATTGTTGCCCAGGTGGACAGCAGAAGCAGGTCACGCCAGAATGGTCAACTCGGAAGGTTTAACTACTAAATATGGCTTGATTGGAAAGGGATAAAATATTTTAAAACACATAACGCATTTCAGGCACAATAACTTCAACACAGGAGTCCTTTTAAGCAGGGGAAATTGAGGCAAATGCGTTGGGCCTCATGTGTGAGGGTGGACCTCACATGGAAGAGGCAGCATCAATGCCAGCATTGCTACACTGTCAGAGAAGTAAAGTGGGAACAATCTTCCTAAATTGAGCTACATTAAATAAATGGGATAAAAATTACCAAACAAGCTCTGCTTGATGGCAATGTCCTTTTGCCCTCTGCTGCCTTAAAAACAAAACCCAAATAAAGAAAACTGGTGTTTTTTAATTCCAAAACTGTAAAGAATGTAACATCATTTCCAGCTGTGCCAGGAGCAATTATGAGGGAGGAGAAAGAGAATGGCCCCTTTCATCTCCACAGTTGCCTATCCCTGGTCTAAAGCATACTCTCCAACTGTCCCGATTTGGAGAGACAATCCCAATAAATCCCATTTTTCCAGCTGCTTTTAAAATGCCTCAGTTTCAAATTTGGTTTGCGCTGACTTCAGCAAAGAGGATTGGAGAGCAGGCTCAGGCAAAAGCAAATAGGCTGAGGCAAAAGGAAATTTCTACATTCTCTCCGAGCTTGTATGTTCTTCCTCAGTAATAACTTTTGCCATCTTAACCAGCTTCTGATGTTGCCAGGCCATATGTGTCCTGGTTTTTCATCTGTGGAATGTTGGAAGGTATGCTGGAGCCATTTCACAGAGGCCCTTTCCACACCTTACCTTTTTTTGGTGCTGGGATGCAGTGATCGTGCAAGCAGCCTCCAGCGAGAGGCTCTCGTGTCCCCACTGCTTCACCTCTACACGAGCTGCCTGTTCCTTAGCAGGTAGCGCGAGAGCCCCATCTCTTCCTTCCACAGTGCAGCCTGGGACTTTCCCAGGCTGCGCTGGGGCACGAAGTGTGACTGCTGCGGCTCTGGAGGCTCCGCACGCACAGGAGTGCACGTGGGGCCCTGGAGCAATGCGCAATTGTGCACCATTTTTGGCTGAAAGCCAAAAATGAAAAAGTGTGCAAGCAGTGCCTGCCAGACCCTGGAGCGTCGTGCAATTGTGAGTGCATCATGCAGATCACTCCTCACAATTGCGTGGCACTCAAGGGGCCCTTTCGCATGGCAAATGCTATGCAAAAAGGGCCAGAGACAATCACGGCTGTGGTTTTGAGGCAGGAACTTCTCTGTGCCACTCCTAGGAACCACAATGCATGATGTGGTTGGAGACTGGGAAATCTCATATGTATTAGAAGAAGGGTAAGCAGAAGATATACCATTTAAAAAGGAGGGGAGGGGAGGAATCTAGTGGAATCTTTAAGACTATTTTAGCATACGCTGTTATGATGCCATTAGATTCCTTTTGTTTTAGTACTAAAACAGAGGGCCTTTCTGCACTAGAGTGTTAAAGTGCTATTATTCCACTTTCAAAACCCCATGGAATCCTGGGGTTTGCAATCTAAGGACAGGCATTTAGAATTCCCAGCCAGAGAGCTCTTTGGCCACAGTAAACGACAAACTCCAGAATTCCACAGGAAGTTGAAAGTGGAATAATAGCAGTATAACCATGTAGTGCAGAAAGGCCCAGATGCAGCTCTCTCTTCAGAAACAGAATCCACAGATCTCTTCATGATTTGTGGTACACAGGCAAGGGTTTCTGATTCCCAATTGTCCAACAATAATAACTAAAACAGCTCCCGAGCCAAAATTAGGTAGTTAAAAAAGAACACTGGGGCAAAATCCAGGACTTACTTCTGTGTGTACAAAAGAACTCTATAAGCTTGACTCTGATACTGATCACAAATTCCTACATTCCCCATGTGCTCAGGGAGGCACTTGTTCTTTAATTCTCAAGGCCCCTCCAATCCAGATCCCTGAAAATATTTTGGACTACAGTTCCCATCAGCCCCAGCCAGCTTGGCCAACAGTTATGGAATACAGTGACTGTAATCCAAAACATTTAAAGAGCATCCCTTTGAGGAAGACTGTTCTTAGCTGATGCCTAACTGTGCCACTAACTTTCTCTTGGCTCTCATTGCTGGACCTTGGGCCTACAGTGGGTATTACAGCTCTAAAGTCTGTCCATTCCAGATTTGAATGTATCCAGGCATGCTTCAATATCAGTCTTTCCCAATCTAATTCCCTTCCATATTTTGGCCTCCAACTCTCACCATGCCTGTCTATTGGCTTTGATGGCTCAGGCCAATGGGAGATGTAATCCATTTGGCCTTGTAGTCCTTCTGGACTTGTTGTTTCCTCACAAGGGTGCCAGGTCAGAGCAATCTACAATATATATGCTTTTTTTCCTACCACATATTTCCCAGAAGGCTAGTTTTCTTCCACATTAAATCATAAAGCTGTAGCAATTAGCACAACAAATCTACTTTGTACACTTTTTAATGTACTATAAATAAAAATATATCTTGGTTTTTTTTTGAAAGATGGACATAATACTGTACTCAAGGGGCTTTTATTCATTAAAGTTATTTTTCTTTCCTTCAGCTCCACTGCCTAATCCATTTGTGCTACAGGTCAAGCATTAAATTTATTATGCCTTCTAGATAAAAAGACACAATTATCAAAATGATGTTGTAAAAAATAACAACAATCACTCCGATTTGTGAGTTCACTGTAAAACAGTCTGATTTGTATTTCTTCTCCTGCCATCCCCATCCCCAGGAATAGTAGTTGGACAGAATTCAGAAAAAATCAGAAAGAGCTAGATGAAGCTGACAGCATTAAACTGCATGATGTGCATTAGAGATGAAAAATATCACCATAACCATTGAATTGTTGATGACTGGTTAATCGAACATGCTATGTCATTCTGAAAGGGGTGTTAAGTGAAAAATAAAGTCCTGTGATTCCTCTTGAGCTTTTTTTTTAAGCAGCCATTTTTCTTTGAAATGTTATTAATATTTTCAGCAGAGCTTGATAAAGCAGCTTTTGGGGATAATAGCTACCAGAATTTCCAGTCAGCATGGCCAATATTCAAGCCAGTAGAAGGAATTCTGAGGCCTCCTGGTTTTCTTTGTTTTTTGGTTTTTAAAAAGAGGACATTTTCCAAGCTTGAGCCTGATTAAAACTGAGCTCACTTTATTGGATATCATTTAACATTTGGTGACTAAAGGCTGCAAAAAACTAGATGGTAGTTTTATAGTACTTAGCTTCTTCTGAAAAAGCAAGCAAGAGAGAAAGAGAGAGAGAACCAAAGAGAACGGAAAGAGAAAGAAAAAGAGAAATGGGATATTAATAATGCATACTTAGGCAACACGTTCCATGCCTGAAAAGTCAATTTGAATATTATTTTAGTCATTATTATTCATTTTAAATTTCATTTGTATAAATAACGTAATGCATAACTATTTCTGCTATGATCTGTGAATTGTGATTTTTAATAAGCAGCATATATGTGACCTAAATCCAACTGCTAATCCCAATTTGGGTAGACCAATCAAACCAGCATTTGATTTTATGTGTGTACTCAAACCGGGACTAGCAATTGGTTCAT
The DNA here is from genome assembly GCA_948472985.1 of Iguana delicatissima. Classification (NCBI taxonomy): domain Eukaryota; kingdom Metazoa; phylum Chordata; class Lepidosauria; order Squamata; family Iguanidae; genus Iguana; species Iguana delicatissima. The sequence continues at coordinate 554,338 of CAOKZL010001242.1, forward strand.
GGGTGTGTCTACTAGCTAGGGCCCTTTCCGCACATGGAGGAGGAAACCAGGGAAACTGTGCTGAAACGGAGCTTACCGGCAGCCAGGTAAGTCCATCCCTATGAGGAGCAGTGTGAGCTTGCTGTTCTGCAGTCCCTGGCATCCAAAATGGCGGCTCCAGCGTCCAAACTGGCAGCTTCCGGTTGGTGGAGGCTCTCCACCAACCGGAGAAGCTCGCCAACCAGAAGCCCACCCCTGGCAGATCCGCAGGCACGCACTGGTGCGCACCTGCAAATCTGCACCGGAGCGTGGGAATGGAGTGGCATGGAGTGGCGTGCTCATGCTTTTGAAAAACCTGTAAAAACAAGTTTTTAAAAAGCACGCTGCGCGGCCACTTCAGGTCGCTCCAGAGCGGACTGAGGTGCGGAACTGCGACAAGTAGTCTGACCCAGTCCGCTACCACGGTGCGGACAACCTCCATCAGAGGTCGCACCACACTGTACTACTTACCCCGTGCAGAAAGGGCCTACGTATATTTTATTTAGAACCAAGGAGTCCTTTAAAACAAACCTATGCAAAAATAATCTCCAGGATAAAAGCTTACTTTTCTTCCAGCTGTAAATCCACTCCAGGCACATACTCTGAAGCTAACAATAAAATCCTTAGACTTATTATCTGAGGAAAACATTTTAAATTAGTTTGAGTGGGAAGCACTTTGTACTTTCCTGACAAGAAGTCATTGAACCCAGTCAAATAGGATGGCACTCAAGCAATTATTCCATGAGACAGAGAGACAGACACTTATGTGTGTATGTATAGTGTCCCTACTGTTGTTTCTGTCCCAAACAGGCAATCACACCAAAGGCAGTTATATAAATGATATAAGGATTTCTAAGAAGGGGGCAGCCAGAAAAGCACATCACTGCAAGCTCCTGCTCCTGCTTCTTGTTACCTGGCTTACAGCCCAGCCTTTGGCCAGATCTGTCTGTAGTACCATACTGGATAAGGAAGTAGGTATAAACATTTCCTGTGAGAGCCAGCATGGTGTAATGGTTGGACCATTGGTTCAATTCCCTGCTCCGCCATGGAAACAGTCACATAGGGAAGGGAGAGCAATGGAGATGGTGTGCCCCTGGTGGCAATTTTTGAGGGGCGTTGCAGCTCCTTGCTTGCCCTCCTCCACGCACCGTAGCCCTGCCCCTGTGTTTTGAAGCCCCGCCCTGTGTGTCATAGCCCCACCCCTTCCATTGTAGCCCCACCCCCTGTACACCATAGCCCTGCCCCACATGCCATAGCCACACCCCCAGGCACTGTAGCCCTACCCTCACCCCTCCACCCCTCTCTGCCCACCCCTCCTCCATGCACTCTAAGCGCCACCACTGCATGGAAACCAACTGGCTGATCTCAGCACTCTCAGCACCAGAAAATCTCAGCACCAGAAAAAAATAGGATTGCTTTAGGGTTGCCATAAGTTGGAAATTTCTTGAAGGCACACAGAAACAACAAAATTTCCTGAAGCCTTTGTTGCTCCCAGCACAAAACAAGCCACCAGGCAATTATCAAGCAGTCTTCCCAAAAATGGTATTCCCAGAGCAGGCATATATGAAGGCCGTATATTATATTATATTATATTATATTATATTATATTATATTATATTATATTATATTATATTTCTCTTCACTCACAAGTGAGTTGTTTACATACCACACAGGCCAAGTCTCTTCACACAGAAACATTGTGTTCTCCAAAGGTATTCACAGCAAGCACACATGCCTGCTGCAGAGCCCAAAGCCAGTGTTATGACAATATGGCAATATCCTCCAGCATTTAAACCCCTTTTTCCCCAATTTGGCTCATTTCAAACATGTTGGGCTAGAACTCCCATCAGCCCGTGCTAGTAGAGACACTGGTCTGTCCCATCACCACTGTTGAGGAAAAATTCCAGTGCCAATCTAGGAAGCTTACGTATTTTCAACAGAGGGGGACATCTTGTCCTTTTATCTTTAACTAATTAGTTAGCCCCAGTCTGAAAGCAAATGTAAATTGACTGTGTGTCAGTTCACCAAAGTGTTTCCTTCAAAATTTTATAGAATCTTAGTCTCTGGAGCAGCAGAAAAAAAGCTTACTTTATCTTCAACATGACATTCTTTCAAATATTTAAACATGGCTATATATCACTCCTTAACTGTCTTTTCATCAGGTTAAACATACCTAGCTGCCTAAGCTGCTCCTCACAGGGCATAGTTTCCAGACCGTTTACCATTTTGGTCACCTCCTCTGAACACATTCCAGTTCGTCAATATCCTTCCTGGATTGTAGTGCCCAGAACTGGACACAGTATTCCAGCTGTTTTAATGAGAATGACATCATAATTAATTTCTGCCAACATTGCTACTATTATTATTCATGGCAATCTTAATGACCACCACTGTTGAGTATATGTTAACTATTTTCTTTCATAATTGTTACATATACAAGGAAGGTACTTTGTCCAGTCATCGTTCATTTCAGGATACTTCCCTCACACCCTGAACTGTAATTATAAGCAAACTATTTCACTTTATGTAAGATCTATAATATTGTTTGTTTTGATATGGAGTACACTGGAGACTTATGGTGTTTCTGTAGTATTTGCTTTGATTACAAATACACAAACAGGAGTATATACTGAGGCAAAGAAGCCATCCTACACGTCAGCGTTTCTGTTACCCTAGATCTGTTCCCCACCGAGACATGCCTCACATCCCCAGGGCATCTTCAGCTAGTTCACACTATTCTCTGCATTTTCCATTGTTGAACAGTAGATCTTGTTTATCCACACACACTATTATTTCCACTCCTTTCTGTAAGATTAAAGCTCTCGGCATGGTTTGCTTCTGTCAAGTTGTCAGGAGACCATCTCTTAACAGTGAGTTCCCATCAGCTGACCACTCGGGGCAACAAGCATTCATGGTTCCTAAAAGAATGGATGGCCAGTGGGCATAACAGTGTTTTATTGTTCTACAGATTCTCTTACCAGATTTATTTCTAGGGCTCGTTTATAAAGTTAATAAAAAGTCAGAATGTAACATGGATGTTTTCCTCCTACAAGAAAAAAAATTCATGGTGCTTTGAGAGCTATGAATGGTATTTCCTCATTCCTTTGAAACTTTCAGAGTTTATTATTCACCACATTAGCCTCATATGTGCCCACTGTCAATGTGTCTTTGCATCATGATGGAGATATAGTTCTGATTCTTACAAGTGATTTTGTAGTTTTCATTAAAATCCCTTACTAGATAAAAGTGCAATTTAGGTGTCATATCCCAGGGACCACACTGGGGGACTAGTTCACATGAATGCCAGACTTGAATGTTTGCTGAGCTAAAGAGACTGGTTAGGATTTCTATTAGCATAATGGCTGAGGTGGTTTCTAGCAATGTGTGCTAAAATTCTTCTAGCATACTTTATCTGGAACATTTCCATGCCCACATCAAAGGCCATTCTAGAAATACCCACTGAGGATCCATGGCTGTTGTGACAGTTATGAGGCTGTCTCAAGATGTCACTTGCCAAATGCAATCTGCAGGACATGTTGTTGTTGTTGTTGTTGTTGTTGTTGTTGTTGTTGTTGTTGTGTGTCTTTAAAAAAATTGTATTTCCAATTTGTGGCAACCCTAAGGTGACCCTATCACAGAGTTTTCTGGAGGCTGAGAGTGTGTGACTCACACCAGAGTCACCCAGTGGTTTTCCATGGCAGAGCAAGGAATCAAACCCTCATCTCCAGGGTCATGGTCCAATGCTCAAACCACTACACAACACTGGCTCTCTATGGCCCTTTCCACAACTTACCTGCATCTGGTGCGGTCACACGGGGATCACGTGAGCAGCCTTTTCCGTGAGGCTCTCGCGTCCCCGCTGCTTCTGCTTCACAGGAGTTGTTGGCCAGCCAACTGGCAGGCAGCATGAGGACTCCGCCTCTTCCTTCTGCTGTTACCCTGTTTACTGGGGGTCCCAGGAGGGACACCTAAATAACCAAACAATAAAACACAATATTGGGAAAAATTAGCTGGAGCACTCGCTTAAGCTAGCAAGAAGCAGGGTAACTTAGCAGGATCTTGCAACCCAGCGTCTACGGGTTCAGGTCAGTCAAGCAGCCAGACGGGTTTAAAGTAGTGGAAATGATATTTTATTGCATACAAACAAATATTAAAGACACCGCACTCACACAGCTAACTAAGAGATTAGAGACTGAATTAAGGATAGAGATTTTCAGGGAAAATGGGTGATATGACACCTGTCTCATCATCCTGGACCTTGCGGGAGAATCCGGGGGTGCAGAGAAGAAACTCAGCTCGATTAGCTGAAGGGAGCTCGCCAAGCACAGCAGCAGCAAGGCTTGATGGAAGTTCGGAGCGATCCGAGGAAGGTCTCAGACTCTGGGATTTTTATAGGGTGAATCGGGACTGCAGGCTCTGCCTTACTTGGGGACAACAACGGGTTTTGGGTGCGAGACAATGTCTCAGAAAGGTCACAATTTAGCATGATTGAGTTAGGTCCGAATTGACAAAGCGGTAGACTGTATGCAAATGCTCAGTGCATGGCCTTTAAGCTTCTAGCTTGCCAAGTTACCTGCTCGGGGCAGGGAGTCCTTTGTAAACAGCGTGCATACATAATGAGGGTGTTTGCGGAGAGGTCTCCTAAAGTGGTGATCTGGCTATTTCTGGCCTGCCTGTATTGTCTTGGGATATTGCAGCATTTGATGGCCAGGCCTAGTTCTGGGCTTGCCCAGGGGCCTCTCAAACACGTGGAGAGCAGTGGTGGAAAGGAGCCAAATTATTGATATCAAAATGATATCTTTATGCTATCTCCAAGGAGACCTAACCTGCAGTAACACCACAGTGTAGCCGAGTATTTTCCCAGGCTGTGCTGGGGAGGAAGCATGAGGGCCGTGGCTCCAGAAGCTCCGCACGCAAGGTAAGTGCACATGGGGCCCACGGGGCGATGCGTGATATAGTGCACGATTGGCGCCTGCTGGCCCTGGCAGCGGCACGTGATTGCGAGGACATCGTCTGAAACACTGGAATATTCTAATGATAACGGTGATGACAACAACAACAATGATGATTTTAACAGTACGATTTCTGACATCAGATTTGTATCAGAAAGGCATTGGTGGAAGATGACAGCTTGCACAATGTTGGTAGAAGAACGGTGTGTATGAACTCTTGATGCTGTGAATTACATTAGATCCTATACTATCATTAGGTAGAAATGGGGTTGAAGTTGGCATCTGAGTTTGCCATAGTGTCTGTTTTTTGTGCCTATATCTCTCTTACATAGACTACTGTTGCTGGTGCATCTGGATAGCTACATCTGAGCAAGTGCAGGCCTTCCATCCGAGGTGTACCTCAGTTAACAAAGCCTCTAACAAAGACACTCCTTTTCCCAAAGTCTTTTTATGCAAGAACAGCCCAGGCCCAGTTCTGCTCCTTTTCCTCTCTCTAGTTGAAAGGGGTATTTTAAACAGACTTCTTTTGTGCTGGGTTGCAGCAGTGTGTCTACAGTAAAGAATGCAAACCTTGAGCTAGGAAAGAATGGGATTCAACTGTAAGTAATCCTAAACTTGTAGCTGCATGTGTTCACCTACAACAGGCAAGGTAAGCAGCAGCATGCATGAAAAGCAAAACAGAAAGAAAAGAGGAAAGCTGACTACCCTGCCTTATCAGTTCCCCCTGACATGTTGAAAAAGCAAAGGTCCACAAGTCTGGCAACCAAAATGAAAATCATAAGAAACGTGAAGGCTGGTGAAAGAAGAAAAGAAAAATTCTGGATGCATTTTGAAAGAAACTTTCAAGTGGTCTATAGAATGTTTGAGATTTTTTTGTTAAGTTATGCAAAGCTTACTTGACTTGTTTCATTTTATGTGTACATATTGTTAGTTTTGAATAAAAAATTTGCTGGAACATGTTGAGCTACTCTTCTTTGTGGTATAGGAACCTACCCCTTTTCTTTCCATGTGATTTCCACCTCTGGTTCCAAAGTTTCTGATAAAGAGGTAAAGCCTAGGAACACCTCACCATCATTAACTGAGGTAGACCTAATAGCCTTATCATCCAGGATGAGCTTTAGATCACTGATGATACGTGCACGCTTTATAGCTGAAAACTGAAGGTAGCAACAAGTAGGTTCTGTTTTCTCTTCTCTCTTCTGGTTCTGCCCTATAATATTTAATCTCATTTTTTAAAAATCTTTGTACTGGACAGTTGTGTCCCAAGTGGCTAGTTAACATATTAGGTCAAATGAATATAACCATTCACAGGCAACAATAAGACAATGATTAAATGTAACCATTGCACCAATAGGTAAATCTAATATATAAAAGTCAAAATTTGTTTGTCTGTGTCAGGCGAAGACCTCGTATGATTGGCTGTGTCAAGCAAAGACCTCATGTGATTGGCTGCCTAAGAAGATTCTATGGAATCCTGGGGTTTGCAGTTTAGGGATTTAGAATTCTCAGCCGGAGAGCTCTTGGGCCTTAGTCAACTGTGTCTGTCTTGAATAGGCCAGTTGCTATGGAGACAAGGCCTAGCAGCAAGGAAGAGGGCAGTATATTCCCTCAGGAATCCAATCTCTGTATGTTAATAACTCAGAGTACAGATTGGATTGGGGAATATGGGGAAAAGTTACAAGTATTGGACAAGACAGTTTGGGGAATTAGAGACACAGTATGTCAAATCTTTCTAACAAGTATTACCTATGAGAAAATAAAATCCCAGGCAACACCGGGTATATATGATAGTACGTAATAAATATCAATCTGTTTGGTATTTAGTAAAGTAATACAAATAAACTGATCAAACTCAGTGGAAAGAGAAGCAAAGTCTGTCATAAAAATAAGACCATACGTATGGAGCTAAGCATATCTTATTATATCTTAAGCCTTGTTATTCTGTGACTTTAAGCTGATTCTGAGTTATGGTGACACTATCACAAAGTTTTCTTGGCTAGATTTGTTGTGAGGGGCTTTGCCATTTCCTTCCTCTGTGGCTGAAGGAGTGTGACTTTTCCAAGTGGATTTCTGTGGCTGAGCAGGGATTCCCATCTTCATCTCCCAAATTCCTAATCCAACACACTCAAGCCTCTATACCACACAGGGTCTCTTTCTCCAAACATACACTAGCAGCTATTTCTCTCACTTGGGACAGCATTCTTCCCAGAACTCTCACCTCAGTTACTGCTCTCTTCACCTTCCAGGAGATTGCCAGTCTTCCTCCAAGTCCTCCTCCTCCACTTCTTCTTCCATGCCTTCATCAATTACACATTTTTCATGTCACCAAGCACCATTCCAGCACTATCCTGAAGCAGCAGGCTCCAAGGTGGCCACGGGGGGAGAGGACCGAGTGGAGGCTCAGTCTCAAATCAGGGGTGGGCAGAGTGCAGCCCAGGGGTGCATGTGGATCTTCACGGTCATTTTTGTGGTCCCCTGGGCCTCTTTGGGATCAAAATTGGGGGACAAGGAGGTATTATCCTCACGGGGGGGCTGGGTTATTTTAGTCCCAAGAAAGCTCTTTTTTCAAGTAAACCAAAAGTGACTGCTCACTTCCTATTTTGGGAAAAAAACCTCTCCTGGCTGGGCCTAAAAATATGGCAAAAAATGCCCCCACAGCCCCTAGAGGGCATTGGGAGCATTTAGGGACAAATTATTTTATTTTTGCAGTGGGTGGGTATGATGGGCCACCCCCCCCCCAAGTCTCCTAGGCTGGCTAATGTGGTCCCCTGTCCTCCCACATTTGTTGTTGTATTTATTCTCTGTTGGGTCTGAGAAATGGATTTTGTTGTATTTTGCTACAGGTCAATATGGCTACCCCTGTGTGGGATTTCAGGATATCCAGTTTAGCAGCGACAGCGAAATCCTAAACAAAAGGGAGCCAAAGACCTGAGGCTTAAGTCTTTGAAGTTTTTACTTCCAACAAAGATAAAATTCATTTGTTTGGACTGCAGTTGGCAAGTTTGAGCTGTACAGCACCTAAAAGTTTTTCCAGATAAAAAAGTACAGAGGTTTCTTGAGAAATGCAATGTTCTCTGCCTAAGAAAGGAGCTGGTAGCTCCAAGACAGGGACAATTTAGATCTCAAGGAGAATTATTTTTCATTTGCCAATGGAGTTGAAATTTGACTGCCTGGATCAAACCCTTTGCTTCTCAGTACCTGCATGGGCAAAAAAAGGGAGAGTTGTCTCTGCCTGCACTGATATACCTCTAGACCATCTTAATTGGCAAAAGAAGAATATCTTAAGACAAAATGTAGTTCTGTATCTACGTTGTCATTTTTTCCTTTCTTCTGCATAATTTTTAACTCTTTCACCTGATGAAGAAGCCAATGGATCTTCGAAAGTTTGCATAGTGTATTTTGTGCTTTTTCAGTTGGCCCAACAAGGGTATCACTGTTTTGTGGACTTCTTATCTGGTGTGTGAGTAAGTACTCTGACACACATACTCATAGGGAAGTGCTTTGGTTTTTATGGCCTAACTATGACACTTTCACATTCAGAACACTGAGACGAAAAAGGCATGAGAGCAAGAGATACATTTTCATATTAGATGGACACCACCCAGTCTAACAATACCTAGATGTTTTCCTGGTGATTGATGCATACCACTTAAGTATTTATAAAACCAGTGATCAGGGAGGGCAACCCTTTCACCTGGTGACATATTACTCCATTTGCTTAGTCATTTGCATGGTGTTTGTATAGGAACTACACATAATGATATCAGAAATATAAAAACTGAGTCTGCTGGGTGTGGTATAAGCTGCAGTTAAGCATTTGGTTACAAAGGATATTGAGAATATTCAAAAGACTCAAGGCGACGCAGAATAGTTGCGCTGACCTCTCCCACCTCCGATGTGTTTGTGAATCCAAGAAAGGGAAGGCCTTTGTTTGTACAAGTTGAAAGAAGTAGGTGTTCTAAGTCAGTGAGAGAAATAATATAACATATATTTTAGTTTCTGCAGTATTATTAATATATATGTATTAGCTTATAAGTGTGACACATTTTAGATATGCGTACACATATATTTTGGTATATTTTGTATTTGAGCTCCAGTAACACAATAAGTCTAAGAAGGAAGATTTTAGGTAGCAGTGTCAGTAAAGCTCTCATTAAAGTGAACAACCTATTATTTTGTTCTGATTAAGGGTTAACATACTTTTTAAATAAACAGATTTTTAGAAACTGGCAGCTGACCTTGGTGCAAAAGGAACCAGACAAAAAGAGATAAGAACTCAATAGTAGGGTGTTGAGAACATATTCCCTTCTGAGCTTTTGCAGACTGAAGATCAAAGTTGATAAAAAAGACAAGGCAGGAATTTGGCACTAATTAGCAAAATGGGAGGTTAAGATCTGTTTGATGGGCATTTTGGAACTACTAATGAAAAGTAAGGGACCACGAGGGAATATGCGTGATCATATATTGTAAATATGGGGAAGGGGGCATGTAAATTCTGATAGGTTGTGAATCCTGACCAATTAGGTCTCAAGAGGGGGGAGCTTGCATCGGGGATAAAATGTGGGTGATTTCATGATGGGGGTGTCCTTCTCTCTTGAGATGCACCCAGCTCTGCAGAGACGAAATAATAAACATCTGATGCTTCAGCCGATCCTGTGTTAAATTGTTTTATGGGTCTTATCAGCTATTTCTGACAGTCAGCATTGGGTCATTGTTGTTGCTGTTTCAAGTTTTGAAACAAATTATTGAACTTGAAATGCCAGCCCAGCGAATGAGATTGACAAGTAGCCTTTCATCTCCAGGATTTCCTCACGCTTTATATGTTTTGAGAGGCACAAGTTGCTATTTTCTTTATTTTTTCTTCTTACCCTTTTTGCTACTTATACACCGTCTTGCTTCCAATGAGCTAAATAAGTCACAAGGGCTCTGGGTCTTCCCTACTTTGCTATTCTAACAATTTGAGGGAGGCTGGGCTGAGAGAGAGGGACTAACCTGAGCTTACCAGCTTACTTCGTGGCTCAGTGAAGTCTTGGGCTCCCAACTGCTCTGTTTCTGTGCACCAGAACCATAGGCTGGTGCAAGTCCTGTTCTTTTCAATGCAGCTCAAACAGTCAGGGAAAAGTAAAGATCAGATGTTAGGAGCTTGCAAAATCTGTGAAATAAAAGCACCTCAGTTTCTGCAGCATTAGGCCAAAACTTAATGGCAGGATAGAGCTTTAATGACAGGATAGTTTCTGAACCATTAAATACAAATAAGAGGCTCAATGGCAATTAAGTCAGAATGAACAATGCACTGTACAGTGAGTGCGTTTACTCTTGCAGCCAAATAATTTTTTATCATTGTATGGTATGAGGCATTGTATGGTATGTGTCTGAGTGACGCAGTATTGCAGCTTTTTCCAAGCTGGTGCCCTCCAGATCTCTTGGACAGCAATATCCATTGACCCTGACTATTGGATGTGCTGGCAGAGGATAGTGGGAGTTGTAGTCTAGCACATCTGGAGGATACCTAGCATGAGTAAGGGCAGAATTATTGGTCATCACTGCCATTACTGTGACATTAAATTCAATACAAGATCAGTGTTCCACAATGCCTGTATTTCTTACATTCTTCTGCTCCCCTAAGGTGACTAATGCTTCCTCCACCTCAGTTTCCTCCAGAAACCTGAAATATCCCAATATTGGGAGGAAGATAGCAGCTTGACAAGAGCTTGAATTAGGCATCCTTTTAACTAAATGCCACTTTCTAAATTCAACATACTTCCAATAATGTAATAGCATCCCTTCTCCCATTTTGTGGGAATCCTTGTGAAAATGCTTCCACTCAAAGAAAAAAAAATGGTTAGTGAGTAAAAAAATGGTCGGTAACCCTACTGTGGTTATAGTCCTGTAAAGCTTTACTTCAGGAACCCACATACAAGCCCTGTCCTGGGGTTTCCAGTGTAGCACCTGTGGCACCATTTTGCTTGCGGAAACAGACCTCTAGCTATGCTCATGGGATCCTTGCTTCCAGCCTTAATCTATCTGTGGAGTTTTTTAAGGCTTGAAAAATATTACTGGGAACCAAGATCCCCATTCTGTTCCTGAATCTGCCACCAGACAGCTGTGTAGCAAGAGCACTCATCCAATGCAATTCCTTTTACCTTTGCTTATTCTTTCAATTCCCAATCCTGAGCCTTACTTTTTCCCTCCATTTTCCATCTCCAAGCTTTTCTCTTTTTCTCCCCTTCTCTCTCATGCTGCCACTTAACTTTGTGGCCTCCTTGCCCCAATCTTGTGGTCTGGGGTCACTTAAAACCCCCATCCTTCTTCCATGAAACTACACAGACATGCACACATGGCTGAATTTTAAGAGTGTCATTGATTTGAAAATGTTACAGTATACAATCAAATCAAAACTCATCAAATACCAAACACAAGAAAAAAATAATCACAGAACAGTTCCAGTGTGCTGAAGATGCCAACATTCATCTGTCAAGAGTTGTTTATATATTTCTAATGGTGTCCATCCATCACTTTCTGTGTTGTGATGGTTGGTCTTTATAAGTCCTTTGTCACGTTGACTGAATGAATAAAGTTGGTTGATGTGTGCCTTTATGTAGTTTCAGACTTACGGTGACCCTACTATGCAGTTTTCTTGACAAAATTTGTTCAGAGGTAGTTTGCCATGGCCTTCCTCTGAGGCTGAGAGAATGTGATTTGCCCAAGGTCACCCAGTGGTGAAGCAGGGATTCAAACCTTGTTCTACAGAGTCCTAGTCCAACACTGAAACCAATACACTACGCTGGCTCTCTGAATAAAGAAGTACCAAGTCTCAGATAATGTATTTGACTCTTCCTGTTCCACCCATAAGCATACCAAATAGCCAATATATATCCTTCACTTCTTTTTATCTATTAGTGGATGTGACGCTATTATTACGAAAGACAACATTTCTTTACTATCATTTGTATGTTGATGTGTTTTTCTCTTTCACTGACATACACACCTACCCACCCACATTTTCTGTTTGGCTCTCAGGGCTCTGAAGAAGGTAGCCACATTGGTCAGGAAGTAAGGACAAAGAGGAAGAGACTAACTACCACCAAGGGAGAATCAGAACCAAGGCCAAAAGAGCTCTCCTTTTAGTTCTCTTTCTTTTGGGTCTGGGGATGTTTTCCTTTCCATATAAGGTGGAGGATTTGATACTAGAGAAATGGTGATGGGTGAAAGGAGCACAGTGCTCTCACAAGGATCAGCTCAGAAGTAAGTCCCACTTAGCTCAATGAGACTGCCAGCTAAAGCATGCATAGGACTGCATGCTATATATTTGAGGACCAATACCTTTGTCTTGTATTGTGTGGCTTACTCATTAGTTTGCCCTCTCAGTTTTCCTTCTGTGAAGTGCATTTTGTTGTTGTTAATCACCACAACCATCATAATGCTACTAATAATCTTCAAATATTTTCAGGAAGGAGGAGGAGGAGGAGGTCTAGATTTAAAATGTGAGGCATCTAACATACTTCAGATCTGTTTTTAAGGTTTTCAGCAGGAGTGAGAGAAATGCTGAGATAAAGAGGAAGGGAAGGAGAAGGAAAATGGTAGGTGTAGCTTGGGGAAATGGGAGAAGAAGAGAGAAGACAAATGCATGCAAGAGAACTGATGAAGTAGGGAAGTAAAAGAGAGGAAGAAGGGAGGGACAAGACATGTGCAATGAGATGTGGGGAGGGAGGAGAAGGGAGAGAGAGAGAGAGACGGAGAGGAGAAGATGTTTAGCCAGGAGGCATGGAAAGAGGAAAGGAGGCTAGAAAGACAGGAATCAGGGAATGAGGGAAAAGATAAATATTGTTCAGGGAATGGAGGTGAGAAGAAGATGCTTTGCTAGGAATTGCAAAGGAGGAGGAGAAAGAAGATAAGAAAGAGAGAGAAATGAATTCAATTAGCAAAATAGGAAGGAATCAAGTGCCTCAGCAGAGTTGGAAGGAGAAAGACATTAATACCACGCATTTTGCTAACAACAGTACAACCCACATCCACCTAAGAAAAGAAAGTGAATTGTGAATTGTACTATGGCTTCAAACATTTAGGGTAGAGTGAGGAAGACAGAAACAAAACAGAAAATGTTAACAATAAGGCAAGAACACACACAAAGCAGCCATCCTGTAGTATATAGCTTGGTCAGTTGTCATTCCGATAAAGAGAAGGGGAAAGACCTTCCTGTTTCCACTACATTTATTCCATTTATTCCAGCACTGGAAGCAAAAATCTTAATGTGTGATTCACCAAAAATAACCAGAGGATATTGGTGGTATAACAGAGAGAGACAGGGACATAGTCCTAAATAGAGATACTTGGGCATTCAGACACATTACCTTCTTTCTTGTTTAACTGTCATAATAGTATAATTGCATCTACTAATAGTTAAAATTAACCAACAATGAATTTTAGTTTACATGCATATAAAGATGTTGCTGTTTTATTTCTCTAGTGTTTTTTTTAATAGATTGCACAGAGCCTAGAGATTAAGAAACAGTCTATTGACAACATTCCTGATTCTGCTTTATGTATAGTATTACCAGTTTATACACTTTGCTGATTGATTACTTTTTACTATAAACATTGTCAGAATATGCTGACAAAGCCTGGGATGGTGCAAGGCAAAGTAAGAAAATGGGCTATAGAAAGGGGACAAGACTTAACAGTTCAATCATCAGGATGAATCTGAGTTGTGAGGAGTATTCGCCCTTGGATCAAGGCTCTACACATCTGGGGTCAATGCTCTACGGGACATACAGGTCTTGCTCAAAATTCACTTTGGTTTTCCTTTGCTCTGCAAATATCATCAGTATGTACTCTGAGTTTTTTTCATGGTTCTTGGGTCAAGTTATCTAATCAGTTTAAAGTTCCAAAAATACTGAGGTCAGATTGCCCTACTAATTGAACAATGTGAACTCTCATGTCCCCTGTAAAGAACTATATTGTTTTATGAAAGAAGATTTTATGGTGTGTGTCATACTATCACAGTGTACTTATTAGCATTGCATCCACCTCTTGCCTTACTGTTAGGCAAGGTGTGGTGGCTGATGTAGCAGCAGGTTTCTAGCGTAATGAAAAAGTCAGCAAGTAGTTAATTTATTGTTATAATTTTAGTGCTGGTATCTGGAAGATGGTAGATGCAGGTTCAGAAGCAATGTAGCTCTGCTTACCAATAAATGCAGACAGACAACATATGTTAAAACAAAACAGGTCACAACTTTATTGCTTACCTCTGTAAAATGCTTGGCCCCACCATGGATCCTGATCCAGACATCATTCGACCTGCCTGCCGACCAACAGACACAAACTCACCCAGCCTGCCTTTTGGGTATCATCCAGGATGACACATAGAAGCTGCTGTGTGGTTCCCCTGCCAGCTGGGAGAGGGGGCAACGTCACCCACCGCCAAGCTGGACACAACTTTCCTAACACTCCCAACATCCCAAAAGAGGACACTCCATCTCTTCCTCAGCTGGATCCAGGTTCCATGCTAAAACCACCCCTAAAGCTGTGACAAAATGTCAGCTTTGTACAGCAACGATAAATAATAGCACCTGTTGAGCCACATCATGGCAAAAGGAAAGAAGGTGAGAATACAGCTCTAAAGACAAATTGTGAAGGGAGTGCACAAGTCTGGTTCATACATCCCAGCCCCAGATCAGACTAGAAGGAAACCTCCACCTTGGTTTCACAGGCTTCTTCTACCAACCAAACAGGTTCCATCTGATTTCCTGCCTTTCCAAAAGTCTGCAAAAAAAACCTGTGGGCTTCTGGGAAAGGGAATGCTTTTCATGCCAACAAAAGTAGCGACCTCTTCTTCCCAGTAAATCAGAGAACAGAATTATTGTTGGTGTTGTTTTGGTTGGATTTGAGGTTTGGTTGATGTGATTGCAGCTTGAAGTGATTACAGGCACCATTTTCTTTCATACCTCAGGCAAAAAAACATACCTAGAACCAATGTTCTTGATTATGGCCCTTTTCACATGGCATTTGCCATGTGAAAGGGCCTCCAGAGCGTTGTGCGATTGTGAGGAGCGTTTCAGACGACGTCCTTGCAATTGTGCGACACTGCCAGGCCAGCAGGCACCAATCACGCACTATTTCATTTTCAGCTTGTAGATGAAAATGATGCACGATCACGCATTGCTCCAGGGCCCCACGTGCACTTACCTTGCATGAGGAACTCCGGAGCCGCAGCCCTCGCACTTCCTCCCCCAGCGCAGCCTGGAAAAATACCTGGCTGCACTGCGGAAGGAAGAGGCGGAGCCCTCATGCACCTGCGAAGCCAAAGCAGCGGGGACACAAGAGCCTCTCGCAAGAGGCTGTTCACGTGATCCCTGTGCCCCAGCACCAGATGAAGGTAAGGTGTGGAAAGGGCCTATGTCTCAGTAGTTTAGAGACATGCTTTGTTATTGGCAGGTATTTTAGAATGTAGCCTGAACACTGAGCTGGTTTTCCTGTTTAAACCAAATTCTGCCTAACACTGCTGTTGAGATAGACAGTTCTTATAATGATGCTTATGTGAACTGTGATGACATCAATATGTGGGACATAACTACTGCCAGGGAGTGGACTTAATTGTATCTGCAGAATGATTGGCTTGTTTCCATAACTTCATTCAACAGGATACAAAGACCTTTTGATGAATTAATGAATAACATATAGAGCTGGGGCTGAGGTGACGGGGAGTCATTGGAAGTAGGAGATACATATCCTAGTGACTGTCTAAACAACTTCTGTATCCCTCAGAACCTAAGATAAATATTTTATGATAGTCTTTGTGCACCTGGGGATTTAGTTACCAGGGAATACAATAAAGTTCACAGTAAGTAACTTTGATTACTGTAGCTAAGTGCAGTGTCAAAGGCATTGGGATACAAAGTGCAATTATACACCATATAGAACCAATGGGCTAGTATTTCTTAAAACATTAATGGCCTTGGTTATACTGTGTATGTGTGGGTTTAGGTGGAGTTGGATGTAAATGGTTGTAAATCTTAAAAGTGCATCCATATGAAGCAATGGACTTACATTAGTCATGACTTCACTCCATGGTCTGCTCAGTATCAACAAATACTATTTCCGTCAGTAAATAATTACAGTATATTGCATGATTTCAAAACTTATCTTCCAGCTTTGTGTTGTGCTAGTGCTGTTAGGCTACCCAGCTTTCTCAGGTACCTATTCCACAGAAATACACAGATATATAATTTCATTCATGTTCTCATTGACACCATGATCATCGGCTTGGGAATTGTGGGAATGACTACTCTAATAAAGGATAAGATAAAATTATTTGGAGATGTATATATGAAATGGATGGAAAAGATTTATGCAAAGTTTCTAGGGAGTGAGAGCTCAGTCTAAAGTATTCTAGGCAAATGAGTCTCATTAGCTGTACTAATAAACATGTATTTATTGATTTCTTAAATTACAATTCATTCCATCTTTCTGCCAAAAATAAAATGTAAGGTGGTGAACAAGAGTTAAATTCAAATTAAAAAAATACAGTTAAAACATAAGAGAAGGTTAAAAGCTCAATGAAAAACACATAGTTTGAAAGAGAATATTTCATATAAGAAGCAGACATGAGCTTTTTCAAGAGTTTAAATGAGCTCTGCCTATTAAGAAAGCAGTTGAGAAGTAACATGTTACGTTGTTGTTTCCCACTTATAGTGACCCTAAGGCAAACTAACAGGTTTTTCTTGGCAAGATTTGTTGGGAAGGAGGTGTTGCCTTTGTCTTCTTCTAAAGCCGAGAAAGTGTGATGCCCAAGATCATCCAGTGGGTTTCCATGGCTGAGCAGGTATTCGAACTCTGGTCTCCAGAGTTGTAGTCCAGTGCTCAAATCACTACACCACGCAGGCTCTCAAGATGCTACGTTAAGAAGATAAGTGTAGCCAGACACTCATCTTAGATTTTAAAAAAGCAAACTTCTGTAAACTTAAGGAGCTGCTGGCTGAAATTCCATGGTCAAGAATAGTGAAAGGGAAAGGAGTTCAGAAGGCATGGGAGTTCCTTAAAAGGGAGATACTGAAGGCACAGTCTAAAACTGTGCCAATAAGGAGGAAAAATGGAAGGCATCTGAAGAAACCAGAATGGTTGACTAAAGAACTCTCGGCCGAGCTAAGTGTTAAGAGAAATGTGTACAGGAAATGGAAGAAGGGGGAAACCACCAAAGAAGAATTTAAGCAAGTAGCCAGGAGATGTAGGGAGGCGGTCAGAAAAGCTAAAGCACAGAACAAACTTAGGCTGGCCAGAGACATTAAAAACAATAAAAAGGGCTTTTTTAAATACGTCCACAGCAAAAGGAAAAAGAAGGCGACGAAAGGGTCGCTGTGCAGAGAAGATGGTGAATTACTCACAGGGGGAAGAGAAAAGGCAGAACTACTTAACACCTTTTTTGCCTCATTTTTTCCCCAAAAGGATACAAGCACTCAACCTGGCGGTTGGGGAGCAGATGAGGAAGCAGGGGAAATGAGGCACGTAATAGGTAGAGAGGTGGTACAGGAATACCTGGCCACACTGGATGAATTCAAGTCTCCAGGGCCAGATGAATTGCATCCTAGGATATTAAAAGAACTGGCAGAGGTCATTTCGGAACCACTTGCTATAATCTTTGAGAAATCTTGGAGGACAGGAGAAGTTCCAGCAGACTGGAAGAGAGCAAATGTTGTCCCCATCTTCAAGAAGGGGAAAAAAGAGGACCCAAATAATTATCGCCCAGTCAGCCTGACATCAGTACACGGAAAGATCCTGGAGCAGATCACTAAGCAGTCAGTTTCTAATCACTTAGAAAGCAATGCGGTAATCGAGAGAAGTCAACATGGATTTCTCAAAAATAAGTCATGCCAGACTAATCTTATCTCTTTTTATGATTGAGTTACTAGCTTGATAGATGAAGGGAATGCTGTGGATGTAGCATATCTCGATTTCAGTAAGGCTTTTGACAAAGTTCCCCATGACATTCTTGCCAAGAAGCTAGTAAAATGTGGGCTGGACAGGGCTACTGTCAGGAGGATCTGTAACTGGTTGACTGACCAAACCCAAAGGGTGATCACGAATGGCTGCTTTTCATCCTGGAGAGAAGTGAATAGCAGGGTGCCACAGGGTTCTGTCCTGGGCCCAGTGCTGTTCAATATCTTCATCAACAACTTGGATGAAAGAACAGAGGGCATGCTCATCAAATTTGCGGATGACACCAAATTGGGAGGGGTTGCTAATACGCCAGAGGACAGGATCAAAATTCAAAATGGCCTGGATAGATTAGAGAGCTGGGCCAAAGCTAACAAAATGAAATTCAACAGAGAGAAGTGTAAGGTCCTACACGTAGGTAGAAAAAAATGGAATACAGAAATATAGGATGGGGGACACATGGCTGGATAGCAGTACTTGTGAAAAGGATCTAGGAGTCTTCATAGACCACAAGCTGAACATGAGTCAGCAGTGTGATGCAGCAGCCAAGAAAGCCAATGCAATTCTTGGCTGCATCAATAGGAATATGGTGTCTAGATCGAGGGAGGTACTGGTACCACTCTACTCTGCTTTGGTTAGACCTCATCTTGAATACTGTGTCCAGTTCTGGGCACCCCAATTCAAGAAGGACATGGTCAAGCTGGAGCAAGTCCAGAGGAGGGCGACCAAAATGGTGAGGGGCCTGGAAGCCATGCCCTATGAGGATAGATTTAGAGAGCTGGGTGTGTTTAGTCTGCAGAAGAGAAGGTTAAGAGGGGACATGATAGCCATGTTTAAATATTTGAAGGGATGCCATGTAGAGGAAGGAAAGGACTTGTTTTCTGGTGCTCCAGAGGCCAGGACAAGGAGCAATGGATTCAAGCTGCAGGAAAGGAGATTCCACCTGAACCTCAGGAAGAACTTCCTGACAGTCAGGGCTGTCCAGCAATGGAATATGCTGCCTTGGAGTGTGGTGGAGTCTCCTTCCTTGGAGGTTTTTAAGCAGAGGCTGGATGGCCATCTGTCGGGAGTGCTTTGAGGGTGTTCCTGCATGGCAGGGAGTTGGACTGGATGGCCCGTGTGGTCTCTCCCAACTCTACATTTCTATGATTCTATGATTAATAGCCGTGATTTGTAACAAAATTATGTAAGAGAGTAATAAGAGATGAATGGCATCCTTCCAAAGAATGTAATAACTGTCAAAGTTGGTGTGTGCTTTTAAGTAGGAAGTAATCTTTGGTACTTGTTACTTAATGGGTGTATGCATGGAGGAATGTTGCCTCTTCCTATAGTTAGGTAACATGATGCTCTGCATCCAGTAAAGATCCTTGAGGTATTCCTTTGCAAGAATTGCCCTTTTATTGTTACTTACTAGTTTTTGTACTTTTACCAACTATTAGCTTTTAAAAGGACATGTTCTTTTCCGCTGTGACTGCTACATTTGCCTAGGCTTTCCTGAGGGACTTTGACAAAAATCAAATCAATCAATCAATCAATCAATCATCTTTTGAAATTCCCTACATACAATGTCTATTGCAGAAACTCTCCAAACTTCAGGGAGGGGCAGAGGTTGGGAGGGATAGTCTGGTTCAAGAGGGATAAACATCGTCAAATGAACTCCTGATGTTATTGGAGCAGACTGTGTGCCTGGGGACTGTAAATGATCCTGTAGTTGCAGACTGAGCCAGCACAGCCTAGTGCTGGACTAGGGCCATTTCCGCACTAGACTGTTATAGAGCTATGATTCCACTTTCAACATCCTATGGAATCCTGGGGCTTGCAGTTTCGGGAGGGGCCAGCTGGCCCCTCCTGAAACTGCAAGCCCCAGGATCCATAGGATGTTGAAAGTGGAATCATAGCGCTATAACAGTCTAGTGCGGAAATGGCTTAGGACTCCAGAAGACCAGGGTTCAGATCCCTGCTCAGCCACTGAAACCCACTTGGTGACCTCAGGCAAGTCACACTCAGCCTCAGAACAAGGCAAAAGCAACCTCTCTCTGAACAATTCTTCACAAGAAAACACCATAACAAGATCACCTGAGCTTCTTGTTAAGTCGGAAATGACTTGAAGATGCACAAGAACAACAAAGCTACAGTCTGGCTCCACAGGTCACCTGCATGACTAGGCCACCCTATTTATGATTAGGAGAGGAGAAAGACCCTTTCCACAGCTTACTTTCTTGTGGTGATGTCTGGTGGCGATCCTGGTAGTGGCTCTGCTGGGAAGGGAATGTGATGGCAGCACTCCCCTCCACGTGGGATCAGCTCCCTGTGGAAGAGAGCGCAATGGATATGTCACTTCCTTCTGCAGCACAGCTGGGTACTTTCCTCAGCTGCACTGGGGCAGGAAGTGCTGCCATTGCACTTCCTGCTCTTCTGTAGGACAGGTAAGTGCGGGATGATGACGCGATTGTGAGTCCATTGATGGGGAAACCCGTCAGTGATTTAACCCACGATTACGCTGCCTGGAGATGGGAGAAGAACGGGATTGCAATAACGTTATGCAGAAGCATCATCGCAGTCTTGTCCTTCTCCTGTCTCCATGGTGGGATGGGAGGGTGCTGTGGAAAAGGCCAAAAACATATTCCTTATGCTATAAACATGCCCTCAGAGATGCCCTCAGATGTGCTGGCTAAATTCACTTTTTCCATGTTCCGTAGAAATAAAATAATTTTCATTTCAGCATAAGGGAGATGCCTGTTTCTGAAAGCAGAATGAATAATTCAGCAGTAATTATGTCTGTATTGACATTAGGCTCTGCTAGTGAAAAGGGCAGCCTGATGCAGACATCTTCAGCCTGCTGAGTAACACTAATCTACAGAGCAATCGTGGGTTTCCATCCCACTGGGCAAATGCATGGATGAAATTTCCTTCTGTGAATTCAAAAGCTAGATGTATTTCACATGCTCTTCCTGCTCCTCAGCACCTCCCACCATGGAACAATCCATTTCACCCTCCATATGTGGTTTTGTTTTTGTTTTTTTAAATGAAGAGTAAGGACTTCTTTTGAGAAAATGTGAGTATTTTCACCAACAGGAGCCAGAAATCAGAAATAGAAAAGATAATTGTGATTCAGCAGCCCTTAAAAACAAATTATTCTTATCTTGTCACCCTTTTTCTTCTCCTTACTGTATGGACTTTTCTGCATGATGACATTGTCATGTGTTGTCCCATCACAATCCCAGTAGCACCTCAGCCAGGATTGGAGTGTGCCCCCAACACTCCTCTCCGTACACGACTGGTTGCCTACAGAAGGCAGCACGAGGGATATGCTCCATCCTTCCAGACTCCAGCTGGCCTTATTCCCATTCTGTAGTAGGAGAAAAAGCACACAGATCACGCTTCCAGCCCTTCTGCATGGCCAGCTGCAACAGAAGGTTCGCACAATCAGGGCTCATTGATGGAATTTTTCGGTCAATGATATATCTCACGATCACACCAGCTGGCAATGTGAGAAGGGCAGGACTGCGACGACATCATTCGGAAGCGTTGTTGTGGTCCTGCTCCTCTCATGTCCCCATGCCAGGATGCTGTCATCATACAGAAAGGGCCTATAAGTGAGGCCGGGACATGGTGGCTCCTGAGGATAACAAACACTTCTCTCTTCCACCCCTCATTTCTTCAATATTTAGTAAGGCAAAATATGGGATGGAGAATCACACCTATTATGTTACTTAAGGTTCATATATGACACTTTTAGAGGTTCAAACTGTTCCACAGGCATTGACCAGCTGTAGTGATTCCTACACAACACTGAAAGGTAAATTGCTATTGTGCTCCATATTGCAGACAGAAGACTTGCAGCTGAGGCTGAAGGAATGATTTGTAACAGCCAGTGCACGCAGAGGTGAGTTTAAGGCAGGGACTTCCACATTTGTAGTTCAGAATCATGACTTCTCTGTTATATCAACTGTCAGCAAAAATATTCTTTCTTCTGCTTGGCTTCATCACCTGCCACTTGGTGGCATGGAGAAACCTGCAATATCATGTCATATATTTTTAAGTACTGAATGTCTTTTGGAGGAGAGAGGAGAGGAGGTGAGAGACTGCTCCTTTGTGGTAGGGGTTATGTCAGCCTGTATAATTCCAGGAGCAGGACTGCCCTTTGAAGAGAGTTTTCATAATGCGATCTGCATTTCTCTTTCTACACATGCATACCCTCCAACATTTCATAGATGAAAACTGGGACACGTGTGACCAAGCAACATCAGAGTGTGATCAAAACAAGCAAAAGCTGTTAATGAGGAAGAACATACAAGCTAGGAGAGGATGCAACAATTTGCTTCTGCCTGAGCCTCCTAGAAAGGGCAAGATTCTTCCCTCTCCTCTCCTCTCCTCTCCTCTCCTTCCTGCTGAGTTAACTGAATGCAAACTACTTCTGCACTTTAAACTCAGTTTGTAGCAGTTAGGTAAACTGAAGGCAAAAGGGGAAATGAGAGAGAGGAAGAGAGAAACCAAGACATTTTAAAAGCAGCTGAAAAAGTGAGCTGACAGCAGGCATCAGTAAGATCAGGAATCTCCCAGTAGAATCGACAGTCAGAGGAGGCACACGCAATATATTCAGTGGGCCTGTGTTATAAGCACGTGTACCAAAGCACAGTTCTTCATTTCACCTGAGAACAGTCCTCCTATTCCTTCCCCTGAAAAATAGCCTACAGCATCTAGTATTCATTTCTGGGCTCTCATCCCAGTACTAACCAGGGCTGATCCTGCTTAGCGTCAAAGATCAGACAGGATCTGGTTCCTTTAGGGTATTAAGGCTGTCTTACAATACAGTTTTTTTTTACATGTCTACTCAGAAGTGTTGGGAAAATTAAAAAAAATATTGAATATTGAGAGACTTTGGTAATGAGACTCTCAATCAGCAGAGTATTTTAGTAAATGCACTAAACGGAAGTTGAACAGATCACCAGTCCCACTTCTTTAACTCCACCCCAAACACACTTAATCTAGCTCAAAATAAACACAAAAACAGTTTGGTTAAAAATATAAAAGAGTTTACTCACAAAATCTTGTGCATGGTCTACACAGGTTCAATTCTTGAGGAAGGTAGGAAGAAAAATAGCACTCACATGCCTACTGCCAATGATCCCTGTTGGGAAATCTCAGAGCATGCTTTCAGGACAAAAGGCGAAGACAAAAGGAAAGAGTAAATGGCCAGAGGACCTTTTTAAAAAGAACAAGGAATGCTGGAGGAAGAGGTGTTAACCAACAAACAGGAAGTTTTCTCTCTAGGCTATCTCTCTATGCTTACAATAGACATGCAAATAAACTAGCCATTCAATTAGGCATGCAAAGGTTGCCACTCCCAACACCCCTTCTCAACCATGCATGCACCCCTGAAGTCCCATCTTGACTTGCAGGTTCTCAAAGCCGTCTCTTGGTAGAGGTTTGGTCAGGATATCGGCTACCATCTCAGTGGTTGGACAGTAGATCATCTTGATCATTCCATTCTCTGTGAGCTCACGTACTTTGTGGTATCTTGCTCCTATGTGCTTGCTGCGTGGTGTCATCTTCTCTGTTTGAGAAAGTTTAATACAGCTCTGGTTGTCTTCCATAACTTGAATTGGTTTTTCTTCATTTATTCCAAAATCAGACAACAATTGATCAAGCCATAGTAATTCTCTACATGCTTCTGATGCTGAAATATACTCTGCTTTTGTAGAGGACAGAGCCACCACACTCTGCTTGTGGCTGCCCCATGAAATAGGGCTGTCTCCATACAAAAATAGGAAACCGCTCACTGAGTGATAATCTGCAGTATCACCAGCCCAATCTGCATTAGTGTAGCATACTACCTTTGGATTGCTACTAGCTGGTAGCTTCAATTTAAAATTGATAGTCACTTTTAAGTATCTAGCCACCTTTTTTACTTCAGTCCAATCTTTCTTTGTGGGTGAGCTAACTTTCCTGCTCAGAATCCCTACAGCAGATGCAATATCAGGTCTTGTGTTAGTAGACAGGTACAAGAGTTTTCCTATTGCTGTTCTGTAGAGACTATTATCTGGTAAAGCATTATTTTCTTCAGTATTTTTAAGAAAATCTGTGGTCATGGGCGTTGCTACACTATAGGCATCTTGGAGTCCTAAACTTTCTAAAAGTTCAGTAATCTTTTGTTTTTGATTCAGTAGAAAAGAGCCATCTTGTTCTCTTCAGTCTCCATGCCCAAATAAAATCTTGTATCTCCTAACTCTTTTAATTCCACTTCTTTGGTCAAGTGATGTACAACTTCTGAGTAGTCTTTATTTCTGTTGGTGGCTATAATCAAATCATCAACATAGGTCAGGATAAAGGTTGAATAACCTTCTTTGGTTCTGGTGTATAGACACTGATCCGCTTCTCCTTGCTTAAAGCCTAATTATTTCAACATTGTGTCTAGTTTCTCATTCCAAGCTCTAGCAGCCTGTTTAAGTCCATACAAACCCTTGTTCAGCTTGCAAACCAGATGTGGTTGCTTCTGGTCTACAAAGCCTGGAGGTTGTTGCATGTACAGTTCCTCTGTTATTTCTCCACGTAAGAAAGCAGTTTTCACATCAAGGTGTCTGACATCCATTTGTTTGGAAGCAGCTAGACTGAGAAGCAGTCTTATGGCACTGTGTTTGACAACAGCAGGCATCTGCTCAATTTCTTCAAAGCTTGATGGTTCATTTGGTAACGCTGATGTTGCGAGGTAGGACAAGCGTGGAGCTGGTACACCTCTGTTGGGTCGCGTTGAGCGTCTGGGAACCTGGTCTGTCTCTGCAGCATCCTCCGGTCCTGTGCTCAGGTCAGAGCCATCTGCATCCCCTTCTCTTAGTGTACTGCTCTCTGCCTTTAGCTTGCTTTCTGCAGCATATATCTCATTCCTTTGTTTAGAATCAGGTTGTGTAGCTGCTTGTGGCATTTCAGATGAAGGCAACATTTGCACTTCTAAGAGAGGTTCAACATTTTGCTCTTCTTCTTCCAGTGATTCTAAGATAGTCTCTCGTTCATCTTGAAAGTCTATGACAGTTCCTCTCTTATCAACTCTGCTTTGTTCATCAAAATAAACTACATGCCTAGTAGCAACTTCACCAGTCTTTAAGTTCATTACTCTATAGCCTTTGCTTCCAGGAGCATAGCCAATTAGAATAGTCTGCTCTGCTCTTGCATCTAGTTTGTGTCGCTTCTGTTGTGGTATGTATGAATATGCAATACTTCCAAAGGTTCTAATGTGTTTCATGTCTGGTACTCTGCCATGCCATAGTTGAAATGGTGTTCATGTGGTGCCTTTTGTTGGCAATCTATTCTGGAGATACGTTGCGGTCATAAAGGCATCACCCCAAAATTTACTGGGAAGATGAGCATGCACTTTGTCATCTCCAGGAGAGATCTCAGTTTCCTTTCAGCAATCCCATTCTGCTCAGGAGTGTAAAGAATGCTCCTCCTGTGCAAAATGCCATGCTCTTCCAGGAAAGCTTGTGTGCGATGTGAAATGTACTCACCAGCGCCATCTGTCTGGATAGCTTTAGGTGTCATCTCAAACTTGTTTCTCACCATGATAACATACTTCTGTAGCATGTCTTGGGCTTGACTCTTCTCTTTCAGAAGATAAGTAACACAATACCTTGAAAAATCATCCACAAAAATTAAAGCATATCTGTTCCACCAAGTGAGGAAACATTAAATGGACCACATAAATCACCGTGAATGAGATCCAGTACCTTAATGGTTCTCTTTTCAGTCCTTGGATGAATGAGGGTCTGACTGACTTTTGTTCAACACAAGTTACGCACCTGGTAGTACTTTCATTGTGTTGTTGATTCTCCTTGATTCCTGTAGTCAAGCTCTGGTTCTGTAGTTCAAGAACTGCCTTTGGATCACAATGTCCAAGACGTCTGTGCCATACGTCAAGGCTGTCCTCATTCATCTGTGCTCTAGCAACATTAGCTTGTTGAGCTGAAAGATGTAACTCATAGACACCATTATTCTCAAATGCTTCTGCAAAAAGGACATTATCTTTGGTAACTGTGCATTTCCCTTGTTTGAAAAGTATTTCAAATCCTTTCTTATCTAAAGCAGACACACTGAGCATGTTGCAGTGTAATTCAGGAACAAACAAGACATTACTTGCTACATTCTGGGCAACTTTGCCATTGGGCAATTTGCCATTAGGCGATAGACAGTTTAAAGTGCAGCTTCCTGATCCCAGGATCTGCATGGATTCACCATTTGCAGCTTCAATCTTTCCTGTTGCAGCTGGATCCATTTTATCAAAATATGCATCAGAAAATGTGCTGTGATTGGTACAGCCAGAATCTATAATCCAACAATTATTTTTCTGCTTGTAGTCATTAACTGCCAGAGTCTGCCCCATTAAAAGAAGATTACTTCCTCTATCAGACTGTTTGCTTGGTTCACCTACTGCCTTTGTCTTGTAAATTTCTTAGTTGGAGAGCTACCATTGGCAGAGGGCTTTTTGGAAAGGAGACAGTTTCTTGCAATGTGACCCTTTTTGTTGCAGTTATAGTAACTGAGCTCTGATTGGCCCTTAGGCAGAGCTTTGGGTCTGCCCTTTAGTGGCCAGGTGATTTGATCCACTTCGTCTTTGTGTATGATCAAAAGGGGAGGCCCCTTGGTCAATGCATTCTTCTTGTAGTTTAGACAAAGCTTCATTAAAGGTTAGCCCTTTTAAGTTTTGTAAAAGAGAGATGAAGGGATTGAACTCTGCTCTCAGAGTTCCAGTCAGGAAACAAACCTTTTGTCTATCAGAAAACTGGAATCCACAGGAATTCAACTTATCAAAAATTATAATCAGTTTGCTGATATAAGCTTCACAGCCTGCTTTAGTATGAAGGCGAAGCTGTACAAGTTCCCTCATCCAAATTGACTGAGACTTTTCATATGAAAGACCATACACTTCTTTAAGTTTAGTTAGCATTTCATTTGCAGTTTTGCAATCTCTTACATAGAGTAGCTGATTAGCCTCCAGTGCATTACCAATTAGATACTGTGCAGTTGCATCTTTTCTCAACCATTGTTCTGCAGATTCACCACTTGGTTTTTCCTTTTCAATTGCATCAAGAACATTATGGTAATTAAAGGCTACATTTAATTTTTGTCTCCATTCTGTATAGCTGTCATTGGTGAGTCGCACAAGTCTGGGTTTGGAAGCTAGGTCTAAATCTGCTAAATCTGCATGCAGCATTTTTGCTTTATTTAGCAATTCCAACAAAAAGAGAAATCAGCTCTCAAAAAAGTAAAAATTCTCTAGCTAGATGTGTGTTTCCAAAAAAGGGGGGAAGGGGAAAAACCAGCCACTTTCACATGAAAGACACAAAGCAAAAAATAACTAAAACTCAAAAAAATCTGGTAACTGTTCTGTTCTGGGCCCATAACCTGTTGGGGAAATTAAAAAAAAATTGAATATTGATCGACTTTGGTAATGAAACTCTCAATCAGCAGAGTATTTTAGTAAATGCACTAAATGGAAGTTGAACAGATCACCAGTCCCACTTCTTTAACTCCACCCCAAACACACTTAATCTAGCTCAAAATAAACACAAAAACAGTTTGGTTAAAAATATAAAAGAGTTTACTCACAAAATCTTGTGCATGATCTACACAGGTTCAATTCTTGAGGAAGGTAGGAAGAAAAATAGCACTCACATGCTTACTGCCAATGATCCCTGTTGGGAAATCTCAGAGCATGCTTTCAGGACAAAAGGCGAAGACAAAAGGAAAGAGTAAATGGCCAGAGGACCTTTTTAAAAAGAACAAGGAATGCTGGAGGAAGAGGTGTTAACCAACAAACAGGAAGTTTTCTCTCTAGGCTATCTCTCTACGCTTACAATAGACATGCAAATAAACTAGCCATTCAATTAAGCATGCAAAGGTTGCCACTCCCAACAAGAAGTAAATCCTATTCCCTCTGCTGGGACATACCCCAAGGTAATTGTGTCTAGGATTGTATCTTTAGTTATTTTCATGTAAAGTATTTTCATATAGCACCCATCGTAAAATTATATTCATTAAAAAAGACACCGAATTACATGCTCTGGACAAGTAAAAATTTTGAATTAATAATCTGAGAGAGCCAGTGTGGTGTAGTGATTTGAGCACCGGACCAGGACTATGGGAGAGCAGGATTTGAATCCCTGCTCAGCCGTGGAAACCCACCAAGTAACTTTGGGCAAGTCATACTCTCGCAGCCTCTGAGGAAGGCAAAGGCAACCCCCCTCCAAACAGATCTTGCCAAGAAAACCTCATGATAGGTTCACCTTGGCGTTGCTATAAGTTGGAAATGACTTGAAGACGCATAACAACAACAACAATGCTGATCTGAACAAATTATCTCTGTCTGACATCGAATACTGTCGAAGTCAAAAGAAAATTGACAGAGCTTCTTTGCAGCTACTGCAAATAATGCCATGCTATATGTAACATATTTCTTATGATGAGAGAGAAGGTTGTTTCCGTCATTCATCCAATATTTTCAGCATCTGTTGCCCAATCTTCACTTCAGCAAAGAAATAATCTTTAAAAATCCCTGTCTATGTTAAAGTAACTCATAATGTTTTGTGTTTTGCCTCACCTGCAAATACATCCCTCCTTAAAATTTTACAGGTGAAAACTTGGACACATGTGGCCAAGCAACATCAGAATGTGGTCAACATGACAAAAGTTAATAAATGCGCTTTGTGACTTACTGGTGGCGCCATTGCAGGTTGGGGCACAAGCAACAGGCTGGTGGCATCCTCCAGCTTCCCTGGCAGTGATTTCTTCTCTGAGGGGCTGTGCAGCTTTGTGCAGCCATAAGTTTGGCTTCTGGGGAAGCCAATGAATTCAAATATCTGCTTTGAATTCATTTGCTGACAAAGCTGAGCTGGAGTGAACTGCATATAGTGTTCACTCCGCTTGGATTTCCAGGTATTATTTGGCTGCTGACAATCTGCTAGCCAGTTCTTTGGAGCAGTTTGGGAGGGCACGCATTCCCATACCCCTTGGCAGCAGGGGGCCACATTGGATGGATCCCATTCTTGCCATTCCTATAGTTCCAGCAACAGGCTGGATACTTCATGCGAAAGGGCGCCTGGAATGTCGCACAATTGTGAGGAGTGATCTGCATGACACACTCACAATCACGCGACGCTCCAGGGTAGGGCAGGTGCCGCTTGCGCACATTTTCATTTTCAGCCAAAAATGGTGAGCGATTGCGCATTGCTCCAGGGCCCCGCATGCACTTGCCGTGCGTGCAGAGCCTCTGGAGCCATGGTGCTCATGCTTCCTGCCCCAGCACAGTCTGGGAAAGTCCCAGGCAGCACTGTGGAAGGAAGGGTGGGGCTCTTGCGCTGCCTGCTCGGGAGCAGGCAGCTCGTGCGGAGCTGAAGCAGCAGGGACGTGAGAGCCTCCCGCTGGAGGCTGCTCGCGCGATCCCCGCACTCCAGCACCGAGAAAAGGTAAGCTGTGGAAAGGGTCATGGTCTCATCAGTTAACAGGCAGGTTGATTGATGCCTGGATCCAAACCCATGTGTATGCCAACCCATTCAGTATATGCAGCCTGTAAAAGTTGTGGCCTTTTTCTCTTCTAATCCTGGTGTCCTTGGTCATTTCTGCACTAGGCTGTATAGTGCTATTATCCCACTTTCAACATCCTATGAATCCTGGGGCCTTTGAGGCCCCTCCCTAAATTGCAAACCCCTGGATTCCATAGGATATTGAAAGCAGAATAATAGGACTGTAACAGCCTAGTGCGGAAATGGCCCTTGTGTTCTTTTGGAGTGATTGTCGCCCTGATCATGCAATGAGGAAGAACACACAAATTAGAAGAGTATGTAGCAATTTGCTTTTGACTGAGCCTACTGGGAAGGGAAAGGTTCCCCTCTCCTATCATCTCCTTCTTGCTCAGCTAATTGAGTGTAAACTACTTTTGCACTTTGCCCTCCGTTTACAGCAACTGAAGTAAGCCAAGGACAAAGAGAGAAAGTGGGAGAAGAAGGGAGAAACTGGGACATTTTAAAAGCAGCTGGAAAAATGGGATGATAGGGGATTAATCTGGACTGTCCCTGCCAAATTGCGACAGTTGGAAGGTATGATACATTAGATAGGTAAAATTGGCGCTCCCTCTTATCTTTCATCAAAATAAGCCATAGCTGTTGTTGTCATCATTTCCTTCACGGTAATTTGCCTGCCATTCTTCTGTGATAAAACAATCACGCTTAAAGTGGCTTATAGAAGCCTCAGAAAAATTATGTAATCAAATCCAGTGACATTTCCAAAATAATTCACCAGTAGTCATAACTCATGATTTAAAGTCCTGCTGATGGGTTAAACATGTTAATAAAGATGCAATAAAATTAAGATTAAACAATCTACTAATAATAATTATTACACTAAGGTGTAATAAAAATAAAATACTAGAGGAGGAGGAAGAAAGGAAAAGAAAGAAGAAGGAGAAATGCAAATAGTAAAATAACATATCACATTAAAAAACAATAATAATAAAAAAACTGTTTATCAACCCGCACTCTGGCACATTCAGCAACTGCTGCCTTCAGGTGGAGTCAGGCAGGCCTAGCCAGCCCAAACCAGGCAGAAATAGGCCAGACAGAAGAACAGGGACCAGGTCTTGTGACATTCTCACAAGCAAAGTATAGAATCTTAGAGCACAATCCTACCAGGCAAAAAAGGCTGAAGCTCTATTGAATCTAAACCCCTCCTACCCAAGGGACGTTGGAAATTGCTTAGGACTATTCTGGCCCTGGTCTGACATTTTGCTGGCATTCTAACTTTCTCCCTGACTGGAAAAAATCTGGACTTGGCCTAATTTGGTTCATCCCTCTTCCTGCTCTCTCCTCCAATCCTTCCTGGCTTTTGTCCTGGCAGATCTTAGTCAGTGAAATAGTTCTCCTGGCAGATTGCTCTGTTGGGAGATCTCTAAGATCAGTTTGCAGGAAACAAAACAAAACAAAAAACTTCTGCTGGCAGTGGAGCATTTCTGCTGGTAGAAGAGGTCTGTGCTCAATCCTTAACCTTCTACAACTGGCACATCATTGAATGAGGTTTGCACTTTTAGTCCTCTAAGATCAAAATGAGAGTTAGAAATACTGCGTCACAAAAATACTGCCCCCTGCTGCAGTACATTAATGAAGTGTTTAGAAGTGTAGAGTCTAAGCAGTCTGTGTCAGAGTGATCATCCCATTCATAGATTATATCTGAGGACAGTGCTTAGACTTCTGCCCCCCGTGGACCTCCCTTTTAGCAACCTAACACTACAAAAAAAGTCTAACTTTAACTGTTCTATCACTGAAATTTTCAAGGTGTATTAGAAACAGGTTAGAAATATAAACAAGTTGTTTGCTCTTTCAGCAGGTATGACTTTTCCTATATAGACCTTCCATCTTAGAATGAACTAAATGAGTTCTTCACCCTGTAGCTGATCTCTAATATGGCTGCCCATGCTAGTTAATAGCCTCCGGCAATGCCTCAGTGATGAAAGCAAAGTGCACGTCCTCCCTGGAGGCTCCCATCCTAAAAGAAACCTGTGGTCTTTTCTTCTTACATGGTTCTTCTTGAAGGTAGTTAGAATTCTCTCAGGACTGAGGTTGTGAGAACCACCATTTTCCTCCCTGGCCAATATCAGTGCTAGCTTTGTTCTTCTGCAAATAATCAGCTACCAAGCCCAGAAGGGGCATACTGAGGAACTTTCAGTCAATGTGTTTCCTTTTCACAGCCCATCTCATCATCATATTTTATTAGAGGGTGGATATCCACTGTGGTGTTTCAATCAGACAGTGATTACATTCTTTTCTTTGACACAATGGCTATTGTGTTACTCACCTAATTCCTTTCTGTTATTTCCAGATAACAAGCTGTAATCTGTTTGAAGCTGTATATCTGCAAAGTGTGTTTCAGTGTGGAGAATTTTGCTTGAGTTCTGACCAATCTGTAGAGAAATAATCTTAGACTATGAGACTGCCTGATAGTCTGGAAGAAGTTGGCGCATTCTCTTTCAGGATTCAAGCATTGTAGTGACTGTTCTGTTCCAACTTCTAGGCATCATCTAAATATACCAGGGCATTTGTTACTCCACTGGAGAAACCCTATCCCGGGGTCTACAATTTTGATATTAAAGTATGATTCTGTGTGCTAGAGGGGTCCCCTGAAGGGGCACATAGGCAGGCATGGTCAAGAGACTGAAAACCAGGTCAGGCCAGTAAAAAACCCCATCACGTAGCCCCAGGAGACCTCAAGATGTGTAAACTCACAATAAACAAAGGGTCCTCAGCCCCTAGAAGCCAACTTGAGGGGATTAGCATGTTTGCCCCAAGCTGAGCGAATATTCCATCAGGCGAGGACCATTTACATGAAGTCACACTACAAACTAACACAGCCAAGATCCTCAGACTTTGGCAACACCTTGTAATCCCATATCTCAAAACAAATTACCATGGTGGAGCTTCGTTATCGCTGCAACATCCGTTATTGTCCCTGGGAAAGGATTGGTCCTCAAGGTACTTTTTCCCCTACAAATAGTCCCAGTGTTTGAGTGGATCACTCCCGGTCATCCCAGCAAACCGTTGCTCCATCCGTTGAGTGATTCCTTCACTCAACGCAGAAGCTGAGCCCTGCTTCTCCACTGCCTTCCCGAACCCAGGACCTCAGGAAAAGGTGCAGTATTACCCCAGCTACACCCCTTCAATGCTTCCTCTGTCCAATTTCCTCTCTTTTGCTTCTCAATAGCTCTTGGGTGCGTGTGTGCGTGACTGCGTTGGTGTGTGAGACTTGCATTCAATAAAATAATTTATTGGACATTTTGGTTTGGTTTTTGGCTTGGCCTGACCCCATAAAAACTGGATAAAAAGACCTTGCTAGGTTACCCTGCCTCTCGCATTGCTATTGCTTGTGCTCTGGCTAGTTTCCGTTCCCCATCACATGGAGCACATTGAGGTGTCCCCCAAGGGACCCCAGAAATCAGGGTAACACATTGGCCCTAATTTGGTCCTGGTTCTAGCACTATCTACAATCAGTGCATTTCTTGAATCAACCATTTTTTCTTCTCCTTTGAGTGTGGTTGAGGTGTGCTGTGGGAATGGTTTCCTGTCATCCCCACCACTCCCTCAACACCCATTTGCTTCTCCCTCGGTATCCAGCATACCTGCCCCACACATCTAATATATAAAAGTCAAAATCTGTGTGTGTGTCTGTGTTAGTAAAGACCTGATCTCATATGATTGGCTGTGTCAGGTGAAGACCTCATATGATTGGCTGCCTAAGAATATTCTATGGAATCCTGGGGTTTGCAGTTTAGGGAGGGGCCTTTAGAATTCTCAGCTAGAGAGATCTTGGGCCTGGCCAGTTGCTATGGAGATGAGACCTAGCAGCAAGGAAGAGGGCAGTGCGTTCCCTCAGGAATCCAACCTCTGTATGCAAATTACTCTGAACACAGATTGGATTGGGAAACATGAGGAAAAGTTACAGGTACTGGACAAGACAGTTTGGGGAATTAGAGACATAGGATCTCAAATCTTTCTGACAAGTATTACTTATGAGAAAATAAAATCCCAAGCAACACCGGGTATATACTCTAGTTATTTCTATTTCTAACATTTTTATTTATTTATTTTCTATATTTTTTAGTTTTTGGTATAGTCATAGTGCTAAAGTGAGATCAGGGCATACCACTTTAATACCACGACTCCCGAAAGGAGGGGAAAAGAAAGAATCATTCAGTCTGGTAACTGGAAATGTAGTGAGGAATGAAGGTCAGCAGAAAACCTCTTGGCAAAGTCACACCCCCATTCAAAATGCAATCAGTGGTGTGTGTGTGTGTGTGTATGCCTTCAAGTTGTCTGTTCCTACCCAAAAATACAGAAAGAGGAACCAAGACAATTGGTACAGGCATATGATATTTATCCTGGCCTATATCAGAAATTCTCAAAACAAGGGGGAAAAATCAACCTTGCAATAGGCCTAAAAAGTTGCAGTTAGCACCAGAAAAATCACAAGTCAAACATTGGGACCTGAATAACATAGTGTCACTGCCAGGGAACAAATCCCAGTGAGCACAGCTATAAGTCACTCCAAATCCCGAGTCTTTTGGACAGTCTGATGGAGCCTTTAGTTCAGCTCTACAAATATACTTCCTTCTGTGGACTTACGAAGCCTAACCACAAACATCCTCTGAAACCAATGCAAGATCTCTCATTTTACATTTTTAGTAAAATTCCATGTTTGGGGCAGAGGAATTGCAGGACAACGGGCTCATCAAAAAGTGCTCTGAACTGATGTAGAGGCTCTGCCATTTGGTTTATCCACATAGCCGCCCCAGATTAGTTTACCAGAGGCCTATCATCCTAGTCACAGATCAAATTTCTAAGGCTTTGCCATAAGGCTTCCAGCCCCTTCCTGTATAAGAGGAAAGCTTAAAAGTGCTTTTTACATAGAGAAATCACATTTATAGGCATGGATTCAGACAGCTGCTTGGGTGTGTGGCAGTTACTTCTAATATAGATGTAACTGCTAATATGCCCATTGTTATTCCACTGGGGAAACCCTGTCCCGGGGTCTACAATTTTGATATTAAAATATGATTCAATGTGTCTGAGAGGTCACCCCGATGGGTGTTGTGGCCAGAAAAGAGATGAAGACCAGGTTTCCAGGGAAAAATCAAAAAGCCTTTTATTGTTAACAATTTACTTGCGCAAGGACGACAGCTATTTCCAGGACTGTCGCCCAGATTAATTAAAACACCTAGACTTTATACCTTTGGTCAACAACGTCAGCAATCAATCACATCTAGAGCAGGAGAACAGAGACTTCAGTTACTAATTGACACAAAATGATGCATATGGCCAAAATGATGTAGCAGGGAGTATGCCTGACTCCCTCTTAGTTCTCAGATGCCTGAGTGAGTGTTGCAAGGCCATTCCTAAAATTGAGATAAGACAAAGACATCTGCTGTTTCACTCAGAAACTCAATTCAATTCGCTTATTTTCCTATTCAAGTAGCAATTTCCTGGATTTAACCCCTTCATGGGCACATAGGCAGGCATGGCCAAAAGACTGAAAACCAGGTCAGGCCAGTAAAATCCCCAGTCACTTAGCCCCAGGAGACCTCAAGATGTGTAAACCCACAATAAACAAAGGGTCCTCAGCCCCGAGACGCCAACTTGAGGGGATTAGTGTATGTGCCTCAAGTTGAGCAAATATCCTATCAAGCAAGGTCTATTTACATGAAGTCACACCACAAACTAACACAGCTGAAGACCCTGAGACTTTTGGCAAGACCTTGCAATCCCATCACGCAAAGGAAGTTACCAGTGTGGAGCTTCATGCCCACTGCAACACCCATTGTTCTCCCCAGGAAAGGATTAGCCCTCCAGGTATTTTTTCCCCTACAAATAGTCCCAGTTTTTTGAGCAGTTCTTTGGATCACTTCCAGTCATCCCAGCAGACCATTTCTCCATCCGTTGAGTGATCCTCTCAGCCCTCTCCGTGCTGAATCCCACTTCTTTGCTGCCTTCTCGGACCTGGGACTTCAGGACAAGGTGCGGTATTACCCCAACCACGCCCCTTCAATACTCCCTCTGTCCAATTTCCTCTCATTTGCTTCTCAATAGCTCTTGGGTGCGTGTGTGACTGTGTTGGTGTGTGAGACTT
Organism: Iguana delicatissima; assembly: GCA_948472985.1. NCBI lineage: Eukaryota > Metazoa > Chordata > Lepidosauria > Squamata > Iguanidae > Iguana > Iguana delicatissima. Next base: position 589,896 of record CAOKZL010001242.1, read on the forward strand.
GCATTCAATAAAATCATTTATTGGACATTTTGGTTTGGTTTTTGGCTTGGCCTGACCCTGTAAAAACTGGGTAAAAAGACCCCGCTAGGTTACCCTGTCTCTTGCATTGCTATAGCTTGTGCTCTGGCTAGATTACATTCCCCATCACATGGAGCACATTGAGGTGTCCCCCAAGGGACCCTAGAAATCAGGGTAACACCCGTGGCTTTTATCGTCTCCATCAGTGCAATTGAAGAAAGGGACTGAAATCTACAGAAGCTCATGCAGAAATAAATCAGAGAGAGAGAGAAAGAGAGACAGACAGACAGACAGACTAACACTGCTATCTCTTTGCAAACTGCTTTCAGGCACAAAAGAGTTTGTTGATCTCCACTCCTTCTTCTTCTACCTGCAACCCTCTGCCCTTTTGCAGTCTATACTGTTCCAGGGGATGCATTTCCATACCATTCCAGACTTTAATTTTCTGTACTACACTGTTATAGTGCTATTATTCCACTTTAAATATCCTCTAGAATTCTGGGGTTTGCAGTTTACTGACATCAAAGAGCTCTCTGGTTGAGAATTCTAAATGCCCGTCCCGAAACAGCAAACTAGAGTGTTGAAAGTGGAATAATAGCACTACAACAGTGTACTGCAGAAATGACCTAGGAGTCATTGACGTGGGTGAGGGGCTACAGCAGAAAAGAGGAGGGTAGAAAGTCCTGTAGTAGAAGCAGTTATCTGCCTCTAGTTCACTAGATCCAAGTAGGGTTTCCAGGTGTCCCTTATTACAAGGATGTCCCCTACATGCACACTAGAAAGCTTTTCTTTTTACATAGCTGAACAAGATGCCTCCAAATCCTGTATTTTGCAGTGTGGGCCCTGCACAAAGACAGCAATTCATGTAATTTAACTAATGTGACCATATATTAATTTTGCATACATGGCTAGGTTATCTGAAATTAATATTGTATTTTTATTTAGTGTCTAGTCAGAATACAAACTTATAAATAGATGTTTCCTGAGTGTCATGAATTTCAACTGTCCCTCATTGCTCTTTTGAAAACCTGACAACACCAAGCCAGTGATAACAATAAACAACACTAGGAGTGACAATACTGACTTTAAGCTGTCTGTGGCTGATTTCTGAGATTTATGTGATGGTACTAGTTTGCTTTTCCATTAATGTCCGTGTCCTACACAGTGCCTTCTAGAGTGCTCTAGACTATTCCATTTTATTGTGAGAAAATCAGAGGGATTTGGGAGAAGCAATGAGTACTTTCTGAGACTGAATCATTTCTTTCAAACACTGTGCATATGTATCCTGATGTTCAATTTTTCTTTTCATTTGAAAGGATTGTGCATAAGATAATCTTCTGATGATGCGGTTGAACCCCTGGCTTGTCCTCATAACAAAATAATATTGCAGAAAAAATATTTAATGGAGAAAAGAAAATACTTGCTGACCTGCAAACCTGAGTTTTGAGCAGCTATGCAATCATCATGGCCTGGATTAAAAAAAAAATCCAGTCAGCACTTTCTGTTCTGTATGGATTCCATTTTTTGCACTTCTTTTTAGAGGAGCTCGTTTTTCATTTTTGCTACTCAATGAGTCATTCCATGGGAGACATAAATAGGGAGTGAAGAAAATAGGTAGATGAAAGGCTCTTTGATGTCATCTCTACTACCAGGAATTTTCTTTATATACAAGGGCTGTGTATCACTTAAATCTCTGTCTCTTTCTATATATATATAAACCTACATATTTCAAATCTTTTTACACCACCCAAATCTATAGCTCTAAAGTTTCATTTAATCGTCATTCATTTTTTCTGTTCCCATTAGTTCCATTGGTATCCTGCTCTTTCTCCAGAGGGCTCTGGGTAGTATACACTGGGTAATATCTTATATTATCTTGAATAAAATGAGATATCAGTCTTCAGTGGAGGCTGGGAGTTCCTATGACACTGGAGCAGTGAATTAACTCTAGGGCCATTTCCACTTTACCCTGTTCTAGTGCTATTATTCCGCTTTCAACATCCTATGGAATCCTGGGATTTGGAGTTTAAGGAGGGGCCTTTAGAAGTCTCAGCCAGAGAGCTCTTTGGCCTCAACAAACTACAAACCTCAAAATTCTACAGGATGTTGAAAGTAGAATAATAGCACTATAACAGCGTAAGGCACAAATGACCTAGATATTACTTTAAAATTTAAGCAAACTATCCATGGTGCTGAACCTGGTTTGAGCTAAGTCTCAACACCTTTAAAGTCAGACTGAAACTTGGAGCAGATTTATTTCCCCATAAACATCTGAGCCACCCTTCTTAATTCTTTCCTTTATGAAGTAAATACTTGATCTGCATAAATACAGTGGGAAGTTCATGTTATTTATGGGAGTAAAAGCCTCTTTCATAGAATCTTAACCTCTCTTTTTGAATTTACACAGGAATATAAACAAGAAGTTAAGGTAGGAGAAAGGTGTTTGAATTTTCTAGGAGATCGGACCCTTTGCCCCCTCTAGTGTGACAAGAACTATGTAGCATCGTAGTAAGAGAGACTGAGAGAGTGAGGAGAAAGGATGAACTTTAGCAGCATGTCATAGGATGTTCAGTGACACAGCAGTTTCTCTTAGCACTTCATAATGATTAAGGAATGTTTGAAATCACCATAATGAAGTGCTTCTCAGGACCATACCATCTTAGCAGCCTAGAAAATTAGGTAAAATGCTGCTGAGAAGATAGGAGAAACAACAGGGTTGCGTTTCTTCTGTCCATCATTCAATGAAGACCATCTAGAGCAGTGGTTCTCAACCTGTGGGTCCCCAGATGTTCGTGGACCTCAGCTCCCAGAAGCCCCAGCCACTACAATCAATGCTCAGGGCTTCTGGGAGCTGAAGTCCAAAAACATCTGGGGACCCACAGGTTGAGAACCACTGATCTAGAGCAGTGAATAGTCATTCAGTCCCAAAAGCAAGGCAGATTAGAAGGGACTCATATAAATAATTTCCTCCAAGATAATCTAATGCTGAGCAGCTGTAATACTTTCAGATACCTTGGCTGGGTATGGCATATTAACAATAGATGCTCAGTTAATTCGAATCATATGTTCGCTTTTGGGCACACCCCTCTTTTCTGGCTGCAGGAATGATACTTATGTAAGGGAGACAGTAATTGTTATGCTTGCTGCTTTTAAATTTGGTAACAGTCTTTTCAGCCTCTAAATTTTTATCATGGGAGAAACAGAATGTGCTGAGTGAGGTTGTTTTTCTATCATAAATCAAGTTGTTTTATGATGATAACAGAGGCATCAGCAATGAGTATTGGATTACAGAGTAAAAGCTGAATAATTATGTTTTAACCACAACCTTATTATAGATGTCAGGTAGTCTGTTCCCCATCTGGACAGTAAGGATGTTTGTGACCTCTCAGATAATCTATCTTACTTTGTTGCAACAAGACATTTCAAAACTGATTACTGAGTGTAGAGGCTTTGGGATTATATTGTGAAGCATTAGTATTTTGCTGATGATTATATGCTTCTGAGTTTCCTTGTGTTATTTACTATGTTTTTGTTCATCTCTTCAAATATAAGAACAGGTGTTATATTTTTCATTGGTAGTTTATCCAGAGATAGGAAAATTAATAGAAAAGACCTGATATGCTTAATTAATCTTTAACAAGTTTTTAAAAACTTTGATTCATCTGCAGTCTTGTTAGAAGGAGAAAACGGAACCATTAAAATTATGTGGAAATTGCTATATAAATATATGTTAGATGCCTGCAAAGGCATTCCCAGCATGAAGCTGGAAAATGACATCCATGATTTTGCTGCCACCCCATACCCTGCTTGTTCCTGTTTTTGGTTAGGGAGAGAAGGAAATAATTGCATAACCTTTTGGAAAACTCCATTTCTCATTTCTCCTCAAACTCTTTTTTTGCTTTCCCTTTCCTGTCCTCTTTCCACTTCTCAGCTTCATCCTGCAAACTGAGTTGAAAGCACAAAAGTAGCTGGCACTCAATTGAGCAATGGGGAGAGAAGAGGAGGGGGTGGAATCCATGCCCTTTCTTTAACTTACTTATTCCCACATGCATTTGAGCAAAAATCCCTGGGTTAAAAGCAGTTGGTTTTCTCGGACGGTTGATGTGTGTGTCAGAAATAGCTGATAAGACCCATAAAACAATTTAACACAGGATCTGCTGAAGCATCAAATGTTTATTATTTCGTCTCTGCAGAGCCAGGTGCATCTCAAGAGAAAAGGACACCCTCATCATGAAATCACCCACATTTTATCCCCGACGCTAGCTCTCCCCCTCTTGAGACCTAATTGGCCAGGATTCACAACCTATCAGAATTTACATGCCCCCTTCCCCATATTTACAATATATGATCACGCATATTCCCTCGTGGTCCCTTAATTTTCATTAGTAGTTCCAAAATGCCCATCAAACAGATCTTAACCTCCCATTTTGCTAATTAGTGCCAAATTCCTGCCTTGTGTTTCTTATCAACCTTTCACTCCACACAGTCTTGTCCTTCAGACTTGCCTCCCAAGATAGGAGGACCTCATCTTTATCTATTTTATCTATCTTCTTTCCCTGCACCTGGAAAGTCAAGGCCTTGGGAGGCCTTCCCTCTGCTCAGCTGCCAGTTCCAAAAATTTGTTTATTTAAAAAGAATGTTAACCCTTTAACAGAGGCTGTTAACCTCAATGAGGGCTTTACTGACATTGCCATCTGAAATCTTTCCTTCTTAGACTTATTGTGTTACTGGAGCTTAAATACAAAACATGCCAAAGCATATGTGTGTAAATATATTCAAAATGTATTTATACCTATAAGCTGATACATGTGTTAATACTACTATTAATAATATTTGCAAAAACTAAAATGTATTTCATTTCTCTCATGTGTTTATACAGATGTTCTGTGTAGAATGCAGAAGGACCATGTGGATGTGGAGAAGACCAAAGTTGTCTCTCCTACTCTTTGATTCAAAATCTGTTCACCTTGGAATTAAAATACCATACTGAAATAAACCATTTGGATATTGTGACATTGTAGCTCCTAATTTGTGAGGGACTAAAATGAACAAGACATTTAGCAAAAGTCCAAGAGAACTGGACTTTGGGTAAAGAACCAGCCAGCAAATGTATTTTTAAAAATCTCATTAGCACTATTTCTCATTTAATCAATTAATACTTCTGGAATTAATCTAATACTGAAATTCCAACTTTAAGGCATACAATATTAAAAAAAAAATTAGGTTGCCCCTTTCCATTAAAAGATTTCAAATTTAATTGATAATTGGATGATTCTTATCTCACAGTTTAGCTGGTATGGTAAATATGTTTGTCTAAAGTTTAATTTTGTCTGAAGCATCCTGGTCTCATTGTAGCCAGCCAAGTACCTCTAGAAAAGATGAGAATGCAGTACCATCTGCTTGTTTGTGTTACATAGCAGAAGTTTGATTTCTGTGTATCTGTATGTGCACTGTGCACATCATGAGCAGAATAGGAGGCAAAGAAATGTATTACAGTCTAGTGCTCAATTTTCCTTTGTTGGATTTCCCCACCACTACTATGTTACTTCAATTATTGCTGTTACTGCTTTCAATACAGAGCCATCAGTGTATATGATCCTTTACAGCAGGACTGAGCAACTACATGTCTTCCAACATTGCATAGATGAAAACTGGGACATGTGCAGCCAAGCAAAATCAGAGTGTGGTTAAGATGGCAAAAGTTAGTAATGAGGAAGAAAGTACAAGCTAGGAGAGGCTGCAGCAGTTTCCTTTTGTCTGAGCCTCCTGCAAAGAGCAAGATTCTGCCCCCTCCTTTCCTCTCTCTCTTGCTCAATTGAGTGCCAATTGAGTGCTTTCAACCCAGTTTGCAGCCATTGAAATGAGCTGGGGGAAAGGAGAAAGTGGAAAGAGGAAAGGAAAGGGGGATGTTATCTCGCTGGAAAACCCTGTCCTGAGGTCTACAATTTTGATATTAAAATATGATTCAGTGTGCCTGAGAGGTCACCTGGATGGGCATGTAGGCAGCAATGGTCAAAGATCGAAAACCAGGTTAGGCCAATAAAATCCCCAGTCACGTAGCTCCAGGAGACCTCAAGCTGTGCAAATCCACAATAAACAAAGGATCCTCAGCCCCTGAGAAGCCGACTTGAGAGGATTAGTGTGTTTGCCCCAAGTTGAGCAAATATTCCATCAGACGAGGACAATTTACATGAAGTCACACCACAAACTAACACAGCCGAAGATCCTGAGACTTTGGCAACACCTTGCAATCCCATCACACAAAGGAAATTGCCATGGTGGAGCTTTGTTATCACTACAACATCCATTGTTCTCCCCGGGAAAGGATTAGTCCTCCAGGTACTTTTCCCCCCTACAAATAGTCCCAGTTTTTGAGTGGTTCTTTGGATGACTCCTGGTCACTCCATCAGACCATTGCTCCATCCATTGAGTGATCCCCTCAGCCCTCTCTGTGCTGAGCCCCACTTCTCCACTGCCTTCCCAGACCCAGGACTTCAGGAAAAGGTTCACTATTACCCCAACTGTACTCCTCCAATACTCCCCTATCCAATTTCCTCTCATTTGCTTCTCAATAGCTCTTGGGTGCGTGCGTGCGTGACTGTGTTGATGTGTGAGACTTGTATTCAATAAAAATCATTTATTGGACATTCCTGTTTGGTCTTTGGCTTGACCTGACCCCGTAAAAACTGGGTAAAAAGACCCCACTAGGTTACCCTGCCTCTCACATGGCTATTGCTTGTGCTCTGGCTAGTTTCCATTCCCCATCACGTGGAGTACATTGAGGTGTCCCCCAAGGGACCTCAGAAATCAGGGTAATAGGGACATTTTCAAAATGGCTGAAAAAGTGGATGACAGAGGATTAGTTGGGACTGTTTCTGCCAAATCAGGACAGTTGGAGGGTGTGACACTGAAGGTTTATTTCCAGTCTCTTAAGTTGACTTCCAGCCTTGCAAGACTGGAAATTTCCTCCCAGCGTTTTACTAGGGTTCTTGCCAGCTTCCCAAAGCTGATTCCCACGCTTGGAACGACTGGCAATCTCCCCAACTCTATCAGGTATGCTGCCACCACCACCCTGAATTATGAATATTTGGACAGGACAGGAGGGACCCTGCCCAATCTCTAAGCATAAGGATCTTCCACCTCCCCCTCCCCCTGAGTGAGAGGTCCTATGTAGCGTGTGCCAAACCTGGCATGGAAATGGAGAGAAACGGAGGTTTATAGAAGTGTTTAATCAAAGCATGCAAATAACCAATATCACACTTGGGAGACTCCCCTCTCTCAGGTACACTAAGTTACAAGAATTTACAAAACATATATAACAGCACAGATACATTCTTAAGATCAGCCAATTCCCAAAATAACAACATCCCTAACGCGACTAACTACTTATTTCTAGTTACTCACAATTAGGTTATAGGCGTAGATGGTCTAAAGGAGAAGAGAGGGGTCCAGGAGACACGGCATGCTGCCAGCTTGACTGGCCCAGCTCTCCTCTCTTTCTCTCTGTCTCTGTCTCTCTCTCTGGCCACGTGGCCTCTCAGAAGTTTTATATATTCCTCCTTGGAAGGATCTGGAAGCATCTCCAAGATGCCCACCTCTTTTCCTTTTGGTTGGTCAATTCTCACCTTGTGACCTGTGATGCTGACCCTTTCCTTTTGGTTGGTCAACTCGCACCCTGTGACCCTTGATGTAATCCCAACATCTCATTAACCCTTGGTTTACCTGAAGAGGGAAGTATCTCCCTTTGATAAGCCTAGATAATGGAAAGCCCCATTATTACAGAGGGTATACACCTACCAGCAGTATAGACCCTGGGGGCAATTTTCCAGCCCAGGATCTACTGCCTGTATCAGACATGCGATGTAAAAAAAAAAATCCCAGCCAAGGTGGTGAGAGGTCCATTTTTCAAGAGTTTTTTGATGGGACTGTAGTGTTACCGCAGCTTCTAGCCAGACTTGGGGGGCACCAGATATCATTTTGATATCAATAATTCAGCCTTCCTTACCCATTCCTTCCCACGTGCTTGCGAGGCCCCTGGACAAGCACACAAACAGGCTTGGTCGCTAATCACTGGAATATTCAACAACAATACAGGCTGGCCAGAAATAGCCGAACTGCCGCTTCAGGAGACCTCACGGCAAGTACCCTCATTATGTATGCCCACTATTTACAAAGAACTCCATGCCCCGAGCAGGTAGCTTGACGAGCCGAATACTCAAGTGTCAAGCACTCCGCGTTTGCATACTATTGACAATTCAGACCTAACTCAATCATGCTAAATTCTGACCGTTCGGAGGCTTTGTCTCCAGCCCAAAACTCATTGTTTTCCCCAAGTACAGACTAGCCTACGGCCTCAATTTCCCCTATAAGAACCCCTGACTTTGAGAGCTTCTTCAGATCGCTCCCATCTTCCATACCGCCTTGCTGCCGTGTTGCTTGGCGAGCCTTCCCCTCAGTCCCATGTACTGAAAACCTCCATATCTTCACACTACCCAGGTTTCAGGACAGATGCAGTATTTCCCATACCAAAACCTCCTCTCAAAATCCCTCTATCCAACTCCAACCTTTATTTCTGTAGTTATCTGTGTGAATGTGCTGCATATACTTGTTTGATTGTATTGTAATAAAACACCAATTATTATTTCACTTCTGTTTGCTCCTTGACTCGGCCTGACCCCGTAGACATTGAGTTCAAGATCTCGCTATGTTACCCTGCCTCTCGCATTGCTAACTTGTGCTCTTTGCCTAATTTCCCCAACTTGTGTAATTTGGAGAGCATTTAGGTGTCCCTCACAGTAATCAGGGTAACAGTAGGTCTTGCAGCCTATTTTGACACAAAAACACTGTTTCTGGAGTCAGAAAAATCAAATGTAGGGAACTTATGGACCACAAAAGAGCCTTGGGGTTTTCATTTTCCCACACGAAGGTTGTGGAAAGTGCAGCCCTGGTCCTTTGCTGCCCTTAATGTTGTTATGGCAGGTCTCCACTTCTCCAGACTCTCCAAATATCTGGAAGGAAAAAAAAAGACAAAATGTCTTTCCCAGGAGGCTCCAGGAGGGACAGTTCACCTTTTCAATAGATGCACTGTTAATTAGTTCCAGAATTCACATGACACATCTTTGCACAAAAGCCAGTAATTTTTAGCTTTTCGAGAACAAAACACAAAACACAGAGAGAGTAGGGGGAGGGAGAGAGAGCAAACACTGAAGGACTGGTTTATCAACTGAAAAGATGCAAGCAAACCATCTGGTCCTGATACTTCTAAAAGCCCACACAACGAGATAGGAGCAACCAGTTGTGGTCTACGCACATACACAAAGTTCATCCAGTTTGCACAAACAATGTATTCTTACAAGTGTGAATATTCTTGTGGAGATTGTGCAAACATGCCATCCTGTAGGCAAGGATCGAACACTAATGAGGTTTCTCACTCTCTGTGTATGTGAATGAGACAAGCAAGGTTATTGACATACCTACTCAGGAACTAGGGAGCTGTGGCAAGGCCTTCGTAGACGAAATGCCTTTTGAGGAGGAATGTGGAAGAAATAACAATGGTGGCATCATATGGATGTTCTAGAAGATAGTTCCAAGTATACATAGCAGAAGGCAGAAAGTCCGCAGCCACATGGGGGAAAAAACCCTCATCAATTCTAAACAGGGTGAAAAAGACTGAAATCCATCCCCCTGCTCCCACTCTCTCTTCCTTCCTATGTCTCCCAACATGGGACCCAAGCAGCACACAGCTTTAAAAAAAAGTTCTAAAACAAGTAAATTAACTGCCCTACTAAAAACAACACTAATTGGAAACAGCTTAAAGATTTTGGAAAGCATACAAATATAAATAAAGATATAGCACATGTGTGATCTGTTGGTTGCAGCACCGTATAGCTAGAGAGTCAGTTTATGGTTATGGGGACCCCAGTTCCATTCCACTCTGAACATGAAGATTATGGGTAAACTTGCGTAAGTTACTCTCTCTCTCATCCTAATCTACATAGGGCTATTGTGAAGTTAATAGTGAGGGGTGGGAAATCCTTGTCTGCTGTCTTAAAGAAAAGTAAAATATTATATGGTTAGCAAGTAATCATTTTTGTGTGTGTCACTTTTGAAAATGACTTATATCTGGGTGAGAATCAGGTGGCCACCCATATGTTGTTAGAGAACCCTAGCCAGCTTATCCAATGTGAGGAATGCTAGGAGTTGCAGTTGAACAACAACATGTCATTTCTTGTATCCTATGTAGCTTGAGAGTACAGACATTTCAACTGGCAGTGTTAAATTCTTTCCCCCTTTATTTTTTAAATTAAGTATTGTGTTACATCATAACAGTACAACCATAAAAGCGTTACAAACATTACTAATACCTCTTGAACAGTACACAATGCCCATATCAATTTGACTGTCATCAGGAGTAAATGTAACCATAAATAGCAGTAAATTTATATATATGCCTACACATTAAATCAAAGTATAAGTCAGTAATATTATCCAATATCTGTACTTGTCTATGACCTTTTCTGCACGGGGTTTTTAAAATGGTGCAGAGTGTCCTCCAGAGAGGATGTCTACACCTGGGAGCGGACTGGGTCCAGACTACTTTATTTAGTTCCGGACCTCAGCCCGCTCTAGAACGACCCAAAGTGGTCGTTCAGCGTGCTTTTGAAAGACCGCTTAAAACAGGTCTTTCAAAAGCACGGAGCGTGCCACTCTGTGGCCGCGCTCCGGTGCAGATTTGCAGGCTCACACCAGTGAGAGCCTGCAGATCTACCAGGGGTGGGCTTTAGGCTGGCGAGCTTCACCATTTTCGCCATTTTCATCCCCGGAGCAGCGCAGAGCACGGCCACACACTGCTCCGGACCAACCTGGACCCGCGCATGGAGCACACAGGTCTGGTGAGTACTGGCACGGGGCGATTCCCTCGCCCCATGCGGAAAAGGCCTATGACTAATGTTGCAGGAGCCCAGAGACCACAGAGACCACAGAGCAAGAAAAAGAGTAATTTATTACACGCAGGCTTTTGGCTGGATGTCTCCAAAAGACCAAAAGCCCTGAATTCAAGTTTCACAGCTCTTTTATAGACAAAGTTCACAGCATACACAAAGATCACAGCAAAGATTGCAGGCATGTCTCGGCCCGCCCCTCCGGGGTCACAAATACCACATGCTGTTACTAGCTAATTACCCCCGCACTCAGACCTCGGAACACACCGGCTACATGACACACAAACAACATCCTAGCTACGTGATACATTGGCTCTCGTGACCTTTTTACCCTTCTTAAATCTTTCTCCGTTCCTCTGACCTAAGCCCCCAGCTTCTGCTTTATTTCTACTTTATTATTTCTAATTCATACCTATATCATTTCCCCCCTTAAATTTCTAAACAATTATAGCATTTCGTGACGTTATATCATAAAACAGCGTCAGGCTGAGCCATCAAAGCGTACAGAGCTGCTGTCTTACTGGAAGTAATTTGAAGCATATTACTTATACATTGTATAAAACAAGGAAAGCATATACACAGAAACAGGAATATTAGCACTACTGGCAACAAAATTACAAACAATGTTTTTAGCAAATTCAGGTTTGGTAACCAAGATGTGAGCCACTTCCACCAGCTATCGTCCCCTTCATTTATATCCTTTACTACTTCGTGCAGTTTGTTAATTTGTGCTTCTATCGCGTTGCTGTTATCAGACAAGTTGAAACAGCACAATTTCTGATGCTTTTCACATCCTACATGATGGAGAAGGAAGAGATAGTCAACACCTGCCCGATATTCCAATACAGCATTCCTTAGTTCCCACTGTTCTTTGTTAAGCAAGGATAATGTTTTGGAAGTAGCGTTTATACTTTTGACTAGCGTACAGGCTAATCTATTTATTTCTAGTCCGTCCTCCAAAGCCAATCCTGTTATTCCAACCAGAGAGAATGCTAACGCTATTTTCTCCTTGTCCGACCATAAGTGTGATTGGCCGTCACAGTTTTCATCTAGAGGGGCGGCTCTAGCTCTGCGGTCTCGCTTCTGAGGCCATGGAGGAAGGACTGTTACCAGATGGCTAAGGCAGCAAGGTTGAGTGTCAGACAGATAGGCTGGTATGTATGACCAGGTTCGAGACCCACAGGTCCAGAACCAGCCATGAGGTAAAAGAACATGACCTTGGTAATAAGATATATTTTGGATCTCCTTGCAAGGAATCGGAGGTCCTGGAGCAACCTTGCATTGGCTATTCTTACTCCGACAATTGATCATGCGCGCGCAGGTAGCATTGGCTCCTGCTACTATAGGAGTTCGTAAAGTGAACTCAGTTAGGGGTAGAGAATTTGACGTGACCCCCCAATCTGCGCTGTGAGCATATGACATATCTAAGTGGCTAAAGATCGAACTCTGGTAGTGGGTACTATCCTGGATTTGGCTTGGCTGCCTACACACCGGTATCAGACATGAATTAATGAGTCTATTGGCAGGAACTCCCTGTGGCAAACAGAAATGATCTACCCCGGTTATATTAGCTAGGTGTAACCAATAGTTATCAGCCAAACGTGGGGATGCTATCTCTTCAACCCCTTGAGCATTGCTTACAAATATCATATACATAGAGAATAATAAGAGTAATATAAAATGCATGTTAGTATTACATCCCTTCCCAGGCTTCCTGGGGTCTAGCTGTATGCAGGGCTGCTGGAATCCTGGACAGCAGCATAGAGCCTAGCCCCTGTCTCTTTCCTTCTCCAGGTGCAGGCTTAGTTGTACGTGGAATTACCAGCTTCCGGAGTGGTAATAGTATAACTCAGCCTGAATCTCCGTGCCGCTTCTTCAAGGT